>RAHM01000062.1:2367289-2978800 GCA_003713295.1 Parotia lawesii
TCCCTTCCCTTCCCTTCCCTTCCCCTTTTAACTGAAGCTGTCTTCCAGGACACCTTGGAGATCTGACCATCTGAGAAATTGCCATGGAGAGAATTTCCACCCTGTATATCAAGCTGCCTGCTTTTACTAAAACCTCTCTGCCAAACATAAGCCCAGCCTGCCAGTCACAGCTTCTAGGGGTAATGAAGAGCACAGACTGGAACTGATAGTTTGTCTGGAGATGGAAGCAAATTTGATGCTTTCATGTGTGTATGCAAAGCGGCACAATCCTTTGTTCTACACCRTGGGACAGCAAACAGTGGTGAGGCATTTACAAAACTGCCACAGATATAAAAGGAGAGAAAACAAAATCAAAACATATTCTAATATAATCAACTTTGACRGGTACTGTGTTCATTTCTTAATGTGATTGAATAGGGAGTAGCTGGATCTCAGTGAAAATSCATAAATAGATATATTTGTATCTATAGCTGGTGATCACATTGTTCATATACCTAGGAAAATGCTTATGCATTGGTCTGATATGGCCATTACAGTGTTACTAAATGTGTAAGGATGTGCATACTATGGATAGTTACACTATTTGGTTAATATACATTTGGTAAAAATAAATTATAAAGGACTTTTTTTTACCATTTCTATTTGTACTCACATCTCACCAAAGATGAAGCATAGATGATTATCTTTCATATTGGTGAGAACTCAATATTGGAATCCAAAATAAATTTCTCTGCAGAAGTTTTTGACATACACATAAATGATACTAAGAAGTTTAGAATAATGTGAATTATTCAAGAATTAATATTCAAGGTAAGAAAGATATGGGCAGAAGAACCATAAAGAAAGGCAGATGTATCTTAGCTACTTAGTCAAAAAGACCATATATAACAAATGTAGGTATATAAATTGATGCAATAGGGAAAAATATTCCTTACTTAATATTTTGAGTGTTGGTCTCTGAGTTAATGACTCTTACTCAGTGGTTGGGTATTGGGAGGTGCCATCAGTAGAAATAAGCATTTTTTATATAAAAATTGACATAGAAGGATTTTCTATAGTTATGTAGGAAATTAGGCGTTGAATGACTTTGTTTCTATAACAATTTTAACCAGCTGGACCAATACCCTGGGGAGTGTTAAGTGATACAGCATTTATTACAGTTGTTACTACTACAACTTTGACAATTCTCTCCTGAATAAAGAATTCTAATACTGTAAAATACCCTGTCTGTAGTAACAGAGGTAGAACTCAAAATTTCAGCCTCCATGTAGGGGGTTTCTTTAAGTTTAAAAAGGCCTCTGTGATCATCAAGTCCAGCCGTTAACGTAGCACTGCTGTGTTTGCAACTAAACCATGTCCCCAAATGCCACATCCACCCATTTTTTTTTTTTTTAAACTTCCAGGGATAGTGTTTCCACCACTKCTCTGGGAAGCCAGGTGCAATCAATGCCTGACCACTGTTTCAGTGAAGGGATTTTTTCTGATATCCAATCTCAACCTTCTCTGGCACAGCTTGAGGCCATTTCCTCTCAACCTGTCACTTGTTACTGGGGGGAAGAGGCTGACTCCCAGCTTGCTAAAACCTCCTTTCACAGGCAGTTGTAGATACTGATAAGGTTCCCCCTGAGCCTTCTTTTCTCCAGGCTAAGCAATCCAATGTAACTCAAAGACTTCCCACAGGAAAATCATATTTTCCCTGCAGTGTTCAGGCTAAACAAAACTTTTGTACATAATCATGGAATTGCAGAGAAACAAACATTGAGGGTTGAAAGGTATAAAGAGTGGTGGGGAGGGGATAATTAATGTTGGTGAATGATAAAATTCTGTCAGTAACTGATTGTTCTGGTTTTGTGCAAATATCTGCACCATTTAGGCATACTGCAATCATTGTGACTGACACTGCTAAAAAAAAGTGCCTTCAACTTCCTAAAATAAAAGAATCAGATGCTAGTGGCACAGCTTTTGCACAGAAAAATGAAGCATAATTTTCTGCCTTTTAGCAGTTTTTGAACGACAGTAGGTATATAAGAAAAAAGAGGAGAGGCATAAAAGCACCTAGATGAGAATCTGAAATTATCTTACTTTGAATAATGCTCTAGGAATCCTCAGCTTTCATTTTAAGGTCCTAGCCAAAACCTTCAGGCAAGAGAAAAATCTTCAAAACCTGTCTATTAATATTTTGTTTCAGAAAACAGCAAGAAAAAGCTTAGAAGGAACATTTTCATGCATGGTGAGCAGAACTGAGAAAAAAAATTTCACCACTAATTAGACAAAGTCACCACTGAATTGTTGGTTAAGAGGGAAAAACACATTTGGAGTACMCAGATGTACACAGCCAATTCCTATGACTAGCAGGTCTTTTAGGTCATTCATATTGCAAAAACCGAGTAGCTGTGCTTTGTAGGTGTTACAGCTCCCATGACTAGTCATGAAATATAATGTGTATTTTCATCTATCCAGAATCTACTTCTTGAAATATGTTAAATAGAATAACCTGGACTATTTGCTTGGAATAAACAGTATGATACTCTTAGTACTCTCTTTTTCTTGGTTTTTTTTTTTTTTTTTCTTTTTGGGCATGGAAAATGTTGGTTGATGGGGTTATAGAACAGTTTAGCTTCTTGTCTAATCATGTGACCAGTCACTTTTGGCAGACACTGTATTGTATATGTGTGTGCTGTGTATGCATTGGCAGAATGGAAGGTTTTGAAAGAGAAATGAATGATGAAGAATGAATAAAGAACAACCATGCATTCTGGCAGGAACTTTTGGACAAATTATATGTRTTAAAATGTATGAAACTTTAAAGATCTGCAAACATTTTTCATGAAAAAGCCATTGTAGCACATTAACCTTGAGTGTTATGAACCTATGAATAACAGTAAAGTGAAACTGCCATTTATTTCTGCAGTATATATCCAATAGCAGAATGTCTCCAGGTTATGGGTGAAGAGCAAACTGCATATTTGAACCATGCCAAAAAGATTTAAAGTCCATTACAATTCTTGATACAAAAGTAAACTGGAATAAATATTAAAGGACTACTTGAGAGCAGGAAAAGAAATTACACAGAAGCATTTGATTTCTCATTCATAGAAATTTAAGACAATATTGTACTGACATGCTTAAAATAATAGTTACAGAGATATGTTATCAATTTATTTATTTTTTAAAATGAAGTATCAACGTTTCCTTTGAGTTTTTATCTGAAACCTTCTAATTTTGTTCTTTTTTTTTTTTAAGTCACAATCATTCCACGAATTAAAATAAAATTAAGAAAAGGTTAAAAACCCCCAACTTTTTATGAAATGACTTTTTGATAGAAAAAAATGTAGAATTAAATAGTTTTAATGGACCATAGGAGATGTGGACAGATAAGTTTACATAGCTGTTTAGCCTTTAGCAATATTTCAGTTACACAAAATGCCCTCTTCTAGAACTCTGTTTTATTCTAAGAAGACAGACTAAATTTGAAATGGCAGGTGTTTATATTGCAAATTTAATTTTAAGAGCCACAATCATTCAGCTGCAACGACAAGGCCAGGTAGAAAGAGTAATTGGGGGACTGATGAAAACAAGCGCATGGTGTAAACAGAAATGAAACAGATTGTTTTAAATAATTTTATAGTTCTCAAATTTTAGGGCCTCGTCTGCAAAAGTAGGAAGATTATGTGAAATCATTCTTCCTTGAGTAGAAATAAATAATTCAGATCTCTCTTTTAAAGCCGACCATTTAAAGATTACATACTACAACTTATTTCCTAACACTTTTGGGGCATATTCTTTCTTTCTCTAAAGATTTTCTACAATCCATTCTATCAGTGTCCAGCTTACTGTGTGATACAAATAGCTTCTCATTATTTCTTGCTTTGCCTATTATTGTGTCATCTGAAAATTTAGTCATTGAGTGCTTCATGTTTCATCTAGATAATCAAGAAAAAGTTGCATGACATCTGTCTTGGTAACATCATCTGCAGAAGCCCCCTGTGGATAATGGCACCGTGTTTGGTTAGAACTCACTGTGAATCAGTCATGTTTGGATATGTCACTGAGCTAATTGTTAATCTGCTGACCGTGTGTTCTACTGATATTGGGCATCATGAGGTTTTAAGTCAGAATTCCATACYGTACTAAGTCAACTCCCTTACAGAATTATACAACATACATCTTCTCTACATTTACATTTATTAGTTGTAGAAGTGTCCACATTTATTACACAAATCCTTTTTTTTCACCAGTTTTCAGTGAAACRTGTTGATAAATATTAAACATTTCTACCACTCTAGTTCTTCAAAGATTAAGATCTAATTTTTTGCAAACTTTTGTTCATGAACAAAAGTAGAATAGCTAAAATGAAGTGACCTAGATCACAGACCCCTTCAGTGCCACTGGCACAGAATTAATACTTTCCCTTTCAAAGATTCTACACTAGCATCAGTCTCTCCATGAAAAGATTGCCAAATTTATTTCCAAAGACACTTGAATGCTAAGTTGCTCACAGTTTTAGAAATAGAAGAGGAGGTGAAGTACTTTGAATAAATTATTGCTGAGCTCTGCATATAAAGTGTACAGATGTTTCACACTGCTGAGGAGTGATTGTATAAAAAGAAGGGCACAGGATGGGATTTAGCTTCTGTCTTTCATCAGCACTGCAGAATGTCAGGCTATGAGAAATACTTAACACTCATAGTTAAAATAAAAATCACCAATAGTTAAAAATAACTCTAGACTTTCTTTGAGAAGTTGAGAAAGTCCCACTATCCCTTGGAACTATGTTTTCTGACTCTCAAAGGGGCACAAATTTGGATCAAGAGGCAGGGAAAATAACAGCTAAGTCATCTTCCACACACACCACCCCCATCACAGTCAGTCAGAACCCCGAGACTGCATGGAATAAACTTCCTCCTGCAGCTGCTTTGTTCTGCTTCCAGATGAGAACAAGTTATGGATTCAAGCAATGAAGGCACAGAAATACAGAGGCATATGCAGGCTCACACAATACTGTGTGAATTTTGGTGGAACAAATGGAGCTAGAAAGTGAAAAGCTTTTTCATAGCCCTGTTATTGTACTGTTGTAGGCTTGAGTTTTTAGATGTTACCTCAGTGTGCTTAATCCTTTAACAAAAACAGCACTTKTGACAAGACTGAAAATGTATTAAGCTGCAGAAGAGAAGAACAACCAAAATAAGGATATAATTTAACTAGGAATTTAAATAAAGAATTTGGTTTTTTTTTCAAAACAAGTATATTAGATACTTTTGGAGCTCTTTTCATTGGAGAAAGATAACTGTTAAAATCTCTTATTTTGTTAAGCAATTCTAAGCAGTAAAAAGCCATTCTTATTTTCTATTCTGCACTGGGAATGTGATGATCTTTCCTACTTTTGAAAAAATTAAAAGGCACCAAAGTAAAAGAAAGAGATGCAAATGCTGGGAGAATTTCAGTTTAGAGTAGGTGTTTTCAGGACAAAATAATCTGTCAAAAATATTTGCTTCAGCGTCTGCTATCCTGCTCTTTCCTCCAGACTGAGAATAGTGTGGCTGGCCTAGTCAGGACCCTGCTATGTCACTGCTCTTTCACAGCAGTAACTGAAGTGGGTGAACTATCACATTTTATTGTGTTGGTTTAAGGTGATACACTGGATCACAGAATTGTGCAAAAGAGGGGAAATTCAGCATGAGGTACATGCTGCTATGCTTTGGTTTAGCATTTAGTATAGTCCCATAAATCCAGGAAGTGGAATTTTCCCTTACACTTRTAAAAAATGCTGGAATGAATTTAAGGGTTAGTTCTAAAGCCTACATAATGGAGAAAGAAAAATGTCCYTGTATTTATACTGAGGTTTTGTGCATAAACAGGCAGTGTCTTGATTGACAGGCACATCACTTTTCTGAACATGAAAATGTATAAAAATCTTGCTCTTGATGAGCAGTCACCATTCCCTTTTTACTAAATTGGAAAAGTTGAAGAAGATGGATTCTGAAGAATTTGTTTTTATTTTTGTTAAATCCCTGAGTATTTTTTGCTCCCAGTTAATATTTCTCAAGAGAGCTGTAATAGGAAGTAGACATGCACACACACAAGTCCACTTAAACTCCCAGTTTTATAGTGAGCAGCAGATTTAACTGGTAGTTTTCAACTGTCACTGCTGTTGTTTTCATTAGAAGGATGTCACCCAGGGAGATGCTGTCACCCTTGCACCATGGCTTTAGGACTGATTCAAAGGGTGCCATCTGCTTCTTCAGGACTATTACTCTGTGCAGTACCTCCAGTTTTCCTTGGAGGCTGCTCTGTCTAAGGCTGCCTCGTGTGTCTTACTTAATCAGATGTTTTCGCAGGATGGCTATGGCTACAGATGGCAAGAACTGCACCTCTAAGAGAGGAATTCCCTGTGCTTTTCCAGACCTAGTAGTTAAATGTGTGCTATAGTATACAAGTGAGCACGCTACTGTAAATATAAATATACAGCAGATGGGAAAAGAGGGAGAACCATTTTGGGTAATAAGTTTATACAATTTGGAAATGTAAAGAGCACATCTGGTACAGATGAACAGCAATCAGGAAGTTATGACAGGGGGAAAAGGGAGAGAATGCTACAATAAATTGTGTTAAATGAGTTTTTCAAACAACCAAAGTTATGGCCCTCTGAGCCTGGGGAAGTGGTTTGTTCAAAGCACAAGGGAGGGTGCAATGAGCCCAAGCCAAAGAATCTACTTGGATCAAGATCCTGCTTAGTGGATGTAATGAAAAGGTCATTCACGAACCACTGCATTCCAAATGCAGATGGATTTGTGGGTTACATTATCTGGAAGCCTCCAAAACAACCTAAATGAAATACAGGTTATTTTTGGAGGAAGGAACTGGCAAAGGAGGAGGTGAGTGTATATATATATGTTGTGAGAATGTTGTGTAAAATCTTTCCCACCATCAGGTCACATATTTCCATGTATTTTGATTCTTTTGTTTGAAATACCCTGGTTTATTGTTATTTGAAAAGTCTGTTTGCTTCTCTTGGATATGCATTTTATGGATTTCTTATTGGATATTTCATGCTTTTGGAGTATAAAAGGAAGGTGAAGTTTCCTGACATTAGTGGCCAAGCAAAGCAAAAAATTCAAAGCAAAACTATTGTAATGCTGACTGCAACTACCAAAGCTAAGGCTTAGCTTAGATGACTGCCCCAAAGGTTTGCAGAACAACAACAAAACTTTGTGGCACCTTCTTTTGCAGACAAAATCCAGCCTCTTCTATTACAGTTACTTTTGTACAGCTACTATTTGTTTGCCTGTACGTTTAATTGAACAAGATGAACATAAGCAGCTGAATTAGTGTCTACAATTCAAATACCAGAGCTCAAAGGTAAATTTGATGACCGTTGATCACAAACATATAAGAAAATATTATTCTTT
Organism: Parotia lawesii; assembly: GCA_003713295.1. Taxonomy (NCBI): domain Eukaryota; kingdom Metazoa; phylum Chordata; class Aves; order Passeriformes; family Paradisaeidae; genus Parotia; species Parotia lawesii. Next base: position 2,374,699 of record RAHM01000062.1, read on the forward strand.
CAGAACACCTTTGATTTTAGAGTATTACAAAGAATACAAACAGCAAATAGCAGGAGACAGAAAGGACAGAAAACTGAAATGGGACCTTAGGGCATCAGTTCAGACAAAGTGTCAAGGCAAACATTTTAAATGATAGTGATAACACACAATAAGAAAAAACTATTCACTCAAAAATTACCTATTTATGTGGTATGAGGCTCTGGGGAAAGAAGCAGGTGATCATAAAAAGAAGTGCATTGTAGGGTGTAAGTCAAAGATGGCTGAGTTAAGGCTGAAAGACATTCAAATCCTGCCATTTCATGTATTATGGGCCCCTGATTTTATGACCATAACATTTAATAGAGGGATTTTTCTAGTAAAAAAGCAAATGAAGCCCTTCTATTCCGTCCTCCCCCATTTCCCATTGAAATGCTACCCAGTGCCTATAGATCTGAAGCAGAGAAATGCGAAAGAGCAAAGCCACAGCTGGAAGGAGAGGGAAACAGATGGTTTTTTCCCACTTAGGAAAATTGTCCCAATTAAAAGAAAGTATTCACCACAAATAGGGCTTAGAAGTTGAAATGTCACATTTTTCATAGACTGAAAGTTAAATGCACGATTCCTATTCAATTGAAGCAGGCTTCTATATAATTTTGAAGTGTTTCATTTTATTTCAGATCATTTTAGTCTCTCAATCACAGTAGCTGGGATTTTCATGAGAACTTGTTATATACTATAAACCCAAGATTTTCAATTTTGAAAAGGGCAGTGTGGGCATCTACCATTTTGAAACTTTTTTCCCCAAACTTGTTGCTTTGTGAGAACTCTCTGAAAGCAATTCCTGTTGCCCTGAAAGATATTCAATCTCACAAGTTTGCCTTTGTCAAGAAAACAAAACAGTAATGTCCAACTAGGTCCTCCACATTCATGACATAGACCTCTTCTGTATCTGCTGCTATGCCCCATTATCTGCTTTGTGGTTTTCTCATCTCCAAGACCCATTCTTGTCTGGATTTCAAAGTTATTGCTGAGAGCACAGCACTGCTGAGGGGCTGAACAGACACAAAGGCTCTGCTTTTCCCTTTCTAAGCTAGAGCTCTTCAATCCCCAATTCCTCCAGCAACCTCCCTCTCTTTGCCTTTTCTTCGCCTTCCAGTCCACATAAAATATCACAGCTCTCATAATCTAATTGCATTACTGCTTTTTTCCTTCTCTCTTCATGGTATTCAGGGGTAGAAAGAAATAATAGGGAGAAAAAGTGTTTTCACTTTCAAATCCAGCACCTCACATTGTAATAGCATCTAACAACATGGAAGTGTAATTCCAGGGGAAGTGCTGTTAGCCCCTGAAAAAGTCTCATTTCCTCTCTGATCGTGGGCAGTTCTCCCTGCCGTCTACAGTGATACAAAGCATTTGTGAGCTGACTGAACATTTTCACAGTACATGAAAATTTGAGAGATTCTGCCACTAAATTCTTAACAAGTGCATATTGAACTAGGGACTTCTGTGTTGTACCTTTATAGTAGGTTTCCTGGCAAAATCTCTACTGCAATCATGTCAGCACCTCTGTCCGCATCTCAATGTCAAGTTTCAAGTCCTTTCAAAAAGGCAGAGTTCCTTTCGTAATTTTTGTCAGACTCTAAGGAGCAATAATTTATAGCTAATATGTAAACCAAAGACCTAAAATGTTATGCAGTGGATTTATGAAAAACTAGTGTATTAATCTGTACATTTTTTGTGAATGAATTAATTTAAGTCAACTGACATAACACATGCAGGGCATCTAATCCTTCAGTGCACTTATTAACTTCCATATAGCACTGATGTTAACACCAATTTACTGACTGAGAAAGGAGAGATTTACCTTGTTACATATATCACATATATACCTTCCAAACGGGATTTTGAAATAATTTTTCATTCATGATTCTTCTATAAACTGGATTACATCACATTATCACTGTGCTACAAATTTCCATACACCGTTTCCCACAGAGCAGCTTTAACAACTGGAACATTTTAAAACATGTAACTGCCATATTTTGTTGTCTAGCAAATTGACAGAAGGTGTTTCCTCTGTAAGAGGTGCGGGTGTGGGCTGGAGACAGCTTCAGAGAGACTATCACTGACCAAGTGTTTTGGTCCTGTTTAATACCCTATGACACAGAGCTTGACTGCACTCAGCAATGTTCTTTCAGTCTCCATCACTCTGTACATTCATGTGGGTAAGCCAGACCACGAGGCATCTGAGRTAAGTTGAGAGAGATAAGTTGAGAGAGATGCCATTATATCTACCTTCCCTAAGTTCTCTTCTTTCGGCTGTTTTATTATTATAACTTGGTATTATTTTCTCTCTCCTTTTATACTCCCCTTTTCATGAATTTTTTATCATTAATTTCTATTTAGGCTGTGAGAGAAGGTGAAAGAGGTGCTTTCTACCTGTCAGTCCACATAAAATACAGCTAGGGAGGGGAGGGTAGAACCCCTTGGTAGTTCTGCTGTTGACAGAACATGCCATTCAGGGCTCCCTGCTGCTGTTATTAACAGCATCCTAAAGGTCTACCGCATAAACCCACACATTCTCCAGAGCCAGCTTTTCACGGGCTGACAGAAGAGTGGCACCAGTTCATATTACTTTATTATTAAAGCACTGAGGCATTTGGGTGCTCTGTGGAAAAGCAGGTCGCTTGTTTTGACAGGACGGAGAACAATATGAAGATAGACTGTGAAGAATGACATAAAAATCATTACTCACCTTTATCATAACTGAAAGCTTGGTAACTGTTCCATCAGTCACCAGTATCTTAAATGCCTGCCTCCCTGAGATGAAGGGGCTGATTCAGATTTTGCTTTTATGAAATATCCAGTCATCTAGAGACTTACTCTCGTTTTATGTTGGAGTAAGAAAACCCCAGCTGATGCTTCCTACATATACTTCTCTTTGCATACCTCTTGATGCTGCTGAACTCCTGCTCTGTTYGTTCATCTTTGCAAAAGTCTCCTTAACTGCAATTGATTTCACATTTGTTACTGAATTTGGTTTGCTAAGCCAGCAGCAAGGAAAGTTGAAACAAGTTGTCAGGTACTGAGTCAGCATTACCAGGCCTAACACAGAAGTAACAAGTAAGATATAAGATGCAAGTAAGGTATAAGATATAATCAGTGAAACRAAAAGTGGTAAAATCAACCTTATCTACTACTTCACATGCACTTCACAGACTGCATTTTATCAATAACAGGAGCATTCACAACATGTTGTAAATGTACAAAGTATTTTATAAAGACACCTTCCTTATAGAGACTCATGCTCCAAATAGTTTGATATTCAAGAATAAAATCATTGCTGGAAATTATAGCGTAGAGATGGTGTGAACAACTGAGGGTTTGGTCCCAAGATTTTAAGAGGTTTGCAACCGCTTGCTTCATATATGGTGCCTGAATTTAACTTACAGTTTTGGTRTTTTAATTTGTTCATCACCTGTGTAATTAAAAAGACAAAATGAAGAAAAGAGGCATATGCCCACACAGGAGCCTGTCTTCATGGTGTTCCTGCCTTCATCCAAGTAAACAAAGTACAGCAGTGTGTTAATACAAAGCAGCAGGTGCCATCAGTGCAGCTCAGATTTAGTATAAGTAACAGAGTAAGGTCAGACGTGTTCTAATAAAAAACCATTAACGTCTTCCATTATTATGCACAGATCCTTTTTTGTAAGAAAAAAGCATGCTTTTGGAGAGGAATAAACAACCTATATTTTCACAATGAGTCCTCAGAATTTCTCTGTCTCAGGGAGTGATTTATACAAACACACCRGGCATTTCTACCTCTCCATTCAAAGTAGTTTTCAATTTGATGGTTTGCCGTTTGCCTGTGTCTCCATGAAACATAGGTACCTATTAAAGTAACTCCTCAGAACAAGGTTTATATATAATAACACCTGTATTTTCTTGTATAACCCTAACTTGGGTCTTTCCACAGGTCCTTATCAAATCCCTATAGTTTAGTTACTATTCTTTACAATAAAAGTGGTTTTTTTTTTATTCTAGGAGGAGTATTATGACATATTCCCTTGTGGGTATAAGATTAGTGGATCCCTCACTCCTGATCCCAAGTGAATTCCAGCTATTCATACTTAGTTCCCAACTACTAGGTGATGCTCTTCCTGATTCACAATGAACTTACCCCTGTATTTCTTTCTACTGATAAGACACACTGGTCTTTTCTGCCTTGACCTATCTCAGGACAGTGATAATAACACTGTGTAAATTAATCCAAATATGATTTGTACACSTCTACTTCACCCTCCATGTGCACCAAAATCACACTTCCTTTTTAATCAGGTAGCAATTCTGTACAGTTCATGCCCAATCTAAATGTAGCATGGAAGGCATATATGGAAGGGCTTCCACTAAAGCTGATGAAGCTTTTGAATAAAATATATTTCTGTGTGTTATTTTAATCTCATCAATGAACATTTTTTGCTTTCTTCTCTTTCACATTTCTCTCTCCTCAAAAGCAATACAAAATCATGCTTGTTAAAATGTTAGAAGGAAGCTTTGGTAAAATGAAAGAGATGACCTTTCACTTATTCATCTTTAAAAAAATAAAAATCTGTTAGAGGCAAATTTTCAGACTAAAGCTGAGGAGAAGACGAAAAAGGGAATAAAAAATTATCAAAGAGAGAAAGAAAATTGAACTGATATTTTGGGGAGGTAAGTTATAAGGATATGTAAACCCACAGGTAGAACTCCCCCCTCACCCAGACAATTTTTAGCCATATAGAGTCAACTTACTATTTCACAGGACCTGTTTTACATGCCATATGTTGCATGTAAAAAAAAAAAAAAAATTCCATCTATTATTTTGCAAACATCTGGGCTGTAAGAGTGGGCCAGGCATGGCTGTCAGTTTCAGTGTATTGGTTTCGATGACTTATCTTTTATCTACTGCAATCAGAGTGTTTTCTCTGATATGACAGGTGTGGAGCCAGCCTTTCCTCACCAGCCCCATAGCGGTGTGGCAGTGATTCAGTTCCTGCAAAGAGCCTCTTGCGCTGACGTCTGTGGTTAAGGGCTTCTGTGCTAACACCCAGCCCATGAAACACCAGTGTGGCTGTAGACTTCAGAAGCACTTGAACTTTGAAGAAAAATTTTTAAAAACACCTTTTATTCTGATGGATGTGAATTTTTTTTTTCTTTTTTTCTTCCCCCTGAATAATCCAGAATAACATATAGTCAGGAAATTGTATGGAAAAATGTATTCCTCACAACCCTTAATCTGCATTACATGACTAGTGTAAAGACACAGGTTTGCAAACAAACTAAATTTTGCTGCTACAAGGCAGCAGGAACAGTATTTAGTACAGCCTCATTTGATTGATGATCTAATTTAGATTTTAATTGCTCTCCAATCAATGAGAACGATAGGAGAAATATAAAGGCTGCTGTGAAAAATGTTTGCCTCTTTCCTTGGATTTACTCAAGCAACARTCTTGTGGGTTACTTGCCATGAGATTCCTCATCTTTACACTTTGGTCCGGTTTGAATTCCACTTTGAATACTCCCAGTAGTGACTGTTCATCTAGCTCCATCAGAACAAGAAGAGCTACAGTAATTTACAACAGCCAAGGACTTGGTCTAATAAAAATAAGAAAACTCTTGAATCAAGTAACTGGTTCAATCAATGAAGTTTTTCATAGTTCCAAGCTTAAAAATAGCTTGTATTTGACTTCAAAAAAAAATTAGTTAGAGAATATTGTTTTCCTTTCAATTCAAAGTGCTGCCCCACCAAAAAACAACCTCTTGGGGCACTGGATTTCCAAAAGCTTAGCTTTATCTGAGAAGCACACATTTTTTTCCAGTCTTCTTTCACCACAGAACAGTTCTTTGGGAAAAAAAAAAATAGTAATATGTACAATCCTTTTGGAGATTCTTTGTGGACTTTATTTTATATTTTGTATGATTTTATACTAGTAAAATAATTCAGCTTGACAAATATATGTCTTCCTCTTGGGTTGGTCATTTGAGATGGCAATCCCACTGAGAAAAATAACCTGAATTATTTAATGSTAAAAAAAATTAGCTTGGATTTTCTCCAAACCTTCTCCTCTTACTCTGATGTATAGAAGACAAATCACAGTGTTAAATAAATTTGTTAAAAACACCCAAACAACTGACTAGTTTTTAGGATAACTACTGGCCTCTGCAGATGGCACTGAAGACTGCTGAGTTGTGCTGCACAGTTCTTAAATCTGTCATAACTGAAGGCTGAATGACTTTGGATTAATATGCAAGGGTTGCCTCTTTTGCACAGTACGTTTTCAATCCATTGCTACTGAAACAATGTCCGTTTTGCCTAATCATAGYGGCTTTCAAGCACACCTTGGAAGTGAAGTGGCTGAAGAATGCAGTTCCTCTTTGCCTATTGGTGGGCCATTCTACATATGATACTGATTTGTATTAATTTGCTCACTGCTTAATGATCATTGAAAATGAAAAAATATCAGGTGGGATATCAGTCTTAGCTGTTCATTTACCCATGGTGTGGCATTTGCCAGACCCTCTGAGTCCTCTGCACACACTTCTATGCTAGTACTTTACATTTCCTGTCCTTGCTCATCCTTGCTCATCCTGGGAGATAGGATTGCCCACTGGCTCTGAATATTAGATTAGAGTCATTTATTCCTGAATTGCATGCATGTGAAAATGCCTGAGAATTTGGTGACATTTTGTGCTGGGTGCTCTACTGCTTTGCCCGATGTGGGCTGACATATAAGCAGACTGTCCTGCCCCAAGGGGTTAGTAGATGATATAGTAGAGACATCTGAGATTATTGACCACTCTGCTAAACAGCCTTCTGATTTAGAGAAAGCATATGGTCTTCAGACAGAAAAACTTCCTATCCCAAAGGGCTAAATACGCCTGAGGATTCAGTATTATGAAGCTAAATAAAATGGGTGTTCAGAAATCAATTGGCTTTGTAGTGCACAGAGTCTGTGGGATTAAGCAAGCTCTAAAACTGGAGTAAGGGAAAATTATGGGCCAGTCTCCTACCAATGGAACCCTGTTGTCAAACAAAGTTAGAATAAATTAGCAAAGAGAAAACTCTAAGAGGCCTCTAAAATCTGCTCTGGAATTTTTTTCTGTGATTGGAGGAGAAAGTCCTAGAGCCTGGACTTTTGAGCTCTGAAGGAAGGAGCATGAGGCACCCATAACCAGTTGGAGAGGCTAGAAAGCTTTTTCCTTTCATCAAGAAATAATTTAAAAAAATGTCAACATGATTTAATGAAAAACTCCTGGCAGGAAAAATTCTCACACTCCAGTAATCTCAGCATTCAACGAATSCTTGCAAAATGTAGCTTTTCTGCCTTCAGCAAACATGAGGGCTGGTGATATGTGAGGATCTGATGGGATAATTTTCAGAGGCATAATCTTGCCATGTGGTTATGGTTGCATGCACACTACATTTGTTTCACTTGCACTAAATGCTGAAGGCTGGATGGCTCCAGAGGTAAAGCATGTCTGGTCTCCCAAGAAACTGAAAGCTGAGCAAGCCACTGGTGTTTCATTGGTTATGTGTAATCAGCCCCAGCAGATTTCTGAGGCACATTAATAATCAGAAAACTGCTGAGCCTCTAGTTATGTTGACAGTGATGCAATTTGTTCCAGCCAAATTCCAGCTTGCTCAAGCTTTCTGGCGTTGAATGCTTGTCCTTCGTTGCAGACAAAATGCACCTCTTCTTCAGATCTTAAGTCGTGGTAGTAGCTAAGTGTGGGATCTCTTTTTAAACCCTGTTCAAAGAGAAGCAAGACAGAGAGCAAATAAACCATGGGTATCTTCATAGCTTGCTTTCACCAAACTACCTCAGGCACCCAGGAGGCTCAAGCATGTACCTAATAATAGAACTGGTCCTAAACTTCGAACTCTAAACTGCAAGAGCCTACTTGCTGCGCTAAAAGAAAATAATCTTTGAAGAAAAGAAAGGAATGAGGACCACAGAAACATCTTTACAAGTGAAGAATGTCTCCTATACCCAGTTCTTCACAACTTCCTCTCGGAATTCTGCAGGCTTGAACTTACACAAGGATTAGTTCTATATATTCTGTGGAAAAATTTAATTTGACTTACTTGTCTTGCAACACATAAGGTAGAACTTGAGGTAGAACTGAGATTCAGCCAAACAATGTGTAAATTAATGAGTGGTGGAATCAGCTGTTGTAAGAACAGTGGTTGAGATGAAAGCAACTTCACCAGGAAGTCATTTGGGACAGGAAAATACAAAGGAGAGGCAAACCATCGTCTTAAATTAGTACAGCTGTGGTATGGTAGTGTAGAGTGAGAAAAAAATATTAGTAAGAGCAAGGGGTTGATAAAAGACCAAATATTTTTGCTTTCTTTGCTCACCTGTAACATACCACAATTAACTAAGTGTTGGCCAACATTTTCTGTCTTTGAAGACAATTGTTGGGATGTTGCATGGCAAATAACATAGTACAGGTAAGAGTTTCCTCTGTAGGTGACCCTGAGGCATGCTCTCCCTYTAGTAACTGCAATGCAACTTACAGCTTCCAAGCTGGCATCTTCCTTCTAGCTCTGTCCTCAAAACTGCATTTTCTCACAAGGACATGGGTCAATGTTAGAGAARAATAATTATCATGTCCTTGTTGGCTAATAGCTAAATTAAGCATGCTTGTGCTGTGTCTGAGAAAATGGCTTAGTTATAAGCTGTTGCTCTCTGGGGAGGAGACATACTGTTTCTTAATGTTTTTAAAGCCCTACATGAATTTATGGTGCAGTGCTAATTATGGCTAATCAGTGTATCCTCTTAGTTTGGAGGCATTCACTGAATGATACTACAGACTCATGATGATAAGCTCTGTGGCAATGAATCATAAATTTAATTGGCTGGCTGGGCCACCTCTGGAATCCATTGATACTTAAAAATCCTTCAAATGTGACAGTAAAACAAATGTTGGGAGACTCTAAACCTCCCCTAGTCACCCATGGAGTCTCTGAAGCCCTCCTTCATTTTGTATTCTGTTTATGTTAACTTGCTGTCCATGTCTCTTATTTCCTTGCTGCCGCCATGGCAAAGTCCTAGCTTGGCTCACATTCATTCTCTCGGGAAAACTTATGACTGCATGCCCATCTGAAAATGGGAGAGCTTGAGGCCAGCACTTTCAGCAGTGCTCCCCTCACTTCTCTCGAATGGTTTTAACAACTGAGAACATCCCAGTGTGTTCTGGGTTTACTGCTTGCCCTTTTCCTATGTCATCTCATGTTTATTAGGAAAACAGCCTCCTTTCTGCAGCAACTTGGTATTCAAAGTCTTTACAGCCTGGCTAGGAAACAGAAAGACCTTTACTGCTAGGATAACTTTCCTAGGCTGGCTAGGTGAGCCATTTGATCTCTTCTGTCAGTTCAGTCATCCTGAAGTAGACAGATGGTGAGGAAGGGCAGTGAGATGGTAGACAAGGAACCTTGTGGCTGAACAATCCAGGTCTTATTTACTCAGTTAATGCCTTCACAGGAAAACCTTCTCTGATTTCAGTGGAAAAGGAGCCATAATGCAGATTGAATAAGGAGTGATTAATCTCTTCAGAATTTGGCCCAGTTCTCACTTCCTCTTGGCCCATGATTGTTATTTTTTCAGAAGCTCTAGATCCCATTTCTTTATATGTACAGCTGAGTGTACAGTAAACATCACTTGTTATGTGGTGCTGGATATGTCCTGAAGGCCAGCTATAAGAAATGACTGGTTTGTGCCTTTTTATGCATTTTTGCATATTATTCACCCTGGAGGAGTGAGCGTGGAGGATCTAGCTGAACAAAATGAGGAATGATCCGAGCACCAACTCTTTTGATCTGATAGGCAAATAATCTGCTCTCACATGAGCRTCCTGAAAGAAAACGATATTTCTCATCAGCAAGCACAGAAAGTAGGGAGGGGGGTTGAGTTCAGAGAAGGAATTGCAGCCCACAGTTATCAGTTGTTGGGCTGAGGTGGAAGCAGAATTTAGACCTATTGAGAAATAACAGTACAGTGCTAATCAATGATAAAACCAGCCTCCTCTTTTATACTTGCTACCTCAATCTACAATAAGACAAGCTTTGTTTTCAGAGACAACAAATAATATTTTGCTGGAGAAGAGGCACAATATCGAAGCAACTCTCCTGCCTCAATTCTGCACTTGTAGAACAGAAGGGGTTTTTTCCTTGCTAGTTGCAGTAATCTATTTTAATTGAAATTGTAATTGTAAACAAAATTCATAGAGAAGCGTAAACTTCAGCTGAAATTGTTTTTCAAAATCTGTGTATGAGCCACTAGTGTGGAAGCACTAATTTCAGAATTACTAATGTTGCAAGGAAACAAGTCATTTTGAGGGCCAAGAGAAATGCAAAAGACCAAAACCAAAATCAAACAAAACCCAACCAACCAACCAACCAACCAAAACACAGAAAAAAATTCCAAACAAACAAGAAAGGGAACGCATAACAAGCTGATTTCCACGGTTCATAGTAATGATCTTATTACTGTTTTTATGCCCACTTACAACCAACATTTATATAGACAATTTAAGTCCTTTCCTTAGGAACATCTGAAATCAAATTTTTACTGAGCTTTCTCTAGGTGCCATGTGCTTTGGAGATAAGACCTGCTCTTTTCCTCTCATATTGTAATCCCAACCTAATATAGTCTTTCACCTAAAGCTTCAGCCACAAAGCAGAACAGTATTTGCTGACTTTAGAAAGGGATTTTTCAATTTTTTCAGTCCTACATTTCTCCTGACCTCACTGCTAGGCGATCACAGCACTTTAAAAGAAGATTTCTGCTTTACCACAATACCGAGATTTACTTCTGTGCCTTCTTTGTTAAGGCTTTAGGTGCTCATTTCACAGCAACTGATGAGGATCAAGTACAGAATCAACAATTTCTTCCTCCTTGGTCCCTGGGGATGTTCATCTGGTCATATTTTCTGGATATGACCTTGTTTTGCTTCACTGAAATGTAATGGAAAACCTTGTAGGCCATTCCTAAACTATCAAACACCTACACTAACTGTCTTTAGATCTTATTTCTGTAGCATTCAAAAGTGGATGGAGGCAGGCTAAAAATAAAATATAGGAAAAGATGCAAAGTTATAAAAAGCACACAGAAATAGGGAAAGGGGATTGCAAGCTGCAATACTTGACTTCCATAGTTTCTGCACTGGAAAGCTGCTCTTAAACTATATATTGTTTTTGCCTGTGCCACATATTTCCTGTATGTTTTAGTCAAGGCTCTTAACTCAAATCTTCCACGGCTCATTACTATTTTTTCCTTTTACCGAGTGTCCAGTTGACACAAAAGCATCCTGCACAGCCTCCCAAACTTACCATTTCTGTTTTATATGATATCAAGAACAGAGAAACTTTTTTTTTCTTCTGTAGATGCACTTCCTGTGGTCATCATCTCAAAAGCCCTGATGTCTTTGCCAGGTTATTAAGTGAGGAGGGACACACTCATAGTAATCACGTTGTTGCCATCTCTTTTCATGCCACAGGAGACAGATATGATGGAGTTWTATCCAAAAGGAAGCCACAATGCAGGGACAAATTGTTAACTGTTTGTCTYGGCAGCCCCTAAGCATGCATTCCTGTAATCTTGAAATCACATCATCAAGACTACAGTTTGGAAATACCAGCTGGTTATCTAAACACTTGCAGAAGATTTGTGCCATGCAGACAAGCACATCACTGGCATTTTTAAATGAAGTGCTGCTATGCTGGATAACAGTGAAGGGCAACTACGTTGCTATTACTTTTCCTCCTGTGAGTTACATACCAGATGCAAAAAACTCCTGTGTTAATTWTGGGGAGGATAAAGGAAAGAGGCAAGCTCAAACTGAAATGGGCTATCACAATTGTGCCAATAGGCACAAATAACTCTTGCTAGCTAGCAAGCAGCACCTTCTACTACAAATAACATATTTAATTTCTTATAAACTTGTATAGTTAATTTAATAGGGTGGGGAAACTGCACATCTACCTAGTATTTCAGGTAGAAAAGGTTGTATAGGCAAGATTGAGAAAAGTGTGCACGAAGTGTTTTTTCTTCTGTTTTTGGGATTCCTTCTCACTCAGTTTGTTTTCACTTGGCCTGGACAAAGTGCAGAATGTAGGGTAAGTCCTAAGACATCTTCTATCATTGTGAAGTGCCTTCTTACTATAAGACCATAAAAGAAACTACTTTTCTGCTCCTAATTTGCTCTTAGTCTTGGAATGCTCGACACTGAACTTGGTGATTAATTACTTCATAATCAACACTGATGTACTTAGGCAGATTATTCCTTCTGCTTATGAATAGTGAGCCCACAGAATATGCAGAAATATTTAGATACTGGAGTGTCTTTGCACAAATCTCAGGCCGGTAAACATTGTCAATTTGTAAAAAGTATCACTCATTCATTCTATGCAATTTTGAGCTTTGATCCATGATATGCTATTAGTTTTCTATATTTAGACTGGAAATATTAAGAGGCACCRTTCTGAGATTATCTTTAAGAAAAGTTACAAACCTCATTAGCAACACAAGGGTCCATTTCAAAAGAATATAAGCCAGCCATCCACTTGGAGAGACTCTGCCTTCATCACTTTACCCCTCTTCAGAATTCTTCCCTAACCTATGCCTTCACAGCATTATTGCAATATTACCACATTTAGATTGTTCAAAGAGCTGTTTACAGGAAATCTCAAAGAAAATGCTCTTCCAGCTTTCACAATACAGGGAATCCTTCCTGGATGTGCTAAGTGCTGTTAGAGCAGTTAGAGATTGTTCACTTATTTCTAAAAGTACAGAGACATTCATAAAGACGCTCAAAATTTGAATGGCTATTTAGTAGCAAAAAACATCACTGAAAACATCATTACAATGGCTATTGTCTCTGGGTTTTCTGCTTGTTTTTAATTTGGCAATGCTTGTGAGAACTTTAAAAGTGTTTTGATATGCATTGCCTTTGAATTATTCATTTTAATTAGTCACTGTTCTCCCTAAGTAGTAGATCATGTGATATTTCTGCTCTTTGTTGGTTGGTTAAAATAGGAAAGAGAATGACAAATAATCACTATGAATACTATTGAATTGACTGAAAATGCTAAATATTTTATTAAAATTTTAATGTCTACTTAAAAACAAAACCATTGAAATTCTTGCCACTATCACCGCAATTTCCATCTATGTTTAATGATTTTCATCTGTGTTTAGTGTGGTTTGATCTGTAGTGTATCAGATAACATGAAACAGATAAATGTGTCATGTTCCTCTAATGTGAAACTGTGGATTAACAAAAACTCATACTAGAATTAATCCTGAATCAAAAGCTTCATAACATTTCCACCAATACCTAGCAGTTAATTTTTTAATGCCTTCTATGACAGCTGGTATAACTTTAACTCACTGCAAACCAATCTTATGTTTCACTTTTGCTATCATCATGCTGCTAATCTGTGAAAATATTTACAAGGCTTTTCACATTTCCTTAATACTCTGCTGTGCCAGCGTTACACTCAATTTTGAAATTTTTTGGATGATAATATATGATCTGATTTTTTTTCCACTTACACAAAAGCCTYTTTATTTTGTGATTTCAGCACTAAGGGCACTAGCTCTCAATAGAGCAAGGCTTCACATTACAGTTTATTCTCAGAACCTCACATCTGTGATGGAAAACATGCTTGTACATTTGCATACTTGTCACATCTGCATATACGTGTATCTTGAGGAGCATTTCAAGACTCTCTTAGGGATATTTTTCACTTTCTATTTATTGCAAGACTTATTTCCTTCTGATGTAAGCATGGAAAAGTACCAGTGCACAGGACTCAAGCAGCTCTGTTTGCAGTCTTCCTAAAAAATGTGTATTACAAGCATGAACTTTAACTCCAGGTTAAAAAGTGCATAGGATTAAATTTTGGTGGAGCTGAGTTAGGGAGTTTTTTTCTGTGGATGGTTCAGGCTAATTCCCACTGATGTAGATTATTTTGTTTTTTATAGTTAGAGAAAAATCAAAGCAGTATGAAGGAGAACCAGRTTCCAATTTTATTAATATCTGGAATTATCAATTACAAATCTGTCTTCATATCTATTTTTAACAAATAAATTAATTTTCTGCAAAGAAAGAGAGGAAAATTCTATTCACCAAAGCTCTATATATCTGAAAATGGATCAACTCAGTCCCACAGGAGATTCCTTGGACCTCTCCTTCCTTGCTTTGCAGACTTTAATCAGTTTGTCAGTGAACACATTCCTACTAGGACAGCCTTGGAGGGAACCAGAAAACAATGTTCAGAGCTATTTGATTTCAGATTTTTATTTTGTGGGGACATGAAACATGGTCACAGGCAAATTCTGCTAATGCAGAAAAGTTCAGGTTTTACCTCTGGGCTGAGAGAAGTTTGGGTCCTCCTGTTCCACGGCCACAGCAAATGACCAGGCTAACATCTTTAGTTTTAAAGGAGCACTGAGACTCAGCAGTGAAATGACCAGTGAGGAAAGGCCTTTTCAGCAACCATTCATCCTCCTTGAACTTGTACATTGTACAACAGCAGGACCCCAATTCACAGCTGAAGGTTATTCCTTCCAAATGGACCTTTGGCAAGTGCAGAGGATGGACTTCTGTGGCTTCTGACCTTTCAAAGGAATACCTGGGAAAGATGAAGAGAGAAGGATTATGTAGTTTCTTATCAGATTAATTTGTTATCATTCTGGACTCAGCTAGAGCACACAGTGTGCTCATATTTGAATGTAACCATGGAGTTCCTGGGAATACAGTTGGAGTAGGAAGTGGACRAAGATCTAGGGGAGTCCTGGACTCAGATCAGCAGACTGGATTTCAGGTGATCTATGTTTTGAAATACATGTCCTGGGTAACCTTTAGAAAAAGCAGAATTTATTCTAATTGTAGTTCTCTGTCTTCACTGTGCTATTTCCTTTCTTACATGCATTCTTTTTCAAGTATTTGTCAAAACCATAGAAGTATAAACTTCATCAGATGTTCCTTGTGGTTTTTACCTGTGTCCTACTCACGGGATCAGGCTCCTGAAGACAGGGGTTGCCTGCTAGGAATTATCAGAAATCATGGATTCTGTGCTTGTGTAATGCAAAAAAATCACCTTTTCAAGGAGTCCTTCAAACCAGTTTTGGCCTTAACCTGACCTGACTTTGAAGTCAGCTCCTCAAAACAACCAAATTCTCATCTACAAATACTTCCATGTTAACAATTTAATGAAAGTTCTTGAATCTGATACAGGGACCTTTCTGTTCTCTTCCTTCTCTTTTTCTGTACACACACAAGCATACACATACATACACATCATCTCTCTTCAGACTCTATTTTGGGCAAGTAACTGCAGCTTTTCGCTGGAAAGAGTAAAATGCCACACAGACAAAATTGATTACAATTGAGTGACAGTAGAGTAAAACTGCAGTGAGTCAGGAAGTGAATCAGAAAGCACGGATTTGATGGACAGAGTAAGGCACAGCAAATGAATGTTGTACMTTGTGTTTAGTGAACACTTTCTAAAGAACTTGCTGTCAGAATTACAGAAGAAATACAAATGGAGAAAACTCAGCAGAGCAAGGAGCTGCTTTGTAGCTTTTTAAAATGAACAAAATCTAATAATTGCATTATGGAAATTCACTAGCAAAATGGGCCTCTGGCTCTTATTCTGAGATCCAGAACTCACTCGATGCGTGATGGGACAAACTCTGTAGTCATCTGGTGCTTCAATTTGTTTACAAAGAAGAATAGAGCTGAACCACATCAAAAAGATGAATTAGGCAAGTTCATTTTGTGTTTATTGGGGGCCTTGATATTCTGGTATGAACGGTGCAGTAAGTACAAAATGTWATGATCCCAGTAAAATAAACACATTTTCAGAAGTTGGTGGGAGCTGTAATTATGCTTATTTAGTATCAGGAAAAAGCAACCACCTTCCAAAATGAAATAATTGTCTTTAGGATATTTCCAGTTTAATATCTCCTCCTTTAACCCTTCTTACCCTACAACAGTGCTGCCTCTGTAACTTGTGTGTTCTAAAATGCTTCTACTGCCCTGTGATGTTAGAACACCACTCAGTAAGGTAAAAACCTGGTACAATGGCAAAGTACCCAGTGAAGTGAAACAGAGGTTTTCTGTGCCTGCCATCTTTCCCACCCTGTGGGAGTATGTCCCAAAAAACCCCCAAACCTCAAAAGTAAAAAGATAAATAAAAAAATAACCACCCTCAAGAACCTCCCATCACTGAATKTCATTCTCTGACAGCCTCTATAAACAGTGTCAGAAGCTTTCTCTCACAAGATTTTTTATTAATCAGTGGCCATTCATGTCATGAAAATATGATAAGTCAAACAAACTGGTCTGTGGTTGTTGGGGTGAGTGTTTGCTTCGGCTAGCATGGAAAGAATTAAAAATAGCAATAGGGATGTGGAGGAGGAAATTTGTTAACTTGGGCTTTCACCAGGCATCAGAGTAAATTGTCATGGTTTCACCAGTGTCTTAACACTCGCCTTCACATATCTGTGGCAGAGTCACAGGGGGCTGCTTTTCTAACTGCGGTTTATAAAGTTGTGCTCCAAGTCAACTACCAGCACTGTGGTTTACAAGTAATGTTTAAGAAAAACAAATGCAAATATTATGTCTTGTGTCCTTAATAATCTCCTATTAATGTGCAGATGGAGTGCATYGTGCAGGAGCTGTTAGGGGTGAACTGGGAACAGCTGTCTGGCCTTGCTCGGGCTTGCGACTGCAGCCTGCAGGACCCAGATGTGGTGCCTAAAGGACTGTGAATTACTCAATCACAGGCAGGGTGTGAGTTAAAAGAGTTGCAGAAATTGCTCTTTTGCAACACACAGGAGGATGTGAGGAAGTGTGAAGGTGTAAATTAAAGAAGTCTTCTATATTAACCTGCACCTCTGCCAAGTAAAATGAGCCAGCTTTAGACTCCTTCACACTCACTTAAGCTCAATTGCACCCACTTACCACTGTTCAACTCACACTTTCTTGACCAATGTAATAAATACGTGATGTACCCCCTGACAGAGCAAAACATTTTCCTCAAAGGAGCAGTCAGCATCCACCAAATCCAGAGGCTGAACTTACTCATATATAGCTTAAGAATGTGTGTTTTTCACCTAGGATAAAAGGTGTGTTGTAAGAATACCCTGCCCAGCACTTTCTAAAGCTCCTGTACACACATGCTGTGCTGGCTGAGTTGAGCTGAGTTAGTTTGCCTCCAGTCAGGAGCACCATCACCATACATTGTGTGTGTGAGGAAGATACAGCCTGATGCTGGATTGAGATCAAGTCCTATTCATCTTATACTGCCAGTGACCAGAGGAGATATGTATACAGTCTTTTCCACAGATATTTATTTTTGGTAAGACAGCATCAGAAAGCAAAGCAAGTCTAACCAGGTAATTGCATCAGGCAGTGAGTGGCTTTCTGCTTTCATACAGAAAACAACTCCAGTGGGTTGTGTTCATCCTCCAGCTTGATGACAACCAGCTTGACCTCAACAGTTTATTACAAAGAACATTAATTTGGTTCAAAGAATCTATTTCTGTTTTAAAATGAGCAACACAGAAGAGAAGGGGAGTGAAGTTTCACAGGAGAGAAGGGGAGAGGAGTTTATGCTAGATTTTTGTTGATGTTCTGTAGATTTTTTTATAAGTAGCTTTGTACTGAGAGGAACACATGAAGGACAAAACATTGCCTTTTCTCTGTCAGGAAATAGGAACTGGTTTATAAAACAGGCCCAGGGTAGAAGTGACAGCACTTGTACCCAATCTCGTCTTGAGGCTGACAACACTAAGCCTGGTTTACAAGTCTATCAGCTCCTCAGGATGTGGGTAATGCAACTTTAATCAGCCTGTATGTGATTTGGTCCCAAAGGTCTTCCTTAGTGCTTACATCTTATGCTTCTGAGGCACTTTGAAACTTCATTTGGTGCCAATCCCTGTTTCCAGGAAGAGAACCAGAGGGTTCCTGGGGAGATGTTTGTAGTATGCTGCAATAAACACAACCATAAGGTGCATGAACTACTTCAAGAAAGATGAATTAGTTAGTAGGATCTTCTGAGAAAAGTTCACATCTACTTCATTACTTTGCCTTTTAAGTGTATGTAGATGACACTTCAAACTGGTTGCACTTACTCTTTCCTTYCCTTTCCCCTGATTGCCTTGAAACAGTGCAGTTGTGCAAAAAGACTGTGATGGCATTTTCTCACATGGGTTAGTGAGAAGCTATGAAGAATGGCTTTCAAGAATGGCTTTCCATCCCTTAGCTCATGTAATTGCATAGTTCAAATGAATTACTTTGAGCTGATGCTGACAGAGAAAAAGCAAAATCCAGTTCAGAARGAAGACAGCGGGTGGCTCTTGAGTCCAACAGGAATTTTTCTGAGGACATTGCATTTGGCAGGCTRTTTCCTATACTCTATAGGCCCGTGTAAATAAGTGGTTGCCCTTTTTTAGGACAGCARTGTTGAAACTGAGAAGGTAATGCTAGACACCTGCACTTCCCACACCTCAGGAAAAACACAGGTGAAAACAGTGGAGCAGAGCAGATGCTAAATGGGTTAAATTACTCCCTCTGAAACACAATAATGYATGCACATATTGTTTCTTTCTACACCGGACTGTGGACACCCTTGACTTCCCAGACACAAACTGAAAGGGATAAGGTCTAGTGCAAGAGAGGTAAATAGGTTAGGACTTGCACCTCCACCCGATCACCTCTGTTCTTCCACCTTTGCTTGGCTGAGGAACAGACACAAAAAGTCATGGCTTGAATAGCTTAAAAGCAATTAATAAAGCCCTGTACAGGCATTAAACATTCACATTCTCCATGGAGATGAAAAAAAAAAGTTGCTGGCCTTTACCCAAACTATTCTCCTCTGTTTGCATTGTGGATTTGTCATTAAAATGTTATTTTAAACACCAGGCGGGAAAGGTGAAATGGTACAGAGATTACACACCCTTGCTGAAGAATGCAATGAGTCAATAATGATCCATCCCAGCAGTAATGAGCTGTTCCTGCTCTCATTTACCTGAGCATTCTTAACACTATTAAAGTGATGTTGACTGTAAGAAGTATAAAAAGGAAGAACAAATGGGGAAACACAATTAGAATATAGGAAAGCAGAAAAGACTAAAGCAAAAAGGAAAAGATTTTAGGTGATTAAGATGTTCAGATTAATTGTTTGTAAATGGAAAAATTTGTTAATTCAAAAAAAATCCTTCTATATGGGGGAATTTTTGTTACTTTTTTTGTTAAGGAAAAGATTTTAAAATGTCCTCTTTAGGACAAAAATTAGGTAAATAAACAAAAATTATGTAAATTTTTTATGCACCATGCTTCTTTAGATTTATAGCAAAATTTCTAATGGCTGTTTCAGGAGAGGAGAAAGTGAGGAGGATGTGGGTAGGTTGCTGAACAGGTGAGATAAGAAAAAATATGGTAAGGTTTAAGAATATCTGCCTTCAAGGTGGTCAGTAATTGAACACAAATATAGTGTATTGTGATTAAAAGTCTGTACCGACTAAATTTAATTCTGCCATAGCCAATTGGAGATACTGACCTAAGTAGAAATTAATCAAGGTCAAACAGACTCACCCACAACTCTTTTATTTGCTTGTTAGTGCTGTTGATTTACCTGAAGTGTTCATTCCACTGTAGGGACCGTGTGTGTTGTGCAAATGCCACTTGAGAGCTTTAAATGAGAAGGAGAAGAAGCAGGACTTGAGGACCACTTCATTTTTTCATATTTCCAGCCTGTTCAGAGACTCATGAAGCTCTCTGAGAAGTGCTCTTGAAAGCACATGTGCAGCCTAGGTTGATCTGAGTGTTTCAGCTCAGGGGAACACTGACATCCATCTTACATTCACTAAGATAATTTTGTGCTTTTTGGGKTTTTTTGGTGTGTTTCTTTGTTCTGTCCATTTTTTGTTGCTTTTGTTTGAGAACTAAGCTTTATCTGAAGCCATTTTAATACTTAGAAACATTGATTTATTTTTTTTGTCTGCCTTACTTTTCATTTCCACTCACTTCTGCATGTTTGCATTTTGTCTGGAACAGATGCATCTAAATTCAGGCATGGCAGGAAATAACAGAAAGTTTAAATCACTGAAAACTTCATCATTGTTTTCAGGAGATTTCCAATTCAGTGGAAAACATAGACCAAGACTGGGGAACTGATTATGTGTTTATAGATGCCTTATCTATAACAATACTGTTATGTTTCAGTTATTGATGTGTAAGATAACAAAAACTTACTCATTGTATGTCTTAATAATTTCTTTGGGAAATAAAATATATCACATTGATTTTGCTCAGTTAACGGATCTTATATTTGAAGGATATTTTTTTAGGTGGCTAAGGAATATGAGCATTAACAGAAGACAAATAAACATGGAAATTTTATTCAGGAGACAAGGTTTACAAGTTTTCTTTCTTATTGCTAAATAAATGGTAATGGGGACTAAACATAAAATTCATAGTTTGGTAGGATTTTTTCAATATTTTCATTTTTCTTAGTGACTTCTATATGGAGGGTCCTGAAAGTCCTTATGAAAATACAAATCTCTATTTCAGTATCACATCTCCACTTGCAAAATGGTTGTTGTGAGCTGGCAAAAGTTCAAGACTGACATTTAACTTTAGAATTTTTAATTAAAAGCAGAGGTTTTTGTAAGTACAGGGTTTCCAGAGTTAGCCATGAACACAATAACTAATTTTGGGGCAAGAGATGCAAGTTGATTACTTGTGAAGCCACTGTAACAGATTTTTTCAGTAGTTTTAGATCCTGTCTCCACTCCAATATTTTTCAGCTGTAAATATATCTTGTTTTTCTACATTTTCATCATGACCTCCTGATGCTAACTTTTTTTATATAAGAGAAATGGAGAGATAGTGAGAATAGTAGTTAACTTCTCCATATGTCATTTGTCACCAAGGAGATATGATAGAACTAAACACTCCTACACATCCTTTAGTTATTCTGGACTGCTGTACTATGGTCTGTATTTTTTTTCAAGTGTTGAAAGTAACATATATACTTTAGATACTGAAAGTGTAGCTTAATTAAGTTATATGATTCATACTTGGAACTTTCAAAGAAAAATCAAAGATGTGAGCGTTTTTTTTAAACAAAAAAAAGCTTTGTCAACTTTGCTCTTACAAAGCTTCATCCTGAGCTATATAATATCRCTAATATCTTCACT
Source organism: Parotia lawesii (assembly GCA_003713295.1). NCBI lineage: Eukaryota > Metazoa > Chordata > Aves > Passeriformes > Paradisaeidae > Parotia > Parotia lawesii. The sequence goes on from RAHM01000062.1 coordinate 2,395,935, forward strand.
TAAATAGCATTAGGATTAAGTCATAAGGGAACAGGCAGCTGAAGCATATTCTTGTTATGAGTCAGCCTGAAGATCTATCTCAATTAGTGTCTTGTCTCCAACTTGTACAGAATGTAAGAACTGGTCAAATGTGTGTCATCTTTAAACAATATTCACCTTTGCCATTTCATGAGTTAGCAGCTTTTGAACTTTGCTATCTCGACTTCCTTAGCCTGATCCAGTAAGGAGCCTCTCAGCAAGGAATGGTAGCTTCAGTCATTTATAAATTCAAGTATCTGTAATTTGCCTTCCTAGGGCTACTGCCAGTATTCTGCATTTTTCTTTGTTTAGCTAATGTTCTCTTAATGTTGCATTAGGAGATAATGCCACTTTCAGAAATGTGGTTTTTAAAACAGTGCTCAGCTGGAAACCTGCTCATATGCATAAGTTGTTCAAATGCAAGATTTATTACAAGAAAATATCCCACTTTTATATTCTGGCTTGATTCTTAAATATATAATTCATAATTCTGCAGTTAATTTCATTGTTAATTTCTAGTGAAGCATTTAAACTCAGCAGAGAAATCTGGATAAGAAAAAKCTTTTGTTCATAAAGTATTTGAAAAGAGATAATTATTTTATTCTTGTTTCCTAACCCTATAATTTCCTCATCCTCAGGAGTCTACGGTGAAATAATTATGTGTCATGTGTAGTACTGACATTTTGCTCTTGCTTTTTAATTTGGAAAAGCAAGTACTGTTTGCTGCTTACTATCTGAAATAGGTGCAGGAAGGAAACTTAAGTAAGTATTGAACTTAAGTGAGTTTAATAGGAAACAAAAGGCAAGAGGAATATGGATTCACTTGAGCCCACAATATAAATGGAAAAAATAGAGACTGTTGCTTTCAGAAAAATAAAACAAAACAAGGAAAATCATGGTTTAAGAAGGTTCTCATTTTGTAGTGAAGTAAATGAAATAGTGAGAAACAACTCTCGTGATACCTTTGAGTTTCTAACTACACATTTAACCTCTAATTTGGGAAAGCCAAACATTTATAGCACATCAAAGAATGGTGATTCTTTGCAGAGTGTTACATAAGTGTAAACTTGTTCTTCTGAATTCAGCTCTTATCTCTGTTTTTAGGTGTTCTACATGACCACAGGCAACTCCTTTCACCTCTCTCTCAACCTGGAGGTGTGGGTCTGTGATGACAATACCACCACATACTCCTTAAAGCAAAATATGCATCAGATTAGTTCGGTTTAGCCATCTAGATGTAAAATTTTAGATTTCTTCCACAGTTAGTGAAAAGAGATAGATATCTCCAGAAGCAATTAATTCCATTTACCTTCGAAACCCTCCTGATGTGGAAATAGTCACAGAGTGGTTTCTTAAAGCAGAAGTGTATTCCATATCTTGAAATGAAATTTAGGTCCATGTACCTTGCCAGTACATGTTGAATGCCTCAGTGGAGTGTATGGACCTCAAGCTGCTGAGTGCTAATTTTGAAAACTTTTATTTTCATTCAAAAGTTGTAGTAAAGTAAAAACTTTGTGTGGTGTTCCCCCTCCTCCCCCCCCCGGCCCCCCATCTTGTAAAATGAAAAAAATTAACCCTTTGACTRTATTAAATCCCCTTTAAGATATAAAACCATTCTAAAAAACAGTTACTGACATGCAAGATCTTCGCCAAATAAGTATTTGAGTGACATTCTGCTTGCAAACCAAAAACTATTAAAAATAGATACCTCACCTATTGCACTGCCAAGTTTGCCCTTTTTTCAGGAGCTACTGTCAAGTCTGTCAAATGGAAACTAATTGACAATCCAATAGAAAAGGCTGAATAACTCCCTTGTAACCTCTTGCTTCCAGAAACCTCAAGGGTCTAGCTGGATTTTGAAATCTGAAACCCCTTATCTGTATTCTGATGGCATTTGTTCATGTAAACACTTTCTCAGTTGTAGCCAACTGTCTAACTACAGGATTTTCACCCAGAATAGAAAAGCAATTTTGATGGTAAAGTAAAACGAGAAATTATAAAGTATTGGACCTCCTTTGTTTATACTAAATTTGATTATGCTTCCTTTGTGCTGTAGTCAATGAATTCTGGATTCCAGATCCGGCTGACTTTTACCACACAGCATCCTGTGGTGTAACAAGAACACTACCATTCCCTTGGTTTCCATTGGACAGTCAAAAATTACCAAAATAAAAATTTGGCCTGTCTCTGCTAATGCTAAAAAAAAACCAACCCAAAACAAAACCAACAAACAAACAAACAAACAAAAAAAACCAAAGCAGAACTCACCCACTGCTTATGACTAGCAACGTGGCTGGCTCTGGTCCTGACTTTTGTTCTCTTCAAGGTGTCATATACACATTGGAGGGCTGGTGGACTGCTGAGAATCCAAGAATTGAGGAGTGGAGTGGAGGAATCCAAGAGTGGAGATTGATTCAGGTTTCTGACTTGATGAAATTTTATCCCAGACTGTTTTGGTAGCGATGGAAAGAAATGCAGGTTTTTGCAGTTACTACCTTTGATTTATTAAATAAACCATCTAGTAAATACTAAGAAAGAGACAATTCAAGAAGTGAACCCACTTAACAAAGCAGAAGTGGGATTTTCAGCTACGATGGAAAAAGAAGTAAGAAAAGCAGTAGGCAAGAAAGGTGAAAGGCTTGATTTGCCAGTTAATTTCAAAAATTGTCTTTCCAAAGAAGTCATTGTCTGTAAATCATCCACATCCTCACCATGGAACATCAGGGGATTATGTCCATCTTTTAAATACTGCATTTCAGCTGAGAGCCTGAAAAGGACTTCACAAATAATGGACTAAATGTTTATAGTCTGTAAAGACGTGTTTTAAAATCCCATTTTTCCTTCCTTTCTACAAGTAAAAAAACCAACCAGCTAATCTAGAGGAATCCAACTGAGATAGCAACACCTTTCCAGTGCAAGGAGGCATGAGTTGTATTATCCTGCCTGTGACTTATTAATCGAGCTAAATGTTTGCTACACCTAGAAGAACTGTAAAAAATGAAAATAACCAGATGCTGCACTGTTCAGATTCTGTTTTCTGTCCTGATAGTTTAAAAGAGTTCCTATAGCAAAAAGTTCAATTTAGCCTTTGATATATAATAATAATAAATAATTTCAGATGCTAGATAACAGCTATTTTTATATGGTTTTTCATTTGACAATATTTTTAAATTTCCCCAYGATTTTCAGCTTCTGTGATCTGTTCAGCATTTGATACCAACCGTTTTTGCTATGAATTAAAGAAGCTAAGTGTCAGAACAGAGCTGATGTTAAAGCCTTCAGTCTCAGAGCCAGACTAACAGGAACCTSGTTCTGTTTATAAGCAAAATCTTTTGTTGTCAACTGTTTCAAATGCCAGAGCTCTTTTAAATACCACTAACATTGCCAAAGCCTCATTTAAACATGTATTAGCAAGGTAATCCTTCAATCATAAACTTGCCACTAAGACATAAAGGGGATGATTACTGACATTCTGTGCCCTTTTCAGAACTACCCAAGGGAAACAACATAATGAATATCCTGGGCTCACAATGACCCCAGCCTCTTCATAGGAAAGCAAAGGAAAATAAACCAAAATTATGGCAGCAACCATTTCCCTGCTTGTTCACCTTTTATTTTACTTTAGACAACAGACAAAAGAGTTGTAGCCACAAAGTATCTTTGTTTAGGTGGCTGTAGTTCTTATTAGTTACATCTTTGTGAGGAAAGCAAAGTAGCAGAGTATGATGTCTAGTTTAAGTCTCGGTCAATGGGTATGATACTGGGAGGAGATTACTCTTTTAATTTCAAAATGCTCTAACTTGCAACTCCCSTTTCCCACACTCTTGCCCAGCTAAATAAGGAACACAACTAATGGATGTTTGATTTACTACAACAGTACTGCAGGCAGCAGCATGTCCTGCTGAGATGTTAAATAATGGCTGTTGCAGTACCAAGCTCAATGCAATTTAAAATAAAAATCAATAAATGCACCCTATATCTCAAAAATGTAGCTGAATGCATCCTGAAAATCAGCTGAACTTATATGACAAGCAGATAAAATAATTTGCAACAATGCTATAACTATTCAATTCTGAATTCATCAGAACTCTCTCTTTCCACTGCTTGCTTACTGGTACTGCTTTACAATAATGCATCTTTTCATTCAGAGAATCAGAGTTTAAAAAATATCCTCAAGATGGCCACTATAAAATGATGTGAAACTGGAATAGTTCCTCTTACTACAAAAGCTTTGAAAATGCATATTAAAAACCCTCATACCACCTGGGAAGCCGGGCAGTTATTCCTACTGTCAAGTACCCTGGTCAAAAAAAATCAAGCAACTTGAAAGTTGCCTCCTAGGACTTGTTTGCACAGCATAGGATGAGCTGGGTCAGACATAGATGGAGCTCCTGAGTCTGGGGAACTGAAATCATCATGGCTCTGAGCAGCAGGTGCTCTCAGGATGCTTAAGGAGGACAAACACTGTGAAGACATGACAGTGGTGCTTGCAGTTCAGTGTTGCATGCAGTCCAAGTGTCCTTGCTGTGTGCTCCCACCTGCAGTGGCAACCCAGCTGACCAAAGTCAGAAGTAGGAGCTGGCCCAAACTTACTCTGAGCCTGAAGTACTCCTGGCATCACTGCCTGTGCAGGTGTGCTCAGGATYGCTGAGTAACACTGAGGCAGTGTGGAAGGAAGAGAAATGCCATTTTACAAGAGGCAAAATGTCTCCATGAAAAATGAACCTACTAAGTTCCACTTGATAGTTTGTTAGCTGAAGGGTTATGTTACTTTCTCGCTCTGCTTTGCTGCTTGTCTCTGTAAGAAGGTTTCTMCGTGCTAGGGGAGCATTTCACCATTAGAGTAAATCCCCTGGAACTGCACAAGTTACCTCAGGGAAAGATTTGGCACCATGATCAGTGGAAAGCTGTAACTGCATGTACTGCTCTGTACCTTTCTGTAGTGAGGAAAGCCCTCTAACTTCCCTGAAGGGATGGCTGAAGCTTTAGTCTGRGTGTTCAGATAGTCCAGATTCCTCACCTGTAAGCAGTTCTCTGTGAAACTCTGTATTTTCCTCCTCCTTTTATTTCAGCTATTTTGCTTCCTGTGAAAGTCCCCTGCATCAACTTGTTTAAAAAAGAAATATGTATAAGAAATGGATAAACTTTAAAATCACATTCTGATCTTGAAAACTTTAGTGCAAGTATGACTTTATGAATGTAACAATGCTGAATAATGTAACTGAATTTGCATCACTGAAAATGACATCTACAGTTAAATTTTTGAACATTTTATTTCTTCTTTACTCCCATTCTCCTGAGCTAGTTATTCCCTTTTAGAGTAGTGCAGGAACATAGGACTCCACAGCTACAAGGAACCAACTAAATCAAAATGTCCAGTTATCTGTAGCTTGCAATAGATCTAGACATGTGCCCAGAAACCAGCTGCCACTAAAGGCAAACAGCTCAGAACTATATTTTCTTGCAGCAAGAGGGAATCTGGCAGAAGCTAGATTGTGCTTGGCGTGTAAGAGTACAAGCAGAAGAAAGTTAAAAAGCTAAAACCATGGTTGGGTTATAGGTTAAAAATACTTAAAATATTACTGCATACGCACATGCTTTTATCTACACACTCAGGGTGTCAGTGATCCGTGATATATTTGTGATCACCAATTGCTGCCTTAGTGGAAGGCAGTAAAGAGACAGGGAGAGGAAGGTAAATATTTAGTTATTTCAAAGTGAAATCTATGACTTATTTTTTTTCTGAGTGACAATTGCAGCTAACTTCACCCTAAATCTATGGGACAAACTACTCAGGATGTATTCGGCCATGGTGGGTAACACCTTATGCTTTTAAATATTTCCCCCAACTTCTATATGATAAAGCATATACAAAGTGAAGTGGGAAAAGTCATGGGATCTGACTAGTTAATTTTTTTTGAGTCTATTATTAAAAGTAATTCTAGGAGAAAATAATAACAGCAACAAGTCCAGCAATTATAATAGGAATGAAATAATAACAACAATAACAAAAACAACAACAACAACAACAATAATAATAATAATAATGAATAATAATAGRGAATAATAGTGAATAATAGGATTTTCAGATAGTTTAGATTTAAATCCAGATTTAGAAAGCTCTCAGTTTTGGTCAGAAATTMACCTACATCCTATGCAATATGCAGTCTACCTTTTATACCATTTTCACATGCCTTTGCAGGACCATGCACAATGGTTCATGATACATGTGAAAATAGTTTACTAAATCACACAGTCACTAATGATGCAATAATTAATTATACCCTTTCATTAGAATATCCCTAACTTTGAGAAAATTTTGACTGGTTTCAGAATTTTCACTCTGTAGCTTGGAAATCTGTCACTGAAACGCATGCCTCTCCCAGAATTACATCCCCTTTTTTGCATCCACTTGGATTATTTCCTGTTCTCTCAATGCAGTAGCAGCTGGAGCCACTCCTGGCGGCTGCACCCTGCACTTCACACAGCTGCCTCCATGGCTTTTATTAATGTTTTCCATTTCTCATCCTGTTTTCTCACTGATGACTCTGGCAAAAGACACACTCTCTCTATCGCAGTAAAAAGTAACACAATCCTAAATACCCATCTCAAAATAGCTGAGAGGCTTTGTGGCTCAGACGCAGGAAAACAAAATCAGTGCCTACTGCTGCATGTTCATATGCCTCAGAATAGGCTGCAGGTTAGAAGGCAACAAGAGCGCTTTGTTTCTATTGTTGCTTTTTTTAAAGTCCATCACGTTAGTAAGAATTGCCGTGCTCAGTGGTACCTTGCCAGAAAGCCACTTGTAGGGCCACTGCGTCCCTCCAGGTGTCACTGCCCTCTCGAGTACTGAGCCTCCGGACAGCGGGCACTGATTGAGCCATCAATAAACCCAAATCAGGTCGGCGTGTGCAGAGTCTAATAGCTGATTTCATTACACTGAAGTGACAAGGCGTAAGCTGTCTGGTTTGAGGAATGGGATTGATTTCACCAAGGGAAGCAAAACCAAATGTAATATTAATCAATAATCCAAGACAAATCACTGTGAGCCTATTAACTTGATTTTTAATTCTGAGGAACAATTTGTCGTTATTTGGAATTCTGGACTGTTTTTTTCTTACAAGTAGTGCATTTTAGGAAGACCTACTTTGAGTTCACAATTGTTCTTCTAGAGGCAGAAGTTCATAAATGAAGGGATTATAGGAACAAACAAATCCACTCATAATTAGTCTTCCTCTCTTTCAGGACAGTAATAATGACTAATGGTAACCTTTTCTTGAGTCCATTTAGTTAATGGAATCATACTATTGGTTTAGCTTTATAAAATTTTGTAAATTTATTTCAGCTGCAATAGTCTATCAGGCAGTAGATGCCATACCAAGAATATTTGAAGTGCTTCTCTTTGAGATGAGGTAGAATAACTGGAAAGGTTTTGGCCCCTTGAAAGGGGACACATTTTATATTCAAATATCCATTTATAGCTTTTGCATAAGTTGGTCATTTGGACATTTATGAATGATCTCTAAAGCCATAGGTGGCTGAGGTTCTTCCTAGAATCAGGGTTTTTTCCCTAGAAGAGTTCCTCTAAAACTCTTCTTATGATTTGCACATGCCCTTTGAAAACCTCAATTATATTAGGGAAGCAGAAATTTTGAGGCATGGTGGAAAAGGGTTGGGTTTGTACATCAAACAATATCTTCAACAGACTGGTTACAGAAGACAGAGATTTTTTACTGTCTTGATATAATTCCCAAAATTTACTTTTCTGTGCCACCTGGGAAATCCCAAAGATTAGGCAAAGTGTAACAACATCTTCAATTATAGCAAAGAGCCAGCATGTGCAGGTGCTAGCAGTGATGCAGAGAAGAAAAACACTGAACAGGGGGAGATGGGCCTCTTCTATTGCTGCCTTATTGTCATGAAAAATGAAGAGAAAATGTGGTTGCTTTTCATACTGTTCGCTGAAAGGCAATGAAATGAGGGAACTTTTGACTTGTATTCTTCTATTGTTGCTGCTGTTATAGCAGTTGTACAAGCAGAGAGCACTTTCCATTTGCCCCAGCTTTCCAAAYGTCCACTGAAATAATAGGAGAGAGTAAGGTGGGGAAGGTTAGAGGTGGGAGGGAGAGCATACCAGACACATTTTTGTGTACTTCAGAGAGTGGCGCACACATTGTGGACTAAATATATTCTTCAAAATAAGAGAATTACAGGTCTCCTTCACTTGTGTTTGTTTTTATGGTTCCCAGAGTCCAGGTCCTGCAGTGTTCATGATGCAGCACAGCCATTTACTGTCTCCTAGATGGTAAAGTTTTTCCAGTGGCAACTATGGCCTGTTGCAAGGTTCAGCTAAAACCTCAGGGAGCCTTGCTGAAAATGGTGAGTACCTGAGTTTGGCTGAGAAGAGACAAGTGAGGTGAGGAGATTTTTCCACAAATTTCAAGAGTGCTTTCGGCAGGGAATATGGGACAGCACAAGAGATTTAAAGAAAGAAAGTCCGAGGTGCTATTTGGAGGCTTTTCTTTCACAGTCTTATTAAAAATAAAAAATACAATAAATATAAAACATAAGTTAATAAAAGTTTAAAAGGAGCATGAAGCCCAATTACTGCCACTTTTCTCTGCAAACGCAACTGTATTTAATTTAGTATCTCCCAAAAGCTCTACTCAGATGCAAGATGTGCCTTGTTGGTGGTTTGTTTTTTCTCTGCACTCAAAAGCTCATGACACTTTTCACTGCCTATGAGAATCATACAAGAGCCAAATAGAGAGCTCTGTGTTTTGAATTTGTTTTTCTATCTTTGTCTGGAACAGTAGAAGCTCTCAGGAGCTGAGACCTGAGGCTGGCTGCAGGTCTCAGAGAGGAAATTATCATCAAGTGATGCCCTTGGGTGGCAAGGAGAGCRCACTGGAATACTGAGGAGCTTCTCTGAATAAGCTTTTGAGAGATTGGGTATCTTTGTGGATTTGCTCTTTTACTTTTTTGAGTCTTTCATGACTCCAAAGCTGGATGTCCCACATTTCTCCTGCCCATACTGATCTCCCCCTTTACAGATGTTCAGTTGCCATTAGTGATATTATTGCCTTCAACTACTTTTTTTTTTTTTTGGAATTGCTGTCTTCTCTGTCCTTCTGTTCAAGGAGAAGTCTGAAACTTTTCTTGTTCTCCAGAGCAGTTTTAAGGAAGAACTTACAGCTCCAGCAGCTCTCTCTTGCCCATATAATAACATTATGGGGTACTTTCAGTACAAATCTAAGATTTAGGAACTCCAGTCCAAGGCTATAGCTTGTACTTTGTACATAATTCTTGAATTTTCTGTAAAGGCTTGAAGGATGTCTAAAACGTTCATCCCAGAAATGTGAAGCTTGCTGTGTGGGCATTCATCTTTTCTTTCCCCACCAATAATGAAGTCTGTTTGAAGAGCAGTCCAGTGGTTCAACAGTGGACTGCAGTGAGTTTTCTGGACCTGAGGAGCTGAGACTAAGGTGTGCAGAGAAGTGGAAGAACACAGATAGTAAGGTACCTGACTGGTTACTTTGTGGTTTAAAAAGATTGTAGGGAGATTGAACCTCAGAAGACAAAAATCAATTGTTGCTAATCCCATATGATATTGCAGGAGGTATTCTAAAGCTGCCCGTAAGTCTAGATACAGCTTCCATTTACCAAGGGAAGCTGCAAGCACAGCTCTGGCTGCACCCAGAGACTTCTTTTGGAGACTTCAGTGTCCCATGGGACTGATGATAGTTAGGTCAGATATCAGTTTAGTGGTAGCTGGCTTCGTATGAGCATGTTCAATGTCTCCAAGCACAGGCTGCCTATGAAATTCCGTGTGGGCAGACTGGCAGCTGGTGAGAACACAAGCTATATGCAAAGCCTCTCATTGCATGAGTCACTGGCTGTTGCATGAAATCCCCTTCTGGAATTCATGGTTGCTTTCGTTATGCAGTCAGCTCTTAAGGACAGAGATATGAACAAACAAAATTATACTTCAATTAAACCAAYAAGCAAATAAAACAGAGAAAAAAACCCCAAACAACCAAGAAAATTCTGTCAGGAACTCAGCACATTATATTCAGATTGCAGAAAACGGTGCCCTGGCACTTCTCCTAAAGGATACCAGTTTTCTACTGGGGCATACATGATACATATAGTAAATGTTGTCCTGCTTTCAAGAAAAAAAAATATGTTGGGTGTTACTTTACAAATTAATTAACCATCCAGTTTAACACCAGTCTCCAAACTTCAGGCTGTTGGAGCACAGTTGATGTCATCTAACTTAATGTAATTTGCAGCATAAAACCCCTAGTTAGTCATCTTAGATTCCATTTGCAGGGAAAAAAAAATAAGCACTTGTTGGCTTCTGTTTGACTTATTTCAGAAGTCTGCATTGCATTACTTTGGATATTTACATGCAGGTGCAGGCAGTTCATTGCAGGATCTACCATTTCTAATAAATACAAGACTAAAAAGCCCCTAATCATAGGAACTATGCAAAGGATGTTTCCTTTACAGACTATTTTATTTTTTGAAGGTCTCCTAATGCATTCTTTTCTGCAGTCTGCATTGGCTTGTTCACTTGTTGCCCACCTTGAAAATAAGCAGAAAGCTCAATCACATTTGCCTTCCAGCTTCTCTGAGTGCAAACAAAATCCAAATCCCAGCACAGTTTCTCTTATGATTGAGTATCAAGGAAAATGATGTTACATCAAATCAATTTCAATAATTCTTTCCAAAAAGGACAGAGAAATCATTCTGTAACCTCYCTGGGAGACCATTAAAGTAACAAAGAAAATACTAAAACCAAATAATCAAAACAGGGGTTTAAGTTTGTGAAATCACTATAATTAGGACAAATACACACAACTGTAGTGGGTTTCTCTTTTTCCCCCCTCAATTATGTTTAATGAGTTCAGATGGGCTTTTAGCTAATGATAGCATGGGATTGTTCAAACATTCATAATTAATTAGATGAGTATAACTGAAGATATGTATGTACTTCAAAGTTGGAAGAAGAATTTTGTTTTGAATRTGATTATGAAATTTCAAAGTGTTATGACAACAAAAAGAAACATCCCAGTAATAATTTTCCTACAGTGTGGTTAAATATAAAGTCACCGAASTTTTCTTTGTGGAGAAGAACAAATTTTTCATTGTGAATATAAAGACACACTAAAGCAAATATCTTAGAATTTTATAGTAGTCTTGAAGGTGTTCGTACGTAAGAGAGGGATTTTTTCCTAGTATTTGTGAATATAACAGGGTGAATTAGTGGAAGGAAGCAACTGAAGATGAATATTAGAAAATATTTTCTTTTGCATTGGGATCAAATAGGGTGTGAGTCTCTGAAAGGACGTAAGAACATCTAGGCTTTTCAAACTGAGCTCAGTAAAACAACAGAACAAACATATTGTGGGAATCACTGCCTCACTGCCTCAAAGATGGGAGCTACAACTACCCATGTACAGACGAGTGAGGCACACAAGCATGCAGTACCTATCTTGCCTCTATTACTCTTTCTTTTCCAGCCTTTCCATATGAGTAAAAAGAAAAAGAAAGAGAGGTACTGGCAGTATTATTGGTGCTTAATTAAAAGTTTCATGGGTCTCCAAATGCAAGATTCAAGTGTCTAGCTTTGCTAAGCTTTCTTAAGTTCAACTCAGAATTTTGAAGAATGAGAGAGCTGTCAGAAATGCTTTTATAATATTTTTGTTATGACCTAATCTCTAAGGCTACCTTAGTCACAGAATATGTCAGGTAATTTTTGTGGGTTGCTCTGATTCATGTTATCTTGGAAAGACACCATTAAGCCAGCCTTGGCTGGCAGGAGCTCAGTCAAATCACCTCTCAACATGCCCTTTATTATCCAGAGATCAGGAGCTGGAAAGGAATAACACTGTAGGTGCCTAAGTGGCTGTCTGCCATACAGCTAAGCTAGGAAGAAGAGAACACGAACAAAGAATAACCTTGGGTCCACAACTCAGGCACACTGTGCAAGTCCTGTTCCCTGACATTTTGCAATCTGCTTTGTCTTTTACACCTGTGGAAAGAGATTGTGAAGCAGCCATAATGTCAGATGAGAATTCTGTATTCCTTTAATAACAAAAGGGACTGGCTCTCTACATGGCCTGAGAGAAAAAGGGCTTTACCAGGTCAGATCAAAAAKAGCCTAATCCTGGATTCATTCTATTACAGTGGACAATAGCAGAAACAATAGGAAAGAGAACAGAAAAAGGAGATGCAAATAGTAATAATTTGCCCAGATGTTCAAAGCAACAAGCTGTCCAACAGATAGTCAATCCCTGAACTCTCAAACCAAAGTAAAGCAAAAACCTCCACAGGTTCAGACTCTACACAGGAATCAGATCTTTTTTTTTTTAATTCTAAGGCAGTGGGATTCATAGTTGAAATGGACTCAGGAGCACTGTAAGATGTTTGACAACCAAGAACTATGGTTGCAGTTTAGCCCATGTGCTTAAAATTAATGCACACTGTTATTTTCTGAATAGCCCATCAGTGTGTGCAGACAAGAGAAGCCAAGCCAAAAAATTAGCAGGCTGTCTCTTAGGGGAACATTTCAGCAATTTCTAATTTTTTTGTGTTTGTTTCAGCCTTTCCAAAGTATTTAATACATATTCTTTCTTTTCCTCCTCTCTCTTTCATATATCTTTTTCGAACTTTTGAATGTGGTTACTGAAACACCACATTCACTATCACCTCTAGACAATGCCTCCTCTGACAATCTGCTGTGTTTTTAACTAATGACTTTACAATTTCCGTTGTTGTTGCATTCCTCCTACTGTTCACTTTTCAGTGTTGGATGCACTGACCCACTTGTTCACATAGGCCTGTATGACTCCACAGCCCAGTTTTCCTACCTGAGAGGAGGGGATAGGATGGTACTGTTGTAGCTGCCGTGCAGGGGAGAGATTCCTTCATCTCAAGAGAAATAAAGTAAGCTGGAATGGGAAGTGCTTTACAAATTCACTCTATGGGAGACGAACTGACTTAGCAAATAAAGACTTTCACCTCTAAGTCACCAGTTTGAGGTCAGTTTCTRGTGCATGTCAATAGGAACTTAAAAGCTTTACCACCCTGTGACTTCTCTGCAGTTTCAAATTTAAAGAAATGACAGTCTCAGGCTAGTTTCTCATAAACACCATCACCGCTGTCACTGCTAATTGGGCGCTTGCTGGAAGCATTGGCAGAACAGCAAAAAGACTGAATGAGCCATTGACATTGAACTCACCTCTCATTGCTGCATGTTCAGTGAGGCTCTTTGCTGCTGGCTTTGTGCTGCCTGTGTGTTGGTAGAGGTAGACCTTGTAGAGTCTCTTTCTGCCTTCTTATCTTGCTTTGGGAACTCAGCTCTTTAAAAATTGTGTTTACCATTTATAACTAATATGTCACTGTCACTCAACATAATTTTGAAGAGGTAATCATCAAAGAGTAGTGGATAAGAACTATGGGAAAATTTTGGTTTAATGTCAAGAAAAACTTTTTGAGAACAATATACTGTATTTGTACTAATGTGTGTCTGACACAGTCTGGCTGACTTAAACTCTAGGCATATCCCAAAATATCTAAGGCTTGAAGCAAGGCTTACTTCCATAAATTATATGAGTAAAGGTGAACCTCTGTAGCAAGTTCTGATCTATAACTTTCCCCCAAGAATAATTTCTGTCTACTGTTTTCCTCTAATTACAATCCAAACTGATCAGCTCTCTCATTACCAAAAATACCCCAGTAATAAACAAACAAAAAACAACACAAATAGACCCAAGCCCATCTAAACTCAAAAAAACCAGGTAATCTTTTCATTTTCTTATGAATATCACTGCATATTATATTTTTTCATATTAGAGACAGAAGAAAATTTAGACTCTCAAAATCCAGGATGGGTCAGAACACCTCTGATCTTTAACATTCTATATACTCTACTGTTAGAAGAACTTATTTTACAAATACTTCTATTACTCAGTGAAATTAGTTCCTCAGGTCAGGCAAAATCCTAAGTATCTGAGGCTCAAAGTCACATTTAAACTTTAAGGTTCCTGATCATTCAACACTAAATTGGGGGTTTTATAATAGACTTGCAAAAACTGATAACCAAACATCTTTTTGAATTAAAGGCCTCAGCAAACAGAAAACATCTTGCATTCTCAGGTCCTATGCTCTTGCATTTGAGAAGACGTCTCACTCAACTGCAATCTTCATATTTCTAATTTTTTTTCACACAGACTCTCCTGTATAGAGTCTGCTCTGACCACAGTTTTGTGGGAGGTGGGCTAGGGAGAGAAATAAAAAAACCCCAAAGAATGAAGGATTATTGTTAGGAGGGAGAATCAGGGAAATGTTTACTTTGTGACTATTAAAGGGGTTTAAACAGATCAGCRTCACATTGTCCAAGATGGTACAGAATAAGAAGTTGACCAACACTCAGTCTGCTAAACTGGTATGAACAATTTGCTGTCTTCAGCTTTCAGTCTATCCTGGACAGAGATAAATAGGGCAGAAGAATAAATGTGTGTCAGCCTCATGTGTGTATCTGACAGTTCAGTTTATTAATTTAGGGCAATGGAGGTGGCCTTGCAGTTCTATGACTCCCTGTAAATGTCAATGGCTGAGGAGTTGGTTCTTATCTTGTTCTGCCAGCCCTGAGGCACTACAGAAATTACCAATAGAGAGACAGGGCGGACCACTTACAAAAAATTTCTTGGTTTATCTGTAGCAGTCATTTATTCTGTCAAAGTGCAACTGAGCTGAGCTTTGAAGGTATATTTTGTACCTAAGTCTATAGGACCCAGTAAGATGCATCCTGGAGTCCTGAAGGAATTGGCTGATGTAGTTGCCAAGCCRCTCTCCATATTTTACCAGCCATGGCAGTCAGGTGAAGTCCCAGGTGATTGAAAAAAGGGAAACACTTTTTCTTACCCRTCTTTAAAAAGGGCAGAAAGAAGGACCCTGGGAACCACCGACCTGTCAGCATCACCTCTGTTCCTGGGAAGATCATGGAACAGATCCTCTTTGAAGCTACATGAAGACAAATGGAGGACAGGGAGGTGGTTTGGGACAGCCAGCACAGCTTCACCAAGGGCAAGTCCTGTCTGACCAAGCCAGTGGCCTCCTCTGATGGAGTGACTACATCAGGGGACAAAGGAAGGGCTACAGATGTCATTTATSTGTGYTTCTGTAAAGCCTTGGACATGGTGCCCCACAAAATCCTTCTCCCTAAATTGGAAAGAGATGGATTTGATGAGTAGACTGTAAGATTCATAAAYTGGTTGGGCAGTCACAATCTCAATTGCTCAATGTGTTCTAAAGAAGAAAAAAGTTGTCCTGGAAAGTAATTTTGACAACAGGACATAGTTTTGGCCATTCAAAAATAAAAATGAATGAGTTAGTATAGGTTGACATTTTTAATCTCTGGATAGCAGGAATCACCTTTTAAGAAATGCAGGAGATACTAAGTTCCTGGCATAAGGACTAGGCTTCCCACTGTGTTTAAAGCTATAGTCTCAAAATTTYGATACCTCTTTACATGATTTTTTCTCAACTTGAGAGCACCCAGATGATTTTTCCCCTGATCTTGCCCAGCACCTTCAGAAAGCAGCCTCAGGGGAAACTGCCTGCTCTACCACAGGGTGTGTCTGCCCTCAGCTCTGTGGGCTGTTACCTCCTGTCAGGACTGGATGGATGACAGAGGGCTCCAGTCTGCTGTGCACCTTTTAGCTGTTCTTTGGATATCCATCCATAAGAAATTTCTGGCTTATGTGATATATATATATATATATATATATATACACATACCTCACATAGTAGGTCCTGCCCATGAACAGCGATTTTAAGTACTGCATCAAATTTAGTCATGTTATTAACGAGTTCACAATTCTATACATTTTTATGCAAGTATTTTATCACAAAACCTTGTAAAATATATTTTTCCTCCCTCTGAAAGAATTGGATACTAATTTTCCTATTTTGTAATGAAGAAGAGATTTTGACATAGCAAATCCCTGTCAAAGAAGAGGGAAGCCCTTAATACTGGAATCTAATTTTCTGCTCAAAACCCTCTCTCAGACTGGTTTGCATTAGTAGAGGTAAAGATTTTTCTCTGTTTTGACAGGGCACCCTAACTTAACCTGCAGCACGAGTGAAGTGGCAGTCAGATCACTCTTCAGTGTGAATATTAATGAGAACGTTCATAATAATCCTTCCCTTTGACAGTGAAACAGGAGCTAAAGTCCAACAGCAGGATCAAACAGGGTGGCATGGTACATGCATCAAACCATCTGGCTAATGCATAGCTCAAGGAAATGAGCCAAAACATTTCAGTCAAAAATCTTCACTGGAACAGTAATAGCCCATGAGTTCCTTTTCCCTAAAAACCCTGGAGGCAGAACAAAATATTCTGTCAAAATACATCAGTGCAGTGGAGCAAGAAAAACAAAAACTTCAGACAGTGCATTTGACCATGTGAAGGTGTTTGTTTATTTCACAAAGAATTTTTTTCTACTATTCTTTTTGCTCCCTCTCCCTCACTTGCCTTCTGTGTCTTTCACCTTCACACGTACTCTGGGTCTGACTTTAACAGCCCATTAATTTATTCAATAAAACTATGTTTCATTTAAAGACAGTGTTTGTTGCAAAACTTTCTTTTCTTGTAGTTGTTCATTGTTATGTGACTAACTCAGTTGCTGAACTGACTCCTATCATTTCCCTAATCTGCTGCAAAGAAAAAGTCAGGTTTCTAAAAATTTGTCTGCTAAGGACATCTTCCTGGATCTTGAGGCTTAAATATAAATCCAAATACTATATTATTACATATGTGGTTCCTCAGAACTGATATTGGTCATGATATTAGTACATTTTTGGTAGAGAAGCATGTTGTTCTTGGTATTAATAACTGAGTGTCCTCTTACTTAGACAAATTGCCATGGTCCAAAAAGCCCAGACAATGAGTTTCCAGCCCATTCTAAGATGTAATACTAATAGACATCAGATACCAGCAGCCTCCAGAGCTCCCAGTGGCATTAAATCCCCTAAAAATTATAAATGTACAGTTCTACACACAGATTTCAATGTTCTTTAATGCTCAGGAGTGTTTCTGAGTAGGACACATTTGATGGCTTTTTAACACATTAAGTGACAGAGGCCAGATACTCTGGACTTTCACTGTTGAAAATCTAACCACAAAGGATGAACTTGCAAATTCCCTTCTTTCTCCATTAATCACTAACATGCACAGGCTGGCATACTGAAATGGTATAGCAGGTTAATACAGAAGTACTCTGAAGAAATGCCATTTTTAGTGTTCAAGTTTGGAATGGCCAGTGCTGGTCAGTTTCAGGGAGTTAGTGCATAGAAAAAACATGCTGAGAGGAAAATCTGAGTATCCAGACTGTACCTGAAATGGGAAAGAATAAAGCCAAGTTTYTAAGTGTCAAACCCAAAGTCTGTCCTGTTGCCAGGAAGAGTTCTGCAGATTGTTGTCTCTTAAGTTTTAGGAGCAAACTGGAAAAGTTTCCAAGGCAGGCATAGGACTGCACRACTAATTGCCATGTGCTGCTGTATGATGCAAGAGAGATTTGGCTGAGACCTGCAATGATCCATCCAGCCATATTACAGTATGATGTAAAGGGGAACTGATTACTGATCTGGGAGCCATGGAGCCCCTGCTTAGGTGAATTTGCAGGYGGGAATGGGTGATTTAATATTTTGCTGGAATTGGTCCCTGAGAATAGCTTTTTCCCCAAAATAGAAGTATCCGTAAGATCTCCATAGCATTAAATAGAATTCTACTGGTGAAAAACTCAGAATCAATTCTGCATGCATTTTGAAGACTGTCCTTAAACTTTGCCATAAAAAACTCCACCCAAACAAGACTGTTTTGTTTAAAATTGAAGTGGTTTCAAAGTTCATTGAAGTATTTTTATTGTTAAAACATCTCAAGCAGCTTTTTTAAACAACTAAAGACCAGAGATATTTGTTTGGAGAAAATTTCTATCTGCCAAACCTTTCTGAGCTGAAATTTAGTGGTGCTGAAAAGGTCAATGATGTTTGGGTTCTCAATGAAATCTATTTAATACCACTGTCTTTTAGTGAAAACTGAAGTTTTCATGAGAACTGTTGTATTTCCAGGACAGTTCTTGTTGTTTGTAGATTAAAACTGCAACTTCAGAAAAAAGTGGGAGGATGTGGGAGTTTTTTTAAGATTTGCTGCAGTTTTTTCAAGGTTTTTTTCATTTTAATTTTATTTCTTTTTGGTTTCTTAGCCCGAATGTCTAAGTAACTTTTGATTCAGAGCATATGGCTTCTCTTTACGTAGGGAAAGAGACTGTTGCACACTTTAAATATTTATAAGCTTACATACTAGATAGGATAAGTTCACCAACCTAATGTCTAGAATCACAGACCTTGTTTTGCTTGATGTTGTTTATTAAATGTATTGCCTACCATGGCTTTGAATAGCCTTGTTTAATGTCCTGTTCTCCACTACTAGGTCATCACTGATAATAATGTTGCTACTGCAGATAATGCAACCATTGCTACTACTACTACTATTTTGGAAGTACCAGTAATATGCAGCTGAAATCAGAGCATTTTTTTCTTGTAAGTTCAGCACAAAAAACCCAAATGTCCCCAAAAAGGTCACACAAATGAAATCTAGTAGTAGACTCTATCATTAGCACAAAGTGCTGCAACTCCCCTTCTGCTTTTTGAGTAGTGAACAACTTTCTCAAAAGGAATTGAAAAAACACTTTACCTGAAGAATCAATAAGGAAAATCACTATCCCCAGCCTATTACGTGTCTTCTGTTATGTAACATCCTGTTAATTTCAAATGGACATTCATAATGAGTTGCAGTGAAGTGTTTAAAAAGACTCTTATTATCACTTTTATTCTATTTCACTACATCATTTTTTAACATGTTCACAAAACTCTTACATGTATACTCCTAATTAATCATAATTTCACACCTAGTCTGAAGATGCTCAGTACTTAGCAGGGTTACTTTATCTGTGTCTAGATCAGTTTTCGTAATTATGCAGTTTCAGAAAATATGTTATAGACCAATATAGCTAGTATTCTGTCACTAAAAATATCAGTCTATCGCTATCAATTTTGTACTTAAAAACCTTAAAAAATACTTTTAAAATAGTCTCTGTTAACTAGTGAACATATCAAGACAGTCTAAAAACAAGACCACATAATTTTCTTTATATATCTCTAGATATCCCTATATATTTTTATATAGGGATATAACTTTTAAAAATGCATCAGAACTTTTAGAAATCAAGGGCTGACATTATGAAATCCTTGTAATTCTGAAACTATTTTTGTAAATGAAGTACAGGAAAAGATTTCATTCACAGTCTTTAAAATCAAATTAGGACCTTTCTATATAACATATTTCCCTATTATGCCATACTTGAGTGAGGAAATTTACCATTTTATTCATTTATRTATAAAAGAATGTATTCCAAAGTTAATAATATCTGCTGCAAATAATGGTGGGTTATCAAAATTCAAGGAGTTTGAGATTAATGTAATTTTTATGCTTTATTCCTATAAACTCACAGTAATTTTTTTGAACATAATTAAGCTGAAATAAGCTCATTTCATTCAGGTAATGTTGATATTTGCATGGTTTTAAAGTATTAGTTGCTGCAAAGAACAAGCTGTTCCATGAACAGTGAAATTAGGGAAAATGAAATTCAGAAGGATTTATGTTCATCCCTACACAGCCTCTTACCATAACATTTTCAGTCTCTTCCTTGTCCCTTTCCCAGTGCTTTGAAAATCTCCTGAATACATTATAAGGAATAGAGAGGAACAAGCATTAGAGAGAAAAAATTCCTGAGCTTTGCTCTGTATTTCTGCTGATGGACTGGTATATATCTCAATGCATATTTTTTATCAAAAAAAAAAGAAAAAAGAAAGAAAAGTAGTTTAACTTTATATAACAGCTTTAAAACAAAAAGCATCTGATCACTTTACAAGCTGCAGAACACATGACTCAAAACAATAACAAAATGCAAAAATAATCTGTCTAGTCAGGCAGGCCATACAGCTGTAGAAGTCATGTAGCAGGTTTTTTGGCTTTTTTTTCAGCAGAAGCATTAACCTGTCTCTTATCATGGTTCAAATTGTGTTGAAATTGCTTGCAAAGACTGTAGAAGACATTAGTCTATTCAAGTCACTTAGTCACAGAGTTTCTAGGCTTTTCTTCTATTTGTTTAGAGCAGAATTATTTCATGTATTTCTTATCCATGAGACCCCAATTTAAGGAAAAGATTGACTGCTTTTACATAGAGCAAAAGTTTTGTAAGTATTGCTGTCCTTAATAATTCAGTAACATTTTTAAGCTACTCATCTGAAAAGTTTCATCCTCAATTTGGAGAGTGAGCCTTGACTTGATGGACTATTGTAAAACCATTCATTATGTCTTGGATGTATCTAAACCAATTCAGAATTCATCACTCAAGGGTCAAGCTTAGATCAGGATGATCCTGTTTTTGTTGTACTCACAGCAGACCAATAGATACCAGTGTTATGGCTAATATAGCTGGTTTTATTTCCTGATAAATACAAGGGATGAAATTGCCTTTAGACATTAAGAAAGTCATTGTATAGATAGTAACCATATATAGGGTAATCTTAGTTGCAGTTCCCTTGGGAGGGCTAGACAGATTATTTTTGCATTTTGTTATTGTTTTGAGTCATGTTTTCTGCAGCTTTTAAAGTGATCAGATGCTTTTTTGTTTTAAAGCTGTTATAGAAACTACTGTTCTTTATTTTTTTAATAAAAATGGGTTCTCTTGGCTGAAACCAGATTTAATCAACAGCTACATTACTTGTTTGACTGATTGATTCAGCTTTCCTCTTACTCAAGCAGTGAATGAAATAATGGATGTCTCTAAAAATAGAGAACAAAATGATAGCTACAGAATCAGTGAAATAAATAGCACACAACTTCATAAAGCAAGGATTGCCACCCTACCTGCTCATATTCCTGTCTATCCCACACTGCCTGAAGTTTAACTTTTCTCAGACAAAGCTGTCTTATTTTTTTTAATCTCCCTTTGAAAATATTCCCTAAGAGAGGAATCCTTATTCTCTGGCAGTAGTCATATCCTCCAAAGTAGCCGGGGTTTGTCTCTTTTTTACCCATGCCTTTACAAATGTATAGATACAATCAAAAATGTAGCTCTACTATGAAATGGGGAATTATCAAGATACATCTGAAAAAATGTCTTCACATCTTTCACAGACAAAAGCCTGTGCCAGTGGTCAGAGTCAGGCAGCTATTGTTTGAGTGTCAGGGGCCGGCTGCTGATGCTGTCAGGCTGCATGTGCACAATGATATTGGGATGCTCAGTGACCTATCTCAGATGTTCCCCTGCTAGACAGAGAAAGTATCTCCTGTCTGCAAGCAGGTCTGACTCATACAGCGTGCTCAGAACCACAGCTTGGTTTAGTGTCTTTATTTAAACCAGTGGGAAATAAAGAAAAGCTTGAATGGTCAGATCTTATGTGCGCGTTATAACACTACGAGAGCTTTTATTGGTTTAAGAGTCTAAGATTTAGAGCTGAGCTGATGATCTGTTTTTTGTTCTGGTGAGAAAAATGTAGGACTTCATAGCACATTGCTTCTTTCCTGGAGGTGCTGAAGGGCATGGGTGCTCCAGCAGATGACTTGACTGAGCTCTGGCAGTGAGTATTGATCACTAGCAAACTCTAAGTACAAAATGGCAGCAAAATGGTTATTGATGAGAGAGCACTAACAATGGAAAACAGCAACTAGTGGGTCTATGGGAACACCAATTTTGAATGGAAATGGCAATATGTTTCCCCTATAAGTGATTTTTTAAAGAACTTTGTAATGGTGGTTTCGGAAACTGCRCATCAGTTTAGGACAAAAGACTGATGGATTGAACAGCTGGACTACTTTGACCCTAGAATGCAGCTTTTACTGTGGCTTCTGTTTTAGAAAATAAAGAAGCTTGAGGCAAATAGCCTGATGGCTGTTATTAGGTACAACAAGTACCATAAATCTTTTGGTGGAAACATAACTCCAGTGAAAAACACGATGCACCTCCTATTGAATGATGGTTTTGCCTAAAACTATTTAAAATATTGTATAAAATAATCAGAATCTTGCTCACAAAAAAAAATTTCCCTCTTGACTCTCTCCAGTGCAGTTATTTACAGTTGGCTTTCAATGTCTATAACCTAGGGCAATGGTTTCCTGTAACTTCAACCTTGAGGCAAAATATTTTGATCTAATGTTTCTATACTGGTATTACATGTTGGTAATACACAAAACAACTGTATCTCTATGGCACTTATTTGAACTAAATCACTTTATTGTTGTTCATAATTGACTGGCCTTATTGTTGTCACTGGCCTGGAAAAGTAAGTGAATTTGTTTGGCCTATCAGTATTTGGTTCTATGGAAGTTGAGGAAGAGGTAGAGAAAGAAAAGGAAATCTGAGTAAAAAGTTAGAGTTGGTCTGATAGGTTTTCTTTTGTTGGTTGTTTGGTTGGTTGGTTGTTTTTTTCCTAAATTCTGTCTGGATTTTTTCCTAAGATTATAGATTAAGAAACAAGTTTTTGGCTAATTTTTTCCACTAAAAGTATAGATTCCAGAATATATAAAATTTTGTGATTTTTTAAAATCAGCTTTATTGGGTTTAACATAACAGAAATAACAATAAAAAAAAGACAGTTTCAGTATGTTTAAATGTTTTGAACAAAGAATATTTCAAATTTCCTTATGTTTATTTTTAATCCTTTAACCTGGAATCCAATAACTTTTTTTTTTTTTTTTTTTTTTTTTAAGATAAGCAGAATTTTTAACCGGGTATATAATGAAAATCTCTTGACTTTTTTTTCCCACCAATTTTTTTCCATAATCGTGCATTATTTCTGTTTAGCTATTTCTTTCCTTTCCCTTTTTTTTCTTGGACACACAGCTCTTGCGAAAAGGGGGCAGATGGCTTGAGTGAAACTTGGTTCTCTGATTTTAATATCTTGCACTGTGTACTGGCTTTATCATCCTTTCCATGTAGTATACAGATTCACAGCTCAAATCAAAACAAAGTATGAAACAAGGGCATGAAAATCATGAAAAACCTGTGTCCTTCATGCATGATGGCTGGATAGAACATAACAGCCTTCCTGCCGTGTGAATTTTATATATTTTAGATAAAATCTGTATTTTCTATTTTTCCTGTGGTATATGGCTTTGATATCACCACTTCATCAATAGCCTTACAAGACATGTAAAGCCAGCCCATTATTCAGTCATTTTGGCTGGCCAGGTACTAGATAACACAAACACATCTCCTTTCTATTCTTCATAAGAACTTCATTCCCTACAAGAAGGTCACCTACTCTAACCTCCATCAAAGGTCACATCCATGGCTGTCAGCCTACCCTCAGTTGTAAGCTTCTTCCCATTGTGTTGACATTCTCCTCGAGTTCTAGGACATCAGAAAATTGCTGAGAGTTTGAAATATGGATAACAACATAGTATGAGAAAGGTGATTTTTTAGAATTCTACCTATATTGGTTAAAAACCCATTTCCTGATGTGCAAATTGTTGAAAAAACTGATTTTCTGTAGCTATTACCCTACCTGCTTGCTCATCTCAGGCTTTCAAGTTCCAAACACATGTAGTCAAAAAAACACACACAACATGCTGCTAGGCACTTAGCAGCAATCGAAGCAGATCTGGTAACTCCTCCAAAGAGCTTTGCTCCAATTCCAGCCTGCCTGCCGTACCGTGGATAGTAAACACTTCTTGCAGAATCCCTGAGGCTTCTCATTACTTGAGCTGAGCTAAAATGTTCTACTCTAAACAAACACAGCAAACTGCACTGACTTTATAAATAAAATTATCCTAGTCAGAAAGCTGTCCTATTACTTCAGAAGTATATATTGAAAAGCTGATTAAATTCCTTCTGTCTTTTCCACTGAAGCTCTCAAAGGAAGAGTGTCTTCACTGTCATAGTGCCTAGCCAGCTCAGCAGCCACATTTAATTCCACATTGCTTTTCCTCTGATATGGAGTGACAAGCAACGGGTTTTGGCTGCTGTACCAGATGAGGAGGATAGTGTTGCTCTTGTCAGTAAGGTGGGGAAGTTCACATGCAAAGGTTGTCTGGACATTCCAGTAGCCTGAAACGACTAAGGGGACAAGTGCTTCTCATTGCTTTTGGGTAAGCCCCTATCAGTTGTAATCGAAGCCTAGTTAGAACCGTGAATTACAAAAACATTAAAATTAGGAATGATAAAATGGAGCTGTCCCTCTCTTTCTTGTGGTGTAAAAGCAGACCAGGAATTTTCTGATCAGTGAATGTGACTTCTGGCAGGAAAAAAAAAGAAGTTGCACAAATATAAAATATCATATCTTTTGCCCACAAACCTAAGAGTTTGTTGTTGTTTGCTGTTCTTTCAGGCTATTCTGTAATAGGATTATAGCGTAGTACCTCGAAGGTGTAAAGATAAGATGCTTCCCAAATATCTATAGCATTTCCTTCAGTGGTTCTAACTGGGAAAAAACCCAAATGGAATGGCTATAGCATTCTTACATATGGTGGGGGGATGAATAAACTTTACAGAAAACTGGGAGATACTTGCTGCTTTGAAAATAGAAAAGAAAAATTCTCAGTGGATGAATCAAAAGAGGTTTTCAGTCCTAGGCAGCTGTCACAATTTTAAATTGAAATTTTAGATCAAAWGAATACTCCTTTAAAGTTACGAATCTACAGTCACAAATCTCCACTCTCCTCAGAGGGAACAAATCACGTTACACTCTACCTCACAGGCAGGCAGGAGATGGATTTAAAGTTATGCCTAGCCAATTCTTGTTCATTTAGTGCCTTGCAACACTTAGTAAACATTCCAAGTAAAGAACTGTACAAGTGTAATTGTATTAACTGGTTCCAGGCTGATCTAAACTTATTCCCTTTGAGATAGAGCACTGGATTCCCTGAACAGGTTTTTCTCTGGATGAGTTTCAAAGCAGATTCATTATCAAACATCTGTCAGGATCACTTTGAGTGTTATGTGAGTATTAGAATTAAATAAACATTGAAAAATCAGAGACAGATGTGCAAATAGGTCTTTTCTCTGGTTTTTTTTTTAATGGAAAACAAATTTTTCCATTTTTCTTAAATGGCAAGGTCTTATAACTTTGGTATATTTACCTTCGTCCTGCCAGGGTTATAATTTTTATAGATTTTTTATTTGTTTTCCTGTTGTTTCTTATTATTTTCAGTACTGATTTTGTTACCCCTTGACAGGCAGGTGGAATAAGGCACTGCCTTCCAGTGTGGATTAATAGAAGACACTACAGGTCCTTTTCCACAAGTCCAGCTATGATGTATCTGTGCAGTATAATTTTCCTTTACCTTATCTCCCAAGAGGGTTTTGTAAGTCCCTTGGACCCGAGTAGCAGATTTTGTTGAGATATCATCTGAATAAAGGAAATTTGGAGTGACCTGACACATACAGGGTCACTTATCTCCCACACTGCTGAATGCCAGAGCGGGAAGAAGGCGGTGATCTTTTGTGTCATATTAGACATCACCTGCTCTCCCTTGACCTTGGAATGAGGCTTTCACACTGTACCAAAAGTGGCTTTGATATCCACTAAGTATTGAGGACTCTTTTAAGTTCCATGTAGGGTTTGTCTGAGTTGGTATCTTCAGGCACAACACAGATGTCTAATAAATGTCAGAAGTCCAGTCTCCTCCTAAGAGAATGCCAACACACAAGCACTGCAGAGATGGAAGAACACAGTTGTTATGTTACTCAAACTGCTGCACCACAGATAGATATTCTCCATGAGTAAAATTTATGGAATTTTACTTTGCTTTAATTTGCCTTTTTCTATCACATTATTGTAAGTATTTTTCCTACATGTATTCACCATATTATATAGTATTAACAGTGGCATGCAGTCATCATTTTAAAGTGAATATGGTTCAGGTTCAGAAATTTTGGCAAACTCTTAAGATTTGAAGTAAGACCTGTGTCTTTACTTCTGTCATAAACTGAACAAAAGATATAACTTTAGTGTCTCAAATAGATGTCTGGTTTCCCATGGAAGGAGAAATATACCCTTGGTGTTTTCATCTACACTGCTTTCTTAGAAATAAAAGGAAACTTGGATATTTTTTGTATTCCTTTGAAAATGCAAAACAGCTTTAGCTGGCTGTCTATATTTACTTTGCTTATCTCTACCTCCTGCAAGCTGCAATACATCAGGGAAGCAGTTGCAATGGAGAAAGGTCCTGAAGGCACACTGTAGAATGTGCTGTTTGTGATACTGGTTCTTTGCAAAGGAAGATAACATTAAGACGACTTTTTCATTGCTGTGTCTGTCTTTATAGACATCAGCTAATAAGGCTGATGTGATAAGCTATGTCCTCAGAAATGATGGCTATGGCTGGGGAAAGGTTTGTTTAGAGCAGGTGGCATGCAGTTATTCTCAGCAACACCAGACAAAGACAGGAATAGAAAAACAGCTATAACAAAATCTGACTGTGCTGCCAATGACAATGTCATAGAAAAATATGGAAGCAGACTTTAATCAGCTGCTCTATAGCTTAGTGAATATAGGGTAGCAAATATCGTGCTGAATTTAATTTTGCTATAGCTGCACAGTAACAGATAATGCTTAGCATTGGGGATCTGTAACATGCTTCCATCTGAGGTGTTGAGGCATACTGGACATGCTGTCTCAGTTATGCCAGGACCACACCAAGCCAAAGATATGTAAAAGTACATACTGTCTTCTCCCTGGCTGTAATTCTGGAAAGTACYCGGGGTAGGTTGCAATATTTCGTTCTTGATTAGATTGCATTTTTCTTGTGATAACTGTAGATGGTTTTGCTGTTGTTTTAAACTTTTATTACATGCCAAATCTTCCATGCAAATCTGAACTTGAGCACAATTAACTATTAGCATATATGCAAATTTCATTGGCTGTTAGAGGCCATGTCTCTATATAAAATTAACTATATTCTAATACAGTTTGCCCTTTTTGTATCTTCCCTCTTTCTTTCTAATTCTGACAGCATTTTCCAGAAATTCCATTAATGAAAGACTATGAGTCACTAATTACAAAATTATGTCATTGAAACTGTAGTTCAAAATCTATAAAAGTTAATAAAGCCTCTCTAATGGTATAAGTTATATCAATTTATAAGCATAATTARAAGTACAATTGAAGCTAACCAATTTTTCACCTTTTGAAGAACTTTCAAGTCACTTCTGATTTCTTTTAATGTGATAAATAATGTACCAAATAAAATGGTAGACACTGAGTGAGACACAGAGATAAAATCCTAAGGATGAGATCCTCAGCCAGTGGTGTCAGTGCTATAGGATGCAGATAGTTTTATGCCCATGGGTGTTTAAAGCTTATAAGCTTTACCATTGTATCACCATTTCTTTCCTGTTCGTTAATATCTGTGGGCACCACTGGAAAAAAATAATGAAAACACAAAAGAGAACAGGGTCTTGACTGGGATTAGATGATGTAGACAACTCTAATTGGCACCGGCCTCCCTCAGGGTWGTGATGAGTAAAACTTAAGCCCACTGCTTGCTCTGAAATGTCATAAAAAGAGAGCTGTTTTCCTGTAGTTGTGGTTGCACATTGTTGATTTAATTACAGCAAAAAGTGATTGGGAAATATTTTTAAGAGAGATTAGTCTTCTGTTGTCAGCTGCCACTGAGATGGATAGAACTCAGGCTTACTCTTGAGGCAGCAGTTATGAGCTGGTTTGCTGGTGGCTGAGACAATAGGCTGCATCTTTTTAGATTGTATCAAGAAGGAYCTATTATTTAGGACTCCTTATTACTGTCAGTGTCACAACATCTTGCATTATTCAAAGAGAGCATTGCTTCCATCCGTCAGTCTCCCCTTTGCTGTCAAAGATGCAAATACAAGTTCTCATTGCTTAGGGGAAATTTGTAGTGTAAAAGGGAAGGAAGAAAGATGCCAGGAAAAGTTAAATGATATAAGAAGAAAATCCTCAGGGGAAAGAGCAACTGGAGCTTTGAATTTTTATACTTGCTACATCATGAGAAAAAGAAAGGAAAGAAATAAAAGAGAAAGAAAGAGAAAGAAAAAGAAAGAAAGAAAGAAAGAAAGAAAGAAAGAAAGAAAGAAAGAAAGAAAGAAAGGAAAGAAAGAAAGAAAGAAAGAAAGAAAGAAAGAAAGAAAGAAAAGAAAGAAAGAAAGAAAGAAAGAAAGAAAGAGACAAAGGAAGAGAAAATTTCCTTTTAGAAACTGCTAGAGAATTTACATCTGTGTAAATGGATGACATTTGTGGATGTCTGTTTCAATCTAAAGTTGGTATGCTAGAAATCATGCTGGATGTGTCTCAAAGAAAAAAAAAGATAAACTATTCCTATAAAGACCAATGATTAGGATTGTGAAAACAAAGGCAAGTTCAAATAGGTTAAGAGGGGGATGTAAAAATAAATTATATGGCAGTTGAGCACATTTTAGAACATCATAATAGGGAATATAGCTAGTCAGACTTTTGTAATAACTTTTTTCATTAAAAATGTTGATTTATTGAAGCAAGATTTTATGGGGCCAAAGACTGGTATCAGAGACACTTTAACTCATCAGTTGTTTTAGAAAGGATTTCAGAATTAGTTTCAGTATTGTTTCAATTCTTTTTCAACAAATTTTTTCAGTTTAGAATTAGTTTTGCTAAGAAAATTAAGAAAACTTTGTGTCTTTTAAATTTTTTTGTGATTAAAATTATGCATTTCAAGATAGTGTTGGAGTAAGTTTTCTTCTGTGCCCCAAAGCATTTGAAAAYGTATCCTTTCAGTCTTGAACATTTTTGAAATTGCTAATGTTCATCCTACTTAGAGATGAAAATATTTTGAAATATTTGTGTGTCACTGAAACACCTTTCCTGTGAAACTAGAGCACAATAATTCTCTCTCTGCTACACATGCATCTGCCATTCTCATTGAAGAAGCTTCATTTAGAGGAATCCAATGGCCTATCCAAACAAGCCCTCTGTGACTTGAAAGTGACAACAAGGGATTTAAATCACAAAGATCATACTGGGTCTACAGATTCTGTGCAGTGTTCCCTGGGCTCAGACCACAGAAATGCTGTCATTGTAAGGCAGGCCAGTCACAGGATATAAGGAAGACAGGGCACTTCCTCATCTACTTCATGCTGTATCTTCACAGTCTGCATATGGAATGCTTACTTCTGTTGTTTTTACCCTTGCAGCTATGGAGAGGAGTACAAGTTCTGCATTTGAGCTGGGACTTGAGGCCTGAGGGAAGGGCTGCAAATGCAGTGTGGCTGTTGGCTGATCTGTTTTCTGTGATGCTGCTCACAGCACTCTTTGAAAAATACTTTAATTATTAAAAGTAATCATAAAATTTTATTCCAATATTTTTAATTYGTGAAACCTTAGTGAAAAATCAATTCCTGGGTGATTTTCAAGGAAACATTGCAGCGTGAACAAATTAAAATAAAACAAAGTGTGGTCTGTGTAGGGAGCCTTTAAGTGAATTCTGTATCACTGCACCTGACTGTTGCTATCATGTTAGCTTGAGAAATGCATTTTCCATCTATTAGCCCGAAAACTCTTTCAGCCAGGGAAGGGACAGAATTCCATAAAAGAAATTTATTATATTTCAGGGTTTGCTGCTGAATTTTAGCTTGTTTTGCAGGGAGAAAATGGGAATAGATTCAACAGGAATAGAAAAGCTCTTAGAGAAGAGACCAGGCTGAAGTGTATTTCATTTTCATTAGTGCAAAGACTTTCCATCTCCTTTAACCTGCACTCTCACCATATGCACAATGAAAAACAAAGGGTTCAATTTGCTCTACAGCACTGGTAGAATTGAACTAATTGATTAACAGCAATTTTCCCCATCAAATAAATGGAGCCATGTGATTTCTGACATGGACAGAAACAGAGCTCACAAGCTGGTAAGGATACTGGTTTTGAATACAAACAGGCAGGAACCAAGGACAGCAGTCTCAACACAAATGAAGCTCCTGGGCAAACCATTACCATGAGCCTGCAG
Source organism: Parotia lawesii (assembly GCA_003713295.1). Classification (NCBI taxonomy): domain Eukaryota; kingdom Metazoa; phylum Chordata; class Aves; order Passeriformes; family Paradisaeidae; genus Parotia; species Parotia lawesii. The sequence continues at coordinate 2,426,041 of RAHM01000062.1, forward strand.
AGGCTTCTTTTAGCACTTAAACAGCTCCTTCTTCATGACAGTCTGAACTGAGTTTAAGCAGCTGTCCCAGGTAACAGAGTACAGGCAGCAGGGCACCTAGGAGAGGAAAATGATCTCCTGGCCCTGAAACTCCCTTGCCACAAAGCAAGGTACTTCTGCACTTTCATTTGCAGTGGAGGCTTGGTCCTGGCTCCCAGTTCATGACATTTTGCTCTTTTATTGAAATTCTATCCCTTCAATAATGCAGAGCCCATGGGCCTTGAGCTCTTTCCCTCCTTACCTATCCTCCTTTTAGTGACCCTCAGTAAAAACACAATTCTGAAGAGTGCTTTAAATTTTTCATGGTGTTTTTGTCTTTAATTTTGCAGCAGGATCTTGCTTTCTTCCTTAGATTCTCCTTTGCCACTTGCAGTAATGTATTTGTGTCCCACAGTAAATATGACTATGGAAGAACTAGATCAGCTATGCAAATTATCTTGGAAGAAGCACAGTGTTAGGTATTTACATGCTAGAAAAGAAGTCAGTAATGTCCCTTAAGATAAAACAAATACACTTCAGCCATATTTTTAGGCCAAAGGAGCGAGAAGAAAGAATATAAAAATGAGGAGTGTCTGGTCCAGTTTTTAGACATTGCTAAGCTGATTGTTTGCACAGTTGAGTCAGCTAATAGCTCTTGGGCATTTCCTTTGACTTACTCTGTGTAAAGTCAGATCTTTGACAGTGCTGTCTGGAGGTCTCTCTCTCCTCTGACTACAGAACCCACCTAAAATGACTTCTCTGCTCTTTTAGAGGCCTAGTATTTGCCTCTGGATCTCCTTTTTTTTTTTTTTTTCCCACACAGATGTGCAAATAAGGTTACAAGTAGATTGCTTAGTGATGGAAAAGCATATGAAAGCTCCACCAGAGGAGGGTAGACTTGATTACCTGCAAGAACATTTAGAATAGTTGCCACAACCCTGTGGAATAATCTTCCCAAAGATAAAAATTTAATAAATTAAAGAAATCTGTAATAAAGAAATTGCAGGCCAAAGATGCTAGCCTTCTGTTGCTTTGGTATGGAATCTTCATCTACATTTAAAAGATTAGGAAATGAGTAAGAACATGATACAAAAAGGAGAAGAAAAATCTATGGTTTATGTAAAACATTAAAAATTGTGGCAAGGAATAGAAGCTGAGAGAAAGTAGAGGGCCAAAAGTGCAAAGAAAGGTAGGAAAGGAACCCATAAGATACATATTAAGGAGCAAGACAGGAGGTTTAAATAGTGGTAGTTGAACAAAAATGTTTAAATACTTTCTCACAAGAATACTACTAGATGAATAGAAGTATGTATGGGCAGGTGATTGAAAGTAGTCCTTCAGGTAAAAATCCAAACCTTTGAAAGTTATTTTGTTGATATTGCTTGTAAATGGTCTTCTAGGAGAAATAAGAGAATCTCTCAAGACCCAGCTTTAGCAGAAATATCAAAACATTGGTCCTTTGCTTCCGACTCTTGAGTTAGCAGAATTTCAGTATTGTTGTATTTGTGTGGAATGATTTCCAAAATATTTTCCTAGTGTAGTCAAGATGGTTTACCCATGCAGGAGGAGATTTTGCACCTGTATATTCTCTCCCATGCTCCATTTCTTTTATGCTCTCAAAGCTTCCTGATGTTTGCCTAAAGTCAGTTCATCCCTTCCCACCTCATAGGCAAGAGCTTTTCCGATTGCACTTTAATTGCCTCAGTGTTAATCCCTGTTTAATAGTGTTAAATTTTGCAGCAAATTAAAACCTAATTTCTGAGTTTGAACTGTATCGTGTTGTGTGAGTTACATCTTGACATTAGGATGCGCCCAGCTGCCCGCACGATCCTTCGTGTCCTGAGGAGCGTTTCATGGCTGTTTAAACGCAACAAAGCACTGATGTTAATCCTCTGCAATTTCCAAACTAGAAACTGTGAAGAGCAAAAGTGGAATAGTTTCCGCAAAAGTTTTTTGTGAAAATAATCGGACTGAAAATTATTGCATGGTTGTAGAGACTGAAATCCTTGCAGAGGCTGACAGAGATGCTCTTGGAGAGCAAATTTTCCTCATAGTTCCCACTTGTTATCGGGCAAACCTACCAGTTGCTGGCCTCCCTGCTGAGCCCACAAACAAAGACTGGAGGTAGGAAGAGAAGGCATGAAGAAAGGAACTTGTGTTCACTCTAAGCTAGAGGGCTGAAAGCCCTTACTGTTTCCAAGTATTTGGTAAAAAATTCTGGGAACAAACCAAGAAAAATGTTCACATTTCAGGCATTTATGGGACAATGAAATGTGTAGGCTCTCCTCTTGCTCTTTTGGTTTTTGGCTACAAAACCAGCCCAAAGGATATGCAGAATGAGCAAAAACCCAGTAAATAGCTTTAATGAAAGGGCTCTACCTAGGGCAGAGAGCAATGGAGCTGACAAAGCGATCTTCATGCTGTCTTTTGATTGATATGTGTACTTAATTGAGTGCCACATCATGTACATGTTGTGTGTGTTCTGAGGCACACAATAAGAATTTACCACTAGCAAGTGACAGCTCTGAGCATAAATAAAGCATTTCATTGATATTGATCGTGGAATGACTGTGGGTGGACTTGTGGCAGATCATGTACAAGCCACTGCAAACACAACAGTAGTGGCAAACCATTTCTCTGCCATTCACAGCTCCTTTCAGAACAATTTTGCCACTCATGCACATTACARGATGGAATGGAGAAGCTGTGGGCTGTTACTGCAGGCTAAAGATAGGCCTCCTTACCTCTTCACTCAGTTTATGTGCTGACAGTGAACTCTTTCTCTCTTTTTTTTTCCTATTGAGACAGAAAATTGATTCAATTGAAACCGCTACACTGACTACTCTGCTTGGAGGGCAGTCTCCTGAGAGAGCTTTTTTTTCTGAATGCTGCTGTATCTTAAAGTGATTTCACAAGTGATTGGGTGAACGTAGAATTGCATGTACTCTGACACCTGCCTCTAGAGGAACGTGGATACAGTGACACTAAGCATGGCTTGTGCTGTCCTTTCTGTGCTCCACAGTCTACTGATATGTGATTATTGAAAACAAAAAAGCCTTTTTTTTTTTTAAGTAGGATAACAGTACCATGAGACAGGCCGAGTTTCACTAGGAAAAAGGGTGCTGCTTCACTTGGGACCCCTCTCCAACCAAACTCCTCTCYCTTTCAGAGCTGGACTGGCAAAGGAGAACATTATGTCATGTCTTCCACTGTAAACCTCTCTCTTCAGAGAGGTATTGTAAGGTGGATTTGGATCATGCTGATCAGAGTGGAAGGCCACTGATGATATAATGATGGTTTAGTAGAAGCACGTAGACTCAATTTCATGGTAAATTTTGCAACAGAGGAAAGGTAGTGTAGTAGAGTTTGTATTCATGCAGTACAATTCCTCTTGGCCATGCTGAGCACTACCATAACTGAAAGCCCTCTAAGTAATGTTGGCAATGCATAAAGACTTAAAACTAGCAAGTCACAATGTGAAATAATACTAATAATTTAAAAAGTCAAGTAGCAAAGACTGTAGAGGTTAATTAAGGAAACTACTTTCATATTGGATGGAAATCTTGACCACTGGCCATCCAGCAACTTCTCTTSCTTGCATAGATCAGTAGTAAAGGTAGAGATTTTAAGCAGCTTACTTAGGGTTTGATCCAAGTGTCACTAAAGTTAGAGGATACCTTTACACTGACTTCAGGCAGCTTTGCATCAGATGTTTAAGTTCTGTCAAATCAGTGCCTGTGCAGTATTTGAAAAGCCATAGATGGTAAAATGAGAGAAAGAAAGAGAGAGACTGGAACTATTGTTTTACCAATTACCTAGAAAATCCAATTAAGTAGTGATTTAAAGAAGTGGAAAGCAGTGGAGTTAAATAATTTTATTTCCCTCTGTTAACAATAACACATTAGGTTGTAAAGATGAAAATCATTTAAGAATCTAATACCCTTTTCATTATGCGTGCTGTTTGCTTGTGCACGTTAACTTCAGCAGGGAAACCTGAGTAGTCAAATTTCTTTCCCTCATCTCAAGCTTGCAGGTTTGTGTATTTCAGTATGTTGGAGAGATTATTTCTGAAAAAGATAAATTATATCTATATCTATATTTTTATATATATATACATGCACACACACATATACATATATATACATATGTATTTATATACTCTTGAAACACTCTTTTTTATAGATTTATAATTGAATTGCAAAATCATATTTTGTTGGCCAAACAAAAATTTTAATTTAGAATCTTACAGTAATATGTTAATTATCCTGGCTCATGTGTGCCTCTATTCAGTCTTAATTTAGCTTGAAGATTCAAGTATTCTCTCTTGTGTTTCATGTATTGCTTCTGATTAAGCCCTAACAATAGCAGGCAAAACTTTGTTACACAATTTGCACCTTGACCTCAGAATTTGTGTGCTGCTATGTTTCATTTTTTATGAGATATTCAAACATAAAAAAACATGATTTAATAAAAGGATCTAGATCTTCCTGTGGGATTACCACATAATTATGGTTGCCATATTCTCTTTACCATCGTAGGACGTATCAAATGTAACCATCCTGAGATGGTGCTGCCTAGAAGGTCAAGAGTTAGTATAACAATTAGGTGCATTACAGTTTCGGACTCATTTTTAGTCTCTTCCTATTAATGCTGAGAGCATGCACAGATTATGTACTTAAAATCTTTTCTCATTTTCAGGGAGATTATTGTGTAATATCTTCACAGATATGGAAAATGTTAGTATGTAGGTCTTACTCCTGGCTTTATAATATCAAATGCTTTGGTTTTGGTTTTGATTATTTAAAAAATAAAACCAAAACATACTAATTGAAAATATGCAAACAGTATTAAGATACTTAAGATGTTGCATATTATTTACTGCAAAGGAACTCTTGAAACTTTTCTTGAATTTGCAAAGAGCAGAACAGATCATTYGGTGGTTCTTTTGTAGAAGATAATGATATCATGAGTAAAAAGAAAGGAAAGTAAAAACCATAAAACTCTAGATGTGACAAATTTCCACTGTCATTTCATGTTACAGAAGGAGGTGAATCTTGAATTCAGGGCTTAACTAGTCATTTGAGGAATATGTAAACAGTTTATTAAAACGTCAGCATTGCACTTACAGGTGACCAGATTCTGAAGACGTACCACAGTATGGCTGGGACACACATAATCCATTCACAAACTTGCCTCACTCCTCAGCCAGTGGAACTGACCTGGTTTATGCAGCCAAGGGTCTAACCTACATCGTGGGTTCAGATACTTTGTATGTGTATATCCGTATGGACCTTATATGTGCTGTATCCATGTATTTGCATTGTGCATATCCTCCTTACTTCACGCCTTGATTCCTATGGAACAGGATTCTCCACACATCTGTTACATCATGCAACACCAGACCGAATGTGGAGTGCATRGTGTGACATGCAGTCAAGCAGAGCAACTTGGGTTTTACCTGTCAAACAATGAAACAGTGGGTGCCAGCCCAGTCTAAAAGGAATCAGACCAGACTAAGGAAGTACTGGCAGACAGATTGCAGGACAATCTATGAATATATTTCAGGAACAGTAAAAATGGTATCCTGTTTCCCTGTACCCTGGGAAATCCACAGCTGAAATAAAGCTTAAGGTAGTTGTTTAAAAGTAAAAGGATACAGGTGAGGAACTTAGGCATAGAACTATGCATTCTGTAGGCTTCATGATCAGTTTTATGGAGGCTTCAGGAGTAATATGACCCTTCTTATATCCAAAGGCCTTAAGTGTTAGAATTTTATAGAGGATAATGGAGAATGGTGTGATTTAAAATTACCTGAATGAAGCTCTGAGTACTCTCGGCTCCTAGAAATCAGTCTAATATACCACACCTTCAAGGCATTATGAGAGTATAGTAGCTGTGATGGTCCAATACTCTGGAAAATACATGGTTTGCAGACAGAGGCAACAGGGAATCTGTGTCTCAAAATTTGCATTGTGATACCCATGCATGTGGCTGCACTATGAATATGCACCCTAAAACATGCATATTAGCTAAGTGTCTTGTTTGTATTGAGGACCTTTTTATTCTTTCACTTCTGACTTTCATAAGAGTTTTTTAACCCACTTAAGTGTTCTAATTAAATTGTAAGAAAGTATGAAAGATTCATCATGACAGGACATACCATGTGCACATTTATTGCAATAGTGTAAATTTCGTGTATTTCTGTCTGGAATAAATGAAGGGTATGCACAAAACATTAGCGTTGTGGAKACTAGGATCAAACTTGCAGAATACATGTGATATACATGCAACTTTTTTTCAAGGTATAAAAGAGACTAATTTTTTTTTTGTTCCATTAGTAGATTTCAGATTGTAGTTGTTAGTCTTGGCTCTTTGGTATTGTCTAAATCTAGTTGCAATTAGGTAAGAATGTGATTTCCAAAACACTTAGTAGCAGAATCATATGTCCTTTTGCTCAGCCAAGTGTGTACTTGAGGAGAAGAAAACAGAGAAGTGCCTTCAGCCCAAGGACATGGAAAGTGTAACCCTTCAAAYTGACTATCAATAATTAAGGTCTTTGATGCTTTGAATCATTTAGATAATAAGACTGCTTTGAAGTAAATAAATAACAAATTAGAAATTGTGGTAGTCACAGGTGTTTGGCACGACTGCTTGTAATCAAAAGCAAAATGAATGCATTTTACTCTGTGTAATTAGAAAAAGAAATGAAGTTTATATGCAAATTGTAAAGCACTTTACTAAGAGATAACCGGTCAGACGGCTTTTTGTAATTTAAACTTTCATTTATGGGGAGAATTTGCAAAGTATCCATTTTCAATGCAATTTCAGTGCAGCTGCTTGAACTATCTTAGTCTTCCTAAGAGAGAAATTCAAACATCACTGGTACCATGCCAATCTTGTTACAGCCCAATAAGGACAACATATGCATTTTTAAACTTGTGTTTCCTCCCCCACCTCTAAAATGATAGCAAACAAAAATCCCTGAATGTTAGGTGAAATTACTTGACACCAGTAAATAAGTAAATAAATAAACACTGGGAGATAAATAAGAAAGAAAAATCTGCTAATAYATTTCAAGCATTTTTTGAGACTGAAAGTTAATATTGAAGAACAATGAGGGCTTTTCACCAATCTTCCACAGTCAAGGGAATATTTCCTCACTGGCTGGCATTGCCAAGCATCTCAAACACTTCCATTTGGAGTACTGATCTTACCTTCAAAGGTCATGACTGACAGAGAATGCATGAGGAAGAAATTGCTTGGAGTAGGTACGGCAAAAAAAAGTGGATGCAAGCGTCTTAATAGTGAAATGGGGTTTGTTGTGAAGAGACATGAGATAACAGATAGATTAGTCCAAGGAAATATGAGACAGTGGGATAAACAGTAAGAGCGTAGAAGCACCAAGCAAAATACAGATTCAGACACAGAAATCTGAATCCTCCTCTCCTCCTGAGAGGAGGATTCAGAATAGGCATGTGGAGAATGGAAAGCCTAAGGCAGAGGAGAACAGAGGAGGCAATGCATGAAGCCATGATGAAATTGTTTTTTTCAAGGYTTACTCTTCAGAATGAGGTCTGTAAACTTCAAGATATTATGACTGAGAAACACAGCTGACATAGCTAACAGAATTAGCTGATAAAACTAAGATTTGATTTTTTTTATGTTGATCCATTTCCTAACCAGTATTGAAGATATCTTATCTTCCCAGTGTTCAAATATARTAAGTTATCTTTGTAATCTGTCTGGAAGAGAGAGATGGAAGGAATGGGTTTTTCTACGGCATTTCTCCTATCCTCTGAATAGTTAGCAGTGGCTGCAAATCTGTGATAGTGAGTGTTAAATCACACTCAAAATTCTCTTTGAGTCTCACTTCTTGTCCTATATTGTTCATATTGCCTTAGATATTGGCAGAATTTCTTGTCTTTTGAAGAAAAAAAAAAAGACCCAAATTCTGACTAATTTTAGCGATACCAATCATGCTTTTTGTAAATACTTTCAGGACCCTTTTACTTGAAAGGTACTATTAAAATGTCTTAAATGCTCACCTCCTATATCCTTCTTGTGGTTTAACCCCAGCYAGCAGCCAAGCCCCACTTAGCCACTCACTCACTCCCCCAGCAGAGAAACTGGAGAGAGAACTGGAATAGTAGAAGGTAGAAATGGCCTGAGATAAAAACAGTTTAATAGGGAAAGCAAAAGACACACACACAAGCAAAGCAAAACAAGGAATTAATTCACTGCTTCCCATGCCTGGCAGGTGTTCAACCGTCTCCCCATCACAGGTAACAGTGGCTTGGGAAGACAAACACCATCACTTCAAATGTTCCACCCTTCCTTCTTCTTCCCCCCACGTTCTATACTGAGAATTACGTCATACAGTCTGGAATCTCTCTTTGGTCAGTCGGGGTCACGTGTCCCAGCTGCGTCTCTTCCCAACTTCCCAGGCACCCCCAACTTCCTCACCAATATGGCAGTATGAAAAGCAGAAAAGCCCTTGGCTTTGTGTAAGCCCTGCTCAGCAATAACAAAAACATCTCTCTTATCAACCCTGTGTTCAGCACAAATCCAAAACACAGCCCCACACCAGCCACTGTGAAGAAAATTAACTCTGTCCCAGCTGAAAGCAGCATGCCTCTATCCTGGTCAATGGGAAGTTGAATATGAGTCAGCACTGTGCTGTGACAGCCAAAAGGGACAATTACATCTTGGGGAGTATCAGGCACAGAATTATGAGCCAGCTGAAGGATGGGATTGTCCTGCTCTACTCTGTGCTGGAGCAGCTCAYCTCAAGTTCTATGTGCTGTTTTGGGCACTGCAATATAAGGATATTAAGCTATTAGAAAGCATCAAAAGGAGGGCTACAAAGATGGTGAAGGGTCTGGAGGAGAAGCCATATGAGGAGCAGCTGACGTCACTTGGCTTGTTCATCCTGCAGTAGACAGCTTACTCTTGAGAGAAAGTGGCAGCACAGGCACCCATCCCTTCTCTGCAGTGACCAGTGACAGGACTTGAGAGAATAGCATGAAGCTGTGACAGGGGAGATTTAAATTACATGTTAGGACATGGTTCTTCACCCAGAGGGTGGTTGAACACTGGAACAGGCTTCCCAAGGAAGTGGTTATAACACCAAACCTGACAGAGTTCAAGAAGCATTTGCACAAAGGTCTCAGGCACATTGATTATTCCTTGTGAGTCCGTTCCAGCTTAGGATATTCTATGATTCTATGATGCACTCTTTTTCCCTACATTTCACAGTAGCTGACCTTTTGCTTTTATACGGCATCTATTTTCTTGATTAATATTACAATGCATCACCTTTATGAGCAGTTATGCCACCTCTCTTTCAACAGGCTTTTGTTGGAAGTGACTTCTATGAGCATTAATTATTTCCCATAGAAATCTGTCCTAGCTAGTAACCTTGCTTATTAAGAAAAAAAAAATGCATCTGTAAGCTTTTGCATAATTAACCCATACATATTTCTTAGGGGGAATAACTATCAGATTATTTATATCACATAGGAAAAATTATTCAGAGAGGCCTAAGGATATTTCTTACAAAATTTTTTTTAATATTCATTACAGTTTAAAATCTTCTTTGTGGAAGTCTAAACTGTCATGATTTGTACTAGATGTGAAGTATTCCTTTTAATAATACCCTTGCTATTGACCAATTCTTTGACCACAGAAAATTCTTGATGTGTAGCATTAGGTATCTACTATTGTATCACTGTGGTGATTACAGGAAATCCTAAAGCCTCAAGTATGGAGATGTCAGTTGTAGTGAGCTGGCCAGATTTTAGTGGAGATGGCTGCACAGTTTTTTATTCAAGTGTGTTTGCTGTGCCAGTTCCTTGCAGCATTTCTGTTCTCTTTTTCATTGTTATAATCTGGTGCTGCTGTCAAGCAGGTTCCATGTTCCAACTGAGCAGTGATTTCATGAGTGACAGGTAAAACGATCAAGAAGTAGCATCTCTGTCTTCCCCCTCTTCAGCAGGTATTTAGACCTTCACAGCCGCAAGTGAGAAAACAGATCCTCTTTTCTAGAACTGCAGAGGGTATTCTGCTGCTAGACATTTCTGGTATAGAATTGTTTCAATTGCATTGTGCTCTGTCCATCTGTTTCCTCCTTACTTGATATTGGCTAAAAGCTTTTTAAAGGCAGGTTCATAATTCTTTTTATATTTTGCTTAACAGAAAGGGGGTCCTGGTCATGTCTGGAGATCTCAGCCATTATCACAGTAAGATAGACATTAAAAAGCCATGGTAAATACATAAGCATTTCTCATTCCATCTAAAATAGAGGAGTGGAACACAAGGTGATTTCTTTATGATGTACTGTAATGTAGTCTTCTTAAATTCAGTGACTTAGCACAGAGAACCTTGACCAAAATCTCTACACACTGGAAAATTAGTTTTACATCTATGCCTTGAAAATTAGGCATGAGACTTCTTGAAAAGGATGGGATTTAAAACAACATATATATTCTTGACAATTAATGTTTCCAGATATAATGTCTTTTACAAGTTTTTGTTCAGTGAAAGACAAGCATGGGAAAAATAATAGCAGCTATGACACATATGTAGAGATGAATATGTCCACAAATACCTGCTTTTGGAAACTGCATGACATTTCATACTTCACACAATGTCAGACCCCATGTGATCAACTGGTGCCATCAAATTCTCACTCATGTTTATGCAATTATTCAAGTTGTATGTTCAAAGGAGGTGAGGGAAAACTTTAAACAGAGAATCTTTATTCACACAATGATTATAGCACAATATTAGCATGATTTGGATGCCCAAGCTCCAAAGCCTAGGAGAAGGAAATACCCAGACAGTTCAGCCTATGAAGTGCTGCACACTCCTTTCTCCCTTTGTCTCCAGCTGTAGATGAGGACATTCATTATTTCCATGTGTCAAGCACAGAAATTGATTGCAAATTAGAGGCACATGCTTTTACTAAAGACAGGAACTGAATTATGATTAGATTGTAGCTCCAATTACGCCAGTATATGAAAATATATAAGCTGCAGGGGAACACAGCTCCAGATGAATTTGTCCTTTTTATCTCACAAATGAAAGCTATTCTTTATCCAACAAAAAACCTAGAAATAGACAGTATTCAAAAAATCACGAAGTTGATGCAACACTTCATCTCGTTATTTGTCACTAAAAATGTCTTTTAAACATTTTTATTTTATCTTTTTTCAATCATCTAGATAGTCTTTTTTTTTTCCCCTCTATTTTTTACTAATGGGATCTTTCTAAGTATGGCAAAAAACCTAAAAAAAAACACACCAAAAAAAACCTGAAAAACCACCAAACAACAAAAAGGGGTGAGGGGAGAAAGAGAGGGAAGGAGAGGGGGAGGGAGAGAGAGGGAGAGCGAGAGAGAGAGAGAGAACAAACCATCACTCAGTTTCAATGCCTCATTCAATTCAAAAGCTACATTTCTTTTATCAAGAGAAGCTGATATTTTTAAAATTCTGTGTTGAAAGGTGTGGAGATTTCTTTTCACCTTTTTATTTCAGCCTGTGAGTTACATGTACTTTTGAAAGAGCTTCCAGGTTCTCTAGTTGAAAGAGGCAATCATATGCCTGAGGACATATACAATAGGAAATGACAATGGAGCATTTTACTTCTTATTTGTTGAAGGAAAAATAGTAACTATGACACCAACCTGGAAATGAGAAAAGACTTTCCTTAATTGGCAGAGTTCTGCATACACCTTGTTGGAAAGAAATTACAGTCTAAGCACAGTTGTGTTTCAGTAGAAAAAAGCTCATTCTCTCTACACCCAGAGGAACCTGGACTTCCTTCCTATTTAAGGGGAGGAATTTTGTTTGAGATCCAATACCCGTTTTAGTTTCTATTCCAGAATTCTAATCATTGGCTGAGTCTATCAGGAATGGCTTACAGGAAACTCAGATTTTCTCCTAAGCTTGGTCACAAATTTTTCTATGAGATCTTAGTCACTTTCTTTTATTTTATTGCAATCTCCAAAAAAAAACCCCAAACAAACAAACAAAAAAATAAACCAAAAAACACAAACACCCCCTCCCCCCCAAAAAAAAACCCCAAAAATCAAACCAACAAACAAACCAAAAAATCACACAACAGCAGGGTACCTATCAAATTACTACATTACTTTGAGATTCTTGGAAGAATGATGTTAATAAAAGCAGGTAAGTAAACTAGGAAATATTTTTAACAAAATAAAAATTTGATATAGGAAAACACTAATAATAAAGAACTCTATAACTTAGCTGACTGATGAGAAATGTGTTCTAAAACTGTCCAATCTTTTGCTCAAATTACAAACAGCAATCTTTTTCTTTGGCAATTGTCAGTATGAAATATGCATCACTTTATATTCCATCCAAATTCTCCCTATTTTGACTTTTATTTGACTGGAACAGGAAATGTCTTTGAAATCTTGATTTTTTTTCAGAAATTAAGTTCTGTCTTTTTAAATGGCTTTTAAATTTTAATTTTTAATTATTACTAGGGACAGCTTTTCAGAGCGAAAGAGAAATCTGACAAGACTCTTGAGAATCCAGTTTCACTCTGGGCTAAAGAGATCAGCCTGTCAGTGCGCTGCTCTGCCTATCTGGTGTGGGCTGATATCAATTAGTGTATCCTTTGGTTTAACAAGAAATTATTCTCCTGGTCTCTGTTGGCAGGTAGGGATGGCACAGAACCCATCACTCTCTGATTACTTTCAACATTTTTTTCTGAAAAAAGGACCATAATACATTTTTTTTTGCTTAGTATTTTGTCAAGTTTCTATGGATAAAAAAAGAGAGTTATACTTCTGAAGCCACATTTAATACTTTTCTTCTCCTGCATGGGGAGAAATGAAACACATCACTTTGGCTTCCATCAGCTCACCTAGGCAATGCTAATTTCCTCTTTTTCTCAACTCTTTCTTTAAAGGCAACCCAGGTAGCAAGCTCCTGTCTACCAACTCTCTGGAAAGACAGTAGGAGCAGATGCATCCAGCTGCAATAGTCAGAAACCTTATTTCCTTTATACCTGCAGGAATACAATCCTTTTTTTTTTTTTCTTTTTTGAAGACTGTGTGCATACGTGCAGGGATGGGTGAATTTCGTTAGCAGATGGAAGGTCACAGGTGGTTTTGCATGGCAACATAATTAAATTGCATTGATTAAATTTAATGTCTGACAAATATATGGCCTACTCATCCCACCATGAATGGGGCAGATAAAATGCAGCTCCATAGTCCAGCAGCAACTCTTTGCTTTTGGAAAGGGAAATTAATCTGGAGTGAACTCACTTGATGGTTCCTGACTCTGAATCCTTCATCAAAATTATTCCCCCATCATCTTGGGATGAGAAAGCAAATAATTCACAATTAACAGGCTTGCCTTTAAAAAAAAAATTATTAGCATTTGCATCAGTCATAGAGTTGCCGATGCCAGAGAACACCTTTCTTATACCCAATAAAATTGCCTCATACATGCTTGGGAAGATCACGCTGATCAAAAATAATTAAGAAGGAAGGAGAGTTATTAAATCTGAAGGCAGCTATCTAATTGCAAATACTGAGCAGCATAATCTTTACCACAATATGAGGGAACACACTGTAGCTGTTGCTTCATTCTGTTCCATTGCTGAACTCAATTTACACACAGCAGAAACCTAAGTATAGTCTAAATAATCTGGGGACAGGGACTTTGGTGTCTATCACTGATGTTTGCAGAGAAGACAGTTTGCCATTTACATTTCAGATTATAGGTCATGRAAATTGAATCAATAATAAATACCAGTAAAGGTCTAATACAGCAAGGTTTTTGAACATCCACAACACTGTGTGGTTTCAAAGTACTGTCTCTGTTTATTTATGTATTTAGGAAATACTCAGAGCTCAATTTAAGGAGTTGTCAAACTCCTATAGATCACTTTGCATCAGCTGGATCAGTAAAGTAAAATCAGATCTTTGTAGGACTGAGACTTGTCTAATTAACTGATATCCAATGAGAACCTCAAACAGAAATCAGTATAAAAATTCTCTGAGGAGCTTCATTCACGTAACATGGGCCAGTATAAAAGCTTTCCTCAAAAATGACAGAACTGCGCTGTAACTACTCAAGTATCTTCAATCACCTGACTTGACTTAAAAACCACTTAAGAAGACATAAATTATGGGATATTGTTTTCCTTCTTTCCAGATGGGAAAAATGAAAGAAGTTTTCCTAAGAATTTAATTCCTTCATTCTTGCTTGTTCAGTAAAACATCACATTTTAGTACAAAGGGTTTAGAATTAAGTTTGCTTTCAATATTTTGAAAACTTTGAGACTTTTTATGTTCTTTGGCATTTCCTTGACAGAAATCAACATGAGGGAAAAAAAAAAAGAGGTAGATTACAAGGAACTCACGGAATTATACAACTATTTAAGGCCTTAATCTGCAGGGCTATGAATTCTGCAGGATTATTTCAGCTACATTCTCTTAATTGTACCTCAGTGAAGAAAATGCATAGAGAGGACATCACAAAATAGATTGTGTGCTCCCTGATAGTGTGTTTGGTTTTAAGTGCATGGGTCAAAAGACGTGTCCTTAGTTTCCTTCAAACATTTGCATGCATGRTTAGTGCTCGTCCTCATGTGGTGAGTAGATATTAAAGCCTAACTATAAAGTCATTTTTTAGGATTATTACTTCAAACAGTAAGTTTTGCACAAAACCAACATGGGATCCTGGTGTGGAGCTTTTTCGTCATCAAGAAAGAGAATTACAATTGCTCGTGTGAAAGATATTTTTTGGGAAGTGAGCAAGTTAAAAATAATTTGGGTCTTGTTTTGTGTAAATAATAGCAAATTTGGCTAAAAACAAAGAGTAAATTATTTGAGTTCTTCCTTGGGCACAAATATATGTAAGGGTTTATGAGCATACTAGATTTTTCTACAATAGTCTAGGGATGTTTGCTATGTGACCTACATAACATTTTACTTGTAGGCTATTGCAGTCATTCAGAATCTCCTGGCAAACACTTAAAGAGCAGAAGGCTTCCATGTTTTAGTGGAAGAGAATATGACATTTCCCATCTTGTAGCTGGAAGAATTCCTTCTCTTTTCCCAGGAGAAGAAACACACTCTTCAGAATAACCTCCCACTTGGAATAGCCACAAACACTGAAAGCTATCTTATGATAAATCACACAAAGCTAGTCAGTTTATTAAAAATCTCATGGGTTGAAAACAACTCGCTTTTGATGCTCTCTCCAAGAATTTATCTATACAGACAGCGTATTCGGATTCTGAGATAGTGTTAGCAGCCAAGAAATCTGGTGTTCGCATGTTTTCAAATCTACTTAAATCAAAAAAAACCACATTTGAGCAGTATGTGGCCTGGGTAAGAGCTCACATCATGAAACTGGACTTGTTTTTTAAGATATATGAATGCAAAGGGACAGGATCAAGGCTTCAGCTTTTGGCCAGGCCTGAGGAAACACCCCTATTGTGGTAGATTTCAGCTGTGTGAATGTTCCCAGTATGGTTCAGTGCAAAGCCAAAATGGTAGAGCTGGTAATGGCTTGCAAGCGTGACAGACAAGAACTGCTCTTCATGCCACTTACAGCTGAGAGACAGTTCAGCAGATCTCCATCCACCTCTAAAGTTATTAGATACTGGCTTCTAATTGAGGCTCAATAGCAAGGCATTAATATTTAGTTGATAATGCTAGTGCTAAATGCACTGGTATCCCCGCTGCRGTGCATGTCTGAGGGGATATTTTCCTTTGTGAACTCATCAGTTCCAGGGAAACCAGAGATGAAGGATGATAGACAAGGAATACTTACACAGACAGATACTGATTTCTTGTCTGTCATAACAAGCACCAGTCTCAGCTTGTAGGGGAGCAGATTGCAGCAACCAAAGCTCCTCAGCCCGGTAACCACATTGGTACTAGCTTCTACAGAGGTAGTCAATCAGTTATTACCTAATAAAAGCCTGCTTGACCCTCAGATTGCCTCCATGTTACAGGATTTTAAGCCTGAGACTACAGCTACATATGCAAGTGGTCACAATGTGCGGAGTTCTCAGAAAGCCTTTATGCCAGTGACAAGTCACGCAGGAATCTTCTAACAAAGCCAGGGGCACAGACAAGGAGACAGCTACTTTCTATACCAACAAGTTTCTTCAGGGTAGAAAACTAATTTCAGTTTTCAATTTCTTTCTTCTTGCAGAAAGTCCCAGATGCATGTCAAGTAGCATAGAAACCTTGTGCAGTCCACTGCCCTCCATCAGAAGCTAAGCTGAGACTAACATYTGAACAAGGTCTGTGAGTTGGAACCGCACAGAGGCTTTCAAACCAGAAGACACAGGCTTTAACTTTGAAGTTGTCCATATTCCCTCTTATCGGGATGCTCATTTTGCTTGGAATTTTCTTCAAAGTTAAAATAACTAGGGGATTGTGATATGTGATAATACAGGAAAGAAAATCAGCTGTTTCTATGAATGTTGCAAATGAAGAAYKGTGTTAAGGAAACTTTCCTGTCTGACCATCCAGGAGCCACTCTGTCAGTCACACTTCCACAATCAGAGATTTTCACTGCCCGGACTGAAGCCCCTTTGCAGCACGTGGCTCCAGTCATCCCACAGGTGTCCCACTTGACCTCCTACACGCCCCACACTCACACAGGCAGACAAGGTTTCCTTACCAGCTCAACCCCAGGTTTTTCATAACAGAGTATCAGACCTCTGTATCCTTAAAATAATTTAATCTTGGTGTGACAACAGAAAAACAGCTTAAGCCAGGTGTCTCAGAAAAGACCCCGAACAAAAGACTACCAGGGCTTCTATACTCTCACAGTTTAAGCCCACAAAAGTCTGTGGTCATTGGCTCCTGCTGTATCTGTGAGTGTGCCCCTCACCTGGCTGAGCCACAGGTCCCCTTTGTTATGTAGAGGGTCAGCACCAGTYCATGGCCCCTTGCTTCGGGCTCCTCCCACCCAGAGCTCAACCTGCAGCTCCCGCTGCAGCTGCACACTGAGCTACCTGCACTGAATGGATTCTTCAACTGTTAACATGAAAATTCTATATACTGCTAATGATACACCTTACCATTGCAGGGTTTCCTTCACAGATTTCACAGCAGATGTTCTGAAACTTTGTAGTGTTTATTTTCAGATGGGGCAGGGTTGGGGGGAGAACTGCAAAGCTCTCAAACACAGTTCCCTCAAACCTGTTTTCCAATCTGAACTGCTATTCGAGTCATCTATATTCACAACTGCTTTCTGATAATGAAACATTCAATGATTAGAAACATTCATCAGGTGGATATTTGTTCAGTCTAGTATATGGAAAATAACAATTCCATGTTCAGCAATAAACATGAATATTCATTATGTGCCATTTTATTACTTTAATCATTTAATAGAGAGATAGGACTAAACCCATGTGTCTTAGGTGTACAATGCACACTTTGTATAAAGTATAGGGAATGCTGAAGGTTGATTGATCACAAACGTGTTGAGACCAAAACATCTTTGACAGTGATATGGTGAATTGTACCATCTGCCATTTTATTAAATATGTTTACACAGACAAAATGAAAATCAAAGCTCCKGACTATATGGATCACATTGTTGAATCAGTTGGAACTCCTTCTGGATCACTGCTTCTGGATTACTGTCTGATATGTTTCTAAACATCATAAAGTGCTCTACCCAAAAATTGAGAGGTAGAGTTACTACTAATTACTTTACAATCAGAAAGGATGGCCCAGACCAGGGCATCAGGCAAGTTCCTGATGACAACTGACATCCAGCTGAAAAGTCTGTTCATGGTTTGGGGCCCCAGACCAGGCTCCATGGTCAGGATCGGCCTGGCTATGGTGGGAGCTGTAACTCAGGCAGGKGCCAAGTTCAAGAGCTTCTGCCTGAAATCAGCTCCCACGGGTCAGCCCTTGTAAGCCTCCCCCCAGAGCTGCCAGGGAGCTTCTCCCAGAGTCACCAGAAGGAAGAGGTACTGCCCCAGCTGCACTGTGTCAAAGTTGGCTCAGCTCAGGCAGACAAAACTCCAGCATGGGGCAGGATTTGCTCAGGGTCCTTCCAGCACAGTTGTTTATATGCAAACATGCTACTGTTGTGAAGGATTCAGCACTTCAGCTAGATCATTTTATCTATCTGCTTCCAGCCCACTGCAAATGTGAAGTAAATTACTTGGCAATTGCAGAAGAGTAGGGGGTGTGTGAGGAATCAATTAAGAGTCAGCTGAGAAAAGGTAATTTGTTATGACATGGTAACCTGGTTGTTTGTAATTGTTGGTGGCTTTTGCAAAGATTTTTGGCTTCCAGAGAGTTAACCACTTTCTTATTGTTTTCTAATGAGGAAGACCAGACAAATGGGGGAGCATTTAATTTTCCAGATTTATTGCTTAATTTTCTGAGTGTTGAGTAATGCAGCTCAATTACCCAAGACAAAGAAATGTCAACAGATTGCTTTTATTTCATTAAAATCTGCTATTGGAAATAACCTCTGTAGAAGTTTTCTTTCTTGGAAAACAATGCAAAATTAGCTGGATATATTTTATATTTTTCCAGTTCTTCATGCATTGGCTATTACAACTTTAGGCTACTCACTGGATACAAATTAGTCTAGTGGTCTGATCCAATGTGAGAACATGTTTCATCTAAAACAGGGGATAAAAGAGTGGTAGACAAACTAAATCAATTGATTTATATTAAATGCTCCTAATCCTAGAAAAAAACCCCAATGAAACTATTTCATTAAATAATTTCTCAAAAATGTGCCTCAAACCAGTATTGGACGAGTGCTTTTCAGAATTACAACTTGTATTTTCACTTTAATCCAAAATAAATGTCACAAAATTTCCAAGTCCATTATTGCACTGAGCTCTCCGTAATAATAGCATGGTTTAGTCTATGACACATATTGACYTTTGTAAGTTGCTTACTGCTTTGGTTTTTTCCTTTTAATTAATTTTAGTAACTATTTTGATGAGTGCTATGAATTAGTAGGTAGCGTGMTCCCAGAAGTCAGAGGTCTCTGTTTTTTACCATTTCTGTCACTTACTTGTTTTGAGATTGAAGTCTTCAGTGTTTCAATGCCTTCCATTTTGCTCCTCTAAAATGGGACTGAATTATTTTACATCTATAGTGATGAAATAATGAATGCTTGCACAGAGATATGAGAAAATAAAGTGCTCTATAAATACCAAGCATTATTATTACCAGTCTATAATGCAAGAACGCAATCCTGGAAGGAAACCAACAATGAATTCAAAGCTGAGGGATTAAAACTAATGATTTCAGAGGAAAGAGCAAATTTAGCCTGAGACGTGTGTGTTGTATAAACGCATTTTTAGAGACCTCAGACTACCTTCAAACGTTGCCCTGTCACACAAATCCCAAAAAAAAGTATAACAATTTTATGCTTTAAAAATAAGCAACAAAAAGGTCTCAAAGCATTTGCAGGWCACAAATACACTATTAACCTTAATCTGGTTGCTGGGAAATTATATGGAGTTCTAAACAAAGCTCTATTTCATTTTATTGTATGAAAAAATCATACATCTCTATCTCTAAGGAAAGGAAGGAAATGATGCTCGTATTTGGATGTCTAGTTAGAGTTTGGCACAGGATATCTTGGGTATTTACCACAACAGGGCTTGCTGCACTAACCTCACAGTTAACACTGCCTGATACAGCAGACAGTTCCAGGTGCACGGACAGCGGGATAACAGCTCCCTCCCCACTATCTTCTGTGTCACAGGGTGTGTGTGCTCCAGTGCAGGATGTTAGTCCATACTTGACCTCTCTTAGGGTTAGGGTATCTGTGATATTTAACAGCACTGGTCATGGCCAAGCATTCAGAASGTTAGAGTCTGTTTTGCTCTATGGCTTTATGCATATCTACCTCTTTCTCGGTGTCGCTGTCTTCACCAGATCCTTTTTTATTTTTTCCTTGGACAAGCACTATAGTGGAGCAGGTAATGCCATTATTTTATGTATTTTTGCTTTTTCATACAGAAAGTGCTCAATTTCAGTCTACTGTGACCCCCACAATAGTTGTAATACCAGAACAATATTAATGTGTTCCAATTACATTTTATTTTTTATATATTTTTTTAATTGATATTAGCCTGAGACACAGATTTTGAGAATTTAAATACAATAGAGTTGCTGATAGTTAAGCAACAATGTCTAGAGTTGTGATCCAATTTCTCCACTAATTTGCCACTAAAGTCAGGAAGCATAAACTTATGAAGCACTATCTTAAGTGTTATAAACTTGGAATTCTGTTGCTGTAGAAGTCCAAAACTGATCTAGCTTAAGCAGCTCTGACTAGAGTAGGCCTGTATTTATTATTTTCAGGACATACTGTTGGGAGAAGGAGTTGCTTCTATAATTATCACACTCCTGTGCAAATTAAGTTTTTGTAGTAATTTCTGCAATTTTGAATTACCTGCTACAAGGCTGACTAAAAAAACAGGAGGAAGTCTTGGGCTTCAGCAGTACACTGAGCAAATGAAGTATCCTTCCACACACTCCAGTAGGGAGCGTGTTGTGTATGGGGTTTCTGAGGCAGCAGGAACTGACTTTATCCAGCAGCAGCACGGAGAGATAAAATATGTGAGCAAAGGCACGCAGCAATGCTCCTCCTAGCTCTTTGTCATAACTTATTATTACATTTAATTTCATTTAGCTATGGGAAGAAAACCCAGTTCTAGAGTGTCAGAGGYTGTAATCTGGAGAATTAATCTCAGATCAGAAAAAAGTTCTTAGGTTTTAAAGCATATGTTCTATRTCAGAAAGAGGGGACATCTCAGGAGAGAGTTGTGGAGTACCTTAGCTGGAAGTTTGAAAACAGGCAAATGACACAGAYTGATGGCATCCTGTGAGTAGCAATCATGGTGTGGTGGTTTAGTGGATTAATAYACCTGCACCCTTCTCTTGCTCATGACTCAGACATTCTTTGGGGAGTGGATACATGAGTGCTGAGAGGGAAAGCATTTTCATATGAATGATTTATTGTAGAAACCTAATTCTGTTAGGAAGATTATGATTTATATCTCACAGTCCTTAAAACCTTCTAGAGAATTAGGATTTGACACACATTTGAGTATTTCCTTCTGGCTAACCTGGGATTGTTTCCATGATGCCCTTATTTGACTGGATTTTATCATGATGCAGGTGTACACAGCCTAAGTGAGCATAGAGACTTTTGCAGTATAAACAGTAGTAACATGAGAGAAAAATAGATTTTTAACAACTTGTGATGTCCACATAATAAGCAACTTAGATAAGGGTTTTATTTTTAAAAAATCATGTATGCTTTTTAATCTTACAGCATACTGTTATAATATAGAGAGCAGAAATACTAAACTCAGTGAGAACTGGTTGGAAATTTCCAGAGAGTACTGAAAAGTTTTCACTTCACATTGAATAATTAAGTTTCATTTGAAACTAAGGCTTGAACAATAATTCCTGGTATTAAAATCACTAGGATACATAGGAAATTTTGCACCCTTCTTTTCTTACTCTCTTGGGCTCAGTTAATTAATATTCATGTAAAACACAGCTACTCTAGCAGAGAGGATTGAAAAAAAAAACTATTGCATAATAACAAATGTGTTTGAAAGTAAYTTATTCAGCTTCTTTGTGTGGAAACGAGGATCAAATCCTGTTCAACATGAGGCAAAAGAGAGCTAGAATTTGCTAACTAAGTTGTACAATCACTAAAAGCAATTCTACAGCATGACTTCCTCAGTTAAGACTTTTTTTCCTCAGGAAACCTAGGGTAATAAACGGTATAGTAAATCCATTTTTTAACCTTCCTAGTGCCAGATTAAAGTGAACCTGAATAATGCATCATCTGGCCTCCTGTAGCCATTGGAAAATCAGCATAAAATCCCTTGATCCTGTCTGATTTGAAAGCAATGCACTTGTCAGCCTACACCTGATCCAGGCACATCATATTTTCCCAGGTGAGTGGTGCAGCAAAACACAGGTCAAATATTTAGTTATCACAGATATGCAAACTACCTTGAAATTTTGAAATCCCAGAAATGCCCATGGAATGGTAAAAGGATTAGCCATCCATCCTCAGAATGTGCTGAAATGTTGARACTCTCAAGACAACTGAACATTGTCCTCACATTGCCAGTTTTCCTTAGGGTATCAACAGGATAAGTGACAATTCAGACTGTTCTCTTTCAACAATATGGCCCTTTCTATTCCCCATGATAAAATACTAATCATACTGATGCCTGAAGAGGCCACCTAAAACAGAGACTTATACAGAATAAGGGAATAAAGGTAGGTATTTATTTGAAAGGCCTTCAAAGGTACCCCCTGGGGAGCCAAAGGCTACTGCCAAGATGGACCCCAAGATGGACAGCAGGTCATGAGTTCTTCACACTTTTATAGGTTTGGTTCATTTGCATATCAGGGTTAATTCTCCAATTAAAGTTTCAGTTAATTATGTAGTTTCCCCCACCCCCCCCCCCCCCCCCCCCCTTAAGATGTTGGCTTACACATTTTGGGCCTAGGACAGTCTTGAGTGTCCTTGGAGAGCAGGCCTGGAGAGGCTTTGTTATGTCTATGTAACATGAGAGAGCAGAAGTTCTACAAGAAACTTCAGAGTTACACACTAAGCAGAACAGGATTTGAAAAGTATGAAATTAAAACCTAAGGCATCAACACAGGATTCTTTTTACGAGAGATGGGTTCAAAATTGGTTTGTTACTTACATTGCACCAACAGTGTTGATGAACATGTTGCCATCAGTAATGTCTTTTTTCACGGTTGTCTCAAGGTTTCAGATACATCTTATTCTAACCAGTTTTTGTCTGTCAATGAGCACTGGACAGAAAATGAAATATCTATGTTCCTGCAAATATTATCCCAACAGGTACTGCTTGGCAAAGATAACTTGAGCATCATCAATGGACATATAATGGACAGCAGAGCTGCATCTACAACATTAGGTATGTGCCTTTGAACATACAATATCAAAAAGACTAAAGCTAAGGAGGCCTATAATGCCCAGAAGTAATTTGTTTCATCTCTCAGCTGTCTTCCTAAAATGTGTCTTAAATATCCTTAAATGTATTTTAAAACTCAAAAAAAATGCAGAAATTTTTGCTGTAGCAAACAGGTCCAAATCCAGTACACCAATTTATCCATGTAAAGTAAAATTAAGTTTTTATTTACTAAGTGGGACATTTTCAAGCCTCATCCTGAATTGTCACCTTTTTCAGGTCTGTAGACACCATAAGAAAAGGCTGCGAACTAAACTGAAGGAAGACCTTTGCACACAGTCCCACTGTCTTTGTTCCAGGAAGGGAGAAGCCTTAAAAGAACTGTTGAATCAAGCTCAGAGTCATGATGAGGAAAGAAAAAAGATCATTAAAGATCAAATACTTTCCTTTTTAAGAACCCAAGTTAGTTACTGCTGCTCTGGAATTTAGCGTTCCTGACAGTGGCAGCTACAGTACCATCTAAARAAAGAGAATTGCACTTTTTGTGCAGCTAAATAATTTCAAAGAAAGAAAATGAGTTCTTCCACTAATCTTGTACCTCAGAAACACTTCTGAAATGTTATATATGATGTCAGTAATCTCCTAAACCAGCAGGAATTCAATGGCTGAATATCTGTAACCTTTAGCTTTGAATCTTTTAATTATGCCTTTACCTCTAGCTATTTATCAGATTTACAAATTCCCCAAATAGACTAAGACTCCTGGAGGTTTGCAGGGCCACTTAAAGTGAAGTACATTTTGTGATTGTTACTGAGGTCTATCTGTCTTGTTTACTTCATAGGCCTATCCCATGGCAAGTGTTCTTGCTGGCTTAGCAATTCTAGCAATAAGCAAAGAGGTACCTCCAAGCTTTATACAGGAGGAATCATATTGTGCCTTCTATATAAAAAGCCCCAAAACCTTGCAACACTAAAGAAATATTGAGGTGTSTTGGGGTGACTCTATCATGTGTATCCCCTATCATGCTCTATGCCCAAAAAGTAATTTTGTGCCTTTTCTGTGCCTTTAAACTGAGCTGGGGGAAAAAAAAACCAAACAAACTTTTCAAAGCAGTTTCTCAAGGACACGGAGACACACTCCTCTGCGTTCTCTGGCTGCAGGAGCAGGAGGGAGCACCCKGCTTGCTTTCTTCGGCCAGCGGTTTCAGGGTTTTTTTGCCTTCTCTTCCTGGCGTGAGACGGAAAGCTGAATTTTGTTTCCTGGGACTTTGGTTTTTTCCCTTCTTCTCTTCTGGACTGTTCAACAACATCAGAACACATCGGGAGAATTTTTCCCYGAGGCCYGGGGGGTGGGCCCTCGCCGACCCAGCTCCGAGGAGGAGAGAGACCACACCTACAGAAGGACTCTGAAATCTTCCCAGGWTTCTCTCTATAGCGAGAGATTTTCATTTCATTATTTAGCATCATTATCCTTTTCCTGTGTGTTTGTTAAATAAATAGTTCTTATCTTTTTTTCACTTTCCTTCGAGGAAAATTTTTTTTCCGAACCCCGTGAAGGGGGAAGGGTGGTTGTAACCTGGTTTTCCCTCAGAGGATATATTGCTAGATTTTGGCCAMACCGGCACAGAAAGTTGACGGCATTTCTCCCAAGCATGTTGAATGTCAAGCTTTGCATTAGACCAAGGACAGTTTTCTGACTCTTCTCCTGAWGGAATAGTGGGAGAAAAAAAAAATGACACTAGATGCGGCACTTTTTAGCTCAGAATGTGTAATTTTCTCTGTGCAACGATGTCTTGACACAGACTACAGCATGCAGATGATTACTGGCACATATTTTACTGTGTGTAACTCCAACGCTAATCCTTCACTCATGACAGCACGGCTCACAGGAGCAGTCCTTCTTTGGTTCTTAACACCCTCTGGGTGCTCTCCACAGCTGTGTGTGTGAAGGGGAAAGCAGGACTAGGTGACATCCAGAGGCCCCTTCCAAGCTAATTTATTCTGTGTTTCTATGCAGAAAGATATATTAATTTTCTAAATCATTCCACACTGGTGATGAAAGGTATCTTGGGAACTTTCTATATGAAGGAGGTAATAGAAATTTAATGAATTATTATTGTTGTTATTATTATTATTATTATTAATGGTATTTATCTTGTATGAGAGGAAACTTCTGGTAAATATAGAGAAAGAAGATCAGGGAATCCATTTGCAATGCAGCAACTTCATGCAAATGCCAGCCTGTGTGCAGAAGCATAACAAAAAATATTATTGCAAAAATAACAATCTGACAGTTACATGCTGCTGCCAAACTGCCATTTCTCTCTATGAATTAATCTTTTACTTCCTCTCTGGATTTACCATAGGTGTTATATTGGGAATACACTTATGATTGAATTGAGATCCTTTTAGTCTCATTCCTCATGCTACAACATAATAAACACTTTTATTGCCCAAATTTCCTTAGTGTGTATATTATTAGGAATCATGGAATTTGTCTTATACCTGACTGCAGGAAATCAGCAAGAAGAAATGCCTTTTAAAGGTAAAGGAGCCTGGAGGATTTTCACACAACCAACCAATGAATATATTAAGTGCTGTCATAGTAAATAAATAAATAAAATAAAATAATGAATATTTGCCAGTCTCTGTTGCCTTAAAAATGAAAATAACTGCATTTTCATTTTTATGTTCTCTCCAAATATTGTCCTAGAATAACTCGACTCTTACTTCATTAGAAAGGCTTTGATTAGCTTTGGTTCTGACTGATAGGAAGAACTATTTCAATCAAACAGAAATAGGAGGTTGGAAATACTCTGGAAAACAGCATGGGTTTTATGTCAAGAAAAAGACCATGCTATATTTTGAAAGAATCTAAAGCATTTTCCTAGGATTTTACTCATTAAATATGGGGTATTTTGAAAAGCAGAGTCAGATCTGTGTACTGTTCAAGTTTCTCTAGAAGGCATTAAAAATTTGACTCCATGAGTGGGAGACTGTGGCAGCTGGACTTCTCAATTTTTTTTCAATATTAATTTTATTAGTATCTTAATTTTTCATGACATTATATTAGACTGCCAAAAAATTAGAGTACCTTTCCTTCTCCTACTTCCCATGTTTATTCAATGTATAACAGTTCTTTACATTTACTAACCAAAATGAATGCTCCTTTCCTTTGTTCTCCTACCCTCTGCCCCACAGAATTCTTTTTTGCATGTTTAAACAGTTTAGAAAATAAATTCTGACATATATTTACTACTCTGAATGAAATAATAATTTTAAAGAATCATGAAAATAAATGATTTCTTTAGTAAATATCACGAGTATTGCCAGGAATTCAGGCACTTACAAATGACGAGAAAGTACTTTTACAACTCCAAAAGTCTGTGTCTTTGAAAGGAAGCAAGAGAGAGGTGAGAGACACGCCTTGTTTTTGTCTCTGTGGCTCGTGAATTGTATCTGACTGGCTGAGATTTCCAGTAAAATTTAACAATGGAAGGATGGGATATAGCTTCAGTAGGTGAAATTACATGTAGGATGACATTAAGTCTAAAACTGGCCTTATTCTTTTTCAAAGAATAACACCAGAAGCTGTAAAAAGTTTCTGTTCCTAGAACGTTTTTTACTGTCCCTTGATGTATATGTCTGCCCCTACAGAAACGTGGTGTTGCATTGTAAGAGACAATCTTGTGAATGGACCTTAACCAGCTGCAGTATTGTTTAGCTTGAACGATTATAGGCCTGTGCCAAGCCAGCACATTGGGACTGGGGGCAGAGTAAGGTGTTCTTCCACCAGCTGTCCATCTGAAATATACCAAGAGACAAGGTCGATGAAGAAGGAAAGGGAGGAGATACTCCAGTTGCCAGAGCAGGGATTTCTCTTCAGCCTGTGGTGAAGACCATGGTGAGGCAGCTGTGCCCCTGCAGCCTATAGAGGTCCATGGTGGAGCTGGCAGGTGTGTCCAAAGGAAGCTGTGACTTTGTGGGAAGCCCACAGTGGAGCAGATTTTCTGGCAGGACATGTGACCCCTTGCGGGACCCACACTGGGGAAGTATGTTCCTGAAGGACTGCGCGCTACGGAATGGGCCCATAGTGCAGCAGTTCATGAAAAACTGCGGCCCACAGGAAGGACTAGTGTTGAAGAAGTTAACAGAAGCCTGTTTCCCATGAGAGGAATGCCATGTTGGAGCTGGGAAAGCAGTTCTCCTCCTGAGGAGGAAGCAGTGCCAGAAACGACATGTGATGAACTGACCATAAACCCTATTCCCTGTACCCCTGCACTGCTGATGGGGAGAAGGTAGACAAACAGGACTAAAGYTGAGTCTGAGAAGGAGAGAGGGGTGGGGGGGAGGTATTTTTAAGATTTGGATTTATTTCTCTTTATCCTACTCTGATTTGGTTGATAATAAATATAATTTATCTCCTGAAGTACAATCTGTTTAGTCTGTGACGRTAATTGGTGAATGATATCTCCCTGACCTTATCTCAACCCACAAGCCTTTTGTAGTTTCTCTACCTCATCCTGCTGAGCAGGTTAGTGACAGAACAGCTTTAGTGGACACCTGGCATCCAGCCAAGGTCAGACCATGACATCAGGTATCTGTTAATTTCTGTCACAGACTTTAGTTCTATGTTCTGTTTTAAAATCTGAATTTTCTGATAAATATKTCACATTTCAAAGTGAATTTCTCATTGTTTTATAACTAAATTGCATTATTAAATGCATTTCTACTTTGGTGTGAACACCAAGATTAAGCATTTTTCTTATTCAGCAACAAAAATCTCCCACTAGGCCTTAAATGTGGATTATTTTCCTGTGAACACCGCTATCATGATATTCTTATTCAGTTACTTGATTGGAAGAGCTCAATGGCAAATGCAAAGGCATGCATATCACAGCACAGATAACAGCATGTCATAGACAGCTCAAAAGTCTATTAATTTCACACACATATTGCCTCTCTTACCAAATATCTCCTTCAGAAAAAGAAATACACAGCAGTTCCCCACATTGAAAAAAAACTTCTCCTAACTGAGACCATTTGCAAAGGGAAACTAGTGCTAACATCTATAAAGGCTTCAAAGTAAAATAAATATTGTTCTGAAGGGCACCTTATTTAAATAGGTTGGAGGCCAGGGAGAAAAAAAAAACAAAGTCAAGAATTAAATCATGAGTGAACCCAGAACAGCAATAGAAAGGCTGTTTAAATGCATGCTACAGCACCTTTTCTTCCTCTTCAGTAATGTGAACGGTTTATCTTATGTGCCTGGGAAATATTCTTCTCTTTCTCTACTGTTAATTAGACATTAAGACACTTAAAATGTTTAGAGGGGAGGATAGGGAAGCTGCTTGAAATTATTTTCAATCAGGTCTTTTAATTCAGATGCTCCGTTCTCGTCCAAGTTCCATCTTTCCTTCTCACGCTTCGTCTCCTCAATGTGTGCCTTTGCTGAGCACGCAAAAGGCAGAGAAGCTGTAGATTTATAGCACATTTAATTCTCAAGCAAGTGGGGATCGATATTCGGGACACAAGGTCTGCCCTACCCTGATAACTGTAAACCTTCCATCTATCACTGGAAACCTCAGGGAAACTCACAAATCACAAAGCACTTGCTTATCCCCTCCTGGATTCTTCTCAATTCCTTGTTTAAGCTTAGCTGAGTACTCTATGTGACTCTATTGTTGCTGTTCTACTTCTTAGGATTTAATGAGAAACCAGGAGAAACAAAGGGCAAAGGAGACTTTGTCTTCCTTGRGTGAGTCTGGTAACACCAGTAGGCTTTGAGAAGGCTCAGTGGTTGGTTTGTTTCTTGTCTGTACCTCTTAGCAGAAAGCCATTTTCAGCCATGACTAGGGTCAAAATGGTTAGTATGCCCTAATGATCCAGGAAGTGGATTAATGTGTCCAAACCATCTTTTTGTCCCAATGGTGAATTCCCAGTATGGTCTGGCAGCCGTCACTGAAACTTCAGGCTGTAGCTGCCCACCTACAGCCTTGGGAGACTGAAGGAAAGCTGCCTGCTCTAAATGGAATGGTGGTGCAAAAGACCTTCCAAAGGAGGAAATGTGATCCATGACGAATGCTACAAAAAGTATTTGAAAACATTTATTGAGGTCCYGTCCTTGGCCTTGGGATAAACCTCAAAACATTCATGGAGCTGCACTGAGCAGTAGTTAATTAAGTTAAAGGGAGACAGAAGCTAAGTGGGATAACAAGGCAGGGAGGGACAGTAGCATTGCCAGCTAGGGCCCAGACCCGCAATACAGCAACAGGCAAGGACAGAACATCCATCTCGTGATGGAAGCCAGCGTACAAACAGTGCAGTAAAGCCCCAGAAAGTCCTTAGTGAAGACGCAGACTAGATGTCAAGTAGAAACCCTAGCTTGTAGGGTTTCTGTCAGCACCTTTCCAGCTCCACTTCACCTGAAGCTCTAGATTAGTTTTAAACCTAATCTGAGTGATTTCCTAGAGATGTAAGGTGCTAGTGGAGAATTTTTTTTGCTACCTAGAAGCCCCTTCGCATCCCCATTCCACCTGGAATTCTAGTCTTTTTCCCTCAAACCTCAACCTCAAATTTAGATCTGGACTAAGACTTAAATCATAAGACAAGCTATGACCCAGAAGAAGTTGCTGGGGAGAATTCCTGATGCAATCTAGTCCTGACTCTGGCAACTGCCTTGCAATCCCACTGCATCTATAACTTCTGTTTTTATCTCAYTACTAATGTTAATCCAAAGACTTCAGGTGAGCTGAAGCTTAATTCAAAACCTGCTTCCAAAAACTAGAGGAAGAAGTCAGAGAGCTTTCTTAGTAGAGCTCACYCTTCCGGCATCCCTTTTCAGTCTCACTGTAATGGTAACTCCAGGCTTTGTCTCTCTCTGACCCCTAGGCATAACCCTAAGGCTAATCCCATCCCTAACCCTCAGGGTAGGATGAAAATAGCTATATCCTTGAGGAAGCTGCTGTCAGGAAAGAATTCTTGGGGTAACCCACTTTTTTTTGGTGCTTTGCAGCCCCACCTCCACCTAAGCTTTGTCTCCTGGTTCACTGCTCCTTAGAGAGTTTTTATGACTTTCAGGAACCCATCTCACTCATCCTTTCTGACTATTCTGATTTTTTTCAGTATTTGTTCAACACATTTTTTTATTCTGTTCCTCAGATAGATATCAAGTGTATCAGAGAGCAACAGTAACCTAAGAACCCACATCTGTTCTTCAGTCTTTCTCCTTACTGTAGTTGCCCATCTGTTCTCTTTCTCTTGTAACATGTGTGCTCCTGATAGACAGATTCATCAATGATGCACTTATTTAATGCAGTATCTTTGTCATTTTATCAAGCATGTATGCAAATTGTGGCCATGAATATCACTCTGTTTGGTTAAAGAGACACTTACAGTGTCAATGAACTTAATATACATGCACAAGTATTTGCACATCTGTAGAATCTTAATGACAGCGATCAGTATTTGATCCAAGGCAAGTTAAACCTTGGATCTTAATTATGGGTTTTGTGCAGATATGACCTTACTATRATGCTGCAATCTAGATTATTAAAGACTTATTGCTTAGATTTAGGTGCTTAAGTAACGGACCTTCAATTTTAACAAAGTTTATTTCCTTAATTTTTGTGATTAAAAGCTTGAATCCTTGAACTTTAAAAGTCATGATAACAGAAGATACATTAAGTATACCTTCTTCTTATTTCATTCTGTAGAAGGTAATAATTAGTAAATTATTCTCTTATTTGCAAATTCAGAGGTAGCAATATTGGAAGAATCCATCAACATAAAAAGCTTATCATTAACATATCTTTAATTCTTTGGGCTATAAACATCCTAACAGAGTTCTTATGTGCTTTTACCTTAATTACAGAAGTTCAGAGACAGTTTTCATTTTGTCCTCCGACACAAGGACRTGTGTTGGTAGTAAGAGTTTTCTTAATACTTGCAGGTGCCATTATGGGGTGACTTCACTGCCYTTCTGACTTTGGTTCTGAGACACTAAATGATGACGCTTTTATCTCTCTGAAAATAAAACACTATTATACTTAATTTTAGTACTTTCTCTACCTGTTTCCTGGCAAGCCTCCATGTAGTCTGTCCCTGTCCATTTAGGGAAAGCAAACTACAATTAGTTTAGATTGCTTTTTTAAATTCTCATCTGGAACACACACTCTGTTCACATTTTGAGGTCTCACCTGTCTAACTGCTTGGAAAAAAAAATGAGCTTTTATTTTCATTTCCATTTATAAGCCACATAATTAATATGATCAAAGAGATCACTAGTTACAGTTAGAGTCAGTTAGTTTTGAGGTTTTTCACCTTTTTAAAAATGCTTTTTTTTCTTTAACAAATCAGGTTGAATTGATTCAGCTCTGTTTATTAGTGTTTTGGTTTTGAAAGACAGGTGTCTGCTAAGGAAGGCAGGAGCCTCCCTTGGAATAGAAAATGTAACCCCCTTCCCTCCAAATTATTATAATTTTGAAATTAAAGGGCTTTCAGGCAAAGATATGAGAAACAGGAATAACAGCTCTTTACTAGTATGTATAACAAGGCAATAATACAAAAACACTGGCTTAACCTGATCGAGTCAGGATACAACCTGATGCCTGCCAGGCAGGGTGGTGGTAGCAGTCCAATTAAAGGGTGGCTGCAGCTCTCTTGAGGTGATAGATGTAGTTCAGTTGAAGGGATGATCCTGTAGAAGGGTCTGGTCTTCCTCTGAAGTTCCAGTGGTAGCTCTTGTCCTCTGGGAATCCAGTAGGTAAGAGCTAAGTGTGGTATTCCAAACCCCAGATTATATCCAGGGGGGAATGCTTGGTTCCTCCCTCTGGGCGGAGCATCTCACAGTGGGATGATGTAATTTTATGAGTCATGCAGTGRGGCTGGATGGCCCATTAGCAGAAGATACCCTCCCCAGAGGGAGTTAGCAAAGATGTGTCATAAACAACACTGCCCCACTTGGTTTTAACAGATGGTGATAGAATACTTACTTTTGATTACATCTTACACTGTAACTTAAGACAATTAGCTTTCTGGAAATGACACTATTTTAGCATTTATTTCTTCAGTACATTTTTTATTCTGTTCCTCAGATAGATATCAAGTGTATCAGAGAGCAACAGTAACCTAAGAACCCACATCATGCTTTAAAAAAGTTCAGAAGTTTTCAAACTTTTCTATTTGGTGCCTATCTAATTGAGTCAAACACAAGGTCATGTTGTCCTGGATTTCTACATAATTTCTACCTAATTAATTTCCTTTAAAGGCAAAAAACCAAATGAAATTTCTTAGGAGGATTACTACTTGCTAAATTTCATGCCAATAACTAGAAAAATGGAAACATTTATTCAGAAGGAAGAAGAGATTCCTCCAAGACATTTGGATAATACCCATAATCTTTCTGCCATAAGCCTAGATGAGATCAACTAGCTTTAAACAAGAACAGAAGGAAGATATTTGGTGAGTTTGCCAAGACTTGTAATGACTATACAGACAACTAGTAAATATAGAATATGGMCCACAGTTAAAATGTATTCCATGTCCAGTTGATGACTGATAATGAATGGGAGAAGCCAGAAGGCCCTTATTTCTCAAGACCTTTATCAGTGACCTGTGTGACGACACAGATTGCTCTGCAAAAAATGGCAGAGCTTCAGATCAAAGGGATCTTGCAATACCAGAGGATTAGGCCAGTAGAAAATCCATAAAGCTCAAGAGAGAAAGTGAATATTTCCATGTTAGAGGCAGAAAACCCCCAAATATACTGATGATACCAAATGGGATGCAACTGACTGAATAGCAGCCCACAGACAGGACCCAGGTGTTAAGGTGAAAAACAAGCCGAATATAAACCAACAGTGTGAAAGGCAACCACAGCTGTGGAAATGTTAACAGGAATCTGACTAGCAGAAAAAAGGACTATATTACACCGTTCTGCTTAGATGTAGTGACATAACATTTAGGACAACCTAACCAATATTTGGTTCCCCAGTTCAAGAAAAATATTGAGAAAGTGGACACGATTCAGCAGAAGGCTACTAAGACAATCAGGAATTATAAAACATGGCAAATCAGGAGGTAAATTGTTTAATCTGGCAAAGAGAAGTCTGCAGGATCTGTAAGTATCTGAATGTGCATTTAAAAGTGGATGGAGCCAAACTACTTTTCTGGAGCCAAAATAGTGCAGTAGTGGCAGGTTCCTGAAAGAGGGTTGCAGAGCCTTTGTCCTCAATACTTTTTTAGACCCAGCTAGACAAAGCCATGTCTGAGCTGTTCTAGTCCTGGATATGGTCACATTTAAAGGGAAAGAGTGGATGAGAGGTTTGCAGAGGTCCCTTCCAGTCAGCATTTCTAATATTCTATGTTCGGTMAGATAACTTGGTTTGTGAGAAGTGTATATTTTAAATTAATAACATGCAAAGTATACTAAATGACTTCTAAAACTGCAAGTCAGTTCATTTATATTGGCCTTAATTAAGATTCTTCAGAAAGAGTTTATAAACTATCAATGCACTTATTTCCATTTTGCTGGGCTTACTAGAAATGATTTAAACATTTCAAAATCCAGCCTGGGATTTAAAAGAGAAAGCACAGGTTTTGCACACAACATATACTGTAGTACTACCAAGGTTTAAACTTACTGATGTGGAAGAAAAATGATCTGCACGATGAGAAAATGGGGATGGATTGCACGATGTAGTTTGTCTCTATTAAGATTACAGGATGGACATCCAAATAGCCCTTAGGTACCTAACTCCTATGGATTTTCAATGAAACTAAATTTCTAAATGCTACTCTTCCCTTTGATATTCTAGCATGGATTTCAGCTCCAGAGTCCCTGAGCTCATTTTGTCAACATACTTGTAAGGAAAAAAGTTCCTTTAAATTTATTCTCCTTTGAAAAGTAATTGTCAAAAACTATTAAGAACATTGGAACTATGCTGAGCCAGGAGAAAACGTCCTGAAAAGCTATTCTTCCAGCTTTTCCCAGATAGACTGAAAAAGATATAGAATCATAGAAACTAAATTGACGTTCCATCTGCTACCCCCAAAAGAGAGAAAAAAAGATTTATTTCACCCAAAACTAGTGAAAGATTCACTCTTGTAAGCCTCTGGGAATAGAAGTAAAAAAGATTTTAAAAAGTTTAACATTTCTTCTTCATCTTCTTAGATTCTTGAAATTAAAACTCTATTTTTTTTTCCTTCTCTGAAACTTGAGAAAGATACATACAATGTACATTTGTTCTTTCCATGAGAAATTAATTCCTTGTACATTTGCTTTCTGTAAATGATGGAAATAAGTCCAAAATATTCCAAAACTTCTTTCATCTTCCTTCATTGTTGTTAAAAAGTATTTCATATTTTATTTACTTCTGTAAACTCTACAGAACTGTAGTTCAAGGTCTTCCACCTGGGTTGAGGCAACCCCAATATCAACACCAGTTGGGAGATGAAGGGATTAAAAACAACCCTGCAGAGAAGGACACTGGGGTGCTGGTGGATAAAAATCCTGGATATAAGCTGGCAATGTGTGTGACCATGCAAAGCCCAGAAAAAGAACCATATCCTGGGCTGCATCCAAAATAGCATGACCAGCATGTCAAGGGAGGTGATTCCTCCCTGTATTCCACTCTCATGAGTCCCCACCTGGAGTATTGCATCCAGCTCAGGGGTCCTCAATACAAGAAAGATATGGACCTGTTGGAGTGGGTCCAAAAGTGTGCTACAAAAATGATCAGAGGAAAGGAACACCATTCCTATGAGGACAGGCTAGGAAAGTAGGGGTTTTCAGCCTTGAGAAGAGAAAATTCTGGGGAGACTTTAGTCTTTCAATATCTAAAGGGTGCTTGTAAGAAAGATGCAGACAAACATTTTAGCAGGTCCTGCTGTGATACAAGTGGTAATGGTTTTAAACTAAAAGAGGGTAGATTCAACCTAGGCATAAGCAAGAAATTCTTTACTGTGAGGGTGGTGAAACACTGGAACAGGTTGTCCAGAGAGGTGGTAGATGCCCCATCCCTGGCAACATTTAAGGTCAGGCTGGATGGTGCTGTGAGCAATCTGGTCTAGTGGAAGGTGTCCCTGCGTATTGCTAGGAGGGTCGGCTACGATCTTATGATCTAAAATGCCAAGAAAAAGAACCCTCACAAGAGCATCGATTCATAAGACTAAGTACAGAGTAGAGTCTTGACTAAAAGTAGTGAATATTAAACCTTCATTTTTGGAAATAAAATCCTGATAATAGTTGTCTTAAATACATTCTGAACTCCAGTTTCCTAGACAGCAGCTTTCCTGTCATCACTTTTCTAGATACTCTTTGCGACTAGTGTCAGAAAAGTGCATGCAAAAACCGAATATGCATTCACAGATGCAGTATCTAATAGGTTAAAAACTTAATTTCAATACCTTATGTTAGTAGTCTACGTTTAAATATCTGATGCTACCAGATTATATGCAAATTCAAGTACTGTTCCCAGCTGCATTATTTTGCATTCATTCCATGTTCAACAGCCATCCCTAGTAACTATTTGTAGAATGAAGCCTTTATATCCTTTGCTGATGTAACTTTACTAGTACAGAAAATAAGCCTTATGCCATGTGTTTTTTGCGGAGACTGAGCTGTGTGAATAGGGAAGATGAAGAGAGAGGGGTTAGGTAAATAATTAACCTTTGAAAATAACTCTTGCTCTTGGAGTGTGCATATCAATATGATATAATTACCACATTTTATTCACTGTTGGCTAAAGATCACCATAGGTAATTTAAACAGTGAGCTCACATTTGAATAATGTACAGGCAGCAGCTTCTTTTAAATCCTTGCTGAGAAGAGGCCAACATATTTGTGTATCTACTTGAGATGCACCAATTGTGTTTCATTTTCCTGATTCTAGGGACTTTTTTCCCTCATTAATACATTCTTATAGTCTTTTAAAAGATATTACTAATACTTTGACCTGAATTGAACTGTTTGACCTCTGATCAGGCCAAATCTAGTCAGAACTGGAAGAAAACATTATCTATATTCTGGTAGAATCTTAGTGAAGTTTCCCAAAACCTGAGTTAGTTAGGATTATTGTTCAGCCTAGATCTGATTTTCTAGTCAGCTACCCAGGCTAGTTTTTAAAGTAAATTCCTTTTGAATGAGTCTAGATCAAATCTGGTTGTGTATGGGGCACAGTTCAGCAGTCCAAATGTGGAAGTTTGAAGACAATCACAAGACAGTGTCAAATACAAATAAATAGAAATGTTCTGAAAAGATTTTATTTTCCCCTTCAGTTATATGCAAAGGCAAGTGACTGAGAAACATTTTTATCATGAAGAAGCTGATGTCTGAGGAATTTGAGCCCCTCTGTAGTATGCCAGGGYCTGTCAGAACAGCAACTGGAACAGGGATTTTGTCTGCTTTTTCACAAGAGGAATTGATCCACTTCAGGTTAATTTTGAGGAAGAATGGGAAAATAATTTTCAGGGTATAGAAATCCATTTCTGTTCCCAAGTGATTTTGTCACAGACAGTAAGTCTMTAAGCCAATGGTATAAATTTCACTTCAGATTTTAATTATGGTGAATTTTCTTAAGAAGCACCTCCAAGCGAATTAGAATTTTAAAAAATCCTCTTCATGCTGAGCCTTAACAAAAGAAACTGAGTTTATGTCACAGACTTCCTCAGSATTGTCAGACTCTTGAGCCTGTGAGCCAGGCAGCAATATGTGAGAAATGATCCAACAGTAGAATACTACATTTTTTATTGCCTACCAGTGTGCATTGTCATCCTTCATTTGATTGACAAATAGTAACATCCCTTTCTCCATAAAAGCTGCAGTTTTGTTTTATTTATTTAGGTTTCAAGCCAATATTCCAGTTTCATCATGTGTTAGTGATTGCTTGTAAGCAGTAAAGTGAATTTTGTGCATTTACTCTGACAAGGATGAAATTATTAAGTGACTGGAATTAAACCTTATATATGGACAAGACTCATTTTATTTTTCCGGAAAATCATGTAAAATACAACATTCTGTTGCTTTTGAAAACATAAAAATTGCCTTTATGTGGGGCTGAAGAGATTAAATATAACTTAAAAATGTGATAACTGGTCTCTAGTGAAGGCCCATTCATCTGACCCGTACAGATTCTTTTTGGCAGATGATGCTCCTTGTAGCTGCCTTTTGTTTATTGCCTAGGGGTCTTCATTCTGGTGTCAAACGTTAAAATGTTCCTTTTTGTTAACTTTGATGGCCAGCAAGGGAGATTAAAAGTCTTTGTCCTCTAAAAAGTACCACAGTTATCAGGTCATTATGCCCTGTGTCAAGCTGTCTTGCTTATTTTGGCACTTCCTGTCCAGTGGGGTCAAAAATCTGTACTATCTTTGGGATATGGACTGTTTTGTTAGGCATGCTTATTTTGGCTGTGGTAATTTTCTTCACAGTGGCTGGTATGCTGTTTTGACTTTGAACTAGAAATAGTGTTGATAATATAGAGGTTTTTTTTTTTTTATTGCTCAACAGGTCTTACACAGGGCCAAGGCCTTTTTTGCTTTTTGTACCRCCATGCTGGCGAGGAAACTGGGTGTGTGCATAGGAGAGGAGACACAGCTGGGACAGGTGATCTAAACTGACCAAAGGGATATTTCACACCACATGACATCATGCTGGGGAAAGAAGAAAGAAGGGTGGGTTGTTTGGTGTGATGGCATTTGTCTTCCCACATCACTGTTACACATGATCAGGCCCTGCTCTCCTGGAGATGGCTGAACACCTACCTGCCCACAGRAAGCAATGAATCAACCTTGTTTTGATTTGCTTGCATGTGCATCTTTTGCTTTCCCTATTAAAATGTCTTTATCTCAACCCACGAGAACTAGATACACTTATTTGTAAAATTATTTTTCAATAAATAATTCATTTAACTGTACAAAGCCATACTTTTCTACAGTTCTTCAAATTTGAATTGACCTTATAATAAAGTAAAATATTCTTTAAATCCATGATAAATCTTACTCTTGAGTTGTGAAGAAAAAAATCCTAGAAAAATCCAACTTAATTCATAAGTAACTCTTGTCTTTGGAAAAGGATATTTGACAATATTTAGATCATAGTATTTTACACTCAGGGTTCTGAAATGTGATTACTAGCAGTACTTATGTGGTCTCCATGTGAACTGAACCTTCCCCTCCTGAGTTAATTTTAATTAGAAAAAAAGTTCTGATCCCCATATTTGCCTCTTGCAGCATAGTCAGGTGGTGCCTCATCCCTACATGACCTTGAATGGCATCTTAATTTCAGAAGTTGGAGAGAAGTGGGATAGCCTAATATCATGGTTTACCCCAGCCAGCAGCCAAGCCCCATGCAGCTGCTCACTCACGAGGAGATCCCATCAGAGGGATCAGGGAGAAAATTGGAAGGGTAARAGCTGGAGAACTCACGGGTTGAGATAAAGACAGTTTAATAGGGAAAGCAAAAGATGCACAAGCAAGAAAAGCAAAACAAGGAATTAATTCACTGCTTCCTGTGGGCAGGTAGGTGTTCAGCCATCTCCAGGAGAGCAGGGCCTGATCACGTGTAACAGTGATGTGGAAAGACAAATGCCATCACTCCCAACACAGTACAAATGTGAGCAATTTACCTTCCTTGCTACTCGTAAGACATAAAGTAACCCAAGTAACATCTTCCTGGTTTAGACCTTCCTTGTCTTAAGAAAATATCAAATTCTGTCACTTAGGGGAATACTCTTCAAAGATAATTTAAATTAACAGGCTGTATTTCAGAAACCATAGAAGTGATGTGAACTTCCATATGRGACCCATGGCAAAAAGATAGCAGAACAATCCAAAATTTAATCTGTCTGCTTGCTTTAAGCTCTCTGGTTGTATTTCTCTCTATCTCAAACTCAAATTTTCTGAAGGTGTTGACTAGGAGAAAGGTTACTTAGGAAAGAAGAAAGGACTAAAAACCTGTAAGTCATTCTGGAGAGGATTTATTTACATAATCACACTTGTTAAGGATAAAATAAAGCAAAATGTTGCCACAAGAAGAAAAAAAAAAGAAAAGCCTATAAGTGAACATCTTCATTCTGCATATCACACATGCTTTTAGATTCTCTAGTGGTCATTATATTCTGTATTTTTTAAATTCAAAACAAAACAACATAAAGACTACAATAAACAATACCTCACAGCAACTCAGGAAGGATGTAATTCCTACTCTAACTACATGATTTTTAAAAATGTAGTGCTAGAGCTGCAAACCAGGCTTAATATGATTTGAGTAGTTAGCTAGTGATTCCAGGGCAGATGTCCTTGCAGTTTTCTAGCTTCATAGTGGACACTGTAGAAATTATTTTAGCAAAGCACCAGGAATTTCAGAACCATATTTCAATGTGATGTGTTTAGTGCAGCAAAACCAAAAGGTGGTAGAAAACCTGTCTCCAGAAAACTTACAGTCTCAAACGGAAAATAAATATAAAGTGATAACGTAAAAACTTCCATTATTTCTTTTTCTTGAAGTGAAGGAGTCTTCCAGCTGAATGAATACCACTGCAGGAAGTAATGACATGGCTTATAAATGAAAGCCTTTCACAKGCAAGTGAAAACCCACAATTTATTTTCTAATTTAAAATGTCTCTGCTTAGAAATTTTAATCTGAAAAATACTTAATTTTGAAAGAAAGTTTAAATAGCCCCCTAAAACTTTTGGCCAAAACAAAAATAATCATAAGTAATCACTCTTACCTTCCTTGAGGGAAAAAAAGCCCCTCACATGCTGGCTAGCTTTACTCATCAAGAAACAGTAAGGATAAAACAGCTTTGCCAGACAGCACAAAAAGTCWCTGGTAGAGATGGGTCTTGAACAAATCTCCTAAAAGTCCTACTGTATAAAAATTGAGAGACAAAAAACATTCTGGGCAATCTTTCCAAGATTTTTCTGCTATTGGAGACGGTGCTTAAACAATTATCTCCCTCCCAGAAGAAGATTCCTCAGCACTTTCAGGAAAAGTCAGGCATTTTTCAAAGATACTCTTAAGTAGTTCTGATAATTTTTGGATAATTAAAGAATTCCTGCCCAAGACTGTGACTCTTAATATCTTTTAAAAGTACAAAGTTAGTGCTGCATGGACAAGATCTATAATGTTTAAATAAACAATAAAAATACTCTAATCTTCTGCATTAAAATAGTTTGTGATTTTATTTGGATTGTTGTTCCATAAGGTATAATGGCCTGAAGGGTTAGTAGTTTAGAAAGTCTGCTCACAAAGGTAGGTCTTTTTCAGTTTGACTGTCCGATGTATAAATGTCATTGGAATGAAAATCTTTGTGATAAACCAAGTTAACACTGTGGACACTGTTCAAAACATGACACCTTTATTTAATCACCAAACCTTTTTACAAATTTTGATGTGTGAATAGAGGTTGGCAGAGAAGGGAGTGACTTTTCTTTGCTTGTCTAAGGCAAAAGTGTTTTTCTGTGATGATATCTAGAGCTTTGAGAGAGAAATAAAGTATTTCAAAAAGGCCAAGCTAAGGATTATTCTGTGCTTCATAATGTATTCCAAAGAGGGAGGCATGGAGGCACTGATTGTTGTATATAACACACCACAGAAATGTCAAAGTGCTATCAAAGACCTTGTAATAATGATGACTACAAAGAAGTGACTTATAGATTGTGACATCATGTCCTTTCCTTTTTTCTTCTTGTAAGAAGTATCTGGGAAAACTCAGAAAGCAGTATATGCACTCACTTTGCAAAAGCCTGTGTGTTCAGATGTGTCTGCCTGTATGCTGCAGATCTATTGCTCAAGGCTTAGAGAAAATGAAGTGATCACAGAATATGGTGAAAAAAGACCAAGAAATACAAAATAAGACATTTTGCACACACTTATGCCAGTGAACCTGAGGAGGGAGAGAAAGAAATTTTACTAAAAAACATTCCATTTGACTTTGACTGCAGAATGGCTTTTGAGGTTAACTTTAGCTAGAGCTGTGTGTTGATAAAGGGGACTAAAAGACTAGTTACACCTGCTTGTTTCCTTTTCAACTGACTGATTTCTTTGGGATTTGGAAGACTATTGTTCCTTTCTATTTCAGTAGACAGATGGACAATGGAACGAATGCAAAGAATTCATTGCACTTTGACTTCAGTGCACCCCTCTCAAAGGTAGATTGGAGGGTCAAAAGGATGGAAATCATCCAGAAATCCAAGAAATGAAATATGGTCTATTGACTTGGGCATATGGAAGACTCTTTCACTTCAGGAGTAAGGGAAGATCATGCAGGAAAAGTACAATTTTTAATTATGTAATCTTTTCTCCGATTTCTTTCCATGTTGGACAAAAGCACTAAGCAATTTTAAAGGAGTTTGATCAAATCACATGAAGTTTTATATATGTAAATTCTAATACTTCTTTAATTTCTAATTCCATTCCACACTTTTTAAAAGTGACACGACCAGAGGCCCTGTTATCCAAGATGTTTGGTTACCCTTTTTTCTCTACTGTTTCGTGCCTCCCTTATTTCATTATTTGTTTAGTTTTTCACTTCTTCACCTTCAGCAGATGTGTTCACTGTTATCCACAATAACTCCCTTTTTCTTTACAGTTTTCCCAAGTGCAAAGCACATCAGCATAAGCTCATACTTGTCACTGACAGATCATCTAGATTCAGCAACCAATATCAAAGAGACAGAAAATATAAGAAGCATGACATTTTTTTCAGGCTTTGCATSTTCAGTAAAGTACAAAACAACTTCGATGTATGAAAATGTACTTAAAAAAGGACTGACTTACTATTTTGCAGTAAAGATATAGAAAAGACTCATGTTTCCTGCCTTTTCTCTTTATTTTGGCCTCACTCATTTTTTCTGCATGCCATTTTATTGCATTTATAAATTTATAAATTCATGTCACTTTATAAAGTGACATTCAAACAGAATAAAGGGGAAAGATGGAGAATGCTCTTAACCTGGGCTTTATGAAATCTCTTCAGTTAAGAGGGAACAGACAATATAGTAATGCTTCTTAATAATCTAAGGCTATCCAACATGCATTAGCTGAGTTAATTTTAATGGATTTAACTCCTCTTTCCTTTTCTCACTTCCTGAGACCTCAATAGCTTATTTGAGCTGAATATGAATGAAGAAAATGTCAGTGAAACTTCTTTGCTCATAGCAGTGAGGTTTTTAATTTAAGTACTTTGCACTAATAAGAGGACATATCTGAGGACATAATGTTTGACAGTAATCTATCACTATTTACATCAGGCATTCTGCCTTCATCAGTGACTTGGTATTTCAGAGGAAGGTGAATTACTTCCCTGTAAGAAAAATAATGTCCTCCATTTTGGAAAATGTTCCATTTTAAGCATTTCTTCCTATTGTTCCAGCTAAAACTAGTACTAAATCATAAGCTTTTTACCTGCGTATTGAGGTCTTACCAGAGTCACATTCATGGCAGTCCATAAATTTTGCTGAAATTGATGCCTATTTGCACTGGCTCGTTATACATTTTTTTWAAATTTTAATTTCTTTTTTCTTTTTCTATTTTTTTTAATAAAGGCATTATGAGGTTTGCTAATTTGTTGCTAGCTGCTTACCTCCTACATTTTCAAGAAAGAAAACCATTCTATCCATCTTGAAGGACTTCTTCAGTACTAAACAACAAACACCCATGTCAAGTAAAGCAGTCTTTTTACTGGTTTCATGATTATCCTCTTCTTAACCTGAAATGATCTCTTTCTCTTTTGGAGGACCAGGGTTAAAAGAGGATGACAGAACAGGTTTACCAATGCCCTTCACAAGGATTTCATATGCCCTCACAACAGCTCGATAAACTCTATTATTTCTAATAGGATTATTCCTGGTCTCAATGGCAGCAAAGCAGGGATTTACCTAATTAGATAATAGGACATTCAAGACTTTACAATAGCTGGTTTTCTTTCATAGTAACTATTGACATGGAAGATAGAGGGATAGTCCAGTATATGAGCATGCTAGACCTCCACCTCAGTTTTAGTCCTGCCTTGTCAATATTTAGTGCTCTTTGGTGTGACACATTGCCTTTCTTTATCTTTTTCCCAACTTGTGGCATTAGAACACTTTTTTTTTTAAATTGCTTTGAAAGGTATGAATCAAAAGTGACTACTGAGAGCAATATTGTGTGTCTAACTGTAATGATGCAAAAATTGTAGGAAATCAAAAATTTATAATTCAGGGATTATGGGGAATTAACTGTCATCATTGAATGGCACTGTACAGATTAGGAATTTCTGCATAATCACTTCATTTAGATTTTTGGGGATGTGGTCAGGAATTCCATAAGTTTTTTGTTTGTTAGATGAAATATGAAATTCTAATTTTCACAATAGTTTTTGTTGAACATGGAAAGAAAACTTAAACTGCAAAAGGAAATATATTCTAAAAGGTYGGCAAAAAGAGGTTTGCAGTTGTACAATATGAAATTATCTTAGCTTCAAGTGCTAGGAGGAGTTTATATTGTATTTAAGGCCCAGTTCTAAAGGTTTCAAGCTGAATTTTACAGGATCTGTAGAAACTCAACAATTCTGAAGATTATGTTACTTTTGAAAATTTAAAAACTGGATGCCTTGGGAACAAAATCTGTGTGCTTAAAATGCCACCTTCTCTTGTGTCTCTGCCTCCATCATAATCTTAACCCATGATTACTGCACCAGTCTTCTTGGTGCACTTTATAGTTTGATCTGGAAAGCTTGCTTCTGGACTGAGCATGCAGTGCTGTGACTCTTCACCCACAAAGTTTTTTGCTCTTTGTCCTAGAATGGACTGAAATGGGATTGAAAGGAATAAAGATGACAGGCACTAATTAATTAGCACCTGTTTATTAGAGAGAAACTTGTTCACAGTATATTAGTTAGAGGTTCACAAATTATGATGAATAGCTTAAAACATCACTGTCTTTTGACTTAGGCTAGGTTTTAAGCAGTTATTTGAGCGTCAAAAAGAACACCATGTCATCAGTTGTAGACTAATATAGTAACCTGAAATGGCCATTCAAAGTTTTGGAGCAACTCACCCTACCTGTGGCCTTTCAAAGTGCTTCTGAACCATGTATGATCTCTGTGTATGCACAAGATTGCAGTGTTAATGAATGTCAATGTTACAGGAATGCAGTGAAATAAAAACGATGTGGAAAACCCCTACAAAAAAACTGATGATCTTCCTTCTTTTTTGTCATTTCTCTAGCCAACTGTTATATAAACAAAATCTGCAATGATCTGATAGCTCTTTGTAGGGTCTTCAAAATGAGATTGAAGACTAAAGTAAAATTCTAATGAGATGAACGACCTAACTCCACCATGGGAAAAAACCTGAACAACCAAACAAAAAGCCCCATAATCCAGTAACAACAAAAAAAATCTCCCCA
Organism: Parotia lawesii; assembly: GCA_003713295.1. NCBI lineage: Eukaryota > Metazoa > Chordata > Aves > Passeriformes > Paradisaeidae > Parotia > Parotia lawesii. The sequence continues at coordinate 2,470,414 of RAHM01000062.1, forward strand.
GGAAGGTAGTGTCTGGCAACTGTGTTTAAAGTCAAAGTTTATTGCTCTCAGATGATCCAATTCCATGTAACCCCATGTATTTTAGAGGAGAGATGTCCTTTTACCCATTGTAAGGATGTGGCATACTGCTTCTCTGAAACTGTGCTGTCTTTTGTGATCATAGTAAGGCAAAATATGAAGTTTTATGTGTTACCATGATGGATGTCTAGCTCCACACAGCAGATGTTGAACATCTGATGCATTAGTTTTGCTAACTGTGGGACAGGAGGAGTTCCTACAGGTCCTTTAAACCTTATAATAAATTTGCTGTCTCAGTCAGTTAGCTGTCAGATTTAGTTAGTCATGACAGCAAAGGCCTGTTGACTTAAAGAAGAACTTATGAATTTTGTCTTTGGTAAACTTAGGACATGCAGTGCTTATCTTGAACTAGAAAACAGTTTTCCTCTTTATAGTSTCTCCAAAACAACAAATCCAGCCCTTTCACTCATCTGCTGGTGGCTTATATTTTCTATARAGATAATACATGGAGCTTCCAAACCAACTATCTATGTCTCCACCCCTTTTTTTTTTTTTAATTGATAGAAAGACCAAATCTAAAATTCTTGTAGTTTATTCATCTTTGAGCTAAAATGACTTTCTTTGTGTATATCTAGCATAAATACCTACTTTACCTACATTTATTGGGATGTAAAAAAGGCAATGAAAACCATGAACATTGTTCAACAAAAGTAATTTTATATCAGTTAATCTAAACTACTGTATTTACTTCCCTAATTTTGTTGAACATTTTTAGATTGTTTTAGTTCTGTTAAGATATGAGCCAGTAGATTCTGGAAATTAAATTCCTCAGTTTAATCACAGAAATTACCAGGCAAACTTATTTTGAATCACATCTTTTAACACACTACCTGTTGCTTCTATCCATAGACAGGCTGTTTTAATGCAAGGCACAAGCTTGGCTTTGCAGATCATGAGATCTTGAACATTTATTTTATGGCATTAAGAAAATGCTGATTTTGTCCATGTTCAGGAAATTTAAAATCTGATGGCTTTTTATGTTCAGTCCTGATGGCTTTTTAGGTTCAGTCCTAAATTTTCAGTGGTCTGGGTTGGAACTCGGTGATCCTTAAAGTCCCTTCCAACCCAAGACATTCTATGACTATATGATGGTATGATTTATCTGACAGTTGAAGTATTTACTGTATTTTTCACACTCCTGCATTGATTCTCTATTGTCCAAAAAGGCTGAGGTCATGCTCCAGCTTTTGTCTTACAGTAAGCAAGAGGAAGCTCTCTTTCTCTCCACACCTTATTATGAGGGGTATAAGCAAACGATACTCTGGGACTGACAGCTCTGTGTCAGACTGARTCAACATGGACTAAGAGGTTTCAGATTTAACCATGTGAGGCTGAAAGAGATTTACAAATGAATATAGAAACACATTTCCTCTATGCAATATCTTGAACTTTGTTTCCTTAGGAAGAAAAACAAATACTGCAGAGGCTGAATGAAGTGATTGACAGAGTATAGAATCACAGACTCAAAGAAAGATTTTGGTTGGAAGGAACCTTAAAGATCATCTATATCCAACTCCCCCCACCATGGTCAGGGATGCCACCCACTAGACCAGATTGCTCAGGGCCCCATCCAACCTGGCCTTGAACACTGTCAGGGATGGACCATCTACATTTTCTTGGGAAATGTGTTCCAGTACTTCACCACCCTCTGGGTGAAGAATTTATTCCTAATATCTAATGTAAACCTACTCTCTTTCAGTTTAAAACCATCCCCCCAGTCCCATCATTACATGCCCTTGTAAAAAGTCCCTCTTCAGACTTCTAGTAGGCCCACTTTGGGTACTGGAAAGATTAACTATCAAGATGAACAAATTTAAGATGCAGAGAACAAGACAAATATTAATTTAATACTTAGCTCATTGGAGAGCAATTGCCATTACAAAAAAGTCTTTTATGACTGCCATCAGCACAGATGAAAACACAGTTAGACTACAGTGCATTGATTTCAGTTCCTGATTTAAAGATAGTGCAAGAGAAAATCAGACCTCTCTAAGAATTCCCTCACATGTCATCTGACCCTTTATTACAGCACAAATCACGTAACTAAAATGCAAGAAAGGATTGTTCTCTACATCATGCAGATTAAAATGGAAGCTTACTAAGATGCAATCACCTAAAAGAGTTGTGCCACTTTACACCAAAATCTTAATTATGCTCTTTGCATAATTTCTATATTTTCAGTAGCAGGTCCTTCTGTGAGTAGGGTTTGCCTTTACAACTCATAGCAAGTGAAATGTCATTAGTCCCATACTGTCACCATGACTGATTAGTATCTCTGAATATTTGCTGCACTGCACACTGGGAATTATACATATTCATCTTCTGGCAAATATTTACCAAACCCATACAACATACCTTCATAAACATTTATCTCCTTTCCATTGGAAAGGTAACCCTTTGCATACGGTAATAGCATCTCATGCATTAATCCTCCATAAACAAAAATTATTTATAATTATACAAAACTGTAATTATGCCAAGCTGTCTACACATTTGCACATTGGTGAAGAGCAGCTCAGGGGGTTTGCTGGAGTGGAACCCCCTGTACCACTGTCGTATGCTAATTGGACTCCTGAAAAGTTCAGGGAAATCGTTCTGCATGCCAGCATTCATCTGCCAAGTAACAAGTGTGTGTCCCAGCAGGGAGCAAAAATGCTACCAAACACAGCATAAACACCAACACATTCATACACAGCAATAGGATAAAGATCACAAGGAGGAAACTAGTCAAAGAATATGCTAATTAATAAACTAAGAAAGCCACTTTAAGGAAATACAGAATTAAGGAAATAATGACCCTAAGGAAAAACACAGTCAGTAACCTCAATGGACCTACATCAACTGGCTATTAGGTACAGCGACTTTTGTATCCTGTGTCCCAGGGCCAAGTATTTGAGTACAATAATTTCAATACAAAAGGGTGAGTAGTAACTTTGGTTCCTCAAATCTCAATGCAGGACTGAAACTTCCATCAAGTCAATGAGTTGAATCAGGCTGCTAAGAGCAGCAACAGAGGCTTTGCTTTTTAACCCAAGATCAGCATTTATTTTCTATAAAGCCAGATGTCTCACTTTCTATCTGTACTGGGGATATGTATTTGTCTTTGAGAGACTTCTTTCACACATGCCTAAATAGAATGTCCCCACAAGCASATTTCCTGTATTGCAAGACAACTCTTGTTTACTGCAGCATGTTTCTTCCTGTTACTTTCATCAGTCTTTCACTGTCCTGGCACTGCTTCCCTAATTCACATTGAATCCTGTAAAAGTACTTCATACATTATATTGAAACTGTCAAAGCATTTGAGCAGATGCACAAACATAAGTACCAGAGTTGTCCCATCCTCTCCTGCTGGGCAGCTCTTCAGAAGGTATAGGCTTTATTGACACCAGTTGTACAGCTTGGCCTATCCAAGTAGTTACAGCTGGAGCCAGAAGGATACAAATGACCAAAGAGCATCATCACCTAAATCTCAAGGAAAAAACAAAAGCAATCTTTTTCAGGGGTATTTCTTTTACAGTCATATCCTCTAATGGCTTGTCTGTCACTTCATTTTTAAGATATGAAAGAACAGTAAAGAAATTGTTCATGCTTTGGTGGATTTTGCTGAGTGAGGAGCATATTGTTAGAAAGACCAGAGATYGCTAAAAGCAACAGTGAGGCAGGCAAGGTTCTGTTCAGTCTGTTCTTTACTTCTCTGTTTACCATCAACAGTTTTTCCTGGCACCAGCACTGAAAAATCAGGTCCCTTTGTCCATGAAATTTCCTTTACTGACCTTCTCCTTTTCTTCCCAAATTCCTTGCTAAGGAAAACTAACAGTTTTAATCTGTAGCATCTTTAACTATCAAAGGCCACAGCYAGCCCTTGAATTAAATAATCCTTTACTTTGATTTCTTCAATGAAAGGCTAAGTCCTGACARACATAACTACAGTGAAATTGGGGGATTGGGCCATGGCACAATTTGCATAGTGTATTAAAAATAATGAAAAAAAAAGTAATTGCTAAATATTAACTTCTGCTTTATTGAGTTTTTTTTTTTCAATAGACTTCCTTACTTGCCCAGAACAATACTGTTTTAATTTGCTTATCAAARTCATTTATTCTTAATGCAGGATAATTATTTCCTGAATACCTGAGGCTTAAATTGCTATCTGCTATTAATCATCTGACCAGGTCATCAAGTTGGACAACTTCCTGTGACAGAGGTACAGCCATTACTTTAACTACCTCAGCTCATCTATTGACAGCAGATATTTCAATGTGAAATGACATTTAAGTTTTCTGCTGAATTTAAGTTTATTTTTTCTACAATCACTTGAAATTAAGWCAGAGTTAAATAAGCTTTTAAACACAGGAAACAAAAAATAAAATGCCTCATTAAAAAGACTTTTTCCCTAGGGACATAATTGTTGGTCCTCTACATCCTCTTCTTCACTCTCGCTTTCTTTCTTCAAAAAAAAAATTTTACAACAAAATAAATTGATAAAATTAATTGACGAAATTATGATTTAATACCCATTCTTTTGCTTTTCTTGCTGCCTACAACAAAAAATCATAAATAGACAAGGTAAACAGTCATTAGTACTGATGCTTAGCATTTATACACTATTTTAGACCCTTTATTTGTACGGCAAATTTTAATGAAGTCTCAATTACTCATTGTATTAAGATCATCCATAATTCATGGAGGTCCACAAGCTAAGTATACTCCCAAGATTTGCTGCAGGAGTAGCTATAAGAACATTGTACCTCTTAAGCCTTATTTCTGTGTCAGGCTGCAAACCATTGACAGAAACAACCATGGGCAGACTCTTTCCATGTGCATGCAAAAGGTACCTTGTCAATACATTTGTAGAGGTACAATAGGGTTTCTGCAATGTTTTATTTACTCTGGAAGGTAGCATCTGCCTGCTGTTTTACTCCACAGGTTGAGGTTAAATATGGTCACAAAGCACCTAAAAATTCAGTGGAGATAAGAGATGAAAAGATTTATTGAAATTAAATAGGCTAATTGGTAATCAAGAAAAAGTGATTCCTCTTTTTGCATGTCTCTCACACTAGATACAGAGTGACTTCACATAATATTGTCACTGCTCCTCTGGGGCACTGGGTGGTTGAGTTTTTTGATTTGTCTGATTTTTTCTCCTACTGCCTTTAGGCTTCATGCCCTGTTATTCATGATTTTCCGGACAGCTGTCAATGTACTTATGTCATCCTTAATATCAAGCAGTATTGCATTGCTTCTGTCCCTGATTTTCTTGCTGCTGGAAGGCCTGTCTGAAAAATCTCCTGGAGTAGTAAATTGTTTCTTTCCTTTGAGGCCAGCAGAAAACCATTTCCTTCTGATGTTAGAACCTGAATAAAGTAAATGCTGTTCTGCTCTCCCTCCACCCTTAGTGGTTCATCACTAATAGTCAATTGAAACCAGAACAGCTGACAGGTACCTAGAAAGCCTGTCTCAAGGAGGTGTAATCATTTTCTCTTGAAAATTCCGTGTATTTTAGTAACCTGGCATTTGTCAAGAAGTCACGTTAGTAAAGGCAAGCCTCAAAAAGTAACGTGATGTATGCTCCAAACGCCATCAAGCTGTTAAAAGGTACATGTCCTCAGCCAAGATAGAATCTTTATTTATTTTCTCTATATATATTTATTTCCCTGTGTGATCTCCAAAACTCTCACCCACATCCTGTTGCCTTTTTCCTCAAGGCCTTCAGCTGTGCTTCAGACTTTTTCTGAGATACACTGCAGGGCAAAAGGCAGGATAACACAAAAATAAGAGAATCAAGTAGAACCCATGCTTGCCATTTACTTTGATTAATGAAGTTCAATACAGTTACACAAAACAAGTTGTATATGGGAATCACTTAGCACTTCAGGGAGCAATTACGTGAAATAAGACAATGTCTTTGTTCCTTGATTTTGTTAATGGTCTACTCAGAAGAGCAAGAATGGTTGGTCATTATTTGCCAGAGTCGAATAGTCTTGGATTGACAATATGCCAACATTGAATGGAAATCTTTAAATCTTTGCAGGAAACCTTGGTTTCCAGTCTTGGGTGTCAGGAGACAGCAGAACTCTGCCTATCCCTGCTGAGAGAATGTCAGCACACACAAACTGTCCCTAAGCACATACATGTATAAGAATGGACTGTCACAGAAGAGATGGGCCTAGACCTTCCTTGTCTCATTTCTTCCTACTCTGACAACCTCTCTATTTTAATTGCAAAYGGTCTGACCCTGTTTCCATCTCCTGTGTATCTCCTGCTTATGCTTGAGTAATGACAGGAGCTCCTTGTTGACCCATGCAGGTCTCTTGCCCCCTTTGCCCAATTTCTTGCACATCATAATTCATCATTCTCTTAGCTTTTCTTCATAGGAGAGGTGTTCCATTCCTCTAATGAGCTGGAGTTAGAGTTCACTGCATGGTCATTTTCCCCTTTTGAGGATTTCTGGGTGCATAATTATAAGAATGCTGGAACATTTTCTGCAGTAGGATCATATTTATCTCTCACATATGCTGTAATATCTAGTGCCGACTTCATTCCCAGTGCAGCTTTGAAATGTCTGGTTAACTGCAAGACCAAGTCCTTAGGAAACCAGACTTCACGGTGGGGTGATACACTGTACACAGAGACAAGGATTAGACATCTTTCACTGCATGCATACACAGGGCCTTACTCAAGCCCAGTCATCTGTAGCGATCTAATTGTTAATAATATTGTAGTTACTGTCTGATCACTAAAAAATGTCACGATAGTAAATAGGTTTGCTTGGGCAGTTCTTATTTTTATATGCTCTAAACCTGATGTTGTTTCATGTCTGTGTAGATATAAAACATACAAAGGTCTTTGAAAGATATAACGAACTGTCAGATGAGAAAGAATGATTACTTATTTTCATGCAAATAGAAAGTTAGTCAAATAGAAAGTTAAAATACCTATGAAAGTCAACATTAATGCTAGAATCTGGGAACAGGATTATTAAAAAATCTGTGTGAAATATTTGTTGCTGGACAATTTCCAGCAACAAAGTATTTTGTAAGTTCATTGTAGCTTTTCCAAGTTGCTTCTTCCAGAAAAAAAAGAGGGTAATTTTTAAAATGAATTTGCCACTTGAAACATTTTTGGTTTACTTTAAATCCAAACTAAATTTTTTGTCAAAATGTCCTTCAGTCCTCTTAGAACAAACTTGAGCAAGACTGTATAAAACAAACTCTTGCCCCTAAACATATTTTTTATCCTTATTTTCCAGAATTGCTGATTAACTGAAAAATCAGTCCAAAAGTCTGTGGGATTAACTCAGCAAGACCTGGCAGACAGAGGAAAAATGTGGGAGGAACTGTGACTTACTAGCTCTGTTTTTTGCCTTTTTTTGTAATTCATCTCAGTGAATAGTTGATGTACCAAGACATGCTCAGACTTTAACAGACTGTAATGTCTTGAAATAATATAGATATCATCTATAATGCATTCTTCTGGTGGATTGTTACAGTCTGGTCACTTTTTTATTTTTTAGATTTACTTTTGACCTTTTAAAATAAACTATGACATATCCTAGCGATTTTGCTGGAGWCTTGAGACTTGAACTCTATAGAGACTTTAATCAACTCTGCTGGTTCCAGCATAAAGCTAGGGAATGACTGAGAAAGTCAGTGACCTTATCCAGGCTCCATAGGTGAAATTCTGGGAAAAAAAAAGAACTCATTTACCTCGATGTCTTTCTGACTCATTCCACGGAATCAGTTTTAATAGAACTGTGCTGTCAGAGGTTTTAATTACTCACACAGGTAATGGTTTCAACAGCTTCATAGAGGGTACTTCCTTTCTTCTTCCTGTGTGTGATTAACTCCTAACTCTTCCAGAGACAGTGCCATTGGACACAAGACCCAGAGGGGTTTTGAAGGTTAATTGCCAGTTATAGATAACCTTTGTTAAGAGGAAGAAAAGAACAAAATTTGAAAACAGCAGTTTAGAAAAAGCAGCCTCTCTATTAATTACATCCAAGTGTTTGCATTCCAAAACCATTTTGACTGAAACAGAAATTTAACTTAAATTCTGTCAATTCCTTGAACTCATAAAGGCACACAGTAGTGCTGGCAGAAGCATCTGATGGATTATAAAAAACCTGTTTCAGGTCAAGGGGAGATGGTCTAAGCTTTTTACATCCCCGCTGATGACTGCTTACTGTGGCTGTGGTGAGAATTAAAATAGTAAATACGTAATGTTTGCACTGAAGTTAGTGTTTGGCCATTTCCATCAGCTGTCAGGAAAGAGTGTGCTGACTGAGATAATTTAAGACTGCAAGTCCTATGAAATGCATTAAAGATGACCCGACTTGTCATGTGTTACACAAAAAAATGCATTCTGGTTTGTGGATATGAAAAGGTCATACAAATGGAAACCTTTTAATGCTTCTGATGGCTTGACACAGTCACACAGTAAAGCTGTGTAAATATTTCCTAGGTGAAATCTTAAATATTCTCCAGTAATTTTTATTTATCACTTATGAGCATAATGATTAATGAAAAGATAGTTTGAATTTGCTGAAACAGAAACGGAAAACCACCTCCATATAATTTTAAAGATATTAATATCTTCTAAGTTAACTGACCTGTCAAAGGTGCTGGTTCTTTCTGAAAATGAAAGAGCAGCCATGCAAAACATGATAAATACTTGAATGACATCACAAATAAGAAATAGGAGCAAAAGCTATTATACAAAGTATTTCTGTATGTTTACCTTATTTTGTTTCAATCTAAGTGTTCCATATTTTCCTTCCATGGTTCCATATTTCCTCTACATTTTTCTCAGCAGCATTGTCCTATATAGTTTGAGAAATAAAATAAAAAAAAGATGACCCAGTGCAGTATCACTGTATCACAATACAGTATGAATGGTAATGGGCTAACTCCTGTGTTATCCTTTAAGTAGCTGCACCTTACCTTCCTAATTATTTCTTAGGTTTGAATTATACATTATATTCTTCACTCACCCATTGGACATTAAAGCATCTGTGAGGGAAGCCTTCTAATACCTGAAGAGTTACAACATGCATGCTTTAAGAGCAGCAGTTAACTTTCTGCTTTTCAACTGCTTTATCATGGAAAAATATTATACCAAAAGCAGGAGCACAGCAGATGCTGGACATTGCAGGTTGAGAAGGGGAAGGAACAGATTGGGGCAGGTCTTCTGCAGGTATGCTACAGTTTGGTGCTCAGTATATGGAAAACATCTGTGGAACTGAGGCTGTGGGTGCCTCTGAACACAGCAACCCTATTTGCCATTCCTTGGACATTATGGGCAGAAACCCAGGACACTGAATCAGTGTTCCACCTGGCTGGCTGCAGTGGTTTTGAGGGGTTGTTACTGACAACTCTGAACTGCAGTTTATAACTCTGTTCTAGTCTTGATGTCAGCAAGCAATGTAACAACTAAAATAGAGTATTTGGAAGAAGTGATGGGGGAAGTAGCTATATTCTTTGCTCAAGTCAAAAGTCTATCTCTGTCAAAAAAAGGTAACTACTATTTTTATTCATTGCTTTTGGGGTGCTGCTTTTCTTTCCAAAGCTCTTAGAAGAATTAGTTACAACTACACTGCTGGACTGTGTAAGGGCCAGTTGGATGCCAGAAATGGATTTTTTCCCCTATTTACTCCTTTTTTGAAATTACAGTCACAGAATATTGTGAGTTGGAAGGGACCCACATGGATCATCAAGTCCAACTCTTAAGTGAATGGCCCATACATGGGTCAAATCCGTGACTCTGGCATTGTCAGCACCATGCTTTAACCAATTGACCTAATAGTTTGGGCTAGAATGACAAACTATGCCTAAATTGCTTCTCTCTGAAGTCTGAAAACCTGACATCATTCTTTTTAAAAAATCCCATTTTGTTTTCTCAGGACTCCTCACACATTCAGTGCACAGTTGGTCTGTGACTGAGTACCACCTGCTTTGGTGACACTGAGACAAGAGACTGTCAAGAGCCTCCCTCAGTAAAAGCAGCAGAGGACTGTCCTGCCTCAACTCTCCTGTCACTGTGAAGGTTGCTTGGATGAAAAATATTCATATTCGGGGATTTTTTTGTGGCACATTTTGAAGTGTCTGGGAGTCCAAATAGAGATTTAGCGCTGAACTGTCAGAAATACACCCCAAAATCAATAGTACTCGTCACATCATAAGTGACATATACTGTTGTGTTCACCAAAAAAATTAGGTTCAAAACATATTGGGTGCTTGTTCGTACACTTTTTAACCTTGATCTTGAGTCTTTGTCAGTGAAACTTAACTAGTGGTTAAATTCCCATTCTAGTTGACTGGGAACCATTTGGATGATCCCTAACTCATTTCTGTTCAAATTCAGGAACCCCAAATATAAGGCTTTCATTACCATCGGATTTGTCTTGTCAAGTGGGATATTTTGGAATACAAACTGAAGGTAGGTCTGCTGCATTTTATAATTTGAACAGATAATGATTTAAACCACAGCTAAAGACAGTCTAAGAAGGCTGACTCTGAGCCCCCACCTGCAGAATGCAGCACAAGGGAGAGAAAAAGAAATATTTTGCTCTTGCTGTGAAGGTTTATTTCCCTATATCTGGTTTCAGAACTCTGTTTAGTTGATGTAGGACCTCGGAACAGAGAGAAGAAGAAGAGTCATAACCAAACTGAGGTCCTCATCAGATAGTGTAAATATTTTTATCAAGGAATCATTATACTGGCCAGGCCAAGACCAGGATACAAGTCCAGGCTTCATGCAGAGTATGAACATATATTAGGACACACTTTTGTACTATCTTCCAGAGTTGCAGGAGATCAGCTAAAAAAAAGTTTCTAGGGAGCACTAGGAAGAAAACCATGAAGAAAATAAAAAATCTGTCATCAAAGTAGGGTGTTAATAGCAGACTGTAAACAGAACACTGTTAATGGCACACAGTAAATAGAACTCAGGTTTCTTGCACACTGATGAAGTATATTTAGGAATAATGGCTCTGGTTTATGCATTGAGAGAGGCAAGGTTAGTGAAAGAAGAAACAGAACCCTCTCAATGAGGGAAGAAATGACAGAAGAAATGACAGAAGAAAAAATAGTGCAAGTTGCTTTAATTCAGGGATTCTATTGGAGGTATATAATGATTATAACACTGCTTGATTTTATTCTATTTGACAGTTTAACACTGACATATGTGGAAATAGGGAGATACGCTACAGCAGTTTGCTTTTGAATACCTGAATAGTATTCATGAGAATATTTGTTCTGGTTTTATTAAAGTAGTAGGTGACAGAATTAGCACTTCAGTTCCCCTGTATGGAGACTGTGCTCTTTCAAACTTTTTAATTTTACCAGTTGGAGGGAGACAACACAGATAGTGCCCAATCTGTAAGGTATGAAATGTTATTGCTCTGGCATGGTAGTACCTCAGTGTAAGCAATTTTCTGAGCAGACTCTACGAACAGTTACTTGGAATGGGTGGTAATGGCTGTATTCAAGTACATCCTTGGCTAAGGATTCAAGTACTTCCTTAGCTGCGTGTTCATGACTAACTGGATATGGAATATGGCATTCACTGCAGCAGTTATTTGTCTGTAAACCAGGCTTTACCTCACTTGTAGGAAACTTAATATCAATATCCAGTAAAATAATATGTCCCTCTCCCACCATTACCTACTGTGTAACTTCACTAGATGACAGTAGTTGTATTAAAGCACCTTGTTGATACTGAGTCCTGTTACATTCTCATGGCAGTTCCCAGATCTGGCTAATTCTTTTTTTTTTTTTTATTTAGCACATTGTTTGACTGAAATAAGATAAATTACATTTGTTTTCAGTTTTGCCCATTTTTATTTATCAATTATTCACAAATAAGTATTTTTGATGCATTTTTAATTCCTGAATATTCACTGTGATACTGCCTTGACTGTTATTCATTAAGTATATACCTCACAGAGTCACCATACAAGATGTGCAATTTCTCACTAATATTGCATAGAATGTGCTTTTGCTTTCTTGCAAGATTAATTAAATATTTTTATACCTGAGAAAAAAATTGTACTAAGGAATAAAATTTGACAGTCCAAATTATTTTTATTTACCTGAATACTACTCAGAGAGCATGTAAAAAACATTATGAAGCTCCAGATCCCCATAGCTAATCTTAAAAAATATCAATAAATGTATCTTTAAAAAAAACACAAATTGGAACAAAAAAATCAGTGTCTCTCTTCTTAATACAAGATCAAAAATGACTTCATATTTTGTCCTCTACTTAAACTAAAGGTATGCATGGTGATGCAAAAACCAGTTTGATTTCCAGATGGTGAACTGTGTCTTTAGATATAGTTTACTGATTTTTCCTAACTCTGTAAGGGAGTATATATAATTTTTCACATACATCTCATGGATGAGAAGACTGTAATAGCAAAGTCACTGTCTCAGAAAAGAATTCAGGAAATTTACAAGACTGCATTTTTCTCAGCTTGATTGATACTGTGAATGATACATGCAAATCTGCATAGGCGCTTTCCAGTTACAACACAGGTTTTCTACACAGAGAGACAAAAAAAAAAAAAGAAACTGGGAAAGACATCGATTTATTAATGATAGCAACCCAAAGCTCACATCCACATTTTCAGCAATTAAAAAAACATTGACAGACATAAAGGTTTCTCAGTGGCTGCTGATCATTTAAGTTATCCCTTAGCTGCAAGTGTCTGTACATACTTGTCAGGTAAAAGATAAAGCAAGCCATCTGGTCATCTATATATTGACTTTCTGTCAAATGGGGTAATGTATTAATGTATAATGTCGGCAATTTTGCTTGGTCACTGAAGTTTCAATAGCAAAATGTGGAAAATGTCTTTTATAGCTGTACATTTACAGTAAGATTTGATTACTCTCATTAATAAAATACTTTTATTTAAAATGTTCTTATTAAAACTAATTTTTAAAATGTTGGAAACCTTTTCATCTAGCAAATCAAGCTAGGGCATGAAGCATTTATAACAGACATGCAGGCTGCATGAAATTTGTTTGCCCTTTTGAATGTCATGGCTAAACAACAGTAGATATCTTGCAGACTGGGTATTGCAGCAGAATAAAGGGATGATGGAGGTGGGGATATAACTGCCATCATCCTCTTTATTTTCAAATAACATGTAAAATGCAGTGTCCACAGACACAGAAGAAATAAGCCAGCAGGATTTAGTTACTTTTCCCACAGTCGTAAACTTTTTCCCTGCCAGATGTCAGCCCAGACAAGTCCCATTTTTTGCTTTCTCTCTCCTTTGTCTTTTTAATCTCTTGTTTTTCCAATAAACATTTCTGATTGCCTATCTTTCTCTTTTCTGTGTGCTACTGCTTGCAGTTATGCTTCTATGAAATCATAGAATCATAAAGTTGGAAGAGACCTTCAAGATCATCACCTTGAACCCAGCACTAGCACTGTAACCCCTAAACCCCTAAGCTGCATCACCCAGGTCCAGATGCCTCTTAAACAGCTCCAAGGATGGTGACTCTACCACCTCCCTGGACAGCCTATTCTAGTGCCTGACCACCCTAACAGTGAAAGTTTCTTTCTCCTATCTAGTCTGAATCTCCCGCCTCTCAGCTTAAAGCCATTTCCTCTGGTCCTCCCACTGCAAGCCCCGTAGAAGAGACTGTTCCCCTCCTCACCACAACCTCCTTTCAGGTGGTTATAGGGAGCGATGAGGTAGGTCCCTCTTGAGCCTCCTCTTTTCCAGACTAAGCAAATCAAACTCCCTCAGCCATTCCTCATGAGACAAGTTTTGTACATCCTTCATGAGTTCTCCTGGCCTTTACTTTAACAGCTCAATGTCCCTTTAAAAATGAAGGGCCCTGAACTGGACACAGCACTCGAGGTGGGGCCTGACCAGTACTGAGTACCAGGGGACARTCACTGCCCTGGTCCTGCKGGCCACACTGTTGCTGACACAGGCCAGGATGCCATTGGCCTTCTCGGCCACCTGGGCACATGTTGGCTCATATTGAGCTGACTGTCCACCAACGCCCCCAAGTCCCATTCTGCCGAGCAGCTCTCAAGCCACTTCTCCCCCAGTCTGTAATGCTGCCTGAGGCTGTGATCCAACACTACTTTAATAAAAGCTGCCACATAAGCAAGTTCAGTGACAGTCCTTTATTTGTTAGAGTTGTTCAGAAATACTTCTTCTCCTTATGGAATATGCTGTCAAATAAATAGATAAATGTGATTGGATATGTTTCTCATTGAGRACTTAGAATTTCAGAGTAACTGCAAATGAAAGTAAGTTTTACTCTGTATTAGCATTGCACACTGAGTCCTTATGATCTCAGTTACTTCTATTGTCTTCATTAACGGGAGAGATTACATCTCCTATGGCACCACAGTATGCATGATGGAACTCTGGTCATCAAGTTTTGGTTTTGKTTTTTTTTTWAAATTTTTAATATCCCAAGAAACATTTATTATGTATATTGAGACAATATAATGTGTTTGCAGACATATCTGCTGAGAGCTGTGTGGAGCTCCTAAACGTGCTGCAAACTCAGGATGAAGTTGGACAGAAAAACCTTATTGGAAGGCTATCAGGATTGGATAAAATGTGTGACTTTGACCTTTGAAACTCTTCTCCGCAGGAATGACAGAGTGCCTTTACGAAAGATTTGATCTGCTGCTCTCTCAAAGGAGAGAGAACACCTCAGATGAGCTGGGGCACTGACAGAATTGTTTCCTCTGTTTGCTACACTGCATTTAATTCTAGACAGCAGCACAGTAGTTCACTTTCTCATGTGTGAAACACTCTTGTTTCAAAATTCTTCCTCTGAAAGCAATCATCAGACACCAGAGCCATGTGCTAATGAATAATAATAATAATAATAATAATAATAATAATAGTAATGAGCAGTTTAATTTTGTGGTGGCATAATTGTAAGTGAAATCAGAAACATGAAGATACAGAAGATGCAGCTCTCACTCTCCTCCACCCTTGCTTATGACACATTTTTTTCAATCCAAGGGCATAATCCAAAGCCACTGTAGTAGTTTCCTGTTTCATAAACCATCAAACACTTCAACAAAAATGTCAGCAACTAAACAAGTTCTGTGATGTTCAAACAGTTTGAGCATACTACTCAATTGTACTTTCAATTGTGGTTTTACTCTTGTTTTTAGATAGTTTTCGGCATAATTCACAATTAACCTTCAATACCTTCCAAAATCCTTTCCGTCTAGCGGAATAACTCACCTGAATGAGCAACAAAGAAAAGCTTTTGTCTTCTCATTTGCTGACTTGTTCATAATGCTCCCAATATGCAGACTTCTGGCAGTTACAGATGAAACAAGCATTTATAATGCAAAGCTCTAGAATGGAAAATATCTCTGAACACACACACACACACACACACACACACTCTCTTTCATCTGCAACCAGAGATCCCGCAGCTTTGATATCTGCATTTTGTGTTTGTTTTTCACAAACCTGAGTTCAAGGCTGAGGGAGACATTTTTCTGTTAGCTAACATTTAGCTGTTAAATGTGGCTGTTAAGTGATACTTTTACCATAACAATGTGTAAGACTATTTGTAAAAGGTTTATAGTATAATATTTTTATATGTACTATAAATTTTTGGAACACTTTTAGTGGTTTTATTCTGAGCATCTATCTAGACTGTGCAGGTATTAATGACTCAAACTTCTTTATGATCTTACAGTAAAACTTCCTTTTTTTTATATGACAGGTAAAAGACTGAAACAGAAAGATTTTTGGAGCTAAACTGACAAAGTAATGACTATAGGATGGAGTACTAGTGAAACTATTGTTACTATTGTAACTGTGCTTCAATTTCCCCCAGAAAGCTCCAGATAGATCTTAGTTGTCAATTAAGATGTGCATTTGCATGAACAGAAGCAGAGAATAACCCTAAGGGTTGCCATTCTGGACACTTAAGTCTGTAATTTAGATTCTCAAAACTTGCCTAGTTTTGGATGTGATTAAAATCCCATCATGCTAATCTTTCCACAGCTAAAATGCAGTTTTAGCACCCAAATGTCACTTCTGACCATAYCTAGAGTAGGCCAAGCCTCTGCAGAGTCTGCAGATATGCCCAGAGCAGCATCTCTTCCTGACTACTAGCTTTGAAAGGCAGTAAGGCTCCTGATGGCATTTATACCTGGTGATACTTAATTATGAGTATAACTCTTCTGTATTGCATTAACATTTATACTGCAGCTCCCCTTAAACTCCTTTTCCCCACGCAGAGTGCTCTTGACTTTCTCTGTTTGACCATATATTTTTATGGATTTCTAAATGCAATAAAAATGAAAACAGAGAAGTAACAGAAAAAGAGCAGTTTCTAGCTCGATATAATTTGCTTCCATATTTTCAAGTCAGAAAATATGGAAGCAAAACCAATTTTGGAATCTTTTTTTAGTTCGGAGCCCTTACACGTATTAATGTTGCTATAGACATCATTGATGGAATAGTTTGCTTTGTTTCACCTGGGGGTCTACAACACCAGTACTGATTTTAGATTCATCACCAGTGTGATAGATATTCAGATACCATCAGGCCAGGCCTGCAACATTGATAATGAGAAAGGCCAGCTTTTTACTTTTGAAATGTGTGAATCTGATCCAATAGCAACTAGAAGGAATTGAATATTGAAGTGTACAAGTTAGCACTTTTAAGACTATGCACACACTGAATGCATCTGCATTTTTAGTAGGTTTCTTTATAATTTTGAAGTTGTAAATCTTTGTAATCATGTAAGATATTTATATTTCTTATATTACCACAGTATCTGAATGCCTCAGTGTATTGATGTATTAATGTGCTAATCTTCCTCACACTCCTGGGAAGGAAGGTAATAGCTCTCTGCTGTTCTGGGGGAATAAAAGCAAGATCAAAATATTAAATATTTTCCTAAAAATTAGAGGGAAAATCAGGATACTTGCTTCCTCTACCATGTTTTTAGAATCACAGAATCATAGAATTGTTTGGGTTGGAAGGGACCTTTAAAGGTCATCTAGTCCAGCCCTCTTGCAATGAGCAGGGATATTTTAAACTAGACCAAGTTTCTCAGAGCCCCATTAAACCTGACCTTGAACAGTTCCAGGAATGGTTCATGTACCTGTTCCAGTATTTTTTTCACCACCTTCATTGCAAAAGACCTTTCCCTTATATATAACCTAAATTGATCCTCCTTAAATTTAAAAACATTATCCCTCATCCTGTCAATATGTTCCATATTAATGGTCCAATGGTCATTCCGTTGTTCTTTAATTGACTTTTATCATGTTAAAAAAAAAGAGAAAGTTTTGATTTTGAATCACAGTGAAGGAAGCTTTTGTTTCTTTGTGTATTTAGATGGTGAGGAGCACCTGGACTGTTCAGGGTAGGGCGCACTTAAAGATGTTTTTGTGTTATTACGAAAATAGATATAATAACCTTTTGATCTTTTTAGCTTCAAAAGAAATAATAAGATGTTCATTAATCAGTTGAATTTAGCAGCACTTTATCTGTGGGAGGACTGCCTTTGAGAAAATTCCTCTGAGTATTTAGTTTTAAATAATCCATGCAGCTTGCACGTAGTAAGTGTGAATGAAAAAAGTCATAAATTCAGTAAAAAGAGTCTTATAATCAAGAAGACCTTGAATAGAACTCAAGCTGATAAAAAAAAAAAAAAAACAACAGAACAAAAAAACCCAACAGAAAAACCTTCCTCAAAAACCAGATTTATCAAAAACTAAAAAAAAAAACCAACAAAAAAACCCCAAACCCAACCCTTTCTGAATTGAGTGTTCCCATCATAATGGCCCTTTAATAGCAATCTTTTGTTGAATGCTGGGCAGATTGCTAACTTCCTTCTGGGAATTGATTGAAATAACGCTGAAGCTAATCAGCAATCAGATTTCTCATCCTCTATTCAAGACTTTCTTGCGGCTGTGTCAAGAGGGCTGTAGCACAGTGACCCTGAAACAGTCCTCTACAAATTGCATGCCTTTATAAACTGGCTATGCTCTGAATGGAGTAGATTGAATTGCTGGAAGTAGCTCACATCATCTAGTCAGCTTCAGAAAGTCAATATCCTTGGTGTGCCTGGAAAATCTTGAATTGTCTATCACCCATCAGATTTCTGGAGTAACCCTTACAATGCGCATTTACAGCACCATTTCTAAATAAAGCAGAGTATATGTCATGTTCTGCTTTATTTAGAAGCCAAGATATCCTTTGAGGCTCCTATCTTTGAAAATATTTCAACACGGATGGGAGATAAGGATCTAAATGCTTGTGAGTATCTGGGTTCTGTGTTTGTTTTAAGGTTAAGCTCACCTATTGATCTCTCTAGAACCTGCTAAATGAAATTTGAGCCCAAAAAATAATTTTTAAGGTCCTAGTACTAAGTAAGAAGGTTTGGTACTAGGGACTGAATAGATACTTAGATATACTATACATTTTCATGTTTAAGAACGGAAAATTAATAAATGGAAGAATGCAAAATATCAGTGACAACTTTATTCTTTTCCAAATTCTAATAGACATAAAAATTTTAGTCTAGCAAGCATTTCAATAAATWACTCTTATTGAAATACAATATTTTCAATGCATTTAGGTTTTCCAGAAGTTTTGTGCTTTCTTTATACCATAAATGCTGCAGAAGACCATACAGCATTTAAATTTTGAGGCAAAGTCAAAAAGTTAAATTATGCCTTCACTTGTACACAGTCAAAATAAAGAGGAGACACAGATTACACAAGTGACAAACCCAAACAATATTTCACATGTGACTGGGCTATATTAAAGTACAATGGATGCTACAGGGGTGGTCATACTTGGATGGGAAAGAGGTTTTGAGACCCCACAGACGACTAYATTAAAAGAAATACAGTCCTGACACAGATTTTTCTCCTTTTTGGCTACTTTTCAATGCTTTTATGAGAGAAGTTAAACAGAATCAGGTTCTTATAACAATATATCATGCTGGAGGGACAAGCACTAGGTTAGGATTGGAGGCTAAATAGTTTTTTTCCACTGAAAAAGGGGTTACAAGCACTAGGAAAGAGAAGGAGCCTTTGTTTCAGTTATTCCCCAGTTCAGCACCTAGACATGGTGATGATATAGAACACGTAGAGCTTTTTAAGGACTAAGGTGGGATTTCATTCTGAAGAGAGCTCTGGAGGTGTTCTATCCTGAGGAACATCTGTAAAATGTACAATTGCCTATAGATCTCGCGGGCAAAGCTACGTGCAATGCATTATTCAGGACTGTAGCTAGGGGAAACTCTTCAGGCAAAAGCTTTTCTCAGTGAAAAATGCATCTGCCCAAAACAATTCACAAATTCATTTTTAATTTTTCATACTGTTTAAGCTAGAAAAATGGGTGGAAAACAAGAAAAATGGAGTTTCCACTTGCCATTTCAAAATGATGTTTCAATTCCAACTGTACTTCAGTTTAATAAKGAGAACAAAGTATTTATTTGCAAAAGAAACAAAAAGAAAAGCTCAAACTAAATCATTATTTATCCACTTAAGAAAACCCAAACAGTTCCTTTCAACATTTTACTTCAAGAACTTTTCTTTCGTGCATGAAAGAAAAGTGAAGACAAACTATTTGACAGCAAACTGAAATGATTTCAATTTTGTTGGGGTTTTTTCAATTTGAAATGTGATTGCTCACCCAACTGTATTTAGGCCTGTGTTTAAAGACACAGACTAAGTGTAATATAAACTTTTCTACTCACACCATAAGGTCATTGCAACACATTTATTTTTAAGATGAAAAATATTTAACTCCCAAAGATACTATAAAAGTTCTGATTAAAAAGTCTATTTCTGAACTCTTCCATTACTTTCAGAATTTACATGTGATGCTCTGAATAACTACTAACTCAGACCTGCCAGCTGCACAGTAGCTAGTTATTTACAATAAAATCAGTCCCATTAATTTGCTAATGAATTGATATTGACTTTACATTTTGTGAGCTGGCAATGTTTCAAAAGTCATTGTTATCTCATTTCCAAAATGAACATCAATGAATTTCCCTTACTGCATGAAATGCAAAAATCAATTAAAAAAATCTAATTGGTTTAATACCACCTGGTTTCAAATTATGCTGATGGCACTGGATCAAAAATTCCACTCACCAATTAGGGCTGGAAAGAGGACGATTCTCTCTACTTACTAATATGTTGTGAATAGAATAATGGTAAATAAAAAATCTAGAAACAGACTAGAAGAAAATAATAAATTAAGTAAGTGGGTAAAAACTGAGTTAAACTGTACACGATCAATAGTTCTTATGGGTATTATACCCTCTCTCACAAGAATACCTTTCCTAAACTAAACACAGATGTTGCATAACAGGGATTAAGGGGCCTGGTTGGAAGAAAACAAGGTTTCTCCAACATACAAGTCACCAAATAAAAAATGAAAGGTCTTTTTTGGATTAATATGTTCAGAGGAAACTTTCTCAATATTTCTGTGCAGCTATTTCTTGCTATCTTAGAGGAAAAATGTATTTAGTGAAAGCTTTTATGATAACCATACCACATATCAGAGCCCTGGCTAATTTCAACTGTCTCTGAAATCTCCTAGAATTGTAAATGCTTCTTTCGACCAGCCCTCAGCAATGATCTTTCTGAATTCTGACCACTAGCAAAAGCTGACTAGGATGYATCTTCCGGATAATGACCAGCAGTTTGTTCTCTGAGAGAATTCTGAAGAGTTTCTAATCATATTTTGGAAAGGAAACTAAAAGAATTGTGGCAAAGTGTAATGTATGCTTTTGCCTACACCTGTGGGCCATGAACCTGGAAAATTGAAACGGAGGCAGTAACTTTGTTAGAATACGCTCTTGAAAAGCCTTGAGTCTTGTGCTTTCTAGGCTGGGCTCATCCATTCTCACTTTAGTCCTTTAGCTGAAAAAAATGAATTAGAACGTGGGCTGGCTGTTAACTCCCTGTATTGTTAGCAGAGCGAAGGCACCCTAGCAGACGAATCTGCTTCCCCAAAGTGTAACTCCCTCTCTTAAGATGCTGATCTTTCTCCACTGACTAGAGAGAAGGCATACAGCACCCGGGCTGTAATGTGGATCTCTTTTTTTCCTGCCACACAGGCTAACAGAATACTTAGTATACAAGCTATCTTTTTAAAGAAGAATTTGCTCAGTGTATTCAGTGAAGTATTTAGATTCATTTAATGTCCTAAATAAGTATCCCAGGAAAGAATAATTTCTGCTCTTTACATGTGACCAGGAACAAAAATGTTGATTCTTCATACTTATAAGCAGATGAGGTCTTTGAAATCATTCTTCTGTGTACACATCTGCCAGATTCTTACCTGGCTTCTGAGTCTATTGGACAATTTCAGTTATAAGACAGTCCACCAAAACTTGAGTTTGGAAGGTAGCAGTCAAATTTCAGAAGTTATGAATCCACACAGACGCAATCTACTCAATACTAGAGTTATGCTTCCTGCATAGCCAATCTGTACATTTCTAAACACTCTTAATGGGAGTACAGAATCACTTTGCAGGTCCAGAATAATGGATGGGAAGAATCTTAACAACTTTCATGATCCCAGCGCTTCTTTGAAGAAGGTGTTTTAGTTCTCATGAMATTTAAGCTCAGGATACGTGTGCAAATTATCCTCTCTACATAGGTAATCTCTTTTTCTTGTTGTTTGAACTTAGAGAAAACCCCATAATTGAAGGGACCAAGCATTCCTAAAGTACAGAGAAATATATAGCTAACACAAACATAAACTCCAGTGACAATATCATGGGGGTCTATTGTCTAAAAAAGGCAAAATATCTATCTAGGTCTACAGACATGACTTTTTAAAWTTTATTTATTTTTAAATGCATGAAACTACCACTATGGTTGCACACAATTTTCAATGGCAAATGACTTCTGAAGCAGTGTAAAAATAACTTCTGCCTACATTGAATCATTTACGTATTTGAGTTCCAATACTTCCCCGCCACGTTAGACCTGTTCAGGTATCATGGTCACAGCACATGACCATGGATACCTGCAAAACACAGGGCTGAAAATGTCCCTTCCTCATGCAGATCATTGTCTAATTGATATTTGCACTGATCTCAGGTCTTTTTAAGTGTGACCATGGATTAAAGAATTCATATGTATATGTTTATGACACTCTTATTAATTGGATATAAACTGCAGTGTCCATATTTATTTTTTTTAAATACGTACTAAAGAATTTTAGTGACTCTAATCAATCCTTTTTATCCTAGAAATTTTTAAGTGTTTCTTCTGAAAAAAAAAATTGCATATTTAAGTTTCATTGATTTTACTGTTTTTCACTTTGACCTAGAAAACATAATTGGTACATTTACTCACAAAAATAATCTTAATTAGTACATTTATTCCTTGATTACTTAGAATGTGTTTTGAGGGACAATTCTGCTCTCAATTACACTGGCTGTAATTTGGACTAAATGCACACATGAGTAACCAAATAGCAAATGACCTATTGTTCAGATTTATAGATTTCCATATGGAAGTGGAATTTGCCTTATTTGTAAAACTAATAATATTTTCTATAATTTATCTGATATCCAGATAATCTTAGAATCTAGGGAAATATGGCGAAGTACATAAAAAATTGYTATGAACCTGAAGGAACCATTAAAGAAAGACTAACAGGAATCAACATTTGGTGTTATTACAACAGAGCCAGCGGAAAGAATGGTGCTTGTTTGCTAAGATTTTTGGTCTCAAAAGGTTTAGTAGAAGAAGGATGTAGTGAATGTTTCAAGTAGAAATTAGATTTTCATTTTCATTTGAGTAAATCTAGCAGTGGGAAAATATACAAGAAGTATCAGGTGAAATTTTATAAATTGGAACTTGATGTGGAATGCTTTCTAGAAGGAAGTGATGAAATACCCATCAGTCATCAAGGACTAAAACCTGACTGAGAAAGAAGCAGAAAATAAGAACACAGACAGCATACCAACTTCCAGCATGTTGCCGTTGTGGAATTTTGTTTATCTAGGTTTAGCAATACTTGCAAAACCGAACCAATTCTGGGAAACTTTCAAAATAATATTGTCATGTTCTTTGCTCTTAAAAATACTACTGAGATTAATATTTTTTATTAATATGGCCTGTTTGGTTCATATGTGTGGTAAATACTGTATTCTTGCTTTTAGGTGACAAATAGATGCAAGACAATCTATGTGCTAAAATCCACTGGAAACCACTGAAATTCTTACTAGACAATATATGGGCTTTATTGAAGACTTTGGATATGTCTTCTGCATCTCCAAGTGAAACAATTTAATCCCCTCTTCCTCAGTGCTACTCAATATTAACTGCTAGCCAAGTAGAACAATGGCTTCAAAAGTCCACCTCCTGGAAAGTCTAAAAAGTAACACTGCGGACTCTTGTGGGTAGGAGAGCACTGTCTTCTCAGAAGCAGACCAGGCAAACATAATGAAAGCATGGTCTGATTGTCTTAAATAAAATGTCAGAATAAATTAAAAAAAAAATGGAACATGTAGGCTTTGCATGTTTTCATTGTAGCATTTTAATATTTTTAGCCATCTTTTAACTAAAATCCCAAATAGAGCTAGAAATCCTGTCCATGATATTGAACATCTCCGGTAGAAAATATTCTCCAATTAGGTCACATGAGAATAAATCAGAAGAAAATGCCTGGGACTAATCAAGAATTTTCACCCATCTTAGACTTCCTCTGTTTCTTGTCTCCTGTTCGATCTCCCTCTCTTCCCATCCAAGTGTCTCTATCTCTCTCATTGTAATTCAGGCATTATATAATATGTTCTTCAAAGCAAAATCTAAGAGAACCATCATCACTCTTCATTTAAGGGTATCTTTAAAAACCTTGCCAGTCTCCTTTTATCTTAGTGTCTGGGAGAAAAAAGTGCGGTGAGGGGGGAACAGATCTACTTATCTTCATAGCCATTTTTATGCATCCTTATGATTAAGATAATGAAGAAATGTTATAAACTTACTTGACAAACTATTTTGACATTTTCTGCTTGCAGCTGGCTTTTTAAAGTGACTCTTAAGTTCCCATACATAACTTTTTACATTCTTGCATTTTATGTGTGGTAGTTAGTTAAAGGCTGATAGGGCTTCTGAGTTTAATTCCTCTATTCTTTCTAGCATCATCAGTTCACAAATTTGACAGAGTATGTTATAATCATGGTGAATATAGATCTCTTTCATTTGTATATAGTCAGCCTGAATCTTAACAATAATTTAGAGACACGAAGGGGAGGCACAGAGATATCAACATCAAAATTGTCCAGAAGCTATTAGTGTCTAGTTTGTCTTTATGAAGTCCTGATAGATAATGGGAAAAAGAAGGGGAAGGAGAATGGAAATTTGATTCTAATTTCATCCTGACCATGATAAAAGGATCAGAAGGGAGATGGGTCTAGTGTTACTTATCCCACCTATTGTATCCAGGATTACTCAAGGCTGTACTGTACTCTAAATGTGGGCTGAATTGTTAAAAATGCTGACATTTATGAAGTATGTAAATGGATATCTAATTAACTTGCTACAGCTATCTTGTTAAATACCAATTAAATATATTAACATTTATCACAATTTCAATGTATCAATAAGAATTTAACTGTACCTTTATTGTCATTGTAATTCCAAATTAATTACATGGCTAGATGATTTATCTTTTGCATAATTATTCAGCCTTAGTCTATGTTCTCTTAAGCAATCCAACTGTTATAGTATGGATTCTCTACAGCATCTGATCTTTTTCTGTACAATTCTTTCTCAAGTCATCTGCTATTAAGACATTAAAATGAAATGTAGAAGGGGAGGTGGGGCTTTTGCTACCTGAGCTCAACTGCACTGATATGGAAATACCAATTTCCCAAGGACTGAACATAATTCTGTAATGTTGACTATTTCTTGTAAATAGCCTAAAATTTTTTGAAGGAATATACATAATGGACAGCTTCAAATGACTGGTGGATAATCTTTCATGGTAAAACATTAATTCAATTTCCATATCGTCATACAATAATTCACATCTTATTCTTTTCATACCCCTCACATTCATACAATTTAGGACTAAGACCACAGAAATTAGGAGTGTCACTTATATAGAGACAGCAAAATTAAACCAGTTTCTGATAATGTTAATACAAAAATTTTTTACAAAACTCAACTGGATGCTTAATTCTCAAACAAAATCTTAGGCCTGCTTTATTTAGAGCACTTAATAGATAAATAGCCACTATGGGAATGAGAAGCACAAATAAAGAAGCTACATATGGGGCACTGTTAAAAAAAAATATCAGAGCAAGAGCTGAGTAAAGCATACACAAACAACATGTGAACTGTCTGGAATGTTTTCTTAATAAGACTCATGCTATGAAAAACATTCAGCAAAGAACTTACAAATGTAAACATTATGTAGCAAAGTTCTTGGGCTAGAGTAGARATATTCACAAGGTTTGACTTAGGCAGATGCTTAATGCTTCACTGCATCAGATGAGAAAACGAACTCACCGGAGAAAATGTTTTGACTGAAACGAAATACAGTACAGGGAGCAAAGTAATCTTTAAATTCTGTAAATAATGCATACCTTAAGAAACTTTGAACAGAGAATTGAAATCTTGATGAGTGGAAAACACCTGTGCTTATACATATGTCAAGATCTCCATGTTTGAGAGTAAGGTGGTCATTCCACTCTCCCTTCACAGAAAGTTAAGAAAGAAATAGGGAACTCTATAATAAGCCATTACCTTCTCAATTAGTTATTCAAAATGTTTATTTCTCTAGACTAACTTTGACTTAGATGAAACCTGCCCTATGATATTTAAAAATAATTTATTTTGGTTTTTGGCAAAGAGTACCTGCTTTATTCGTGAATCCTGATTGCAGGATAAGTATGTTTATAGGCTTAGGATTCAACATATATCATTCAATATCTAAAGTGGAGGGAATTTAATCCTAAATAATTTATTTTGGGAAACACAGGGCAAAACCCCATATTATTTGATATTAGAYTTTAAAAAACCCAAACAAATCTTTTTCTTAAATGAAACATTAACTTTGAAAATGAAATAATGATTTTTAATAACTTGAAATTAATCCATCTCCATTTTATTAAAACCCTTTCCCCGTAATACTTGTAAGTTCAGTCTGATTTTTTTAAATTGCTTACCCAGGTTTACTGGCAAGGATTGAGCAGTCATATTGAGATTGCATGGATCATTTCACCCATGAAGGAATTACAGCCATCCATCCCTGGAGGGGGACATTGCCAGCCCCACAGAAGAGCTGCAGTCCTCATGGGATTTCAGTGGTCAGAGCCATCTTTTGAGCTGTGAAGAACCTGAGGAGGAGCTTTGCCTACTGGAGATGGTACTTCGTAGTGGTGCCCCCTTCAAGCAGACCCTCAATCTGTGCCACATCTGCAGGCTTGCAATGCACCAAAGCTATGGTAAGAAGCAGCTCCACAGTAGCTAATTATGCTACTTTATGAGCACCTGAAATTCAGCTTTTCCTTGCAAACAAGATAAGGAAAATAACTCTACATTTGTGCCTTCACTTCCCTGGAGTTTAGAGTGCATTAATGGCTATAGGATTCAGAATAAATAAATTGGATAGAAAAATCATTATGTGAGGTCCATTTTCTGAATATCAGTTTGGATTCTAAGCACTGCAGTAACTTATCCTTAATTTTCAACTCAGAGCGCCTCTGAAAATAGTAGAAATGTGGGACATCATTGTCTTTTCATATTGTGAAGAGATGTGATTGTGGTAGCTGACCTTATTGAATTTGACATTAGAAGTTGATTCATCTCTTTAAAAGCATTTTTACATATTGAATTTTGGCCTCCAAGGAATAGAAAACAATCAAAAATAAATTGGGAAAAATTGAAAAAAGAAACCAAATCAGAAAACTGGAGAGACACATGAATACATGAACAGCCCTCTTCATCYACACTGCTCCTTTTAAAGAAAAATGTATGCATAAGATAATAAATGGATTTGGATTTTAACATATGTCTGCAGCAACCCATTTGCCAGAGCTATGAACTGAGGAGTATGAGTCTTTCAGAAGTTTGTAAGAACGCCAGTTCTTTGCCTGCATGTGAAGTGTGTTTGTCATCCTGGGATGCTCATGCTTTGTGTGCTGTATGGGTGCAGGCTCTATGGAGGTGCTCTGTGTGCTGTTGACTGCACCATTTTACTGTGAATTCATGCAAATGAGTAAAATGGTTTTGCATTTTCTGGATGAACAACAATTTGGATGGGTAAATGTTAGATATAACCAGGTAGAATGGAAATAATCTAGACCACAAGCACTGCTGCATCACATGACAAAGAACCTACTGCTGCATTAGGCACTGAGCATGCTTTAGGGCCACAACCCAAGGCCCAGTGAAAATCTGTATGTATGTATGTATGTATGATTGGGCTGTTTAACAGTCTACATACTACCTTTTTATTTTCAATTTCTGTGTGATTTAGGTGTCTGGAACGTATGTTGAGGGATGGAGGCAGCTGGTTGTGCATTTGTCATGTTTGTTGGTACTTGTTAGTTACATGCATACCTATATACGAATCTTTAAAAGAGATTCTGAAGTCATGTTGAAAACGAAACCACAGGAATAAAGGAAATGTCATGTGGTTCCATTACTTGGAGGAACAGAGACAGCAGCTAAATGGATATTGGGCATGTGTATTTTGAAACAGAGTCTACTTACTGTCATGTTTGGAGGTTGACCAAAGTGAATTATGGTGTAAAACCTCACAAGGCACAGTCTCCAAAGAAGATGATTTTGGTTGTCTCCTAGGAGAGAAGTTTCCAAGACACTAAAAAGGAAATAAACAGGACAAAAACCAAAGTAACACAGATTATTTCCAAAGTATGAAAACACAAGCATTCGTACAAATACTCAAAGTATCTTCCAAGATCTTACACACACACATACACAAACGTCTGTTGGCATAGATATGTACGCTTATATACAGAGACTCAAAAAAAATCCAGAAATAGTTACAAAACTGTATCTATACACCTAACAGAAGAGTTCTGTCTGCATCGCTCACTGTCAAGCATTTTAGAGAACCGGGTCTCAGCAGAACAGAATGTTCAAAACAAAGTGAATTTTTGGGGAATAGTAAGAAAAAATTTGTCTGCAATTAGACTCTATTAATCCCAGAACCATACATGCAGACTGTCTTACCAGTAGACAAGGGAAACATTTCATTTACCTCCTGCGCTATAACTGACATCTCTTTTCCCTCCTGGTGTTGCAATCTGTCCTCCTATCTCCTACTGAGTGGAGCTATTCTCATTAAAGGAAGCACCTTCTTGCTCAGTCCTGGGCTGAATCAAAAGCAGTTGACAATGTAAGTTCCCCAGCTTTGTTTTGTTCTGCTATCACCAGTTGATATTCATCAAATAAACGAACAAGGAACATTTATAAAATAAACAAGTTCTAAAAAAGAATAATAATTACGGAAATAAAAACTTATATCATGAGAAAGCATGAAGGAAAAGTCAACAGATTTGTGCAGAGCTGTGGTCAGTAATATGTAAATCCTCAATGGATGAATTTTATAATTCAAATAATTTTATAATTTAATGTGAAACTTTACAATCTCCAAAGGCATATTGCTTGTCATATTGTATATGAAATATATAATCATATGTTATCAACAGTGAAGAGCAAATTCTGGATAAATCTGTCACAGAGAAGAGAAAAGATAATTTACAAAGACGTAATGACTGCTGAGAACCTGACTGAATGACTGTACTACATCATATGCCTTCGGCAGCAGAAAAGCCTATAGAGTTCTTTTGAGAAACAGAGCAGAAAATAGCTTGAGGAGTGTCAAATGTTTACCACAAACCCTCAGACCTCTGGTGGGCAATCTTGCCTCTAAAGAGGAGTGTTTGGTCCCCAGGGTAATCTCAGTGCCTAACCATGGAGGTGAGCTTTTCCTGTTGCTTTGCTTTGACCACAGCCATATGCATACCACACGTTTTGTCAGTGACACTTTCATTAAACCGTCCTTGCTATATCCTTGTGCTAACATCCAACCTAATTCCACAGTACTGTAGCAGCCTCAATGGATTAGTCACAGGCTTACCTTTTAGGAAACAATGTTCTAATTCAATAGTGAGCTGAACATAAACAAGAAATTTCTCCATATACTGAAAAGATAAACATTCCACCTAAATAGGCAAAAGAAAACTGACAGCAACACATGAAGCAGGATAATATAGATACCAGTACACTGAGTGCCTGTGCTTGATTCTTATCTATCTCTGCCCATATCAATGTAGTTACACTGTTGTAATTTTTTTTTCCTAACAGAGTTCAGACTTCTGATTTCAGTTTTTGGTTTTGTTTGGCTTTGTGTTTTGTTTGTTGGTTTTTACAAAGGAGGTTTCTAAAATAAGACTAGCAGCAAGAAAAGAGAGGAAGTAACCCAAAGACACAGTAGACTGCTGATAAGAAGGCAGTGAGGTAATGAGACCCATTAGTGGGGTCCTGAACATTGACCATGTGGAAGGGTGGCCATAGAATACTAACTAATTCAACCCATAGCTATATCCTCAGATTTTCTAGGAAGAGTCTTTTTGATTACTGTTAAATTCTGTGCTGGGATCTGGACAGGCTTTCCTAGGAACTTTATAGCCACACCTGCAATTTAGACAGATGAGGAAAATCAACACAAACAACAACAGAAGCAGAAGGTAATCTGTGTAATAGCCCTGAATACCTGAAAACAAGGTCTTTTGGCTTCAAACTATTGAGCAGATTGCATTGTGTACCTGAGGTACAATTGATATTTTCATGCTAAAACAATGTAAGTACATTATCTCCTCAGGAACATATGATTTTTAATGGCCATAGTCATGTGACTGGAGAAAAGGGATTTTTACTGCCAGAAGGGCACATAAAACTCATAATAAAGCAAAAGAAAATGTTTAAAAAAAAAAGAACAGAAAACTCAGTCTGTGAATTGAAGGATGAAATATTTAATAGCAGGATGGGGAGAGAAGCTGAGAGCGGAATTGGGGTTAGAATAAACCCTGGAGGTTGCAGAGCAGTAGAAGGCATAATTGAAGAGGTTTGAAAAGCAATTTTTTGCTTTTATGTGAAGTTCTAAGCTGCTGACAAACAATATGAGCTTTTGTGGCTCTAGCATGACAGCCTTGAAATGTTTCAAGTTTTTGAATCTATTCATTTTAAACCAAAATCTCTGCTTCTTTCTCCAAATGCTGGCTTCCTCAAACCATACTGGTTGCATATATATATACTTGGGTTCTTTTTTTTGGTCTGCAGAAGTGAGGAGGTTAGGGGGGATGAAGCTAGAAACCTATTTTACTAAAATGCAAGTAATGAGAGCTTTCAGAACACTGGGAGAAGTGGCTGATACAGGAGAATTCCGTGCTGAGTGCATTCAGCAAGACTTGGACAGGCTGGAGAGTTGAGCAGAGAGGAACCTGTGAAGTTAAACAAAGGCAAATGCAGGGTCTTGCACCTGGGGAAGAATAACCCCATGCACCAGCACAGGCCAGGAACTGATTTGCCTGAAGGCAGCTCTGTGGAGAAAGGCCTGGGGTTCCTGGTGGACAGCAAGCTGTCCATGAGCCAGCAGTAAGCCCTTCCTTGTGGCCAAGAAGGCCAGTGGTATCCTGGGCTGCATTAGGGACAGCATTGCCAGCAGGCTGAGGGAGGTGGTCCTGCCCCTCTACTCAGCCCTGGTGAGGCCACATCTGGAGTGCTGTGTCCAGTTCTGGGCTCCTCGGTCCAAGAGAGACACAGAGCTCCTGGAGTGATTTCAGTGAAAGGCAACAAAGACAATTAAGGGACTGGAACACCTAATTTAGGGGAAAAGGGTGTGGGTTGGGCCTGTTTAACCTCAAAAAGAGTCAGCTGAGAGGGAGCCTTATCAATGTATACATGTATCTGAAGTGAGGGTGTCAAAAAGATGACGCCAGCACCTCAGTGGTGCCAAGCAGAGACAGAAGAAAGGCAATGGTCACAAACAGAAACACAGGAAGTTCCATCTGCACTTGAGGAAAAATGAGGGTGACAAAGCACTGGAACAGGCTGCCCAGAAAGAGAGTGTGGAGTCTCTGTCTCTGGATATATTCAAAAGCCACCTGGAAGCAATCCTGTGCAACCTGCTTTAGGTGAGCCTGCTTTAGTGGGGAGGTAGGACTAAACAATCTCCAGCACCCCCTTATCAACCTCAACCGTTCTTTGAGTCTTTGATTACAAATTTATAAACAGCACCATCTGTTTGTTCTTTGCTTCCTTGTTGTATAAAACCAGCTCTTTAAACGGCAATGCAATGAAAACAATTTATCTGACTGAAAAACCCACACAAAAATCTTGTTTTATTTTTTTTCAGGACACAGTCTCTCACTGAGTCCCAGTGAGTCTCAGGTGACAAGAAGATGAGCTTTAAAATGAGAGCAGTTGCACCTTAAGCATGTACTGTCACAAGACACTTTGCACTGTGAGAACATTACTTAAGCAATTTCAGCTTTTAGAACCCTTTTCAACATGTTCTTTATTTCCGTTCATTAACGAAGTATGAAGTCTTGACAAGACTTGACAGTTTATCATGCAAACACTCAAAATACTCATGGATTGTGCATTCCTGATCTAGGAGACATTTTCTAAAATGTCTCCTAAATTAAAAACAATGTAATAAAAAGTGCCTCTGACCCTATATTTAGACCGAAGTTCGGCTATCTTCCTTTGTAAAAGATTTCTGAATACTCAGTCCTTTTTTTCCACGAAAGTGCAAGGTAATTCTAAAATCGGCTTAGTCTCCCTGATGAAGCTGCTACTACTTGTGGGGATTAATTACACATGCATTTTTCTGAATAACAGAGAAAGTTGGAATGATTCAATAATTCAGTGCGTTGGCCTTGTAGCAAGAAGAGGTAATTGTTGGGGTCTACTGTGTCCACCACAGAATGCAGAAAGAATTTATAAAAAGAAACAGCATTGATCATCATTTTTCAGTTTTTTGCTACTCCTAAGGTAAGAGAGAAGGAAATTCTGTAGGTGACAAAGTGTTATCTTGATTTAAGTTCAAGGAAAAATTAATAACAGAAAATCTAAGGCCCAAGCTGGTATCTCCTTTAAGCTTGAAGCAGATTCCTTAGAGTGACTTGAGGATATCATAGGAAATAAAAAAAGATTAAAAAATACTTTATCAGTAGCATTCAAAATAATGTATTCAGCATGAAAAGTCTCCCAAGGAAAGCTTGTCCAAATCATTGAAACACTCCTGGAGAGACTGACTCAATTATCAGCTGTAATAGCATCAGGTGACAGACTTTAGTAAGCAAAGTGTTGCACAGTGAGAAAACTCTACTAGCAAGCACCAATTTACACCTCTGACTTGATGTGAATATTTGTTAATATTTCCTGTTTGCTTTGTAGCCATTAACTGATTAATGAAATCCTAAAGAGAAGCAAATACACAGTATGGGGTGAACAGATGCTACCACTCCCTTTTGGCAGGTGATGGGGAAACCAAGAAGAGACTTACTGATGACTTACCTGAGACCAGGCTGCTCAGCATGTGGAAACATTCCCACAAGAGACTGACACCTGAGATCTGGAACTCCTGTAGTAGGTGGCAACATGCTTGTCCTACCCTAAGAGGGTGGTCATTGTCCCTTAGCTCTACTTTCATAATTCATGCACTTATGAGGCATCTTCAAAGTAGGTGAAAAGATCTTGACTATGCTGAAGATTTTAGAAAGAAGACACAGAGTTTCTTGCAGTAGCAGAGTATGTTTAAAGGGTTATTGCTACATGTAAGTAAGGATAATTTTACTCAGATAAAAGAGAGAGTGGGAATGATACCCATTGTATAGCAGGTACGTGACACTGCATTTGAAAATCTACTTAAAATACCAAAGAATCAGTACATTGCAAGACACAGAATTACACTGAGGAACATCTACAATTTTCCATGTGCATCACCTCAGAGCTAAGTTTTCCCAATTCCTTTTTTCTTCTTCCTTTAAAACATTGGAAAATGCTGTTTCTGTGGAGCAGTCTTGCAAACCTGACAGCCTCTCGCAGAAATTTCCTGAAGTATTTTGCTACCTCTTATGCCTAGATCCACACTTAGAGGCTCATGGGCGCTAGACTGACCCATTATTTTGCATTAATTACCCTTAATGGAGAGCAGTAATGAGATGAATTGGACGTGCCTTCACTGTTATTGCAAACATTACAAGCTGTCCCTTACCAAGTGCTTTTTATAAAGTAAAAATTAATACATTGACATTAACGCAGATTTCTGCATAATAAACAGCTCTGTGCAGTATCACAGGGTTTGCTCTCATGTGCTTACTGCCGTGAAATCAAGCAAAGATACACAATCAAATCAAAATGTTGCAAACAAACAAATGAACAATTCTTTCCAAAGAAAACTGCCCTGAGATTATATGTTATCCAGCATAAAACATGTATCCACAGTGGGTTTTTTCTCCTGTTTATGGTTGTTTCTATACCACTGTTCCCTCTCTCTTTGCTGAATGTCTGTTTGGGATCTTTATCTCAGATGTCCATCCTGAACAGGCATTCTTATCACCCCAACCACAGCTTCAGTAGCTATAATCACCACCATCATAAATAAATTCTTATTAATAGCCATGAAATAATTCTCAAGGTCTGTTAAATATTGTGATTTACATTTCAATAATTAAAGGAGTTCTACGTTCTCAAACATAATATTTTAAGTTATAAAATTTCATAGTGTATGAAATATATGGTGAAATCTGTAGCAGTGAATGAAGCTGCTGATGCTGAAGCTCAAAACTCAGAAACTAGATTACAGGTTCTTCTGATCCCTTGGATGTACTTTTCTTTGGGCAACACACTGTAGTACTTTCTCCTTCTGTTTGTCCAACTGAATAATGAAAAGAAATACATACATCAGAAATTGGAAGAGGTTTGTGAGGATATTTGTTGACAATATATCAAACATCATTTTCTAGGCAGTATGGGAGTTATTATCTTGATATCCAAAACTTTTGAAAAAGTTTAGGGAGAATGCTATTGAAAGTGTAATTTCTTATGTACTTTTGTCAGTTAAGAAGTAAGATGTCATACTTTGAAGTACAGGTGACAGCTGGGTAAAAAGGAAGATTTTGTTTCTTGAATAACACTGACATGTTTCAGCTGAGGAATGGTTCAGTTGCCCTAAGCTCATAATCAAAAGTATTTTGACGTGTATTTAGTCAAGATTCTTACTCTTAGAAACAAAACACCAAATAAAATACATTTCTGTGTAGAGGGCAAGAATCCACACATTATTAGATCAGCCCTAGGCCAAATACGAGACTATACAGAAACCTTGCAATATCCAATTTGCTGAATGCCATATGCATTCGAATATGTAGGAGAGCAGCAGCAGACCTACCAGCCTAATGCTTCCTCCTTCAAAAGCCTAGGATGTATACATTAAGGTAGAAATCTTGACTGCAGAGTCTATATCAGTTTGAATTAATTTTTTTTTTGACATGGGGAATCAATACAGAATGTTATAATCCAGATGAGGTTTTCTTCTGTATAATTGCATCTTGTGTTTCTTGGAAATTCAGTTTGAAAATTCTATTATCATCTACTGTAGAATGGATGAAAACAGCCAATAGTCGCACTGACCTTTTTCCTGTTCTAAACTTCATGTTTCTAAGTGTAGATACAGCCTGTATTGCTATTCCTATGGGTGGGTGGACAGTAAATTTTCCAGATCAGATATGTTATGACCAACAAATTCCCCATGGAGACAAGGACCCAGCTATGTCTGTATCCAGCTCTGTAAATATGCCTCTTTCTTCTAGAAGACCCTGTTGCTCTGGGTTCAGTAAGGGAATTCGTGAAAATGGGGCCTAATTGTGAGGACAGCTCGTGGGATCCAGTCTCATATAATACTACACAAATATGCCTTTTTCTGTCTTTGCTGTGGAAAGAAGCGGAAAAAATCTGGCAGTGGAAGCAGAGATCTGGGAAACCTATGACACTGAGATAATGGATGGCCACTTACTGCACACATAAGGTTGCAATTCTCTCCCTAGGACTTGCTTGATGACAGTTCTCAGTTCAGAAATGGCT
The DNA here is from genome assembly GCA_003713295.1 of Parotia lawesii. Lineage (NCBI taxonomy): Eukaryota > Metazoa > Chordata > Aves > Passeriformes > Paradisaeidae > Parotia > Parotia lawesii. Next base: position 2,505,625 of record RAHM01000062.1, read on the forward strand.
GTGATCAGTCCTGAGAGTGAATTACAGCTGTGTACAGATCCTATAGGTGACTACTGCCAGTTATCCCAGCTAAGAAGGGTATTTTTCTCCCATACATTGCATCAGCAGAACATTTCTGTACTTTAAGGTATTTTGTATTGGCATCATGACAACAGGCTTAGCTAGACTGAATGAAATGGTTACTGTCTTTGTCTGCTGCAAACTTCAACCATAGCTTACCAACCCCTTTGGAACGACAAATAAATGGGATTTATAAATGCTTCTAAAAGACATGGATCTGGATGATTTCCAACAATGTCAATATCTGGCATCCTCAAGTGCTGAATTGCTCAGTGGATCCTTCCGCAGTGCTAGGAAATGTTAGCAAAAAGGCTGGGACAGCAACAGAGGACTGTCAACATCCCTCCCACTCTAGTATGATCTGCCTGCAGGTATGAGCCACTCCCCATGACAGAAAAAAGGGAAAGGTCATAGTTTAAAGCTCGTTTTGGGCACAGGAACTAGATATTTAAAAACTGCTATCTTGTTTCATTACCTGGAAAAATGCTTAAGGATGTACTGAAGCCAGAAGGACAGATGTTTTTAAAATGACTCAGCCTTCTGAAGCAACTTAGGCAAGATATCATTCTCAAAGGAAAGAGCACTCTCCCACCATTTCTTTTAAAGTTATCACCAATTTATCCCACAATAATCCCATCCTGGCTACTTTTTCCTACCTCCATGTCATTCCTTTCATTATGTCTAGAAGTTGCATGGGTGATTGGACTACAGAACTGACTGRGATCAAAAAAACTTCCTCTTACTAAAGGAAGTTGCCTCAGTAACAATTATGTGTAATAACAGTGGAAGGCTTTCTTCACAATCTTTCTTCACAAAGCCTTCCAAAGTATATCTTCCCCTTTTGCATCCTCAAGAGTGACAAAATGCTTTAAGGTACAATGAAAACTCACATCTTTGCTAGAATTTTGCTAGAACTAATAGTTTGCAAATACAGCAAAGAAAGAACAGCAAAACCAAACAAACCAACCAACCAAACAAAACCCAAACCAAACAAAACCAACAACAACCAAACAAAAAAAAGTCACCCGACACACAAAAATGAAAACCTAAAAAAGAGGAGCTTATCTGTGTCCGTGTGAGAAAGAGAAACTCTCTGGATCTGACAGACTATTCTTTACAGAGCATGTGGTTGTTAAGTATTCAGAGACCCTGTGAAGGGTACCTCTAAATTTCTAAACAGACAAGAAACAGGGATGTTTACCCATCACTGAAATGCTCTCAGGGCAGGACTTACCATGAGAATGGAAGCCCTGCCATCTCAAACATGCTGATGCATGTAGCTTGCTCTTAAATAATAATAACAGTAATAAAAAATGTAATTCATAATAACAGAATATTTTTTACAATTGCTAATGAAGGAGATTGCTAATCTCCAGCTGGTAGGAGTAGAGCTCTTTGTCTCTGCTGCCAGAAACATATTACAACTTACAATTATTTAAGAAGCATGCTGGGTGGGCTGGCAACAGACATTATAAGTAATGCAATAATAAGATATAAAGGCTTTGTCAGTGGAAAGGTGACAGAACATGCTCTGAGATACTGCCAGAAATAATCGTTAGATGATGATTACATCTAGATAAGCACGGCAGGTTTTCTAACCACTGTAGAGCAGTATTACCTGATTTCATCAGTATTGACTACCAAATGTGTATGTGTTCTCTTCCCACATCCCCAAATCTTCTTTTCTCCCAGAGCAATTTCCTGATGGAGAAAATGGAGACTAGTGGTTACAACAGAGGACTTGGAATAAGCTATTTTGAGCTGCACCACTAAATCATTTCCTGACCTTGGCAAAGTCAATCACAGAAGCTATGCATCATTTTCCAGCTGTAATATGGGAACGATCACAATTACCTCCTATAAGTGTGGCGATGCTTCAGGAGTAAATGTTTATAAAGCATGTATTATTCACAAAAGGAAAACATTTTTGTGATTACTTTTATGACAGCACTCCTGGAAACAGACATGGGTGGAAATCCAGAGGTAATGCTTGTCCTAACTGTTTTCTGGAAGTATTTGTGTTTTGGTATTGCTTAGTGCCTGTAAGTCAGAGGGAACTGCAAAACTAGCGCACACAAAATTAACCTGAGTTTCTAATGGCTTGGAAATGTGTTTCTCCTGGTTGCAGAGAGGAGGGCGGGGCTTGGTGCTGTGTGGTGTGACCAAGCTGTTGTTCTATACCAGCCACAGCATCACTGGCACATGGTTTTGGTGGGAATAGCCGTGGCGCAGAACCAGAGGTGCGCTGTCTCGTCTTGCTCACTCCAGCGACTGACTGTCAGCATTGGATCTGTGGAGCCCATCCTCTGTGGCCCCCCGTCCCGCCCCCCTTTCCTCCAGGACGTTTTTGCAGACTTGGTGCTGAGGAGAGGCAGCAGTGCCACTCCTGGGTGTGATGCTGAAGGGATATCTCCGAGGTGCAGCTGAGTGTCAGAAGTGACAGCGCAACCAACTGAGTGAAACTGAGCTCAGTGGAGCAGCTGCACAGGCCCTACTCATGTGACCTAGCTTCCAGGGGTCTGTCTGTCCTCGCTTTTCATTGCTTTTGAGCTGGGCAGGGGAAACCAATAGCCACAGGAGCTCCCCCACCATACTGCCTTTGCTTGGTGAATATGGTGCAGCCATTGCACTTCTTTTGGGGAAATTACTCAGACGTGTCCTACAGGGAGCATATGCCATCCTGTTTTGTTCCCAGTGGTGAATATCTTTTTGTGGGTTAAACACCTTCTCTTTTTTGTATACTTTTGCTATTAATATTGCTGTTGTTATTGTGCATGTCTTATTCCAGTGCTTTGTGTTTTTAGTAAATTGTTAACTCACAGTCTCTCCTTTTTTTTGTCCCAGCGTTACCATAAGGGGTGGGGGAAGGGGAGTGGCTTACTTGGAGTGTAGTTTCCTGCTGGTGTTAAAATCAGTACAGTGCTTCATCATCCTGCTCTCGCTGTGGGACTGGGAGCTCTGTGCTGCCCATTGGTCATTTTTCCACCAAAAGTGCCTGCTTCTCAGCTCAGAGAGGGAGCAAAGGCAATTTAGGGAGAGATGTGAAGTGTGCTGGTGAGCCTAGTCCAGTGCTTCATGAAAAAACAGATCCATCACTAAGCTTTATCCAACTTCATTTCCAGATGCCACCTGTGCTTGGCTAACTGAACAGACAGGGGGACAGGTTCCTTCTTAGCTGGAAAAAATATTTCAGAAATGGATGGAGCCTGTTTTAGATCACCACAGGTAATTGGTGCATCCTAGTCTGCACACTGCACTTTCTGGAAAACTGGTGTGATCTGTGATTAAGAACAAGATTATTCTTATTATAAATGATACAATACTGGCTGTCTCACTGCTGTCTTCTCAGGCATTTTGGGTTCCGTGTCTGTGTCATGTTGTTTCTTATATCTTTAAATAGGTTCCAGGCTCATTGCACATACTTTATTCATTCCTGGCCAACTGGAAGCATGACACAGCTTAGCGTCACAGTGCTTATGCCTGTGAGAGATTTCACCTGTTTTTATCAAACCATTGAGGAAGCGATGGGTCCAGCTGCTGGAAAGCAATGCTGGTCCCTAATATTCCTGCCATGCAGCAAAATTACAGCAGATGCTGGAGGTCACCTATTTACTTTTGTTTGAAATCTGGAGGTGCTAAAGAATTTTTCACCTGCTTATGATTTGACAATTCATTAATTAAATTTGTGCCACTATGCAAATATTATTATTAATTTTTTTTTCTATTCCATATTTAGAGGTGTCTTTTTTCTCCCTGCTTAACAATGGAAATTTGTAAATGCTTTGTGAATAAATCTGTACTTACGTAGGCACAAAAACTGCTTTTATAAAGGTCGAGAAACAACTGTTTGCTGGCAAACAGAAGGACACTTCTACTGCCCAAATACCAGAAGATTCTTCAAGTAAATGATATTGATAATACCATTGAAGTACATGTTTATTTTAACAAGAAGGTCAAAATGTACATGTACTGGAACAATGCATCTATTAAACATTAATTTCACTCGGGATTAATCAATGATGAGGAAATAAGTACAACTCTCTTCTTTTTAGCCAGAGAGAAACTGCTACCGTGATCTATAGCTCAGTCAATAGACTGAAATTGTGAATAACTGTGGAACGTGTTGAGAGTTAACCTTTTGATCTCAGCTTGAATGCAATAATTGTAAAAAAGCCCCAGACCTAAAATTATTATCGATACCACCCCTTGTATATGGTGATTAGGTTTGATTGCATTACTTTTATAAAGAACAAAAACCCAATGTGTGGTATTCAGATTACAAATGATCCATCCAGAAAAATTAAATTATATAGAGCCTTATAATGTGCTTAGTAAAGAGGTATTAAAAATGTGGGTGAATCACTGTGTAATTGTTTATTGCAAATTTTATAAAGCACTGAGTAATCACACTTTTATTTCTAAATTGCACAGAGCCTCCGAACTAACTAGTGCTATCAACAAACTGTTTGCCTGCTGTGCTTATAACTGCTCTGCTTGGCTATTCAGTGAAGCCCAAACCTGTTTGTGCATGTAAATATCTCAGTGTTTCTTGTGGACTAAAATCTTTCAGAATCAGAAGAGCACTTTTTCTTTCATCTCTGCAAAGAGGAAGCAACGTTCATTAGCAGTTATTGGAATGATGTGTGTGTGTCAAGGGACTTGCATGCCGGTATCTCTTCATTTAGTGATTTACTGTAATACATATCTATAACATTATCATAGAAATTATAGATGAGGAGGTAATTTTGTTATTTTTAATCTTCTTGCTATTTTGAAATGCCCTATAAAGTATATTGCATTTATTTAGGCTAAGGGTAAAGCTTTTTGAAATGTGACAAAGCTTTTTGAAATATGTAAGGGTCTTAGGGAGCGTTAAGTCATTTTTTAGAAAGAACATAGGATTGTTCACTGTCTTTGAGTGGGGCCATAGTTATTTCAGAGAGTGGGGAAATCAATTGCTTGTTTATGAACCCCATTCTTTGGTCATTTCCACCCCACTAGCCATGTAAATACAGTATTAAACCTTGGTCATTTAGCCTGTCTCATTGGCTCAGCCCAATATAATGATGCCAGTAAAGGGAACTAGGAGAAAATATCCTGCAAAAGATAGAAATACAGGTATTCTCTACCAAAATTTGGAATGTAATGAAGATTTCCTGACACCAAAGAATGTTTTAAAGAATGTTTTGAGGAATTAAATAGTTGTAAATGTTAGAAATACTATCAGACAAAGTTTCATAAGGATGCGAAATGGTTAGAGCTCACTTAAGCCTGGAATGCAAATGCAACCTGGTATGTAATATTGTCTGTATTATTTCATTCACTCCAAGGACTGAATAAACTTGCTCTTGCAGCACTGGATTTTTAATACACATATCTATTATCCCTATTTGTCTTTTTACAGGTCTGACAGCTGTGATCAAACTAATTTTCAATCAGATTTCTAAAGATTTGCTGCATCCATTCAAGGTAAAAGCAGAGCAGCTGGTTAGCTGGTTACAGCTAGTAAAAGCAGCTAGAATCAAAGCAAAGCTTTCCTGTAGCAGACACAGAATATAATTCTCACGGAATTAAATCACTGAGCTGCTCTGACCTTGTAAATAAGTATTGCCTGAGCTATGGAAGCAGTTCTCTAAGCAAACCTAGGAAATTCTTCACATTTCTTCATATTCTGGCTTCTTTTCCTATGTATAGGCACAGTATTTGATTTATGTATAAAAAGTGCTATACGTAGAAAATTCTGACGGGGAACATTGAAAAAAAGGTAATGGGGTAAAGCGTAAAATTGCTTTTGTTACATATGTTTAAAAAAGCATTTACTGTTTACTAGAAAGGGATTGTAATATATTTGGGAGGAGAGTTGGGAATGTCAAGCAAAAGAATGGCTTTACATTTCATCTTGCTACTGTAGCAAAAAGGTAAGGGTCTTAAAAAGTTTGTAATAATAAGTAGAATTTAGTAGGTATCAGAGTTTAGTAAATCTTAAAAGGCCCATTCAAACTATTAATTCTGGAAATGCTCCAGTGAAGAAAAACCTGTGAATATGTACAACGTGAGAAACGCAGGTGGAGAGCCACCCAGCTCAAGTTGCAAGTAGGGAGAATAAATCTCACTCTCAGGTGAAAACATTAATTGTAATTATGTTTATATAAAAAGAGGTATCATTGCTACTGGTTAAAAACACCTCTTTCATTCACAAGAACCATGCCAAACATCCTTGGGCAAGTGTCAAAACTCTGGTTTGTTTTGTTTTTTTCAATTGGAAGAATTCTAGGCTGTATGAAATTTAAAGGTGAGAATATTGGACTTCCAAGCCCTAAATAGTTTGAATGTGCATTTAGTAAGGAGTTTGTTAGCTCCTTAGAACGAGACATTTAATGGAATCCATAATGATGCCCAACTCTAAACACTTCTGAAAAATCAAAGTCAGAATCAAGATGAGTATCAAGTTGCAGCTAGGATTTATACAATAAACTTTTGCATGTAAATATCCCAGCTCTTCCTGAGCCTTCCTTAGACACCTTAATTTCTTTATTGCCTATGTTGACTTACCTTTATTCATGGAACATTTAACCAAACAGGAAAACATTCAAAAGTGAATGTTAGAAACAAATACTGTGGGACGAGGGTTGCAGGAGGGGATGTGGTTTTGAATAGCTTTGTGAAAGCTTCCACTCATGATATTAAAAACTTTAATTTGCCCTCAGAGTTAGTCCACATAAGGGTTGTTTCGAGGAGCTGAATAATGCAGCATGTTGTCTTAGCCATTTAAATTCTAAATGTGTCTCTAACCAGGAGTCAACTGGGGAAGGTACAAGATGCCCACCGAGTAGTAATGACAGAGCAGGGCTGAGTGAGAAGCATTTGTGCCTGGTGTGGCTATTAGGAAGAACCACTTAAATACATTACCTCATAAGACCAGGAGTGCTGGGCACTCTAGGACAAGTAACAACTTGTTTTATTGAATCAAAATTTTCAGTTTCTTTAACTATTATAATTTTATATGCCTCTGTTAAAAGAGAAAACAAACAAAAAAATATGCTGGAGAAAGATGAATGTTTTAAATCACTCTATTTTTGATCTCCGGGAATTCATAATTAGACGGGGTTCTTTGTTTTAATAAGCCAGATATTCAAGGAGAAAAGTGTGAACTCGGTCTATAGTCTTTGTAGTCCACTGAGTACCTTCCAGTCTGGTGCTTTGAGTAGGACAGCTTCATCTTACTGGTTCCTAAGTCTTTCCAATCTGGAACTGCGGGCAGGCACCATCAACAGACAAGCAGCTTTGTTTCTTCTTCAGTAGCCTTACTGTTGGATTAATTGTGCAGATAATAATTTCCCTCTTTGCCTGATTCCAAATTCATGTCATCCAGACAGACCTATGCTTGACAGAAGCAGTAGCCTCTCAGCCTTTCCTGCTGTTGCTTCAGATTGCTTTTCCAGGGAGCTTGTTGCATTGTCTTTGAAGAAGGAGAAAGTATAGGTTGTGGCTGCCAAACTCTGTAAAAACTGCCTTGTTTCTAGGCTTATTCAGAGTCAGGGATTGAGATATCTTTGGGAATTTTAACATTACAATGAGTCCTGGCTGAGGACTTTGAGAATATTAGTTTTGGATTTAAACAGCAATGTAATTTGTGGTTCTGCCTTAAGGGACTTGCCAAAGGTCAGATGGAGCTCATATGGCAAAACAGGGAACAAAAGCCAGGTTTCAGAAGAGCACACTCTCTCCCGGAGATATCTGGTTCCAGAACTTCTTTGTACTCTGGCAATATATCCTCTCATGTGCCGTACTGCATGACCTGCAAGGAAGCAGACTACAGATTCAAAAGTGCTTGCATGCYGAGATCCTCTTGAAACCAAAATCCTGAAACATTAGCTCTATAATGTGTAATTATGGTAGCATTAGAAAAAATTGTTTACTCTATATTTTCAATCTTTTAAAGGGTATAAAACTGGGCAGCATGGTTACCTGCTATTTTGTCATTGTGGAACAATTCTGAGGTCTTTCTTACCCTTTCCCATCATCCTGATGGGAAGTATGTTGGCAAAGGACCAGTCAAGCTATTTCACAATGTCATTTTCATAGCTCTGAACAAATTTTCCCAACAAATGCAGATGCATCCTCATCTAAGTTATTATATTAGCCTCCCCAAAAGGATCAATAAAAAGAAATACAAGTCCATAATCAAAATTTATGAAATTTATAATCCTTTTAACTGCAATAATAATCTTTTAGAAACCACATCTATTCAAGACTGCAGGGAGAACGAGGCAGGCTTGGGTGCATACATGTATGTGATGGCTTCAGTGAGGTTTCCAGGAAACTTTCCAGTACGCTGAAAAAAATGTACTGGCAGTTTTATGTAACTGGGTAACGTGTGGAAATAAAAATGGCAAAACCTATTTATCCCTTACATATTTATCCAACTTACACTTTCAGTCTTCCAGACAGTTGTCATTGCAATAACCTTTGAAATTAAATTTATAACTAATTAGAAAAGATGCAGAGAGGTGGCTGGGTTAACTTACCTAGCTGCCCAAATCCAAAGTTTAGATGCTTCAAATCTTGCTTGTCTAACTGGAGAGTGTCTAATAATTGAGGATATTTGTCCTTCTGAAAATACAGAATTATGTTAATAAATGTCTCTTTTCTGGTAAGTACCTCAATCTTGGTGCGTTGATGCCTCTAAAGCATACAGATAAGCCATATCAATCTGATGGAGACACGTCTCTAGGTTATTTTCCAGAAGCCTAGTTTCTCTTGATGATTTTCCCAGTACCAGCTCTCAGCAGAAGAGTGTTGAGTGGGTGATCAACTGATCTGAGTTTGCCTGAAATAAAGATCTTATATTGGATCAGTCCTTATGAGCTAAATTATCCAACTCCCCTTCCATACATTATTTTCCACTTCACATTTAGGAGCTTGTGGACTGAAGGACTCCGATACTTTGATTAAATAAATAGCTAAAATATAATAAACCAAAATAAAAATGAGGAATAAGACTTTTTCTTTGACATAGTTGATTAAAGATGTCAGATAAAAGCATGCTAATAAATCACAGCTAAGAAACAGAAATGCACAAGGATCAAAGGCTGAACAATTTCAGAGACTGCACTTTGATACAATACTGATCTTTCACAGTCCATATCACAGGACACTTTTAACACATTAACTGCTTCATTGGTTTATGACTTTCATTGTGAATTTATCTGCATGGACTGCTTCCTTTTATTCCAAAGCATATAATTTCAGTTGAGAAATGTATTTGAATAATTATTAAATTGTCTTAAATAAAAACTAAAGTTCTTGAAAATGTAATGAAAAAACTCAACAGATTGCGCAATTTTTAAAATAACTTGATATACTGATTTTGTACACTGACACAAGGGTTATTTGAAAAATTAGTTAGATACTTTTTAATACAGTAAAATAAATATCTCCTGCAGATACAAAGATACAAAGATATAAAGAGACAGCCCGGACAGGGTGTTGGTTAGTTATGTGCTACGTATCAACTTCAGGCAGACCAGCAACAAAACTTCCGTATCTTGTGAACCCATCTCAGTGAGCTGCTAATCTACAGGGGAAAAAAAAAAAAAAAACACCAACAAAACCACACCTTACTTCTGTCAGTGAATCCCAGAAATTGAAGCAGTCTTCACAAAGCAAGTCAAGGGGTGAACAAGGGGTGAACAAAGTGATTGGAATAATTTTAGATGTTGTGTATGTCTTTATTTTGTTCCTGTCATTGAGAGAAGATCTGATAGGTACCAACTCCTTTCTAAGAAGTTACATCAAGTCAGATGACAGCTAGACTCAAATGCTTCTCTGACATAATGTTCTCATAAAAGAAACAGACAACTCCAAAACCACCAACAAAATGATTTTCACCATCTAAACACGTACACCTTCAGGTAAATGGAGTGTATATGATAGCTCACAATAATGCCATCTGCTCATACTTTTCCAATCGTATGCATTCATACAGGAAAAAAGATATTTTTCTTGATGTTTGTTGTTACAGCTAAGTATCACTGTTCCTTAGGCAGGTATTTTAGATTATTATTCCTTTCTTAAATGTCTAAATGGATTACCAGGTATTAATAAGAAATGCTTCTGGGCTCAATCTCATTGCAGCTAATGTTAGTAACATAATAATGGACAATATGTTTTTGTTTCTTTATGCATTCTTGAAAACTTTAGGTTCACTTAAATTTCTATGCAATAATTTTTTTCAGTAATCTAAAAAGCAATGAATTTTGATGTGTAATTAGAACCAGAGTAATTCCTTGTTAATTGAACAGATTTTACTTGCATTGATGTATTCATGTATTTTCCTCTGCCCCAAATGCCATCTTTAGATGTTAGTTACACTGTCAGAGAATACCTAATATTTCTTTTATTATTGTATAACTAGTGACCTGTTCAGCTGTAAGTTTTTCTGTTGCTGTAGCTGGACTGATGATGTTTGACTTGTATTGTCAATCTGTTCAAAGTAAAAACAAATGACAAGTCCTTTGTTTCTGCTCAGATGACTTCATATTACTCCCTAAAACTTATAAAAGAGGCCTTGCCTTAAGACTTTAGAMATTATTAGCACCAAAATCTTTTCATTTGATCTTATCTGGCAGTAGGTCTCCACTCAACTGATGCATTTTAAAAGTGAGAATTAGCAATACAGGTCCACATCTTTCCCATGAGATCTATTTTAAGTGTCTTTCAACTTGCTATAACAACAAAAAAAAAAAGAGTCTGTACAAGTTGGGTTTTTTTAACGAGTCACATAAATAATGATTAATATTATTCATTAATATAGCAGTTTTTGTGGGAATGAAGTTGTATAACTGAATCTTGAGAAGAGAAATTAATTGACATGAGAATGTAATGTTTGTAAAATTGGATTAAAAATTATTTTTAATGTATCAGAATCACAAGAAATGTTTGCAATATTCTGAATATTGATCTGTCCATCTTGAATACAGAGATAATTGAGACACAGTGTCTGTTGACAGTTATTATGAATTCCTTGCTAAAAATAGCACAAAACCAGTCATAAAACAAGAGACTAAATACTTTAAGATAMTTTCACCTCATTATAAAAAAAAAAAATTCCTAAGGATTTATCCATATCACTGTTTTAAATTTTTTTTTAAAAGCTTGGAAAATTGGAGACATTGCAAAGCCAAGGAAGAAATTCAGTACCTTGACAGTATTAAAAACATCAAAGAAGATGACTAGACTCATAGTTTAGTTTGCTTGGAATTCAAGCTGGGCTACTAATAAGCAGACTGATACTTGCTCTAAGTCTAATAGGTGGAGTTGAGCAACAGATATTTCCTTCTAGAAGAAACATCAAGCATTTGTTTTAAAAAGTATTCAGTACAAGAAAATTCCCTACAATCCTTTCAAATTGTATTGGTGACTCAATTTTCTTCTTCCTACATGTGAAAATAATGTCTCATCTGCATTCATCTGTTGATAGCTTCTACCTTTTGGATCTTTTTACATTTGTCTGTTAGGTTGAAAAACCTGTTATTTTAAACATCAATTTTCTAACTATTAACTTTACCTTTCAGAAACAAAATCTCTAGCATTGTCTTACATGTTCAGGTGCATCTTTTTTTACGTCCTGGTTTTCTTCTGTGAAACATCTCTAATTTTTCAATTTAGTCTGGAAGGGAAGGTATCACAACTCCTCAGAACATCTAGCTGTGGTGGAGGGTTGAAGAAAAGAAGGAAATACACCAGATTTTACATGTGCATTTTGCATGTAATCTGTCACCTTCAAATTACTTTTTGGTCTTGAATGGTTTTCAGTTATTAAAAAGTCTTTATCTCATATCACAATTTTTCAGATGCTTGCAAGGGATGGGATGTTCTGTCCTGTGTACTTAGCTCTTACTCTTCTTTCTTACATTCTGACCTTGAATTTACTTCATCAAAATAGATGTTGTCTGTTTGACATGGAATCAGAATCAATTCATATTTTCTATATAATCCCTTCTTATTTTTATTGAGTAAGCTCCTTAAAAAAAAAAACAACACTCTCTTTTTGTCACAGATTGCTGATAAATTTTGAAGAAATGTATCCAAGAGGAAAATGTAAATAACAATAGGTAACTACAGTGAAGAGGCTAATAATCTACCTTTCTCAGAGTACTATCCTAAGTCATATATCTAAACATCATGCAATATTAGCTGTATGCCTTTAAGAGTATCGGGAGGACATTTCTGGGATGATACATTCATTCCCAGGCTAAGATTGTGGAGATTGTGGTTGAATAAAAATAAAGCTATGTTTTGATACAGAATTGCATCTCATCACTTCATTCAGCTCTTGTAACTAGTGGTCTGAAGTATGTTTAAGTTGAACATTCAGTAATATACATATCTTGTTAGGTGAACCTGTTTTAAGTCTTCAGAGCAGTGAATTACTTCATCTCTTTCCTCCCTCATGACAAACAGTGAGGTAAAAATTCAGCACTTCTCAGTGGAAAATAACTAAATATTTTACAGTGTAGATCTGGGTATTTCCACCCAGGGTAGACAGGTTATAACAAACCTGATTCACAGCTGAAAAGGCTGTGAAGGGACTGGGAAAATAGTCGTGTTCTCGCTGCATCCAATACAAGAATTAAGAGTTTGGTTTATTTTGGTATTAAGTAGAACTATCTTATTTGCCTTTCAAAGAACTTTATAGAAAAGACTTTGTAAACACATGTCAATAACAAAATCAATTCTGTATTTGCATATTTTCACTTTATGTGAACCTTCTGAATAATTTATAGTTAAGTTTTGCACTTATTTTCATGGCCACGCATGCAGTGATGCATGTTTTTGTGTGTCCAAACAGTATTTTTTTTGAGATTATCAGAGCACCTTGATTAGGATACACATAACTACTGTTTGTGCTCCAGCATCATAATTTGAATGGAGAGAAAGCTCAACTACTGACATGTTAATTCCTCCAGCAGGGAAACTGGAAGGTATTCTGAATGAATATCACTTGGAAAAGCCAAATCTTACAAAAACCAGTATAATCTTGGGGAAAAAAAGCTAAGTAATACCCATGGAATGGCCTGTATCCAGGCATTCATTCATCAGTTTAATGAAAAAAATGCAGTATACAACCTCATGAACTGCCCATCCATCCTCTTTCCTGCAGCAGCTGTGGCTCAGGTTGCTGCCAGCTCGCTCATGTGAGATGAAGTTGTCAGGTCTCCCTGCACCACTCCGTCTTTCAGACCCAAAGCAAAGCACTGGTACTAGCACTAATAAAAATGCCTCTGTGCAAATACAAGTGCAATAACATTTCATTTTATTTATGTGACTGACAGCAAGCTGATACTGTCAGGTTGAGTGCTTATGCTGGTACTATGTAGTTGATACTTGTTCATTGCCAGGTTCATGTCAGTCAACTAATTTTTTCTACCGTTTCCTATTTCTCAAAATCTTCCCTGTATAACAAAGAGAGCTTTGTTATAAGATGTCGCTGAAATAAAAGACAGCAAATAAATGAGTATATTTGTGTTCAGTGTTCTATATATACACAACTAATTATTTATAGTATTTTTAAAGGGCAGACTAATTTAAAAAAAAAAATCTCACAGCTTTAAAATGGACTTTAATGACAACTGATGATGCATATACACTGAACACTTAATAGCCAAACAATTTTTTCTGACAAAGCAAACCCATTGTGGTGAATGTGATCTCATCTCTGCACCAGAATATCCCTTGTGGGTAGAAAATAGCAGCAGCTAGTGGGATGCAGCAATATGCCATAAATCAGTGCAAAATTAATGGAAATATTGTATATAATGATATTGAAGGGAAAATTTTGATGAAACAAATTGGAATCTGACCAAGTAAATGGAAAGTAACATCTTTGCTCTAAAAAAAAAAAAATCAGATAAAGAAGTTCTCAGTAATTTTAATATTATGGAGAAAATAATAATAATATGTCATCAATAGGTCCCAAAGGATGTGTTTAAGTGATTCTGTTAAGCATGTGAGTGATTTGCACCGTTAGGGCTACAAACCCAGAGTCTTCTCAGGCCAGACAGCTCACAATGATGGTACGTTTGTATCATGTACTAATCTCATTTGTCCTGGACTCCAGTAGTTAGACACTGACTTCTTTCGTATTGGCTGGTGTTTGCAGGATTTGTAGATTTTTCATCTCTCTTTTTTTCCTCATAATAGTGGCTGTTGTCAAAACACTGGTTCAGTTCCAGTGGGGAATTGCCTGCAACAATTATCCCTAACACTTTGAGCAACTATCTCTGTTAGCCATGTCCATGACCTTCCTCACAAACTCTGCAGGCCAATTTCTCACCTCTTTAAAAATTGTTGACAAAATACTTCCTGGAGATTCTCCTTGTATATACTGTTCCTGTTTTACAAGTGAATCCTTCGGGTGTACAATGATGACACTTTTTGCATCAATACTTTGATTATCACTGTCAGTATGAATCAACATTTTTCTTAAATCTTTCATTCCCTTTCAGGACTCAGATAACAAGCACAAAAGTTCAGTCACTTGAAGAAGTTACAGAAACATACAGAAAACAAAATTTTCTTCAGTGATTTTATTATCTCTTCTTTAGCAGTTTTTCCTTTCTAGAATTTTTTAATTACAGGATTTATGCACAATCAAAGATTGTCATTTGATTAATAACTACTGACTATAGTTACTACTGACTATGTCTACCTTATTTTTTAATTTAGCTAAAAACTTAATTTTAAATGGAAGCTCCATTTTGTTTTGCATCCCCTCACAATAACATATGTGGAATATTAAATTGTGGAAATTGATGATGGTTTTAACAAAATAAAAACAATTTCCCTCCCTCCTATAAGCTCTATGTAAAACAAAATTAATTGTGCCAATTTTGCTATGAGGAAACGAGAAAATACCTGAAATTTCACAGTTTAAATAACAAAGGACCTTTCAAACTATGATAGAGGCCAATATATTTTTCAACAGCATTTTCTGTTATTAAATCGCGTATGTTTTTAAATTGAATGTGTTTTTAAATTGTATATTTTTAAGTGTTAAACACTGCTCCGGTTCTTCTGCTGCACACATACAGCACTAAARCTTGTGCAAAGATAGAAAACAATATGCAATTTCTGAAACACCCAGTGAAATCCTGGTGCTTGCATTGAACCACTAGTAGGTCCTCCAAGCAAAATAAGGAAGAAAAGTTTGAAGGAATGACAGATGGTAAAATAAATTGTCCAGAAATGTTTATTAGGAATAGAATATTTTGTATTTCTCTGGACAGAGGGAAGTGTGTGAAGCATCCACAATTTTGAAGACTGAAAATGGACAGGTAGAAAACATTCTTTCATCAAAATTTTTGAGTTTTTCAAATCACTGCTCCCACTTCATGTATAGAAAGGTTTGTACTCTCTATATGGTACCTGTCAGAGAGCAAGGAGCTGACATTTTTATTTCTGTGAAACCAGAAAGATTCTGTATGGTTTTGTTGCCTGTAGCTGAGTTTTCATAAAACCAACAAGCAGGTTAGCTACTGGCAAAAGGGGATTTATTTGTTCCGTTCCAGGATTGCATAATCATTGCTACAAACAAATGTAGCCTCAGGCATCCAGGAGGTCGTCCTACCTCTTTAGTATATCCTCCTGATTCACTAGGTCTAGTTTTCAGAACCAGAGCTCATTCTGTGGGCACTGATCTCAGCATGGTCTCACAATGTTTTCTGATGGCATAACTTGTTTCAGCACAGCTTTGCCTGAGAAACATTGCAGAGCCATCACTCAGGCCCTTCAGTTCACTCACACGTCTGTGTGACAGAGGAACACGGCTGTAGGGGAGATGCTGTGCCACTTGCCCCAGAAGAGTTTCTTAGCTGAGTGCAGTTCCTGCTCACACTAATGTCTGTTTGATGTAGGATCTTCCTGCAAAGTGAATTTACCTGGAGAAATTTAATAGAGTTCTGATGACCACTGTCTGTGAAATTGACATTGGAAAGATTAACAGGATAATTCTTAAACATCGTTACTGACAGGAACACGGTATCAGGCAAATTATAGTGAAGTCCCTGGTGTTTCAGGTTCCAGGAAGCACAGATGTACAGAGAGGATTTCTTGCACTGGGGCAGCTTAAATGTCTCAATTATGCTTGAGTTTCTATTACAGCAGCTCTCTGACAAATGTAATTCTCAGAGAGTTGCCCACAACTTATGAGGACATCTTTATCTTGGCAGCCAGAAAACATTTGAAATGTCCATTCTGACATACTGAATAGAGATACTTTTCTAATGGGATGCAATATGCATTCCGCATAAAAAAAAAAACCCTCTCTTGAGAGGTTTGATGTGACTTTTTAAACTAGTATTGATAATGAGAGAAATACAAATGCACAGAGCTTCTTATTTTTCATGGTTTCAAATCCTTTGCAAGTATTTACTTGATTCGGGAACATTTTTTGGAATGTTTCATGAAATGCCCAGTGAAAAGCAAGGGCACAGTTAATCACAAAAGTAAATAATGTGATTTTCATCACTCCATTTCAACAGGCATTTAATTCTCAATAGCTTTGCCTTTTCTCAAGTGTTTAGACTAGCCAAAACAACTACTAACTTCTACTTCTGTTTTGGTCTGCTGAGTCTTCTTTTCACTTTTTTGTCCAGCTTCACTTTTAAATTGCAGTTGAAATAGGAGAGAAGTGCATGATACCCATGACACACATGGATATATGCCTGACTCTTTTTGTGCCCGACTCTTGGGTCAAACCTAACATCTCCAATGTCAATGCCAATGTGGACTGTGGAACTACCATTGCATTCAATAAGAATTGAAAGAGGGCCTCACTTTTTGAATTTTGCTCTGATACTTTATTACATGCAACTTTTCAGCTACAATCCTCCCTGATAGCATTAGCCATTGAAGATCTAGATATCAATTTAACTTAGCTTTTAAGACTGCTCTAAATCTTTAAGACTGATACTAGTTTTGAGAAAAGGAAAACTATCTTCTGGGCCTACAGCCATCTGTCTTCTCAGGTATAGTAGCCAAGGGAAAACACCTAACTTCTAGATACTTCCTTCTAGCTATTCCTTTAGTGAGAAAAAGAAAGAAAGATTTCCTCCAAGACTAGGTCCTTCAGGTCCACTTCCTCAGGAATTGTTTGATCAGAAGTCAGTTGGAGTTTCATCATGGACTCAATAGATAATAACTCAGACTTTGAATGAGGATTTAATGCTCATTTTGCAAATTGATAAAACTATTCTAAAAAATTATAAGGATATTCAGAAATACTGTCTGTACAGTTGACCTCAGGTAGCATCTAAGCACTGCACAGCTGCTCACTTAACTCTCTCCCACACACAACAGCATGGGAAAGAGAATAGGAAGAGCAAACGTGAGAAAAATTCCTGGGTTGAGCTAAAGGCAGTTTAATTAGCAGAGGAAAGAGGAAAAAAAGATCCAACCATATAAGCCAAATGATGTAAAGGCCGTCACTGATCACAAGCAGAACAATGACTAGCCAGTCTCCAAGCAAAGTCTGAATTCCCTAAAACCCCTTTGTTTGACTTTTATTACTGAGCATAAGATTACATGCCAGGGAATATCCCTTTGACCAATTTACATCAGCTGTCAAGGCTGTGGCCCCTCACGAATTCTTGCTCACCCCTACTCTATTCACTGAGTGGAGCAGAGTAGGAAAAATATAAAGCCTTGATGCAGTGTGAGCACTGGTCACCAATAATACAATGCTGGTGTGGTCACTCTTTCAGTCACAGATCCAAAACACAGGTCCATACAGGCTGCTGTGCATAAAATTAACTCTGTCCCAGCCAGACCCAAGAGATCTGTGAGATCCGTTTGYTAATTTTCCCAGGTGATTTTAGGAAGAAATGTTATGGGAGGATGAATGGAGTAACAAATTAATAAATGAATAAGATGGTAAGAAAGTGCTATTAGTGAATACCTGCACAATTTTAAATTTCTCAAGTTCTAGATACAAACTGATTTTAACTAAGAAAAATATTCAAATATTCAAATGACAAGATGAATATTTCCCTATGTGTATATTCATATCTACATTTTTTTTTTCCTAATTGAAATCCTTTCAGCATTTCATTTGCATGTGTCTTTGTTTTGCCTTTCTGGCTCTAAGGTAATACTTAAAAGCCCATTGTCATCAACTTCACATCCCATGGATGAAAAAATAATACTAAAATACTATAGAATACAAACCAGTGATCTGATTCTGCAGCATATGWATTCAATAGAAACTTCTGTATGCAATGTTCACCAAAGTGAATTTCCCTGCTAACTGGAATATATTGCTCTAAGATTTATAACATAAACATAATATAGTATTATTCATAAGTACTTAATTTAAAATTAAGAAAATATTTTAAATGCCATTCCTAGTAAAAAATATGATTCATCAGTCTTTGATAGACTTTCCACTGCAAAAAGCCCCAGATGTATGCTCACATTTTCTCTTGTATTACCCAACCCTTCACCTGTGAACCGTGAACAGAAGTTGATCATAGCACCGTTTTATTACACTTTCCTATAAGGAATATCTTGTTTCCATGAAATTTTAATAATTATTTCCATAGAGTAATTTTAATATAGATTCCTTTGTTGAGACTTGACAAAAAGCCTAAAGTCACAAAATATTTTCTGGCAAACTGAAAGTTTCCATATGAGCACATAAAACTTAATTTGCAAAGACAACATTGTCCCTCTATGGAAAGGAAAAAGGCCATTATAGTTACTGAAGATATCTCATCTTCTGAACCTAATTT
The DNA here is from genome assembly GCA_003713295.1 of Parotia lawesii. Taxonomy (NCBI): domain Eukaryota; kingdom Metazoa; phylum Chordata; class Aves; order Passeriformes; family Paradisaeidae; genus Parotia; species Parotia lawesii. Next base: position 2,524,476 of record RAHM01000062.1, read on the forward strand.
TTCTTTTATCATCCCTGAGTACCTGCAGCCATGTAATCAGACTTTCATTTAGAAGCTATTTCTTGTTAGGGTACTTTAAACAAAAGAAGAACTACTGTTGCTAGAAAATTCTTCAGAAGGCTTACTAGGATCAAGTTCAAAAATCATATATGCAAGCAACTCTTCATTTTGCAGCTTTCAAAAATCCATATGTGAATCTTTGGAATTTACAAATGATGGTTATCCACTATAACACCAGGTTAGATTGTAACTCTATGACATCCCTTGACAATCTCAGTGACTTCAGAAGGTCTTTTATTTTTGGGTGTCTTCCTCAAGACACAAGATTGTAAAAAATTTTTATTACCTTAATTTCTCCATTACTTCGTTTCTCTTATCTTTAGTGGTTACTTTGGTGGGAACATTTGCAAGGAGGTGGATTTTTAAGTGAGTGAATTGCCTGGCACTAAGTATGAATCAGATGCAAGAGCCATGTCAGAATGCAAATATTCAGTGTAATTCAACTATCAGCTATAAAGGAACTATTCTTTGGTTTTCTACTGCTAACTTTTTCATTGATACATGTCTTTTGAAGTTAGAACAAAAGAGACAGCAGTCTGAAAGGCAACAGCCTCATTAAGTAGTCAAGATTAATTAGATATTAGTCAAGATAATTAGAATGGGATCATTATGGACCTGCAGAGAAGTGGGGGTTTTATCAAGACATAGAATATTGGCTTCTAAATAGCACTAAGCATCCCACTGCTGGGTCATGAAATGGGTGATGTGGGTGGTAGATTGACAGAGCCAGAGGTTAAGATATGGCAGCTGAAAACAGTCATTGTAAGTATAAGAACATTTACAGGTAACCACCACTAATTCTTGGCGTAAAAATCTGTTGGCTGGCATACAGTACTAGTTTTTAGGGTAACCTATAATCATCCTTAAATTAAGTAATGAATGCACAATAATTAAAATGATATTTAAAATTGGAATTTGTTCCATGTATGAATTTTGACATATTAATATATAATTCCGGTTAAAACTTGCATTGAGTTGGAGCTGGTGTTAAGTTCTTCATTGAGTTAGATATTTAGATGGGTCCTCATAAGTATTTCCACCAGGGTAAGCACAACTAGTGGCTGTTGTTAACCCTGACTTAAAAACCAAATAAATAAATTAGGGCTACATTAGTATTGCATTCAAATAAAGTGTTCCAGAAGGGAAATGAATTATATATATATTTTTAAGATACGCTTGTCCTGTGAGCTGCCTCCATTCCATTTTTTCGCAGTTCTGAATGTCACCGTTACCATACAAATAATTTAATATGTTTAATTATACAAGATATTTTCAACTTGGTAAATAAACTTTGACTAGGTGTCCATGTTAACAAGAGTTAATGACAAATCAAACATGAGAAGATAAACAACCACACTAATATTATGCCCTTTTAGCAAAAAACTCGTATATATTTTTTCAAAACGCTGTAAAAATCCAAGTTTTGCAGACTTTCTATTCTGGTTTGCATATATAAATTATTTCAGTTTGATTTTAAAATTTATGTGATTCAAAACAGAGCTTGGAGGAAGCCAGTTTTCCTCTTTCTGTGGAAATGTGGAAAGGAGAGGAGAGGAGAGGTGAGGGGATAGAAGAGGGAAAGGGAGGAGATGGGAGGAGAGAGAAGGGGAGGGGAGGGGAAGGGGGGGAAGAACACTGATATTTCCTTTAAAACAAAAGTATTTTAAAAACTAGATAGTTCAAATATTTTATTTCAGTAGAACAGAAGTAATAAATTTTACTTTGATGTCTAAAAATTTATAGCATAATCTGGAAAACAGTCTTATTATTGTGGATATTAAAAAATTATTTTCCTAAAAATATCAACATGGAATTTTTTAACATGATTTTTAGTATGATATATTTGCAATGTCATATATCTTCTCCCCCCACTGAAATTACTAAAAATTGACTCACTTCTGTGAGCTTTCTCTTGTGAGTGACCTTTTTCATAAGCTTTTGGTCTATTTCTACCTCAAAGACATTTTGCTACAGTATTTTACAGAGATTAAAAAATCAAATTACTTCCCCCTCCCAAGAAAMAACGCCAAGCATTTCCACCATGCAGCATTTTATTTTTAGAGATCCATATGAATAGCCTGATTTGCACAAGTGCTGCACACTCAGCATTATCTATCTGTGGGAATTGGATACTTGATGCTTTTTAGAAATCACAAGAGGATCCATTGAAAATAATACTTAAGAGGAAAAAAACACAGGATATTTCTATATGAACATCATGCCCTTGTGATGAGCTTATCTGCAATTTTTCAAGCTTATCTGCTGTGCTACATAACACTTTCCTCCATTTGCCATGCAAAAAAGATTCAATTAAGGGCACATGAATTAGTTTAAATAGTGATAATTTGAACATCTGAATCTAAAAGAAAGAACATTTAGAAAGAACATTTCCTTTAGAAATTGTAAGTTGAAATAGTGCTGTATTATGCTATTCTTTTTGAAACTGAGGACTATGTCATAACAGTATAAATTTGAATTATAACCTAAAACCTCCACATTTTGATATTCAGAACAAACTGTTTTCTTAAGAAAATAAATATCTCCAATTTTGGAAGAAGAGATTGCTCTGTCTTTCAGGTATTCCTTTCCTAGAGTGTCCTTTACAGGTAGATGGAATAAATATAATGACTTTATGAAATGACACTGCTGCTGAAGTACTGTGTAGTTCAACATCTTACCATGCCTGGATTGAAATGGCTCACATTTAAAAGACACCTGGATATAAAACCTTTGTGAAGAGCCGATCACAATGATGTGTAGAGAGATGCATGGGATGACTGAGGACAGTGTGAGACCCAAGAGTCTCACATAAGTTTGTTTCCCAGTATTGAGTTCTTTTGGTACAGATATGTGAAGGGCGTTAAGAGTCTGTTTTATAGATCCTGGTGTAGCTGTTGAAATTGTTTATCATAGAGCCAGAAAAAAAACCAAAGATCAAGGACTAAATTCTGACCCAGTGTGCACCAACATGAATTCAGAAGAAGTCCAGGGCAGTCAATGGTTTTCTATCAGATTTATAGCAGTGTAAGAGAAAAAAACTTGGTTCAAGGTCTTTCAGTGCACTGTGACAGAATGCAAAGTTCAGCTGCTTTCTTCAAGGATTAATTTTCTTTCAGACTGTCCCTTCATCCGATGGCATTTGCATTGCTGATTCCTACCCTGCTCCTCAGAGGACAGGAAAATATGTAGCTGCTCATCTCCCTGTTCAGTTTTTATAGATTACTTTGATGTTCAAAATAAATCTCATTATGCTGCAGATCAAAGAGGGCAATTCCTTTCACCAAAGCAGTACAATAAGCCAATTAACATTTTTAAAATTTTTTAAAAATAATTTAATGCAGAAAATGTCGCCATAATATATCTGTTGTGAATGGGTAGGTCTGCAGGTTTCCTCCTTTCCTAAATTAAACTGACCTAAAATAGGTCTTAAATACAATTTCATAATTAATAATTGTACATTTATGGTTTGATTGTTTTGAAAGTAAGCATACTGGAGTTTGACATTTTTATTTGAGTACAGGTTTTAAAATTTTAACAAATTAATCTAGATTCTGTAGTCATTCTGTATATTGTGATTGAACTTGGTTTTGGTTATGATTAATATTGATTGAGCATTGATGTTAATTTTCTGATGCAGCTGACGGAGGACCCAATGAGGAAAGGTGAGCTGTTGGATCTTATAAGAAGGTCCAACAAGGAAGGTCTGGTCAGAGATGTGAAGGTTGAGAGAGCTTTGCCTAAAGTGAACACAGCTCCTGGATTTCAGAATCGTGTAAGGAGAGAGAAGGACAATGATTAAGACTGTAACCTTGGAATTCAGGAGAACTATATTTGGCTTCTTCAAGGACCTTCTTGAAAGAATCCCATGGGAACACGCTCAAGAGCAAAGAGGCGTCCAAGTGAGCTGGTTAATATTCAAGGATCCCTTTCTCCAGGCTCAAGAACAGTGAATCCCCACAGGAAAGAAGTTGAGCAAAAGGGACAGGAGACCTGCATGGATGAACAATGAACTCCAGTCAAATCCAAAGCATAAGCAGGAGATGCACATGAGGTGGACTGACCTGGCTGAATGGCAGAGCTCAGAGGGGTGTGATCAGTAGCACAGGGTGTAGTTGGAGGTCTGCAAGTAACAGTGACCCTAAGGGTTAATACTTTAAATTATTCATCAATGACTTGGATTAAGAGGCAGATGCCTCCTCAGTAAGTTTGCTGATGACACAGAGCTGRGWGGAGTGGCTGATACCCCAGAGTGCTGTGYAGCCCTTCAGAAGGACCTCAACAGGATGGAGAGATGGCCGGAGAAGAACTGCCTGAAATTCAACAAAGGCAAATGCAGGGTCCTGCCCCTGGGGAAGAATAACCCCATGCACCAGCACAGGCTGGGGGCTGACCTGCTGGGAAACAGCTCTTTGGAGAAGGACGAGGGGGTGCTGGTGGACAACAATCTGTCCATGAACAAGCAGTGAGCCCTTCCTTGTGGCCAAGAAGGCCAATGGTATCCTGGGCTGCATTAGGGAGAGCATTTCCAGCAGGTCAAGGGAGGTGATCCTGCCCCTCTATTCAGCCCTGGTTAGGCCACATCTGGAGTGCTGTGTCCAGTTCTGGGATCCTCGGTCCAAGAGAGACTTGGAGCTCCTGGAGTGGGTCCAGTGGAGGGCTACAAAGATGATTAAGGGACTGGAGCATCACTCTTACTAGGAAATAGAGAGAGCTGAGCCTATTCAGACTCAGAAAACATGACTGAGAGGGGACCTCGTCAATGTCTACAAGTATTTGAAGAAGATGGAGCCAGGCTCTTCTCAGTGATGGCAATAGAATGAGAGGTAATGGGCAGAAAGTGGAACGCAGTATGTTTGCCCTGAACATCATGAGGAAGTATTTCTTTACTGTGCAGGTGACCACACCTTGGAGCATGTTGCCCAGAGAGGTTGTGGAGATATTCAAAAGCCCTCTGGACACAATCCTGAGTAATGTGCTCTGGGGAACCCTGTCTGAGCATGGAGGTTGGACTACATCACCTCCAGTGGTCCCTTCCAACCTTACAATTCTGTGATTCTGTGACTATTTAGTGAATAAAGTTTTTATCTTAAAATTTATCACAGATGTCAGAAGATGTTGTCCKACCCTAAAAAAATTATACAGAATATGTCATGGGTTATTCTAGTCTATCTGAGAGGAAAATATACAATCTATTCATTGATTAGATTACCTCTTTTTGCATTTCCTCTTTTATTTCCCTTTGTTTTATTTTCACATTTTATTAGCAAATCAATTAGTTTATACTGAAGTACAGAAATGTATTTTAGACCAACACCTCACTTCCCACAAGGAACCATATGCATCAACTAATATCCCTTTTTGTTGGAATAATTATATGAAAAGAAAATCACCATTTTAATTAAGCTGATAGTAAAGAATATAAATCAGGAAAACATTTCTCCTCACACTCCTAGCATGTTAAGCATTAAACATTTTTTGAAAGCAAGTCCACTCAGGGATATGAGCAGTAAGGAGAGACTATTTAACATTTATTTAAATTTTAACTGTTGAATGGCCTTCGAATTTTTCTATGCTTGCCACAAGTCAGTTGATATATTAATTGTGTATTTCAGAAATAAAGTGAGGGGTTTTTCTGGTTTTTTTGTTATGGTATTTCATTTTTAAATGGGCCTGAATACAAAGACAGGTATAAATCTACAGCTTCGGAAAGTGACAGAAAACATGTCAGACTTAATAAACTTCACGCTGAGTTGCTATTGCAGCTGTAAAAAGTACAACTAACAGGYTGACAATTTCACCCAAGAATAAAAACTCTTGGTTACTACATTAAAGAAGCCTGACCCTGATGCTTAAAAGGAGGTGAAAGATGCAACTATTACTATTACCAACAAAGCATGGCTTGATGTGTCTGGCTTTTCCAAATCCGAATGTCCTGGATACATTGCAGCTACAGCTGAGTAATAATCCAAATCTTTCGAGTATATTTGTATTGTTAAATAGATTTTCTTTTAGATGCATTCTCATAATTTTGGTATGAGATGATTAGTAATCTTTATAATAATATTTGATTTTTAGTATACTAATGGGCATTTCAGTGAATAAACTTGCCAGAAGGAATTTATTTCTACAGATGCAAAAATATTAATTTGTTACTAGAAAAATTTAAAGAAAGTGAAAAAATAACATTGCATGTCACTAGAATTTTCTGAGCCTGAGACCTGAAAGCTAAAATCAATTAATCACAGGATTACGCTATAGAAACAAATATATCAGTCAAAACTCTGGTTCAAAACACTGCTGTTTTCAGTCAAAATTCGGCTATTAGATGCTTGCTGTGGATTGCATATGAACAATCAATGTACCAACAATTACTGACAAATTATATGATGATTCATCTCTCTATAAAAATTCCAGTTCAACCAACAGCAACCTATTTGCAGTCAGTTTTTCAACAGAATGAGGAGTAATACAATGGATTTATTAGTAGTAAGTTCTCCATGCTAGCATAAAGYCTGAATAAAATTATTAGACCTGCTCAGTGAAGATGTATGCAGAATGAAAAATCTAGTTTAAGAATTTTCTCAGATATTAGAATGTGCAAAATAAAAAAGAAAAATTCTGCAAAATAAAATTCAAAAATATTTGATTTTAGATTCATCTCAAGGAAAAGTAAAAAAAAATTGTTTTCGAATTGTAAAGTAAAATGTTTTTATATATATTTTGGTATATATCATGTTGTTGTATATAGCACTGATGTATCAAGATTTTGCAGTACAGGTAGAGTCTGAGAGTTGGTTTTTTAGTATAAGGTGGCTGTTTGTCTATTTCTTCCTATTAATTTAGAGAAATTATATTTTTCAATGTTACCTAGAGCATGAAATATGCAGGATCTAATCTATTTTGGTTTTAAAAATGTGTATTTAGAGAAAATGCAATGTACATATTAAATTAATATAATATAAGTAAGCCATCCTGTGGGGTGACAAGTCCGGTCATAAGGGTATCTTTCCTCAGTATATATGTGTTAACAGATCAAAATGACTAACACCGGTTTTGAAGCTTTGATGTGTACGTACATTACAGTGCTATATCATGCCTCCTGTCATCCAGAATTTTCATTTTTCTATTATGTGTCATGTTGGGATCCTTTGATACACTAAACCCAGAACAGAGCCTTCCAAACCAAATGTACAGACCCTTTTCTGTGACGTGCTAATCTTGACTAGTTCTTTCACTTCTGAGTTGAGTGTAAATAGTTGCTGTCAGCGCAGAGGATAGCTTTGAGGTGCAGCTATAAAAGCCATTTTTCTGACTGTGATAACCTAGTCAGTGTTCTTCCCATCTATACACCCCTGAATTAATGAGTGGTCCTCTTACAGCTGTGCAGGAATGCCGCTTGTTGAACTATGATTTATGACTATTGATTGGTGAACTAACAATAATGACAAGGCACACGAACCCTGCAATATCTTTTCAAGAGTGAGGAGATTTTTTTGGAGATAGATGATATGAACTTTGGAAAAATTAATAATGCAAAGGTTAAATAGAGTAGTAGGTACAAATCTCTAGTTTTGGCTGCCTGTCTTCAGATTCTGAAATTTATGTAAATATGCAGAGTAGGATCCAGCTGCCCTTCCAGCAGTGAAGGTGTGCATCTATCTTCCCTGTGATGTGCTACTGGACCGTCTGCAGTGGAGAGCTGACTTGATATTGCCGTGTAGCCAACATGAATTCATGATGTCAGTGGAAGCAGAGGGGACTTTGAGAGATGCTTTGACAAATTGAAATGACTCACATAGAATAATTTTTTATGACTGACAAGAAATAAACTTGGCATTTTGTCTGCGTAGTTCTTTCTTCCAAGACCGTGTTCTTTGTAAATGTTCAGGCCTCTTGTTGTTGTTCAGGTCTGGTTTTCCACCGCAGCCACAAGGCCAGTTTGTTGCTTAAGGGACAGAAATAAGAGAGGAATTAAAATACAGATATACAGTCAGAAGCAACCCTAGCCGGTATTAAATATTGAGTAAGTTTCGGGGGGACTTTGGAGACCATTCATCCTTTTAAAGACAGTGGCCAAACCTGTACTCAAACATACCTATGTCAAGACAAGAAAGTTTTGAGAAGCCTTTTAGTAAATACAGGGTCTCCAGCTAGAAATTACTGCAACTATTAAAAGAGTTTAAAGTTGGTAGAGAATTTAATATCTGCTGACCTGAATATACTACTGTGCATAGGTACCTATATATGCACAGATCATCTTTCTGAAAATGTGTACATTAAGATAATGGCATGAGGTACTTTCAGTATATGTTCACTTTCCATTTGAAATGGCACAATCTGCTTCCATTTTTCACTACAAAAAAAAGGTAATTCGTTATTTAACACATTTTGTATGAAGCTTCTCATACAGTTATCTTGTTCACTTTCTCTAGCTCTATCTACATCTTGTAGAATCCAAATGTAGTGGATTATGATTGATTCTGTGCCCTGATATAAATCCATTGGGGAAAGGTCAGAATAAATTCTGGAAGCAAAATATGTAATTCATGATTGCAAATAATCTTGGGCCTTTACAAGAATTTGTATACAGTGCCTTCTGTTAGCAGTACTTTGGTAGATCAAAATAGCTCCTTCCTTTCATATTTGATGAAAACGCAAGCAGAAGAAACGAAAGTTATAGAAATAAAAATCTCATACTTACATGAATTTATAATCAATCATACATTGATTTTTAATACACTCTGTACCTGGAACATAGAATGACCATGAACCTGCATGTAAGCAAGACAAAATGAAAAATAAGCTCATGTTGCTTGGTATTTGCTTCACAATATAGTATTTTTTTAAAGAGAATATAAAATAATTGTTTTTAGAGAAGATTACTTCAAAAAACATAATGATATGTACAGTTTTGACGTTGAAAAGAATCTGATGGCTAGATAGATATCTGGGTTACATAGAACATATTATACATGTATAAATAAGCTCAATTTGATTCTAGCATATTTGTAATAAAGCTAAGTTGTCTTGACTCACATAATTAGAAATCTAATCTGGAAAAAACTTGTAAAAGCTTGCTGTGATGCACTTTTGAAGTCATCAATATAACACCTTTAAAGGCATTTTTCTTTTATGATACTCTGCCTTAATATCTCCTTTTATCAATTTCCTTTTGTCARCCTGCTGCACACACGTTACCCTTGATCCCATCATCTTCCTTGAATGTCAAACTAATTAATTAAAAGATTTTTTATGTATTATTTGTAATGATTACTTGCCCTTGCCTTTATACTGACAGATTCTGAAGTTTTTTGTATCTGTGTGTATGCAAAATCTAGTTTCATAACTGAAAACACAGTTTCAGTTTAACTTCAGATTATACATATTGTGCAGATCTTTTAAAAGAATTCCTACCAAATTCTCCATCCAGTTTGACTTCTAGTATGTCCATTTGTTTGGCCTTTTTTTTTCGTTTGGTCCTTTAAAGAACTGCAATGCCTTAACCTTTGCCCAAAACAAAACCCAAGGAAAGTCAGGATATACTTTTCATAGATTTGCATTCTCACAGCAGCTTCCATCCTCTGTGGTGGAAGACACTTGTGAAGTTTGTTCTTTCAGCTGCACTGTCAGATTTCTAGATTCTGGCCTTAACTTTTGAGCTGATTATTGTCCTAGACAGAAAAGGAGACTTTGTTGGCTTAAAATGGTAGATCCAAACTTTGTATGGGAGTTGCTCCTCTTCTGATGAGTGGTCAGACATCTCCAACCAAGACAGATGAGAGATCCTACCAATTTAGTGGGTTCATTCCACCTTTTACCATAATAGAGTTTTTTAGGAGCTACATTCTAATTTTGAATTTCTAACAATCCTTTTGCTGCTTTAACTCTTATTGCAGCTAACAAAATGAACCATAAATTCAGAAATCTCTCCAAACCCACTTATTTCACTGACATGACTTACCTTTCCATCCTCTTTCATACCTCCAAAAATTAATTTGTACTGAGAAGAATCACCTGTTTTACGGCTGGAACAGTAAACAGATTTGAAGAAGCATTTTCATTAGCACTTTAATAACCAAACAGAATTCAGAATTAGAGAAATCTCATGAGTTTACAGTTGGGAAACAGCTAACCATATATTAAAACTGAATCTAAGTTCAGGAGTAAATTTGAGAGTGTAACTGCTGACAGTGACTGAAAACTAAGTGTTCTGCAGTTGTCAGCAAAAAGTGTGTCATGGCCTTTTAAAAGTTTGAACAGTAGAGGTTTTTTTAAATTTTTGTCAGATTAAAAAGTCATAGTTTTTTCAGAAGAGTGAATACACTTTTTATATTTCAATCTAGATGTTTAAATATGGTTTTAGCTGCTTTGGTTAATTTTACAGGGAAACATGGTTTYCTTTAAGGTTGCCAATTTGACCTAATTTAACCTTCTAGAAGGAAAAATATATCCTTAAATTGCCTGTTACTCCCCATTGAATATAACACAATCCTGGAAAGGAACTAAGAGGTAGATGTCCACATTACAGATGTCCAGAGTCTTACAGGATAATCCGAAACAGATTACCTGAGAGAAATTTGAGTTGTATTTTCATTCAGTTCAGACATCAAGACATATTCTTATTTTGACAGTTTTTTCTAACCACTTCAGTGTAACCTCAGAAACCCTTAAAGGCTGACTACCACCATTTTCCTATGGGTGGAAATGATGCATACAAAAGTTTATGTCGCTATGTAGAAGATCAGAAATTCTGTTTTTCACTTGTTCTCCAGCCCTGTTGTTAGAAATTAATCTAATTATCTCCTTTTTTCAATAACTGATAGTATATGAGCAATGCTTTTGTTTGGTATCAAGAACTGGTTTAGATATTACTATCTTCCTCAATTTTATTTTACAGTAGCTGTTATTAAAAAAACCTATGCAAKTAGACACTGATTACTTTTAACAGGCTTACATACTTGAATTTTATGTTGTTGCACTCTTTCTACTTTTAGTAATTGAACAGGTTGTTCAATTATTTTACAATTTCCTGCATTTCTAGGCAGACTTAACATATTAGAGATTATTTCAAAAACAGCAATAGACTTTATCAGACACCGTAAGTGTGTGGGACATATCTGAAATGTAAGGGCCCAATCCATTTTTTTATTCCTGCTATTGTAAAAAGAGGCGAAAAAAAAATGTGTTATTTGAACTGGTTTGGAGGTCATATCAACCAGATGCATATCTGCTAGGTATTTCTCCACTATTTAATGGTTTTTTTTTTCCCCCCAGCAACCTTCACATCAAGGTATAGGTGAATGAGGAGAAGTGGGAAATTTGGCCAAATTTCCTGCTACCATGGTTTTGACATGGCTGAACTGTACTCTTCTTGAGATTCCCAGACCATGGGAGCTCCCAGACCTCAAGAGTGGTTGTTCTCCAACCCTGCTCAATGCTTTGCCAGCCTCCTGCACCTCAACGGAGTCTGTAAGAATATAGAAGGACACAAATACTTGAGGTGGATTTCGCTGAAATGTTGCCTTTTTCTTTTTCTGAACAAAGCACACCAAAAAAACACCAGCAGCAATTAAAATCCCTAAAGATATGCTTTGTTAGAATTAGAACAAGTCTCCTTCTCAGTCAGAGAAAACAAACTTCTGAGTAAGTCTGGCTCTTAAATATTTTATTCTATTACATTTAAAGATATTTAAAGATATCCATCCACTTCCATTAATCTATTTTTGCCTCAAATGAATGGTAAAACTATTTCAATATTTCCACAGGAATGCACAACACTTTTCATCTACCATTTAGGCTTCTCTRTTAGGGAACACTAACTGGGTTTTGCCAGAGGAAGTTAATTTCGCTCTTTAATGCTTCCATTGACTTTCTATTTATTTACAGTTCATACCCTACAGAAAACTAGAAATACAAAAGCAAGGCTTAGAGCTGATCAAAATTAGTTGAAAGCAGCTTCCTAAAGTTCTGTGAGATGAGAGTTTTTTGTGTATGTGTTTTTAACAACAATATGAAAACTCCTACCCCATTCTGTACAATTAGGTATTTTCTCTAAATGTTATGATTCTGAATTTTGGAACAGCTGTTGCTAGARGCATGGAGATGACTTGCCAAAATAAATGTTAGAAACAGATTAGTAACTCTGTTAAAGGCTTGTGATTCAGTAGATAGATGTGGTGTCCGATAATAAATTCCTTGGCGTTCTGATGCAGTTAGATTCATCTATGTCCATAGCAACAGCCTGATCACACTGGACACTGAGACACAATATTACAGCAAGCTTCCCATACACTCTTAACTTTTCCTCCTGAAGGTGGCCCAAACCATTGTTATGTTTGTTAGACACAGCTAAGTGGAAATGAAAGGCTCTGAAGAGTTTGTAAATTCAAGATAGATTAACTGAATAGCTTATTTTCTTCATTATGTCCTAGGAAAAAGAAACCAGTGTTATATTGGCAACCTGCTGATTAAGCAAAGGAACATGGCCAGAACATCATAAACTATTTACAAAGGCAGTAATTGAAATTAATGAAATGTTGAATGGACATGACAGAGTAAAGCAATCAGAATGGAGACTTCACTTCTTTTCACACTCTCTGGTATAATGGGATTCAAAGAAAACCCATTCCCCTTAGAGCTAAGAACAGTGATTATTTTGAAGTGGATTCAGGTTTAATTCACGTTTGYTTAATTTCATAATGCTACAGTTTTTGCCTCCTTCAAGTTCTAAGTGAATGTAGATGAGATGTCAGCAACATCAATCCATCTGTTTCTGGAAGCAGTGAAAAAACTGCACTGACTAGGTTGACTTTGGAAAATAACCAAAGTGGTTGTCATTGTCTTCTAATCCTTTATGTAGTTACTTTTCCAGCATATGCAGAATTGCATGTGGATTTCTGCAGACAAACAGTCTTTAAGAGGTGTTTCCATTTCCCAGATAGCACCAAGACTTTCAAGGACAAAAGAAAAAATAGAGGAAAGAAGTAAAAGATAAAGCTAGGGGTGGGGATGCAATGGCTGCTGGTAGGAAATAAAGACATTTTGGTTAGAAATTGGGAGAGTTAAGGACTAAGTTTCCTTTGTATCTAGGGTAAGCTGTTGCTTGCTTTTTTGCCTGATCTTTGAGCATTGTTATTGTTCTAATAATTACTGTGAGTTAAGAGAATTCATGTCTTTTCCAGAGGTGGCCCTCTTGTCAACATGTACCCCCTATCYTTCAACAAACTTTAGGACTCAATTAACGGTAATCTAAACTCAGATCAGCCTGATTCTTCCCCTGGACTCTGGGTACATGCTCCTGACATTTCTTCAACCAAAAGCTTGAACACACATTGCTCTCAATAAGATGATTCAAGAATACATCCTCAGGAAGAGGTGAGAGTAGGGATGTGGCAGTAAAAAACTTGAGTAGCAGTTGGTTTTAGCATTAAATGGGGCATATTTTATTGGCAAAACATAATTTTTCTCATAATTTGCATCTGTACAGTGCAAAAAATGAAACTATCTCTGGAAGCAGAATATAATTATGTCAAATTAAAATCTGAATTATCAGRCAAGGGAAAGCAAAAAGGCAGTGTTTCCAGGAGTATCATTTGTACATTGTTTGGACTAATTCCTTTAAAAGAACACTCTATATAATGCTTAAATCAACCATTTTTTCTGTGTAAGATTAAATATTTTAAATTTTGGATTCAAATAATTAATAACCATTGCCATACACATCCATCCATCCATCTATCTATCTATCTATCTATTGATCTCAAAAATTCCATGTACTGGAGCCCACCAGGAAGGAATAATGAACATTAGTTCAATAACAACTGTGCTTAGCCTCTTTCTCTATTTATTCTAAGGTATCTTTGAAGACCACTCCCAGTGAGGCAACTCAGGACTTCTGAACAAGATGAAAATAACTGTCATGTAAAACCTGTGGAAAATGGAAGGAAATTTTCCCAAGCAATTATAGAATTTGCAGAGCATGCACTGGATTGTAAATGTGTTAATTAAAAACGGCTGTTCATGAATGAGTGGTTGCTTAGCAATATATGATTGGTGATTGTTATAGAAGACCATTCAGTTACCATGCTAAAACATAGACTGACCACAGMTGTAAGAACTCTCAGATTTAGAACATTGTTTATGAAACTTAGGTCAACAGCAAATTCTTTGTCTTTCTCATCAAAATGGAAGAAATCTACTTCCTCCAGTAAACAGCTAATGGCTGAAATATCTCAATTTTCATTTAGAATTCAATTGGTCATATTGTAACAAATTTTCATCTGTCAGAAACAAAACACATTTTCAGTTTTGTACCTCATAAAAGATTTTAGTGATAATTTTTTCCCCTTTATTTTTTCAGAAAGTGATATGTTTTATTTCTTAAAAACATATTCTTTAAATACTGGTCCTCCTAGCTGAACGAAGTATCCCTCCAATCTATGTTGCATGCTCATATTTTAGACACTGTGAATGTTGTTGTTGTGGAATAATAATTACCAAAGGCTCACATCTATTAATCATATCACAGTTACTAATTTTTCACATATCTCTAATGGAACATCACATTCCTCAGTATTTTCAATTCAGTTGAACCCTGGCATCAAGGATCAAGAGGCACATTTCAACTTAAGATAAACTGGGAAAAATCCAGTAAATAATAATAAGAAAAATTTACTGCAAGATTGTGGCATTATGTATTTATGGGAAGCGTCTTGCCCATGGGAATACTCCTTTATCCTAATGAGATAACACTTAAGACATTTAAAATATTTAATTTCCTGAATGTCAATGCACAAAGGTGGGATGGAAATGAATGTCCCACAGGCTTGAACAGGGGTAGGCTTACAGCAAGGTCTCATGTAGTAGCTGCTTACACAAGACTAGATCAGTCATTACTGACGTCAACAAAAAAATTTTGAGTGACTTGAATTGAACTTTTAAAGTTTGGGTTGTCTTGTACAGCCTGCCTTCAGTTATAATTATATTAATATTACCTTTCAGGACAATTCCATACAAGAGTTTAATTGACAGCAGATTTAGCTGTTCAATTGGTAATTCCTGTCAGTATTTTAATTTCAAAGATTRAATTTATTCCTTCTAAAGGAGACTTCTGAGCATCCAAGTGTGCTCAAATTTATGGTGACAGAAAATAATAAATGGCTTGATAACAAGAAACAAATTGACCTCAACCATCTACAAGTATTCTTTGCAATAACATAAATTTTGTCAAATTGCTTGCAATCAGCGATTTTCATTGTATGGTAGATAGAAAGCACAATTTAAAAGCAAGTCTGCAACAGAAATCTGGACCTAAGAAAAAAGGAATGCTTGTGTATTTTGTTTTAATTAAAGAAACTGATGGCACTTCATGTTCCAAGTTGTCCAACACATTTTATAGAAAATAGGGTGGGGAAATTGACAGAATAATTTTTTGTGCCCAAGTTCTTGCTGGTCTGGTGCTGAGTAGCCACTGAAGTCAAAAGTAGCCAAAGGTAATCATCATTTTATAAGATCTACTTTTTATCTTCTTCTCACCTATGCGCAGCAGAAATTTTCTTTTTTCTGTCTATCTTCCTGAATAGCTGCCACAACAGGATTAGGTGCATCTGTTTACATGCCCAATAAATAACCAGCAACTGCTGAGTTGACGTTACATTGATACATACACAAAGTTTATGTCTTTTCTCCTTGCATTTGATCTTTATAATGGAAGCAGACTAATATTATCCAATTAATCTTATGCAACATACTCAGCACACAGAAGGTTTAGTTTTAATTTACTGGGCTATAAGTAGCTCTAGTCTCTCTGCTATGCGTAGCATTTTGCAGCCATAAATTATTTGGTAGCAATTATCCCTTAAAATGTAACGAATGCTTGTTTTCAGTGACCTGAATTCAGAGCAATTGCAGAACTGAGAACAAAGGTACTTGAATAGTTTAGTGCTCTGTGGGTCTTTTCTCATAGCAAAATTACATCTGTGCATTTTGATTAAATAATCTCAACAATAAATATATATTTCATGTATGAAAACGGTTTGACTAAAGGATATAAAAGCTTCATATTTTTCCTCCCTAGGCTGTCCACAGGCCCTGGTCAAGCTTA
The DNA here is from genome assembly GCA_003713295.1 of Parotia lawesii. Lineage (NCBI taxonomy): Eukaryota > Metazoa > Chordata > Aves > Passeriformes > Paradisaeidae > Parotia > Parotia lawesii. Next base: position 2,540,638 of record RAHM01000062.1, read on the forward strand.
TCTAAATAGGCTGGAAGCTTAGGATTGATATCATTATTATTATAATTAGTAATAGTGATGCTATTATTATAAATTGTAGGCTCGGATGGTGCCAAATAAGACAGCAATGGTGAAAACTGAACCAGGCAATAACTTCTCTTCTGAAAAAAAGATCCTTGGCATCAAAACATGTTAGGAGTTTTGGGGAAAATGAAATTTCATGTTTTGGATGTAATTTGTTTTTCATATTTTTTACCACTTTTTGATATATCTCTGAGACACTACAAAAATTCTGGATAATCTGGCTTGGGAAAAGAATTTTAAAGAACATGACTATCAAAAATGAATCCCGGATTGTCTTTTGTCATTTTCTTTGTAATTTTGGGCTGAGCAGTCTTATTTCAGCTTTAAAATGTCTCAAAAATCCAAAGCAGGACCTGGCCAGAATGCACAATGGCTCTTTCCTGACCCGTATGCCTGGTCTCCATCATGCAGCAGATGGAGCATAGAACATATTGGGGTGTCCTTTTGTCAGGGAATTAGAATAGTTCAAAGGCACATACATGGTTCCTAAAGAGTGGAAGAGCTCTCAAATCCTGTTGCATAGACATAGTCAGAAGTAACTCCTTGGGCATTAAATACACCACTTGAACACGCATAACTACAAAAAAAGTAGTATCTTAATAACTGGAATGTTTCTACACTTAGAGCGTCCAGATAAGTATTACTTGAGAAATCTGGACACAAACCTGAAACAGTCATTATCAGATTTGCACCCTACAATCCATATTATGGTCTGCCATTTCAGAAGCAATTATGGATCATTAGTTTTAATAAGGAAAAATTAGTTGTCACTACGCACAAGTGGCATCACCTACACAAATGGCTTTGGGGAGCTGGAAAGCATTCTTTTTTTCCATCTGTGTTTAGAGTAAAAGCCTGGTCCTCCCTGAAATTAATTGTGGTATGCAATTTTCTTCACTGAGGCTAGGACTTCATGCTTGGCTTCCTATACTTTGCATTTCCAGTGTTTTCTGTTGCCTTGCAGGTATGCATGCACTTGCTCCATGATTTCTCAATCCTCAATTTGCATATGCTGCTTTAGGGGTATTGTGATAACTCACATCATTCATAGCAACACCTTTAGGGCACACCTTGGAACACATTTGGCAGCAGTGTTGATAATATATATTTATTAGTAAGTATTTAAAAAACACTATTTCCAAACATTAGATATTCAAGGCACATTTAACAGCACCGTACCAAGTCAAAGAGCTTTTCTATAGAGAGAAGCCTTAGACATAATTAGAGGACACTAAGAATGAAAACTGTGGATAAAGCTGTGAATATAGAGAAGGATTTCTGCCCACAAAAATCTTAGATGACAGCAGAGAATAAAGGTAATTTGCCACTTATGTTTCTTGGCAATATTTATTTATTTATTTATTTTATTTTTAAAGTGTTCAAAACAATGACTATAATTATTTTTTAATTAAAATGGACCTGAAAGTGATTAAAATGGATTTTAAATGGATTTTAAAGTGGCTGCAAATTATTTTTCAGAGAATGTGTTATACTTCAAATTTAAGTAACACAAAGGAGAAAAATATTATGTGCTATGGAACATCAATATATAGCAGACTCAGTGTTACAGAATTTGCAACTTTGTGCCTATCATCGGGGCTAATTTTGTGACCCTTTGAGTGAGAAACTTATGTAAGTAATCAAACCGGGTGGAAAACTCAGAACAATGAATGTTAAAGTAGAATTCAGAGTCTGAATATGAGCTAAGAGGACATACGGGCACTTCCACTAATAAAGAATAGAAAATTATGTACTGAAAGCAGATTCCACATAGTATATTGAGCTAAAGAATTGTAGCCAAGACTCTAAATCATGCTGCTGAGTAGCATCATAGCRTTTTCCCACTTTTGTTTCCCTACTTACAATATACAAAAAAAAAAAAAACATGGTAAAAAAAAGGCTTGTTACAATTAATATTAAGTCTAATTTTATTTATACAACAATTCCCATTCTCCTTCTAATGTGCCTAAGGACTGCCTAAGGAATATTAAGCACAGTCAGAATAAAAGAGAAATAAAAAAAAGCCTATTTCCATAATCACTGAAGATGAGTAAACTTCAAAAATTGATGAATAAACTTCAAAAACTGAACCCAAGCAGTTAAATTTTACCTAGGACATATCAACATCTACCTTACATTCTGGTCAGGTTGGATATTATAAGAAAGTCACCTGTAAGTATAGAGAAATCTACTCTTCTTGATGTCTATTAGCACTTGTGACTCTACTCCAAGCCAAAATTTCCAGGGCAGAAGCAGAAATTAAAAACAAAAGGCAAAAACTATACAGGGAAAAAAACAAACCCTGATATATATAACTGACATATTTTTGATATGGCATTTGGTGGAGAAACCAGAATCTGTATCCATTTCCAAGGCCAATGAAATCTCATAAAAGTCCTGGGCTTTGGAAATACCATCTCGTAGTTATGTTTAATCTATTCTAGGCAGTTATTTTTATTAAAAGCCTCCAGTAATGGAGATCTTAAGCTTCTTCCCTGGCATTTCTTACTCTATCCATAGTGAACAAGAAAAAGTATGTTTACTTTTACAGCATCSTTTTACCTTTTTAACCTTTCTGCTGTCTCTTACTTCAGTCTTTTTTTTTCTTATTCAGTTTGATCACTCGTTCTTCCTATGTCTTTTGTGCATGATTCCTTTTGTAATGACAAGGAAAAGATCCAGTTGGTGCTATCTCTTCCTTTTTTTTTTTTTTTTTAAATCCATAGACCCAAACTGACTTAGTATTTTAGCTAAGCTCTTTAACAGTGTTGAATGACAAAAGCAATAGAACAGCAGGGGTATTTAATGTGTTCCATGTRCAATATTGCTGTGTACAGTCTGAGTGGGCTGGTTTTCTTTCCTTTTCTATTTTTTATTGCCTAAGTGTGAGCTCATTGACCCATGTTTGGTGCTTGATAAGTACAGTCTTCAGAAAACTTTTCTGTATAATTTCTTCCTTGCCATTTGTTTCCATTTTACACTGTGAAGTAAAGTATATCTAGTAAAAATAGAACTGTAGTTCTTCTTAAACTCATCCTTGTTTTTTCAGATAATTTTGCAAGGTTGATTTGAATTCCAAATCACATTCTAATGTACTTTCAAACATTCACAGCTTCATATCCTCTGGAAATTTAATAAATGTACACTCAGATCTCATTCCAGTCATTAATGGAAACATCGGGGAGTTGTGGACCTGGGATATCTTGAAGACTGTGACATTCAAAATCAAGATTTAAAGTCTGTTGGCAATCTGTCCTGTTTCCTTAGTGAGCTTCGCCTCCCATTTTAAGTGTCTTTTGATGAAATGAGATTTTAGAGTCTGATAGAGATGTATGCAATACATCTGCACTTTGCCTATGAGAGGGACCAATCTGATTTTTATTTATGCCCCAACATATGCTATGCATGAGGCGTAGGATTCCTGCAGGGGCTGGACACGTGCTGGGAGCCCTGTCCCGGGGAGGCTCCGCCTGGCAGCCGATCAGGGCAGAGAAAGCTTCCGCGATCGGGCTGCAAACAACCCCCCCTTGCCGATGGGGCAGGTGCCCGCATGCCTGGGAAAAAATGCCCGGGAAATCAGGCTATGGGAGGAGCCTTAGCACATAAAAGCGTTTAACTGCGGTCCAACCASGGCCAGTTTACTTTGGGTTTCTTGGGGGGAGTGAGGGTTTGCCCGGAGGGTCAGCTTGTCTCCCGCCTCGCCTTTTTCTCCCTGCGGTCCTGCTTCTTGCCTGGCTCTCTTCCCTGCCGGCGCCTGTCCTGCCCCGCTGCGCTGCTTCCCGAGGCCGCTGTCGCCGCGACCACCTCGTGCTCCGCTGTTTCCCGACGGAGCGCCCGCAGCCGCCGCGCCCCGGCCCCGAGAGCCGCCGCTGCTGCCCGAGTGCGGCCGTGGCCACGGCAGCCTGYTCTTCMCCGACGGGAGGGACACGCAGCCGGCTGCTGCTTGGAAATCGCGCCCAGCCCRCCCCGGGAGCCACGCAGACTCATCGCAGCTTGCGGCACACACCCTCCGTCTGCAGAGCTGGCGCTGGCCGGGCGCCCGGGGCACAGCGGGAACGGTCTGTCCCGGTGTTCTGTTTCGGTCTCTGTCTCTCTTTTATTCTCTGCTCGCTTTTCTATCCCCCCTTCGGTAGGAACACTTMTCTCTCTTTATCAGTAAAAAGCTCCCAGATATAATATTGCCCCGTTTGTGCTTTATTTTCGTCCGAGAAATCTATCAAAAAGAATCCTCTGCGGCTCCCCTTTTACAGTGGGACGGGGCAGCTTAATAGTGTCTTGACAACTCCATCAACAAATTTTAGCTCGTTACAACACTGCTGTTTAAATAATCAGTTTCAAAGTGAGCAAAAAGCTCAAACAAATGTTTAGAGCTTAACTGTTGTTTCTCTTTCCTGCTCAGGCCAATCCTGTCCATGATACATTGAATAGCCCTCATATAGAAAGTACGAGGTAAGTCTTTCACGTTTCCGTATCATTTAGCTGTATACAAACYGATCATTATGTTTTACATCAAGCCTTAATCAGGACTGCAGTTGCTGGTCTGGTCTTATGATTGAAGTATAGAATTTCCTGTTATTCCATTACATGGGGAAGCATATTCTAAATTGTCTTATGAAATACAGAAAGAAAAAAAAAAAAGAGAAAAAGGAGTGAATTCTAGATTCCAGATAAAAGGGAGTAAATAAGACCATTACTTTGTCTTGAGCTTCAGTGGGTTGCCAGCTGCCTTCTCTGAAATAAGCCTAAGGCAATTGAACAAGTAATACTGTTGAAGACCAATGGAAGCACAAAACACAGACTACTCTGAGTCTCAAACTGTAACTTTTCTGAGATAATGAACCTCTGATAATACAAACAAATTCTAGGTGGCAAATAATTCCTTTTCATGTTAATGATGTTTCAAGAAATCCAATAATGTAACCACAAAACAGTCAGCAACCTTAATCTGCAGGATGCCAGGTGAGAATTATAGGCAAAATTGCAGGATGCACAATTCAAGTGGGCTTGGGGAAGTGTATTAAGTCACAAGGATTTCAAGTTTTTAAAAAATAGATCTGTGGGCTACTGCCATTTACATCCTACTCAGCCTGGGAATTAGATCTTGATGATGTATGGTAGCTATTAAATTGTGGAAAGTAGGGTTATGCTCTGATCCCTACAGAGCCACTAATTGAGTTGTTCCTATATTAATGGATAAATGTTGAATATAGCTATGGAGACTAAAGATATACAGTTCTGTATATGATGGCATAAGCACAGACTCAGAGCAAATTTAGCATTCATTCAGCCTCCTATGGTCCCCATCCTCCGGTAAGATTTCAACTACTTCAGTAAATGATGACAAATGCTTGAAGCCAAGATATGTGAAGAATGAAATTATTTTTTCAAAGTTAATTCCTCCAAAGAATCATCACCTTAAAGGTTACTGTCAAAAGCAGGTGGATTGAATTTTGCTACATTCTGAGGAAGGAGATRCGTGTATGAGAGAAATACGGGATATACTTGCAGAGAGTTTTTTGTATTTTTTGGTTTGACGTTTTTGGAGCAGACAGTTTTTTGTTTTGCTAAGTAGGACTGTGAATATAGTAACTTTAATTATCTTTGCTGCCATTATCACATTGTTTTTACCTATGCAGTTGTTTTATCTTTATGTTTTAAGGGTCAGGTTTCAAATTCAATGTTACGGAATTATGAAAAATAATGTGTGGGAAAAAACTTAAAGAGTTCATCTAATTAAGCTTCCTGCTAAAATCTGCTTATTAGGCACAAACACTAAACCCAAACCAAAAATTCTGAAACAGCAAAATCAGTGAAGAAGAAGGAAAAAACCAAACCAAAACCGTTCTGTTTCCTAGGAAATGTTTCAAAACAAAAAGAAAGGAAGCTTTCCTTTCATGCCAACAGCCAATACAGCAACCTTGTGCAGACAGACTTGTTGCATTTTCAAGCAAAAAACTAAATTAGGAAAATCAACTTTAAGAATGAAATGTTGTCAAATTATTCTGAGAATGATGGAAATCAAATTTTTTGTATCATCTTTTTATTATTTCCAGAAATTATTAGGAATCTAGAGATTGTTAAAAAATGTTAAAACTTATTTTTAGATATTCTGTTACTCACTCTTGTTATTCAGCTAAATTTAACATCCCTTCATATTCTTGGTTTCATTACCTTCAGAAAGGCAGACTTTATGTAAACTACTTGCCAAAAAAATTTCATACCAGTTGTTTTGTTCAGAATCTACTGATGGAAATTCATGCTCTTCCTGTGTGAAAGGGCTTGCTTTGGAATGAARGCATAACATTTAAATTCCAAATCTATCCCTTTGTTTGCATACCTTTGTGAAAGGCAAAACACTTAAAAGGAACAGCTTGGCTTTTTTAGCAACCARCGAGCGAGCGTACTGACAGAATTTACTCCTTCCTCCCTTTTGTATTTCTTCTGCAGAAAGGAAAGCTAATGTTACATATTGCTGCTTCTCATAAATACTTAGCAGGTATCATCTTCCAAGACAATTTTGAGTTACAGTTACAGACCAACCATTAATTTTAGCCCTGGAGTGATTCCACAGATGTAACTAACCCCAGTGTTGCTTTTTAGACCTAGTGATGAACAAAACGCTAAAGGGCCATGAAAGTGAAAGGCAGCTAATTCTAAAACATCTACAACTTAGCACCTTTGATGTGAGGAAAATACTGACCAAGCTCCCGGCTTTAGCCAGTGGCAGAATTGTTAGCTATCATATTTCAAAATTTAGAAAAATCTGCAAATTTTGCAAACTTCCAATGACAGATAGAAAATATCACAGCTGTATACTCAGCATATTTTAGTTCTGACTCAGTGAAATGCATTGGAAAAACTAGAGCAAAACTACTAATAAAAAGTGCTTCTGGAGAATAAGAAGTAACAATGTTACATTCTTTATTCTTATTGCACATTTTCCAGTACTACCATTTTTAGTCCTATGGATTTGGACAGTGAGTCAGTGTCAGGTATCTGTGTGCAGAGAAGTTTAAATTTCCAGATGGCCAGAAAACCCAGTGCTACTATTCATGCACAGTGACACATAAGTCTAGGACACATTAAACTCCTGTGGATGCAACATAGAGACATTGCAGCTTATCTGACAGGTGGATCACGTTGCATCTGCCACCGTTCTGTCATGTGCTAGACAAATGTGGTTCAGCTTTCCTTTCACAAGTCTRTGAAGCAGAGCAGTCAGGTACAGGAAGAGAGAAGGGTTGCACAAATCGATTCTGCCTGTCCACTTTCCCCATTTGCAAATCAGTTCTTTCAAAGCAATTTTCTCCCTGCTGTGCTCAGTTCTTCTCAAGAGATGATATGGTTCAGGATTAGCCTCTCTGTATGGAAATGGCGGGTCGACATTCTTAGAACAGAGGAGCCAGGCTGCTCATTCCACACAACAGGAGTCAAATCRCTGAAAAGAATAAGCAGTTCTAGGATCCAAATTCAGTGGTTATTAAAGGCCTGTTTCTGTTAAAGATATGCTTTGAGAGTTCAAATTAAGCCATTTTAATTTTACCTCCCTAACTGCCAAAGTTTTTCTCAAATTCCCTTTGATGTTATTTTCAAAAAGAGGTGTTTGTAACCTACCTGTCCAACCATCCAGCTCCTTGGTATCTTGGTATTACCTGAATCTGAATCTATAGACAAAAAAACTTTTTTCTGCTTCTTTGTACTTATTATCAAAAGGGTATTAATTGAGATTCCCATTCAGTTCTTGCTCTCTGAYGGAATTGGTCCAAAGAGTGCCAAACCATACAGACTGTTGGAACTGTGAGATAGAACTGAGTCTTCTTTTGGACTGCTMGGTGAAGTGGGACTAAGTGTGTCAAGGAGAATAAATGGTATCCTGGGCTTCATTCGGAGAAGCATTACCAGCAGGCTGAGGTAAGTGATCCTTYGTCTGTGCTCAACACTGGTCACTGTATCTAGTTTCACACCTGGAGTACTGTGTCTAGTTCTGGACTGCCAAGTACAAGGGAGACATGGAGCTAATGGAGAGAGTCCAGTGAAGGGCCACTAAGCTGGTGAAGGGACTGGAGCATCTCTTGCATAAGGAAAGACTGAGACAGATGTGACTGTTAGCCTGGAGAAGAGAAGACTCAAGTTTCRGATCTTATCAATGTGTACAATTATTACCTGAAGGGAGGATTCAAATAAGTGGGAGCCAGGCTCTTTTCAGTGGTGCCCAGTGGCAGAAAAAGAGGTAATGCACTCTAGCTGGAACACTGGAGGTTTCTCTGAATATCAGAAAAAGGTTTTTTTACTGTGAGGGTAACAGAGCGCTGGCACAGGTTTCCCAGAGATGTTGTAAAGTCTCCATCCTTGGAGATACTCAAAAACCATGTGGACATGATCGTGAGCAACCTGGTCTAGGTGGCCCTGTTTGAGCAGGGATTGTTGAGCCAGATGGCCTCCAGAGGTCCCTTCCAACCTCAGCCATTCTTAGATTCTGTGGCATGAAACTGTAAGGAAGCTGTCAATTCAGATCAAACTTATACCAGATTTTCACTATTCATATGAAGCTGAAAGGCTCAAACTTTCCCCATGATTCAAACATAACTATTGCATTGAACTTTCAGACAGACTTTCAGACTTTCAGTCTTGGTCAATGCTATAATTAAAGATATATTTTGATTTGTTTACTTTTTACTATATTAGATCAATGCAGAATTGCGCATTCATTTAAACTGAAAAACCAGCCAAAGCAAAAATTTCRGGATAGGTTCCAATATACTGAGTTAAGATCTGCAGCATGGAATATCACCAATAAGCACATTGTCTGAAGGTACTCAGTAAATTGCAAATAACCTAGCCTTGCCAAATGTTCATACCAGATAATGGAGCTTTCAAATTCATGGAGTAGGTACTTTCACCAGCACTCATTTGTATTTGCAATATTTCTTTGATATTTTGGAGACAAAACATCTGAGCTGAGGAAACTGTAAACTCCATATAGCTGGTGGAAAACCTAGGAGCTTTTTGATGTGACTTTTCGATCCCCTTTCCTAGGAGATYCCCTTCTAAATCATGTTTCTTTGAGAATGCATGTGGAGAACCAGAGTGTCTCCTGTAGGTCAGGTATTCTGAACAGTGTTGTCTCAGCTCCTTTATCTTCTGCAAGTGTCTCTGCTTTAACTGTTTTGCTTTCACCCATGAGATTTAGCTGGACATCAGAGATATGTAACACAGAATAAAGAGGCATTAGTTTAAGTTGCCAATTTAAAAGTATTCATAGATAAGCAGTCTTGAGATATTATCAAAACTAATACAGTCAATGACATGCTTTAAAAAGGGTCCTGAAAATGCTTCTATATTCAACTAGATAAGAGTGAAATAGTAATTGCAGGAATTTCACAGTGAATCTAATATTTCAACCAAGTGCTAGCCATGGGGAAAAAAATTATATGCTTATATAAGTCATGACAATTTCAAAAGGAAATGCTTTATAAAGAGCAGAAAGCATCATGGGTAACAATTCAAATTACCATGTCGGTARCCCTAATTAAATTTAGCTGAACTTACCATATGGGATAGTGGCTAAAGGAAAAAAAGTTCATATATTTTGTACATCTCTTATAAAGTATGCCACATTCATGCTTTTCCCTTTTCTTGGATTCATTATTAGAGATTTGGAGGTGCCTTCCGTGCTAATGGGAAATCAAAACTGAGTAAAGCCATAGAAATACAGATTTTCAGACAAAATAACCTAAACTCGCACAGCGTTATTTCAGTTYTGTAATCTCAGAACTGAAGCCTAACAACTGCTGTGATAAATTCAACATCTTTCTCTTTTTATATGTGAATCCAGAGACAGTATTACTAGTCTGTCCTAAGSTTTATAAGGAGGATGAGAAGAATGAAAAGAATGTAATATGATTGAACCTTGTGTTTTTGAAAAAAAAGTRAAAAATAAATATAATCCTAATGGATTAGGAGTTTTCATTTATATTTCAACTCCTGGATGTATCCGATTAGGGACTCAGTGTAGTATTCTCATGCATCTGGTATGGAACAAGTACATTAATAGGTAAGATAGGCTGGGGGTGTTTTTTACATACTGTCCAAAAATCCTTTTTTCATTTCTTGTAGGTAGAGCTGAAAAAAAAAAAAAAAAAAAAAAATCCAAAAACCCAGCCTTTACGAAGCAAACAAACAAACAAAAAAACCAAATAAACCCAAACTCACCCCCCAAAAAACCCCCTAAGGATTCTAGAATAATAAAGGACCAAGACTAATGCATACAACATTACCCACAATGATGCAGAGTAAGATCAAAATTCAAATTCTGATTCTAAAACCTCCAAGGAAGGGATTTACTCTCTATTTTCTCCCGCAGTATGCTTAAACAAGGTTGAACAAAGGTGYGCCATGGAAACAGTTTTACTTCTTAAAGAGTTTAAGCATTCACCAGGCCAAGCTGTCTTTCACTCTAAGTGCTAAAGACTGTCAGCTCAGATGTTAGGTAACTAATTATTAGTCTCTAGTGAAAATCAGTTAATAGAGATGCTTAAACTTGTGGTCAYGTGAGACAGTTGATTTAAAATAGGATGTTCTCTGTCAGCCACTGAGAGAACCATTCTGTGTCACATCTGAAGTCCTTTTCTGATTATTTTTAGACCAGTTTTCTGCTTGTAAAATGTTTCAGTTTCAAGGAATTAGCATTTTCCTGTGAAGAAAAAAATAATGTCCTCTGAAACATTTTCCAATCACCTTTATTTTGATATATTTCAAGTTGTTGAAAAGCAAAGTTCGTCTCTGGGAATTGCTTAAATGGAAGAAAAAAATCTAGTGAAACTTAYTATAAAGGATAGATATTAATTCATTCTTATGGCCCAGCACTCCCYTCTGGGGAAGTAAATTCTAATATTAACGCAGTGGTGAACGTGTTGTTCAGCACATTTGTATTTGTTACTGACCAGATAATATCCAGGCACTACTTCATAGTGTCATTGGATCTAAATTATCAGGGACTATTGTAAATAATGGATGACATACAGAAAACCTGTTGTAATATGCTGGAAAATGTCCACATTTTCTCCATTGGAAATGGGTTGTGTAAGGTGGCAATGAACTGGAAAATACAGATTGTAATTAAAGGAGACCTAATCAGTTGGGGAACTGAATGGATTCAATAGCAGAACCTTCCACAGTCTGTAGTTACTCAAATGTGCCTCTGTTAGTATATCACTACTTTCTGAGGTATGTTTTCTTTGCATCCATTTCCCAAATGAATTCCCTTATTCACATTTGTCTCCCCAAACAGCCTTCTTCTGTTTAGAGTGGTACAACTATCCCACTTCAGGTAAAGAGAACTCTGGACAGGCCGTAGCAACTCACATAGGCACAAAGCAGTAAAGCACACAGAGTAGAGCTGTGCATGGAATCAAAACATCTGTTCTTTTGCTCTGCAAAGGTAGAGTTTGACAGTATAGGTTTGCTGCTGAAATGTGTAACTTGTTTAGGAAGGCTGGGCCACTTCACTCTCCTGTGATGAGAGCTCCGTTGTGAAGTCCTTGCTGTAGAAAAATGTTAACTTTCTCCTTAGGCTACTTTGCAGAAATGGCATAAAAAAGACCTAACTTGGACAACTTCGGCTTTTGTTAATGACACCTTGAAAAGGAATGGGAAGCTTGTAGAAAGGTCAGTGATGAAAGAAAAATGTGAAATATAATTACATTGGAAAAATTTCTCTTAACCAAATGTGACCATCGATCATCAGCTCTTACTTTTATGCTTTCAAACATGCTGTTTTCTGCACTCTTAATACTATTTTACATAGGTAAAATTTCTTCCAGGCACCATATGACCATAAAAAGAACAGTTTTTAATTTCTAAGATTATATGATGAACAATTTATATTGGCTCAAGACCTTGCAGAACTCAGATCAGTCAGATTATGTATTGCAGGTGTTCTCGGTGAGCAATGTCTCTCCATTCATAAGCTGTAAGTTAAAAGGTGTAAAAATAATGTTATTGAGGAAATACAATAAAACATCAACTTGGGAAAATGAATAAATATCAGCAGGAGGTGTGATTAAAGCAGCCAATGTAGTTGCCAAAGTTCCCAATCCTGGTCATTTCAGTGATCCACTTGTGACGCTGATGGGGTGCCGGGTCCTGCCTTTCTCCACTGTTTTTTGGTTGAGTTTTTTTTGTTTTCCCTCTTCAGTGTGCAGTCAAATTAATCATCAATTTACAGACATGTTTGGGGAGGAAATAGTCTACTGGGTTAGCTAGTTATACAATTATAACAGTTATACTAGTTAGTAATAATCTCTTGACAGAGTGAAGGTGCGCAGTAGGCTGACATTCAGGCCTCTGTTTTTGGCATCTTTGCCCCAAGAATCAGTCCCCAGACTCAGTCACACACAAGCCTCACTTTACGCTTCCCACCAAGCTCTACTAATTGTCTTGAGGGAGTCTTTTCCTCATGTCATTTCCAGAGAGAAATTGGCATAATTCACAAATCCAAATTTTTCTGCATTATGGAACTCTGTTGAATATGGCTATGGTCCCTTTGTGTGTTGCCTTAACTGGCACTAAAATCCAGAGGGCTCATGAACTTCAGCATACATTGCCTATGGCACAAGCCATACCAGATGCTGACCTCTCACCATGCCTACCCCAGACATGAAAAACAGTGGCCTCCAAATTGCTGAACTCCTGTGATCTGAGAAACGACAGATTTGACAGATTCTCCACTGTGTGAAGAGACAGTTGACCCCTGATGACCTGTCTGAGCACAGCTAAGCTGATGGCCAGAGAATGTGAACTGTCTGTAGAGATTCTTATGTTTATGTCACAGTAATTTGGGGCCACCTCCTCACAGGGCATGCACTATCCACATAGTCAAACACCTGCTCCAACATTAAATCTTAAAAGTGTTTTAACAAATCGGCATACTTTGATAAAGACCTGCCCYGCATTTAAATGCATCAACTCATCGATTCTTGAGATGCCTTCTCTTCAGCGGGGGCACTATCTCAGAAAATTAGATAACTCCTCTTATTAAACAATGGAGAGATGTAAAGTGACCTCTCTTTTTCAGGTCTCCAGGTTGAATTAGTTGCATTTGTTGGAGATATTTATTATTTTAAGGGATTTATTCTGCTCTCTCTTCTTTATTATTGAAGAATKATTATGTATTTATACATAGTCAGCTGTTATTTCCTTGATAGCCACTGTTGTCTGCAGGCTAAAAGGAAAGGAAAAGAAAAAGAGAAAGAAAAAAAGAACATTAATTCCAATAAACTAAAGGGGCTGAATCACAGTTTGGGTACTTTCTCTTGGACACTGTTGGTGTAGCAGCAGCAGTAGCCAGAAGCAGTATTATTTTTGCAGGTGCAGGCAAAGAAGGAATTACCRTTTCAGCTTCTCTTAAAGATTTAGTTTCAGTTCACTCTGCAATAAGCCAGGCCGTGACAGAACAGGCACAGGAGGGAGTCAACTATATTTGCACGTTACCCAAACTACTGCTGTCTGATTAGGGCTTGGTGRTGGTGTCCTGTAGACTGGTTCTGTCCCAAGATTACTAGCTGCAGTGTGCTGATCTACATTATCAAAAGCCAAAGAGTGCCTAGCTGAATAATACAGTACTCATACTGTCTTTTGGAGTTGGGATTCATCCTTCAGCTCCACACTGAAGTCAGAGCACTTCCATCCCAGTTTCTCCTTTAGGAAGAATTCTAGCATTACGTTAGGTTGAGAAGACCTAACTCAATGAACTTGCCATTTTTTTATGTTTTGAGTCATTGAGGAAGAAAACTATTCACTGAAAACTATTCATTGCTGTAAATCTCACAGCTATTGGTCTTGAGGAAGTGCTCAAAGTGGCTTCCTGATGACATCACACCACCACTGGGAAAGAAGCTAAACATTCCAGATTGTTCAGGAATTCAGAAAGTCTGGCCAGTGCTGGTTTATCACTGAGAAAAATCACTGTGCTAACTTGTGAAAAGTATTGATTGAAGTTCAGGAAGGCCAAGTGCAAGGTCCTGAACCTGGGTCGGCGTAATCCCAAGCACAAGTACAGGCTGGACAGAGAATGGATTGATGGAAGCCTTATGGAGAAAGACTTGGGGGTGTTGGTTGACACAGCGCTCATTATTACGTGGCACTGTGCACTGACAGCCCAGAAAGCTAAAGGTGTTGTGGGCTGCATCCAAAGCAGTGTGGGCAGCAAGGTGAAGGGAGGGGGTTCTGCCCCTCTACTCTGATCTGGTGAGACTCACCTGGAGTGCTGCATCCAGACCTGGGGTCGTCAACACAAGAGAGACATATACCTGTTTGAACGACTCCAGAGGAGAGTCACTAATCTGATCACAAGGCTGGAACACCTCTCCTGATTGCAGCTRTGCAGCCTGGAAAAGAGAAGACTTCAGGGAGACCTTATGGCACCCTTCCAGTACATGAAGGAAACCTACAAGAAAACTGGAGAGGGACTTTTTATTTACTGTGTAGTGACAGGACAAGGGAGGATGGCTTCAAACTGAAGTAGAGTAGATTTTAGTAGATTGGATATTAGGAAGAAATTCTTGACTGCACAGGTGATGAGGCACTGAAGCAGGTTTCACAGAGAAGTTGTGGATGCCTCATCCTTGGAAGTATTCAGTGTCAGGTTAGATGGGGCTTTGAGCCACCTGGTCTGGTGAAAGGTGTCCCTGTCCATGGCAGGGGGTTTGGAACTAGATGATCTTTCAGGTCCCTTCCAGCCCAACCCCTTCTGTGATTCTATGACCGGAGAATTATTTTCTTCTCCATAGTTCTTTCTGGCTATTTGTGAGAGTATGTCATATATTGATAAATGTGATCTACATTTAGAGGGTGCAAATGCAGCTGGATCTGAGGCACTTGCCTGTTCATCTCTTGCTTGAGTCCCAGATTTCATGGGCAGGTCATGTTCCCTCTATGTTTCAGCTGCCAACTGTAAAATAAATATCATAATAATACTCACTTCTTCAGACTTTTTGTCCCTCT
This sequence comes from Parotia lawesii, assembly GCA_003713295.1. Classification (NCBI taxonomy): domain Eukaryota; kingdom Metazoa; phylum Chordata; class Aves; order Passeriformes; family Paradisaeidae; genus Parotia; species Parotia lawesii. Next base: position 2,555,704 of record RAHM01000062.1, read on the forward strand.
TACTTTCAAAGACTGAATGGGGATGATGTGTGGCTTTGTCTGCGCAATGCTGTAGAGCTTAGCCCAGTAGGGGCCCATAAATGACACTGCAGTAAAGAAACTCTTCCTTGCAGTCCTTTCTTGTAGCTCCCAGCATTACAGTAATGGGCTTTATTTCATCTGGTATTTTCCTGACAGGATTCAGTTTCAACATACCCTGTTTCTATTGTGGCAGTTCATGATGCCACATATACTGATATTATGAGGAGATTCACATTTTCCCTGTGGTGATAGGAAAGATGTTGCAAGTTCCTGCCATGTGGCTGATCTCTAAATCTCAGTTTCCTAGTGAGATATTTTTCGTGTTTGTTACCACACAATATGTTTGTGATTGCATTGCTACCCATAACAGGTTTTGGTTTGTTTTTTTTTTAATGGGAAATAGCGCAAAATTAAAAGATGTATTTGGAAATAACCATTTGATACTCTGAGCAATTTAATTCTTTCTGCTTTCACCTGATTTTTTTTTTATCTTGCTTTTCTCTGCTTCACAAAGCTCTTAGTTTTTTTCTTATACTTGATGAAGTGATAAGGAGACAGCTTGGCTCCTACACATAACAAAAACCATATACCAGAATAATTTTTATCATTGAAGCTGCATTAAAGCTGGAATTACTGGGGTGTCATTGGTCTGTACACTCTGCAAAACCTTATAATGTCCATGAGAAACTGGCCAGAACACTGTGAAAGTTATTAACTCAAACACTCCTGACTAGCTGTTAAGCTCAGTGTTTTCTAGGCTTATGTGTTCATTAATACTGGATAAACTCCCCTCTTAAAAGTGGTCATTTATCTTTGGCTAAATGAAATGGGATCACAGAGAGAAATTACATTTAGAACAAAATTAATTATGCTAATTTTAGCTCTAGATATTCCTTAAATTTTTATGTCACTGTGTTGCTGGCCTTAAAAATTCAGACATTTGTAAACACATAATTTAACAAAAATAGAAACAAACAAAAAATATCATCTGTTTACGGAGTTGTCTGAAAAATGTTTAGAAAAATGAAAATAAAATACAGCTTTTCCTAAGAAAAGGTTGAATTTCAAGCAGTCCCAGTGAGGTTCTTTTCTATTACCCCACAATTYGTAAAAAGGATGCTTTTTTTCAATGACCAGCTACAGTGGGAGTCGAGGCAATCATCTAGTAAAAGTCAGAGAATAAGTCATGTTCCATTATACTTATGAAATTGATGGTATGATGGTTTTTAATCATTTCTACAGACCATGATATCCTATTTATCTAGAGCAGTAACACTGATTTTCGGTTACATTGAACTCTTCAAGCTAACATGGATAAAATCCTAAAGAGGCAAATATTTCAGTAAAGAATTTCTCCACTTATATCCAGAACTGACTTCTCTTTACCAGATCATCTAATGTACAAGTTCTCGAAGTAGTGCAGCTTTGATATTGACTTGGCAAAAGTAGTATGTAAATACACTGTCCTTATATAATTTGTATGTGTGTATTTTCATTCCATAGAATAAGTAAAATTATAAATCAGTGGAAATTCTGAAGGTTATTTTGCATTCTTATTGAACTTCTGCACAGTTCCTCATCCATAGCTTTTAAATTACCTTCCAAGCATGAAAGTCATCCCTACCTTTTGCAGAAGAAGATGCTAGTGCACTGGAAGGGGCAATTAATCCCAAACTCTCACAAAGCATCAGCATGACAGACCTTCTACAGTTTCCCTATGGGGGGAAGAGGGGCAGGTACTGATCCCTTCTCTCTGGTGACCAGTGGCAGGATCTGAGGGAGCAGCATGAAGCTGGATCAGAACAGGTTTAGGCTGAATACTAGGAAAAGATTCTTCGTCCAAAGGGTGTTTGGGCACTGGAACAGGCTCCCCAGGGAGTGGTCACAGCACCAAGCCTGACAGAGTTCAAGAAGTGTTTGGACAATGATTTCAGACATGTGGTGCAATTTGGGGRTTGTTCTGTGCAGGGCCAGAAGCTGGACTTGATGATCCTTGTGGGTTCTTTTCTATTCAGGAGATTATATGATTCAATGATTCTAGATGCCAGCCATATTGCTGTTTGAAAAAAGGTAGATAAACTCTGCTTTAAAGTTAATTTATATTTCACTGATACTTAAACTACACACACAAAATATGGAAGCTTACCTGAGTAAACTGACTTGCATGTCCGAAATTGCCACTGTTATCTTTAAACACCTGTTAAGATTCTCAATTCCACATACGATAGTGTGAACAAATAATTAGGAATGTAATGGTGAGCAATTAAATGTTTCATTACATGCGTAGCATGAAAAAATTATGAGTCCTGTTTACAAGTCTCTCTGAGAGGCAGGACAGACACTGGTTATAAGTGCAGACATGTTGCAACAACAAAACAGGTACTGCTCAGACATCTATTTCTTATACACGGTATTCTTCTAAACTATTGGCCATAGACATTACTTTTCGTATGAGAAATGGACATATGCAATGTTCACTTTACGGCTATATCATCAGTCAAAACGTGTCTCATTCCATATATAACTACCTTTGGAAATCACTGTTATGTTTCATACTAGGTCTAAATTTATAACCTTTAATTTCCCTGTATGGCTCAGGATACTCTATTAATTTATGCAGCTCTTTGTTAGCATGTTTCATAAGTGCCTTGAAATAGCTTGTTTAATGGAAAATGTAAGTCTTGAAATGTGACCTTGCATAAATTTCTTTTCTCTGTAAGAGTAGGTGGCTTACCTTTTGTTATTTTTTCTCAATTACGTAAACATATGGGTTACTTCTATGGCCTAAGGTCTTGGAAACAGTTAATCCACTAAAAAAATTACTGTAAAATATTACTAGGCCTTCTTGCTGCCCTCAAAATTGCATTTAGTCCACATATAAAATAGTCAAAATTTGCTAGGACAGCCTTCTGCAAGGCTTTTTTTAATTTCAGATATTTCAAGTCTGTAAGTTGCTCTTATGTTTTTGGAATGCAAATGAATTCTAATTTAAGGACAATGGTGGATTCAAATGTAAGAAAATGTCCATGTGTTTTTGATGATAGCTTACATACTAGACAGTGCCAAAGATTTGAAGCCCTATGTTCCAGGGAGAAGAAACRCCAAAAAAACCATACCAGTAAAATAACTCAGACATTGGCAGATTTTTGTAAGAGGGAAGAACAGAGGGTTCTAGCAAGGTGAGTGTTAAATATAGCAAAAATGCTCTTAGTTTGATTGGGCCACTTTGCACTAACTCTGAAAGGATGTTAATGACCGCTGATAGTGAAGGGCAATGAAACAATTAGAGACTTCTATTTAAATAATGCATTTGCATTCTGAAAAATGATCAGTCATCAACTTTGCAAGCTGCATCTCAATCACTTCTTCTGATTCTGCTGCACTGTATTTTTCCATTTTCCTTTTTAGCTCCAGATGATAGTCATGAGACAATTGTGATTTTGTTCTGCGCATTGGAAAATACTTTAGTGGTAACTGACATGAGTACTAGGAGCTTTGTGTGGAGAGAGAGGGAGAAAGGATAAGGGATAGGGATATGGAAGAAGAGAAGTTCTGCCCAGGGAGAGGGAATAGAAGAAATGCATTTTTTTCTGAGAGAGTAAATACTTCTTTCTGCTTCAGGACAGAAGGAGAAGAATTAATCACTCAGTCAAAAACAAGAGGGTCTTTTGGTTCACTATTGTAGAAACATCTAACTACAGTGAAGTTAAAATTTTAATAGATGGGCTTGGAAGAGTTTTCAAAGCTATTGCAATTAGCAATAACTAAAGAGATAGGTAAAGCATATGGTTTGGAAATATTTATTGTAGAATTTTTTTCCAAATCCTTGACACTCTTATCTGAAAAGCATCAATGTGAAGCAGCAAATGGGGACTTCCTTTACCTCTGCATAGGGAACATGTTTGGGACATGGGAGGAAAATGAGGAGTTGGAGTGAAGTGTGATGTGCTTCAACAAATATCCTCCAGCCTAATGGCTCCTGGAAAACAAAGTACTCATTTACACTAGGATAGAAGCAGGGATCAGATGAGGGCCAGGAAATGGAAAGGGAGTATAAAAGCAGCTTAGAGGTAGTCTGAATCTGGGTCACACAAAACTGCTGTCTTCTATACATTTTATTTCCTGTCTTTTGCTGTTATTTAAGGGGGTGTACCCAATAGCCTGGCAAGTAGTTAAAATTCTAGGTTTATATATTCTGAGGTTTTTTTTTTATTTACAGGTTGATATGTCTGAATATTTGATAGTCCTGATCCTTTGGATCCTGAACACAGCCACAGATCAGCTGCTGACTGTGACTGTAACTTCAGTAATTGTAAGAGCTCTGAAAAAAAACCTGTTGGGACATACAACTCCTTGTTCTTGTACTGCTGTTTGCTACTTTTTATATGCCAGGATGCATCAAGAATTAAATTGCATATTTTAGGGCATTCTAGCATATACTGTATTGATTGGGTTAATTATTCTTTATGTTCAAGGAGCTGAACTGATTGCATTTTTTTTTTTTTAAATGTTGCCTCCTCCTTTCTCTGTAGTGAAATGTACAGGGGTAGCTTGTGAATTTCCCCAATTTTTATTATTCAGGAAGATAATTGGATTAAGCAGCTAGAATGAATTGGAATGAGTTCTTAGGTAACAGTGTTTTCTTGAACCATAGCAGATTTGAGGCAGTAGAAGTGTAAAGACTTCATTCAACAAATTGGTAAACATTCTCTTCTGACAGAAAATCTTAATGAACCTCAAAGAAATTGCAGATAGTTGTCATGTCCTGAGGTTGAAGTCTCTTGACATAATGCAGGAATGAGACCCCAGAAAATATTTCAAGGAAAGGAATAGTTTGCTGATTTACTTAGGATTTTATTTATTTTAGTTTTTCTTTAATAGTTTTCAGTTTTCTTTTGAATCATGTGCTTACTAAGCAGGTGTAGATTCTGTGTAGAAGAATGATGAAACATGGGAGAGTATTATAGCACGTGAAAAAGAAGACATAAAACAGTTAAATGTCAGTGAAGCCAGAAATACAATGCTGTAAATGATCTGGAGAAAAGGTGAACAAAGGAAAACTTTGTAAGCTTGTGTCAGACGCAGAACTAGCTAGAGTTTAATCCCTATTTTAGATCAGTGGTGTAAATGAATTAAACAGCATGGTATCTTGTTACTGTCAGAAAAAAACCAGAGTATTGATGGAGAAACAACATTTTGCTGAATATTACTGATGCATAAATGACAGATAGATCTCCAGCTGAGGTCAATCAGAGGATGAAGGAGCAGAGACATGGGTGGGTGATCCCTTGCTGCATCTTTACATGTCTTCCCAGCTTGGTCTGCTCCCTCTCTGGCCACACTGTCCCCTGGGTGCACTGACTGCACCCATGAGTGTTGACATGGGATTGTTTCTGGAGATGAGTTGCTTGTATTATGTGTTTTGTATAGCCTCACAGGAGTGTGGCTAAGAAGACCAGTGCTATCCTGGGCTGCATTAGGAAAAAGCACTGCCAGCAGGTTGAGGGGTGTCATCCTGCCCCTCTGCTTGCYCTGGTGAGGCCACGTCTGGAGTGCTGTGTCCAGTTCTGGGCTCCTCAGTCCAGAGAGACTTGGAGCTCCTGAAGTGGGTCCAATGGAGGGCAACAAGGATGCCAAGGTACTGGAGCATCTCTCTCTCTCGAGGAAAGGCTGAGGGAGCTGGGCCTGTTCAGCCTTGAGAAGAGACAACTGAGAGGGGACTTCATCAATGTCTGTAAGTATCTGAAGGGAGGGTGTCAGAGAATAGATCCAGTCTCTTCTCAGTGCTGCCAAGTAATAGGACAAGAGGCAACAGGCAGAAACTGATGCACAGGAAGTTCCACCTGAATATGAGGAAGAATTTCTTTACTACACAGGTGACCGAGCACTGGAACAGRTTGCCCAGAGAGGTTGTGGAGTCTCCCTCACTGGAGATATTCAAGAACTGTCTGGATGCAGTCCTGTGCAGTTTTCTCTAGGATGACCCTGCTTGAGCAGAGAGGTTGGACCAGATGACCCACTGTGGTCCCTTTTAACATTACCCATTTTGTGATTCTGTCATATTTAATCCATTTTTTTACTTAATTTCCAAATTTTCTGTATATGTAACCATGAGTGGATATTTAGATTTGTGTCACTTTTTTTTGCCTACATTGTTTATAATGATGAAAATGGATAGCATTCACTTATATAGCTACTTCTGCGTTTGTTCTTTTCTACAAACAATATTGTTATGAAGAGTAGCAAAATCTGTGTTTAGTACTATAAAGGGTTTTTTTGTTTGTTTGTTCATTTGTTTTTTGTTGGAAAATCTTATGACTGGTGTCCTTTTGAATGTTATTCAAGGTCTAATTAAATATTTTTGTCTCAAACTTTAAGTTACCTCAGAAAAGAAAAGATAATAATCAATACACATGAATTTGGATACTTTATTTCCAAAATTCTATCATATTTAATCATATACTACTCTTATTACTGCTTTCTGAATTAGAGACAATCTTGACTCATGAGTGTGAACATTCTGAAATATGACGTTTGGAATTTGACCAAATTTCTGCCCATTGTTTAATGCCAAGAGTCGATCTGTTTTTAATTTGCTGCACTGAAATTTCTGGTCATAAAAACTTTACCCTTTTGTCTTTCTAGAGTCTGCCCAACATAATCTGAGCTCTACAGAAGGAGACGAGTAAAATAAACAAACACAGGCCATATAGGTCCAAAGAAGTTTTCTATCACACTCCAAAATTAAGCGGCTTAAATTGGGCTTTAATTTACATGTTAGATTTAATGTCATGCTCATTGCATATTAATTAAATAGCAATGGATCATTACCAGTCCATTTAATGGGGTGTAACAATGGCTGCATATAAAATATGCAGACACTGCTATTACGCTGTCCTTAAACCTCAGTAAATACGCTTGAATAAATGCTGGTGCTTCAGCAATACACAGTTGCTAATGCACCTCTACATCAATTCATTGGTGTAATTGATACAAACAGGTACCAAGTAGCTTCTAAGAGCCTGTGTTCCCGTCCTTCTACAAAATCACTGAGAGCATTATAAGGTTGCTGCTGCTTCTTATTTTTAGATCTCTTTAAATGGCATCAACACTATGGGGAAATGACTGGCTTGCATTACTTCATGACTAGAGGTACCAGTTAAATGACTTCTCTCTTCCTTTGATTTCGACTGACTTATATCTGGGCAGATGACTGGCACAGAGAAAATGATGTCTTGATTGCTGACTATTTCTCTCTTTGTAAGGACAAGTGACTTTCTTGTGGAAGTACTGTAAGTATTTCTTCTGCCAAGTGAAGTTTGGTTTTACATAGTCAATCTTTTAACTGATTCTGGCTTGATTTTGGGAGCTCTCACCTCCACACCATTTACCAGTAACTGGTGTTGAGGTTAAAATATTGCTTATGTAAACCTCAATCTGACAATACCGTAAGTTTCCTGGTGGCGCAGTATTTTAGCAGTACCGCCTTAGCCAAGTCACTTTCAGTCAAGAAACCCTAGTCAAAAGTTTTCTTCATATATAGACTGGAGCTCCATAGATAAAGTAGGATGGAATGGATTTAAATAATAAATTAAATTTTCTTTTGTGAGTGTAAGTATTGATATTTTTTCCTGCTCTTTTCAAATTATACTTATTTATTTCTAGTAAGTAGACATCCTTGCCTGCCTTAACTAGTTAGATGTGCTCCAACTCATAATCTTTTTATTATTCAATGTTTCTAATACTTGTGACCTTAATTTTTTGTAAATGATTAGTGATCTGAAGGAGGAAGCAATTTTCCTGCCTCTGTCCTTACTTTGTGAGTGATCCCAAATAAAACCAACAAAACCAAAAAAAAACCCCACGTGTAGTTGGAAAGAAGATATAACTTGCCTCTATATCAGAGGCTTTGAAAAGCTTTAACATTATTATGTATAATTCTTCTTCTTAATATAGAAAGTTACCTTATTTTTTGTATTTTGCAGAAGAGAAATGGGGAGGGGAGGGGAGGGGAGGGGAGAGAAAAAGTTGGGGGGAGGTTCAAAGTGTTGCAAAAATTCGATCAATTACTTATGGCCAAGCTTCTAAATATTTATGCATATGTTAATTTATATTCATGCTCATAGTTGTATATCACAATATAGCTTTTTGTGCAATACAATTACTATCAACCTAGTTGACTAAAACTTAGAGGCAAAATAAAACAAGAGATTTCCTGCCAGCTACAAATCAGGGGAAAAAATGGCCAGGAGGCCAAATTCTTGCCTAATTTATATCCTGCACAACATCACAGAGTTCAGTGTTGCTGTATGATTAATGATTTCTATAGTTAATGGAGCTGTACTAGTGTAATGAAGAGAAAAAATATGGTCCATTGACTTTCATGGAGTGACACTGACCATATATTAGTGCAAGTCTAGGGCCTTATCTTGTGCAAACTGATCAGGATTTTCAAGACTCTCTGTTGATTTGTTATATTTCAGTATGAAACATGTCAAAATAAAGCTATACAAACCAATGTCTCACCTTTAACAGTAGCTGGTGCCAGATTTCCAGAGAAAGAAGCAAAACTCAGAAAAACTAGCAAACTGTTCCAAGCTATTACAGGTGAGAATGGTATTTCCCTCTAGTCTCAAGTTTTTATGCCCGCATCTGTGTCTAGGTCCATGTCTCACACATTTTTAGCCAATCTAATGTAGCAGTTTCCATTCATACTGTTTTCTCGTAAATGTATTACATACTGGGGTTTTTGTTTCACAAAGTCAAAACAAGCTCTTCACATTGAAACACATAAATACCAAGTAATTTGGAGGTAACAAGAAATTTTTATTAGGGATGGCTGACCTTCTTTCAGTCCTTATGTCTCACCAGGAATGACCTTTCGGTTTACAGCTTTCTGTTGGCCTTTTCAGTTTGACAAGATCTGCTCTCTCTCAGCTTCCCAGGTAAACACTGCCTATATAAATTTTCTGTGGGAAGCTGGTATTTTGTCACTTTCTGACAGGCTTGGACTTCCTAACCATGGCTTACTTGGCATAGAAAATGGGCTGGTCAACACAAAATGACAGTACCAAAGCCTTGGCTTAGTATGATAACAATAGAGGTCTCCTCTCAGTTGTGCCCAAAAATCTGATAGGTGTTAGGCTGTAGGTAAGATGTAAGAGTTGCTGAGGAGGCTGATCAGTCTGGACTTGTCTTTGAACTCTGTTGCCTGCCTGCATGGATGGTTGTTGCTTGTTTTGTATGTTAATGGAAAAACACTTGACAGCAGRGACTGTCTAGGTGCAATACATAGAATGATGGGTTTTAGCTCATGAGGTGCGTTCCCTAACTCTATAAAAATTGGAATCTATTATTTACATATATCGTTGTGTAGTTGGCAGGGTTTTTTGATGAAAAAAAATCCCCAAAAATATCGATCAATCAAACCAACCTAGAAGAGAGTGGATTATCTGAAATTTTCCCCAACTTTTCAAGGCTTGCTTTTGAATCTTAGCTTGGGTCAAATGATTGTAGAACAACTCCATTCAAAACATTCAGAGATCCATATTCAGAGAAACTGAACTTGGTCACAAACTGAATTTTAATCCCAGTAGTAGCCTTTGCCTGTTCCAGATTGCTCTTGGACAGTAGAACCATTGCACATATGCAGGATAACTGAAAGTAATAAGTAAAGTTGTATGAGGGAAACTTTCTGATTTTTAATTTACAATAGCAAGTTTTCATTTTATATTTTGATACTAAATTTTGAGTAGTTTGCAGAGTCTCTATTGTGTACTTTCCAAGAGTATTATTTTTCATTCATTTTGTATAGGTAAGGAATGATTTGTGATAGTATTGTGTTGATGGCTGTCATATATTGACATTTATAATTTAAACATRATCTAATATAAATATGATCTAAATATAAACTAATATATGTATGATGTAAATATAAACTAATCATCTATTTTCATGCACAATTCAATAGTATATGAATCAGAACTTTCTCCAGCATTGTGATAAAAGAGTTTCCATGTCCTATTATCAGAATTGCTCTCCACTGAAGGAGGTGACTGGAACTTGAGTCATTAAAACCAGAAATACAGCAAGGTCTTGTATCATTCTGTGTCATCTCTTCAAAATATACTTACATCAAGGGTACCCTCAAAAAATAATAATGGTAGCTGTAAGTGGTTGAACGTGACCTTAAGATAAACTCAGTAAAAACTTAAGGGCTTTAATTTGTTTATCTTCAGTGTTTAGAGAAGAATGAATGCCCTCATACTGTTTCAGACATACTGTCTGTCCTGTGGAATATGACCATGACAAAAATGTAGAGTAAAATTAGGGCTGTAACTTCCTTGTGTACACAGAGGAGATGCTGCAGATGATAGCTCAGAATGATATCAAATGATAGCTCAAAAGCACTGCTTTTGCTAAAAATAGAGCCTAAAGTATATTTGCATAATCAAAACAATAATAATTATTTTTGCACAACTATTTTCAGTCTCCTTGCCTTCTGACATTTTCACATTGAATCATAGGATGTATAGACTAGGCATAGTGACACCTCACATTTTGCATGTAAATTTTCAAGATATAATATTGAAATTTCAGGATATAGTCTTGTTAAAGATGAGTGTTCTACATGATGATAGTTTTGTGTACTAAAATGACTTGTTAAAAGGAAAGACACTTCTTGCATGTCAGCAGTTCACCTGGTCTGCTATGAGGTCTCTCAGTTGTCAAGCACCAACTGGGAAGGACCAGGGCTGACAGTGCATTAAAKAGTGTTGTACTGTATCTGGTAATCAGTTTTGTTGTATTGATGAAAAGCAACACTGTCTGGGGCCATTCATTAATTAGGAAAATGAGCTATTCTGGCCCCCCAGATTTTCTTTTGTATTCCTATGCATCCTGAATTATGTCCTTTTATCTTTAAAGCATACTTGTCAATGACTGTTGACATTTTTATGAATGCATACATCTAAAGCCTTGTGTTTCCCTGCATCTTAATATCTATTGTTTCTCTTCTTTTACTTGCATTTCCCCTGATTACCTCTTTAGAACACAAAAATAAGAATTGCTTCCATTTTTTTTAAAAAATGAACCTGATCATAGGAGTGTTTGCATAGCAGAACAAACCAACACCAAAAAAGTTTAATGTACCACTTAAATAAACATGGCAGCTCAAACTTAGGTTTAAGTGCATATTGATATATATTGATAGAGCARTTTTTAAATGTATATCCCAAACCCCCTCATTCTTCTCTCATTTCAACTGTATGTCATACTCTCTGTAAAGAAAGAGTAATTTTCATGCAATATTTTCCGAATTCAATCAAATATACTTGGACTTAAGTAATACTGAAATTGTACCTAAATAAAAATTTCTACATACAGTTGTTCCAAGTTCTATTTTTTTTTTTTTTTAATGGGTGCTGGTCATCTGGAAGGGTACTCATTTTATTATTTTAGTTATGAAATCTTTTCTTAAAAGTTCATTGATTTTCTTTTTTTTTTTTTTTAACAGCTGTGACATCTGTGTTCAACATATGCTTTAATGGTGTGTATATCATGAAAGTTAAAGTACACTATGAGTTAATTGTGACAACTTTGACTTTTCTATGTCCATATGTACATGTGGAAACTTATGCACATATTTCATAATGGGAGAAATGTGTGTAAGTGTTGTGATATGAGTACAGAAATCTCTCAAGGCTGTTCTTTTTCATAGACGTTGATTTGGCAGCATGTGTTTTTAAGTACAGGTAAGTGAATAAATGCAGCTTTGTATACATTCGTATAGAAACAAGCGAAAAACCTGAAAAAACACTTGCCTTCTTTATGCTCTTAAATGTGCTTTTGCAGCTAGTGGTTACTGTGCAGGTACTGAACAAAATGAAATTGGTAGAAAAAAAGAGAAGCAGAGGGAGGGAAAATGCAGCAGAGAAAAGATTTCATAACAGAAATTCAGAAAATAGATGGAGTGTTAGGTAAGGAAATAGAGGAATGTAACTCCAGATGTCAAAGACAGGAAGAGAGATGGTCCTTTCAGTGATGGCAACCAGATCATGTGAGGGTTAATGATGGAAGTCATAYTTGCACTGGGGAAGAGCATACTAAAGATAATTACTGAAGTTTTCGCAAACACTATCTCTCACTTTGTTTCTTCTTTCTATGCAGTATCTGCATTACTGCGTCTGGAGGAGGACACTCCCACCAGATGCAGTACTGGGGGCATCTAATTTGCAGAACACTTTTCTCTTATGTGTCTCTTTTTTCCCTAGTAAACTAGTGGTGGGATGCTTCACAGCTTAAACACCTGTGATCTAGCCTTCCTGCAGGGTMTCGAGGTACTCCTTAAGCCTAGATCTATTGGAAACTCTTCATAAGCTTTGGAGCCTAATTACAGAACTAGAATTTTTAAAACACCTCCTCAGAGACTGTCTAACTGCAGTGGCATACAGGGTTTGCACACTCTTCTTCTGTTCCTGATGTAAAGAATATGCACACTAGGTTTTCCTGTGATTTATGGTGGAGAAGGGCTGAAGGTGACTGAGTGAGTTTTCAGGTACTGAGGATTTGGTGATGTTTTCTCAATGCTCATTAGGACTACTGCATCTTCACACATTTCATTTGCTGTTGTGACTCCCAGAGTGAGATTTTAAACTCTGCTTGCTTATGCAGTACTTATGCTGCTTAACGCACTCTGCAAATGGGTATGATTCTATGTCGGCAATTAAGCATCCAGGTATTTCTGTGGATCGGGATATTAGGCTCCCTGTGTCTCACTTCAGTCTGTAAAATGAAGACAATCTTTTTACACTAGAAATAAATAATTTTCTAAAGTAAACCAGAYGAATTCCTGAAAGTATATTCATTCTTTCCTTGATCTATTCAGAAAATTTTAAAAAATCCTTTTCTTTTCATTCTTGGGTACTATGAAAGTAAGTCAGACTTGGCAGACAAATAACCTGTGGAGTGCTACAGAGTGTCTTATTTTTAAGTTATCACCAACACAATGAATAACCACTACTATAAGTGTCAGCTGATGGATAAGTGGGATTGCACTGGGATAAACTGATACAGACTAATAGGAATGGTCAGAGGTGCTCTGGAAGGTCAATAGGGAATACCTGTATTAACAGAGCAACCCTTCCATTTAGGTTTTGAGACCATAATTGGAGAGGCATGCCTGAATTACTGTGGGACCCTCTGCATTCGTTCTCTGTTTAAGCAGAGTTCAACTTTCAGGCCTGGAAGTTGGCAGGCTTTGCCAAAGTAAATGAGCTGAATAAGATCAAGGACATATATATTTCAAGTAATCTTTGTTCTCTCACTCACTCTCTTGGCGTTCAGGGCCCTACAGTATGATTTATTGGGGGAGAGAAGACCAGGTGAATTAATACTAATGTCTCACAATGTTGTTCAGTTCGTTGTAAATTGAATCTGTGGCATTAAAACTGATGACAGTAAGCATGGCAAAAATTAATAGCAGTGCTAATTACATTTCAATAAATTAACTTTATAGTCTTTCAAACAGCCTTTTACTAAGGCAAGTGAGCATCAGTCCCATTACCTGTTGGGCAAGACCATTATAAATCAGAAAAGCAAAATTCCACATAGGAAGAAAGCTAGGGAGATTTCTCTAATGGTCTTTTCTCAAAGCATATCATGACTCTAGATGAAGCTGCCTCAGGTAGCCTTCTGTATCAGTAATGAGTGGGAGATCTAGTAATGAATTAGCCATAGATTCAGACTGTCCATGGAAAACATGAAATTACCTGCTGTTTTCGAAACTTTGCTTATTGTGCTGCTGGAACAATGAAGAAATGATGTAAATATGTCAGGGTTTTTATGTAAACTGTGCTTTGAGGATGACATGGCAAAAAGAGAAATGTGTAAGGATAGAATTCATAAAATATTTAGGTCATCTCTGATGCAGGCATGGGCAATAACTTTTAAGTTGCTTGTATGTCTTTAACATCACCTTCAGTGAATTTTGGTTAATGGGATGTTTCTCAGGGCTGAAAACTTTTCGCATGTATTTCAAAAACTTTTGGAAAGGGGTAGAAGAAATCCAGACTGAAATTCAAAGCCCGTGATTTGAGTACAGCATATTAGCTGGAGTGTACCTTTATGCAATTAGAGTGTAGCTTTATTTAATTCATAAAAGTAAGTTATGCTTCACTGTCGTGGTTTGACCCGAACTTGTGGGCAGTTCCTCAGGCCAATCGTGCTTCTCTTAATTTCAAACTACATTCACTTAGTCTAAAAATTACACAAAACCAAAGCTTGTGAATCACAAACACAATGGACTACATGACACAAAAGATACTTAAGAGGTAAAATTCTGTGTAGTCAGAAAAGCCATGAGTGCACCAATTGCCATTCATGCATCAGTTCTGTAATCCTGATGGGTGGATAGAAACAGTACAGGCCAGCACCTCCACAAGCATGTGCATAAAGTGCCTACTGGATGCTTGAATATTTTTACTCCRTTGTGATTCCTCATCCCTTGCTAATTCACTGCAAACCACTAAGCTGCTTGACAAAGGTTGTATTCTTCTCCCTGCCTTGGTATTTCAAAATATCTTTTCACATATGTGTTCCTACTAGATTGAGTTTTAAGAGTCATATGAAAAACAGAAAATTAAAGAACTTTTCACTTCCCCTGTATTGTATTATATAAATTTTGAGTTCAGCGTGTACACAAGCTTCTCTCTCACACCCAGACCCAGCTGTTGCCAATAGGAACTGTGCATACAGATATTTAGCAAAATCAGGCAGACAATTTTATGGACACTGAAATATTGATAAGATATRATGAGAGGAATATTTTTTAGCCTGTCTAGACTTTCTAATTCTAATACCACGGCCAAGTATGTGGGTAGCTTGCTCTCCGTTCTATTTTCAGTGTGCAACCTATGAAAATATTTTCTATGCTGTTAAACAGAATTGCTAAAGCTGGAAGATCTGGTCAGAAAAGAGCATGTCGTGACTAAATGTCGAATTGCTTTTGATGGGAGTCTGCAGAAGGAACCCTAAGCAGACTGTCCTCACCAACCTGACTGCTTTCCAGCTACATACTCTCTAACTGTGCTCTTCTGTAAAATTTTATAGTGACTCCTTTCAACTCACAGCATAGAGAGATTTGATACATGCTATAGACAGTAAGGAGGGAATTTAAAAAGGATGAAGTTACCTTGCTTGTCATCCTGGAATATTCAATATTCTCCAGAGTCAATGTAGTCAATATTCTCCATGGCCAACTACAGTAAATTCAGGGATGTTATAGACTTGATGATGTTGATGAGCTAAAATAGAGCTATTGCTTTTGCTAATAATCAGTGATTATAAGTAACAAACATTGAATACTGAGATAATACTATAATTTAAGAGGACTCCAGATAGTGTAACTCCAGCATATAAACTGCATAAAAATAAGATTCAATGAAAACTGGACTTCATTACAGTATTTCTAGAATAGATTTTCTACGTTTTCCAGATATGTTTTGGTTCAAAAATTTATCTTAGTTGCCAACAGCACAAATAATGCATAGTTGCACGAAAATATACTTAGGAAGCAGATACTGAAAAAGATTGCAAATATAAATATCATATAAATGCAAATATARATAGTAATTTATTTCCAAAAAAACTTAATTAAACAAACAATATAATTCAAAAAACTGGATTATGTTTCTTAAAAAGATCATTTATGGATGTATACAATCATTGTTAACATTGTCTTTGCTTGATAAAATAGCTTTATTTAAAATAAAACTGAAGTAAGCCAGAGACGCAGGATCTCAAACTCTCAGACACAAGTGAACTAGCAGAAGGAGAATTTTCTTCACTTTACTAATCTGAATTATTCATTCCTAGCTCTAGATTTCCGTTTAATTGAAATTCAAAATTTCCTTAGCATAGTTCATTTTGATGTCTCATTTTTGATGACCTATTGATCTCTGGTGGACGAAGTCCCTTTTTGTCTGTCAGCCTTTTTCATCCATTTGATCAGAATAATTGTCAGCCTCACCAAGGTCAAGGGCCTGCTGCTAGATAAAATCAGCATTTATATAGAATCCTTGGAAGGTCAACCATCTTCATCTCTCAGCAAAGGGGAAATAAGTGGCAGAATTTATTTATAGTCCTTTTCTTTTTTCTTTTGTTAAACACTAAATGGGCCAGATTCTTAAAAGAATCTGGTAATGAAAAAGTAGAGCAGATGTCAAACACATGGCATTGTAAGAGTTTGCAGATCTGCTATGCTGTTTCAGATTACCACAAAGATAGGARCTGCTCACAGAAAAGGATTAGAGGAGCCGTTTGTGTTCAGCACTGAGGTTTTGATGGGTTTGACACATCTGAGTATCTGAGATCCTCTTTGGTATATGAGGTATAATTAGGTAATCTGGACCTGGAAATGAATTTTTGCTTTGGATTTAGCCTAGCATTAGCTCAGTAATTTTAAGGTTCTTAAGTGAAAAATGCTCTATAACCATAAATTGCCTTATTTTAGCTCAGAAACATTTCTGGCTTATCTAGTGCATCTGTTCACCTTTGCTGCACAGAAGCAAGAAAAATTTAAGTAACTCTGCACCAGCCTTGATACAGGCCTATCTAGTCTTAGCCTTCGATGTGTTCAATAGCCTTGTATTAACGGAGACAAAAATAAAACTGAAAAGTTGTGTTGGGCTGGCAGCAAAGTGCTGACTGATGTGTTCTTGGGAAGGTTCCTCAAACTCTGAGCAAATTGCTGGTTGGTCAGACATTTAATTTTCTTGGCATACCCCCTCTGATCCGCAGCACTGAACTTCTCCTGTGTATTTAGGGAACAATTTATCATATTCCTTCTAAAGTAGGGGATACATTGCAGAAGGAGAAGAAAGTTTTTCTCTCAGTGAATTGTTGTTATTACACTATACAGAGACCCACCAATGAAATTTGTATCTGTTTGTGTTACAGGTAGTTCTTCAATACTTTTCCTGAGACACAGCAGAATAAACAGAGACAGAGCGTAAAATTAAATACTGTTTGTTAAGTTCTGAACACAAAACTCAGGTTTTGACAGTGGGGATTGAATATTTAAGAGGGTAAATACAGTATCAATTTTTTATTTCCATTTAATATTGTCTCATTAGTTTCACATGTATGCCCATGTGTTTGCAAACAGGTGGAGTATTTGATTTATCTTTTTATTAAAGTCCTGCAGTGAAAGCTCACACAGTAGTAGATTAGTTAGATTAATCCTAAGTAGTTAGATTAATCCTAAATCCTTTCTGATCTTTTTTTTCCCCCCACAATAGATCTCCCTCTCTTGAGGAAGACAACCTGCCTTCTTTTCCCTCTTAATAGTGTCTTTGCCTATATTAAGACAAATATTGCTAAATTTTGACTGTTTAAGCATTCGTAAATGCGAGATTATCTAAAAGTCTTGGACAGTCCATGTGCAACAACGCATAGAAGTGCATGTAATTTACATCAGTGGAACTACCCTTTAGACATTAAGTCACATTCATAATACTCTGTATCACTCAAGATAGCCCATATTTACAGTAGGTTTTATCAGTCATGTCTTCAATAAGACACTCAGACATTAACTGTCATTTGTTAAAGATGTATCAGCAAGGGTCCTTTACTGGTTAAGCTATTGCAGTCTTCTCAAGGTTTCACATTAGCCCGTTGCTGACATTAAAAAGCAAATTTGGACACTAATTTTGTATATAATATATAGYTGTACAGCTACAATTATGAAGAAGGAGTTTAGCTTATATTAGCTGGCAAAGGAAATATTTCAGTCACTACACATTCTGGAGCAGCAAAAGAAGTGGCAGATGTAATGCAAAATATCAAACAGAAAATGATTTTGAAGTATCCATTGGTGACTTCTCAGATGTTATTTATTTATTTCTGAGCATCGCTGCTCAGTAAATTTCATTTACTACCTCTCTCGTTTTCACTTCTCCCTAATGATAACTGCCTGCTATTGATAATTAATCCAGATAACGACACTCCTGGATATGATGCCACATCTCTGGACACTGAAGTGTGTCCAACAGGCCATTAAAATCCCATTAAATCTTTATTCGCCAGTCCCAAATTAAAAATAAATATTGATGGTACATTGGAGACAATACTGATTTCACTGACTTTGCAATGCACCTTCCAAAAACTGTAGCAGAAAGGACTTTAATGTCACAAACTGAGATGATACTGTATTTATTTCTGTTTCAGGGCAAATAAGAGTTATCTTTTAGTTATTGGATCTTGAGAGCCCAGTTTGTAATCTGCTGCCAAACAAGAGTATAACATACTCCCGTACAGCATGGGGGACATCTCTTTTCCTGTGGAACTTTTTACATACTCCTTTGTATCAGTCCAGAAAACCACTCCCTCCTTACTGATCAGATTTCAATCTTCATAATTACAGTTTACCTACATATGTCTCAGTCTAAAATCAGCTCATTTATTTATTTCCACTATCTGTTATCACAATGCTTTCTGCTTTCTCTTTCCCCAACATTTCATTTTTTAAATTTTTTCTCTTATTTCAACTTTGCTGTTCTAGACAGTTGCTTCGAAGATACACCTGGTTTCTCTTGGTTTATTCTTGTGGATAAATTTGTCCTTTAAATAGAAGACCAATCGCTGTCCCCTTTTCTGTCTTTTCCTGTTCCACTCTCTCCAGTTTGTTCCATTCTTTAATGATTTCTGGAATCATGTCACCATCTAACCATCTGACAACCTAATATTTGATCTTAAGCATTTCTCATCCTTAGAAGGTGCAAAGAATGGAGTGTTGTTTTATCTCAGAAATTTGCTAAGGGAACATCCCGTTGCTAGAGAAACCTTCAAGTAAGTGCAACTGCACATTCCTAATTAGCAGGTGTCATGTAGAGTTGTTTTTAAATGTGCTCACAAATTTTGAGTGAAGCAACCTGGATTGTAAATCAGAGACCATTTATTTGTGCTGTGCAACTTGTCAGAGATTTTGTTTCAGTGAGAGAAAAAGTACTGAATAGCAAAGAATTATTCACAAGGATGATTATGTGTAAACACATAATGCAATGATAATCTTCCAGGGACATAAAGGAATTTCCAGAGAGAAATATTTGAAGTAATGACTATAAAGCACACTGACTTGCTTTTTAGGTTCCTTTGTTAAATACATCTGTGAGTAAAAGTAAGTTATTAGCTAAAAAATATTTAATCTCCCATTTTTTTTTCCATTGTATGATTCACATATAGTGAATTGTGGTTTGCCTTTTAGTTCATATTAGCTCAAGGTGCCAAGCTACTGATTTTTCAAAGCTGCAATCTTTAACTGATGTCGTATTTTTATTTGGATGACAGGTACTTCAGATGTAGATGTGAAAATAAAATAGAAGGAGGGAGGGGATATTGGTCAGATTTTACTGGATGATTTTTTCATTTGTGGGTGGAATAACAACACTGCCCTGACCATGACTTGATGCAGCACTATAATCAAGATACACCTCTGTCATGAAATTCCCCTCTTGCTTCCTCCTTGCTCTAAAATTTATGACTATACAATCTCTTTCAGTTCAAATATAATAAGGAAAGGCTAAATAAGGACATTTAGCCGAAGCTCTTCCCCTTCTTTCATTTAATGCACTTGTTTCAAGTGTGCATAGCTCTGGACTGAGACTTGGAAGGCTCTGGGGCTGTAAAATTGGAAGATGGCAAGGAAACTGGAGGGAGAAAACRTTAATGAATAATTGTTTTCTTTCTGTATGGATAAATAATCTGAATCAGAATGTAGGCTGTTAATTTCATATATTATATGTTTTGCAAGGATTAGGTTTTTTAAAGCAAAATATAGGAAATTTGTAATATTRCTGACAGGTGGAATAGCAATTCTAATTTTCAGCAGGGAATAAACTTTGTTCCAGGAAAGGAGAGGAACTGTACAACTGTAACAGTACTCCTCAGAAATGTGTTCCCTGCTGCCTGCCTGTGTTGTAGGCACAATATTTGTGTAGATACCAGGTGAGTAAACAGAGTAACTTTATAAACAACTTCCAAGGAGATAGGTTTCTATTGTACCAGTATAATTGTTGGTTTAAGAAAGTGCACACATGTAAATCAATTCTAAAAACCTGWCCTATGGCTTTTACTTATTTAGTTACTATAATATGATGTCATGTTTATAAAAGTTTATAGTGACTGATGCTTTATGTATAACATCCAGTGTTTGCTATCCCTTAAGCGGTACAGGAGTCTTTGGAAAAGTATCTTACTTATCAGTGCTGAAAGTAAATGTTAATTAAAATTATTCAACCACATACAAACCAATATTTGAGTGATGGAATAATCAGAATGAACTACATAAATATAATTATCCTATAGTGTCATTAATACAAGATTTGTAAGCATTCACAAATGCTAATAAATTAGTCTAATTAATATTACTTGTAAATGACATGTATCATATTATACCCATTTAATGAAGAAAAGAACTGAACAAATCATAAGTCTATTCTTGATTTTCTGAGTTTAAATCCCCACGGGTTTCTCTGTCTTCACATCTTCATGTGGGTGAAGTGCTAAAATCTCCAAGTGCATTCTAAACACTTCTTTTTCTTAAATACCCAGAAGAAAATACTTGAGAAAAGAGGAAATTTCACACTAAATTATTCTGTTGTACCTTCTGTATAATTCATACATCTTCTCAGAAACTGTTAGGCTACTTTAGAATGGCAGAAGATATTTTTTAATGGTTCACTGATCTCTAGCTGTGCTGCAATATAAGCATATAAGTGGGCTCCCTCAGTACCTAATAAGGAAAATTAAATTTCAGAATGTCCAAAGTCCTTCTTTAGGAACATTCCTGTATTTTCTGATATGGCGAAAATTTATCATTCAATGAAAAATGTATATTGAAAAATTTTGCAATATTGAAAATGCCTTTTCAAATATCTAAGCTCCTAAATATTGTATGGATACATAAAAAGTCACAATCATGGTAATAGGAAAAAACAAACAAAAAAAACCCCTTAAAACCTTCAATACAAATAGAAAATAGTCTGTAACAATTTATTTCTGATTTTTCTGCTGTACCATTTTTGCCAGTTAATGCATACTTAAAACTTGTAGATAAAACATTTCGTATTCTTCTCTAAATATTAAAAGCATACTCCAATTTAATGTGGATCTTAATAGATTCACCTTTGAAGCCCCTATATTATTCAATAAAATACTGAACCTATATGAAATTTTATATGAAATATAGCAAGATAGCAAAAAACCCCAAAACTCGTATTTGACTAATAATTAAAAGTGCAGTATGAGTATGGGTAAAATTATTAGCAATAACATATATACTAATCTTTACTATTCCATAGACTTTTGTTACAGGCTAGGGATTACTGTAAAATATTTTTATAAATACTGCTGAGATGGTAAAAAAAGTCATGAGGTTTTTTTACTTTTTGTTTCTATTACCTTGCTAGGTAGACAATGTTTATGGAAACAATATAAGTAGAAGTGAAAATTGAGGGAAAGGAATATTGAACTTCTAGCAATTTTGACTGCATCTATGTACTAATCAAAACTCTTCAATGGTGAGAGATTTGCTGTCCAAGAATCACTTGGAGATTAATTTCAAATAAACACCTTGTGAAAAAAATTAGAAGCTGCTATCATACATTTAAGAATATCAAATTATTAGGAACACAGTAAGAAGCAATCTCTAGTATAACTACGTTACTGTGAAATATGTAAACAGAGCTTAAAAATATTTTTGTCCTCAGGATCATACAATTTGGAGCAATACTTTTTGGCAGGGTGTGAGCTTTAACAGAAATTCAGTGAAGGTTCAAGGATGCATGGAACAGCTTGTGTTGGAAGGGGCCTCTAAAGGCAGTGTAGTCCAGTGTAGTCCAGCCGCCTGCAGCTGAGCGCGTCTCAGCTAGATCACGTTGCTCAGAGCAGCCTGACCTTGCATCTTGCCAGGAGTAGGGCATCTACTGCCTCTCCGGGCAGCCTGTGCCAGTATTTTTTCATCCTCATTGTAAAACTGCTTCCTTATACATCTACAAGAAATTGAGCCTCTTTTAGTTTAAAACTATTACCTCTTGCCTTACTGCAACAGACTCTGCTGAAAAGTTTAACACCATCTTTCTTATAAGCTCTTTTAAATATTGAAAGAATGCAATAATGTCACCCTGGAGCCTTCTCTTCKCCAGGCTGCATAAGCCCAACTTTCTTGGCCTGTCTTCATAGGAAAGATGCCTTCTGATCATCTCTGGGGCTCTCCTCTGAACCTGCTTCAACACATCTATCTCCTTCCTGTGATGGGGACCTCAGAGCTGGAGTCTCACCAGAGAGGAATAGAAGGCCAGAAATGCCTCCCTCCCTGGCCATACTGCTTTTGATGCAGCCCAGGGTACAGTTGGTATTCTGGGCTCCCAAGCACCCATTGCTCTCTCATAGTGAGCATTTCATCCAGCAGTCCACCCAGAACCCTGTCAGCAGGGCTGCTCTCAATCCCTTCCTCCTTCCCACTCTTTTTAAAAATGGGTGCAATATTTTCCAGTGGGCTGACCATGAGCTGCAGAGGGGTGCACAACGCAGACCATCTGAGGGAGATGTCAGGCAGGAACGGGAGGAAGGGAAGAACAAACTTGTCATTGGGTGCAGCTGTTCGGGCTGAGGCAGTGGTGTCAGGAAGAGTATACAAACATCTTGTCAAGGATAAGGCTGGGGAAGCGTTGGAACTGGCAATTTGCCAAGGAAATACAGTGTAATATGGATGATGTTTGAACATGTGAGCTATGCTTTATCAGGAAAGAATGGCTGGGTTTGGAATTCTTTAAACTGCCAAGAAGAGCAGTGACATTTTTAAATGCTGCCATGTATAGGAAGCTGTGACAGTGCAGAGTCCTGTTTCCTAAGGCTAGTGTAATCAGTCTCAAATTTCCTCATTTCCTTTCGATACGGTGGGTGTGCCTTGCAGTGAAAATTTGTTGGGCCACCTCTTGAGGAGTGGCCAAGGGTAACCAGTCACTTGCAATACCTCATCCCTGTCCTTGATGCCATCTTCCTGAAATAGCTTCTTCATCAATCCTCCTTAGTATCATCTTATCCCTTAGTATCATCTTGATATGAAGGCAAGAGGCCATGAAATGGTTCTGACCCTTTGCATAACCATAGGTACAGGGACCTGTGGCCCAGCCAGGTGACTGACACTCAGAGACACGGCAGGAGCCAATGACCATGGACTTTCATACACTTAGACTGTGGGGGTATAAAAGCCCAGGTAGTCCTTTGTTCAGGGTCCATCCTCAGAGCAAGCTCGAGCTGTTATTCTGTTGTTGCACCATGATTAAATTATTTTAAGGATCCAGAGGTCTGAAGCCTTGCTGTGGGAAACCTGGGGTTGAGCTGGCAACAGGACCTTACCTGACTGTGAGTGTGGGGCGTGTAGGAGGTCAAGCAGGGCACCTGTTGGGTCACTGGAGCCACATGCTGCGAAGTGAATTTGGTCCCAGCAGTGAAAGTCTGTGGTGGTGCGAGTGTGACTGACAGAGAGTCTCCTGGATGGTCAGACAGGAAAGTTTCCTCAGCAAAACACGAAGCTGTAGTAGTGTTTTAGGACATCAGTTTGAATGAGACTCCTTATGTACACATGTATATGTAGTGGCAAAAGCTCAGTTCTCCAGATTATAAATTTTGGAAAGGGAGACAGGCAAATGACTTCCACTTTATAATTTTTCTTTTTTTTTAATCAAGTATATTAAAAATTGTTATACGTATATGGACATATTTTTACAGGTGGTTAAGTCACAATGAACCTTTAGGGTCTGGGCAAGTTTCAGGCATAGCTTATGTCCAAAAGGATCAAGAGAGATGCAAAAAACATAAAAGATGCACTAATTGCTCTTAAAGTAAATAGAATTTATAGGGCATTACTTTTATAAGGAAAATGCTTAAAATTAATAAAGGCAACCTGTCATTTTTGGATTTTCTTMTCTGTCTACATTTGCATGACAAACATGATGAAACACTGCTGAGATACTGGACCAGTAAGAGTGAAAAACCTAACATAACCTCATCCATATCACATATTGGAGAAATCCCTCGAGGTGCCTGGCAGACAAACTAAAGCCCTATCTCAGTCAGGGGGTACATTTTTGTTCTATTTTGAGGGAATCCAGCAGTGACTTTTCATCCACAGAGTATTTTTGCCTGAGAGAATAGGGCAGCAGGAAACAACACAAAATGCAGAGCACAGATTTGAAGACTTTGGTGAAAAAGACACCTTTTTATGGGCAAGCAAAAAGGTATTATTTTCTGTAGACTGGGGTAGGCTGCTGGGCTCTCCTCAGGCCCAGCTGGAGTGCAGGACACTACAGTTTGGATCAGGAGAGAGTCATGAGCAAAACTAGGAAGAGCTAGATGTTTAGAAAACACACCCTACACAGGAAATTGAGGGGTCCAGACTAGTCTGACCTAAGAACAGAAGAATCAGGGAAGACAGAAAAATACTTGGATTAAGGATGGATGCCAAACAAAAATAAATAAGAGGCTCTTTATAATGATAGTGGGTAAAAAAATAGATTTCAGATAATAAGCTTGAAGTTCAGAGAGGGATTATGTAAGTTTTGGAACACTGGAACACATTATCTGTAGAGGCCATGGAACCTCCTTTGGAGACTTTTAATAGGAGCTTTGACAAATGACTGAGAAACAACTGTGGTACAGTTGGCTTTGAATTTCTAATAGAACTGCAAATTTTCTGGGTTAAAAAACCCCATAAAATCAAGCACTCCAAACACTAATGAAAACCCACAAGTGTGTTTTTACTTACTGRGAATGCAAACCAGCCCAAACTTTGTGAGACTTTTCTTCAAATTTAGGTGTTATTTGCATAGTATGCTTTATTCGAATTGACACCTATAATGTCATGGTTACTTATCCTGAGTTTCAAATGTACTGGTGTCTTAGAATTGACAGTATATTGACTGACTCTATGTCTGAAGAGCAAGCTGATGCTACCCTTTTACTCAGTGTCAAGCCTATTCACCTTTATTCTTGGTAATTAATTTCTACGGTTTACTTTTGCTGAACACTTTTCCATTAGCATACCACAAATGGAGTAATACCCTGGTGTCATCCTTTCTTCCTCCATCTTTGCTTTTGGAGTCTGTTGAAAGACTTATGAAAAAGATAACAACAACAATAATAATTTTAAAAGGTGATAATAACAATAATAATTTAAAAATATCACAGAGTCAAACCTCAGGAAGGAAAAGTGTTTTAGACCATCTTTTCTGTGGACAAGAGACAAGAGAACTACTCCTYCTGACTGTGGTTTGCTATAACCTACACAGTCTTTTTATATTTAAAGATGAATCTCTGYCCCTTACAGGCAAGTGGGAATTCATTTATGTTAATGACTCAGATAAGTACATTTCAAAGAAGCCAGTTTCACTAGGACTATTTCTGCAGAGGGGATTTTGAGCAATAGAAACTCTTTGGAATGAGAAAAAAAAGTTTTTAAAGAAAAAAAGAAAGGAAAAAGAATAATGTGGTAGTATTCTTGCCAGTGATCTTTTAAAAATAGCTTGCTGTTTGTTCCTATTCATGTATGCAATCTTTTGTCTTCTTCAGTTTGTCGGGATTATTTGAAATGAAAACCCTGTTTCTCAGATTCCTTACCTTCTCCTTGTCTTGTGCATTGCCTGTAAAAATAATCAGAGGACCATCTAGTCAATCATTCAAGTTATTAAAGATAAAATGAAGTTGCACCAAGGTCAAAACAGAGGTGTCTGGGGTTCTAATTGATACCTTTGTACAGGTCTCTTGGCACACTTCTGGAAATGCTGTGTGAAGCAATGACAGAGGGTTATTGAAACTCATTTTTAAAACAACTAATATTTCCTCTGTATTTATAATAGAATAATAGATTATGTAAGGAGTTTTGATTGGTTTGCCACAATGTCTTCCTGGTAAGTCCGCACCAACTGCAACTACACTCCTATCCTTTTTAAGCTTASTAGAAATAATACGATTAATTTGTTCCAGTATTTTAAGAAACCCACTGGTCTGTACTACTTAAGCTCCTACTTTTCAATGTTTTCTTGTTTGTTTTGTTTTTTTTTTTTTTTAATGTAGGTAGTATGGTTAGGAATCATACTAAATAGCTTTAAGCAACTTGTATCATATGGGAGTGTAGTTGCCATAAGTTAGAATAATGATGCATCTATTTTAACCTGAATTTCTCACTATTTGTCACTACCCTCAGTTACATTAACAATTTCATTGCTGTTGATATTCTCAGTGAAGGCTGATGCTAAAGAGACATTAGACTCCTGGGCTTTGTACTATCTTTTACAAAACAACCTTCTGCAGAAATTTCTCACTAGTGCAGAAAAGCCCTTTCCTCTCTGTTGAATGGAGGAAACACTTAGCCTTGATTTTAGTACTAAGGTGCTTGAAAAATGCATTAATATTTATTTTTATGACACTTGGAAGTTGTTTTAGAAATTACCTACGGTGACGAAATACATGGAGGTCCTTATTATTTTCCCAGGATCTGTTTATTACTTGTGCTCTGTCAAGTAAGAAGTCTTCAGGTTTCTCTGCGTCTCAGTCTGCCAGATTTGGCTGTGTCCCTGTGGAGCTGAGTGGTAACCTTGAGGAAATTTTAAGTTTCTGGGGAACCTGAGGGAACCTGGGGAACACCTCTTCTTAAGGCAACTGGACCAGAGTTTTTTCCATATGAAATAATCTTTGAAATATTCTCTGCTTTGCTTATGTGGGAAAAAAAGTGCAGGGAGAGGGGGGGGAAAAGGCAAAAAAATGCACTGCTGGTCTTTATAGAGTCAAGCAAATAATACAACATTGCATTAAAATTTTTATGTGGCAGGGGCATGCTGTCAGGACTGTATGGTACCTCTATGATATTTTTATATACATTAACTGTCTGATTCTTAGAATGATAGAAATAGAATGAAAGAAGATCTCAAATATTTTTCTGCATGACCCATGATCTCTTTTGTTTTTGCAATCATGCTTGCAAAATTGGAATAATTAGATGTCAATGACTGTGTAGGAGTTTGACAGATGAAATAACTTAAGAAGGTAAATTTGTCTAAGAGCAAAATTGTGGATGGAGTCTTACACAGAAGAAAAAGAGTACATAATAAACAAAGCCTACAGAGGAATTTCCTGTCTGCCTTGCTCCAGTGCAAATCATGAGCAACTTGACAGACATCGACTGATTTTTTTTCAGGGTTTTTTGTCTTCCATATATCCACAGAGGCTGGTATGTGAACACCTAAGATTAGATTAGGATCTGATTTTCAGCTAGTATGATGCCATATGTCTCATCCTGATGTTTCTGTGGACTTCACTGTCACCAAGCAGCTCTCCTTTGGGAGTATTAATTTGTTTATGTCTACGTTTTCTCCTTACTGTCTTAGAATCAGATACCAGTACTTAACGAAATCCAATGTATGTACCATATATATTTTTTCATTGTGTGATGTTATGCGCACTGTCGCATTTCTCACTTTTTTTTCTTTTCACTAGCTTTTGTTGAGCATGATTTCACCAGGAGCTTATTTTGCAGCATGAGTTCAACTGAGCATTTCAGTAATCTTTTATGCATTCTAAGATGGATATTTATTCAACAGGATAAAGAGGAAATCTTTGTCTAAGGTCAATCTCATACCAAGCACTTTTGATTTTGGCCTGGCTAGGTCAGTTGCTTAAAAGAAAAGAAAAATAAAAACCATTTTTAAGCTACTTTCCCATAACGTGCTGTAGCAAAGTACATTTGGACACCAATGAAAGGCACATTAGCAAAATCAGTTAGCCAAGAATCCATTTCTAGGGAAAAAAAGAATACATCACTGGGAATACTGGTAGAGTAAAACTGTTGTTCTAGAGGGAAACACTACAATTTAAAAAGTCATTATTATTTTTTTCATTATTATCATTGTTAAGCCAATATTTTACTTTCATGGGAAGAAAAACAAAGTCTAAGGATTTCAGGAAAAGAAAACCATGACAGATCATAAATTTATGACCTCTGAACTTCTCACAGATAAAGTTTGTAAATCTAGGTTATGGTCCGTGAATATCCCAGGATGAAATTAAACAGGGGATGAAAACATACATAGGGAAAGAAATCAAGGAATAGCAACTTGATGCTTCTCTTAAAATCACTCCAAAATGTGAAGGTCTGGCTTACTCACAAAAAGTGCTTTGTCTTTTTGGGATAAGGTTGCTAGAAGTCTAATTTAAGTAACAATTAAAGTTAAGTGCTTGAATTAGATGTGTGGTTTCACCTTGAATATTGTGAGGAGTTTTGGTCACTACAATATAAGAAAGATATCAAGCTATTAGAGTGTCCAAAGGAGGGCAAAAAAGATGGTGAAGGGCCTTGAGGGGAAGCCACATGAGGAGTGGCTGAGGTTGCTTGGTCTGTTCAGCCTGGAGAAAAGGAGACTGATTGACTGAGGGGAGACCTCATTGCAGTCACAACTTTCTGTGAGGGGAAGCACAGGGGCAGGCACTGGTCTCTTCTTTGTGGTGACCAGTGACAGGACCTGAGGGAATGGCCCAAAGTTCTGTCAGGGGAGGTTTGGGTTGGATATTAGGAGAAGGTTCTTCACCGAGAGGGTAGTTGGGAACTGGAACAGGCTCCCCAGGGAAGTGTTCACAGCACCAAGCCTGACAGAGCTCAAGAAGCATATGGACAATGGTTTTGGGCTCATGGTGTGATCTTGGGGATGGTGCTGTGCAGGGCCAGGAGTTGGACTTGATGATCCTGATGGGTCCCTTCCAACTCAGCTTATTTTGTGGTTCTGTGACTTTCTCAGATTTAGTAAGCAGAACACAAAGTAGAGGGTAAGAAAAAGTTCTGGTTKAATGTTTATTGTTAGCTTTTTGATTCACAATAGAAAAGCAGGATTTCAAGTCTTCGCCCAAGTTAGGGGTGGATGGGAGAGCGACCTTAACATTTTGAAGATTAGTAGACAAAAAATAAAAGCAWTAAGGACACACTCAAAAAACCCCGAGACAAGCAAGCCAACAATAACTATCCCCCCAAGAAACACCCCAAACAATAAACCAAGCCAAAATAAAGCTAACAACATAGGTATACAAAAATGAGTAACCCAAATCCACAAGCATGTTGCAGGACCTTAGTTGTGAATGCATTCATGATCAGTCACAGAAGACTTCAAAACATTCAAGATGTTCTGAAGAAAAATTTCATGATTTCAGATTACTGAACTATGACTTTTTTTATTTTAATCAGCTTCTTTGAGAACTTTTCATCCAGTTTCCTAGTGCTGCTGAGTTTTCGCTTCGATGATATAAGCTCCCTCTGCTTAAAGGGAATTTATAGAGCTACAAGGTGTGAATGATCTGAGTTCGGAAGACTGAAATAATTTTCCAGAAAAAAGATCAAGACAGGATTTTTCCAGTGATCGTGCAATGTACTGGCCTTTGAAGCAGAGAGGAAAAACTGTTGCATAAGATAATGATTACAGTAGCTACATCTTGAATCAGTGACATCTTTTCTGCTACTTGTATGTGTCATGGTTTAACTCCAGCCAGCAACTGAGCCCCACAGAGCCACTCACTCCTTCCTCCCTGCCYCCACCCCGCAGCGGGATGGAGGAGTGAATCAGAAGAGTAAAAGTGAGAAAACTCAGGTCCTGAGATAAAGACAGTTTAAAAAGTAACTCAAAGGCCAAACATTCAAACAGAGCAAACCAAGGAATTAATTCTCTGCTTCCCATGGTCAGGCAGGTGTTCAGCTGTCCCCACGAAAGCAGGGCCTCATGTGCAGCGGTGACTTAGGAAGATACACACCATCACTCCAAATGTCCCTGACTTCTTTGTTCTTCCTCCAGCTTTATACACTAAGCTTGATGTGATAATGTCTGGAATATCTGTTTGGGCAGTTGGGATCAGTTGTCCCGGCTGTGTCTCCTCCCAATTCCTTGTGTACCCCTAGCCTTCTCGGTGGTGGGATGGGGTAGGGAGTAGAAAAGGCCTTGACTCTCTGTAAGTGCTGCTTGGCAATGATTAAAACATCCCTGAAGTTTCAACACTGTTACCAGCACAACTCCAAAGCATAACCCCGTGCCAACCTCTATGAAGAAAATTAACTCCACCCCAGTCAAAACCAGCACAGCATGTTATACAGAAAGAGGAGGTGAAACCACACGAATGGCACGTGAAAATAAGCATCTCCTTAACACAAAAAGCAGCTCTGTGGCCATGAACATTTTCCAATCATGATGTCTCTATTTTTACCCTGCTTTCCTGAGATGGTAGAAGCAGGCTTAAGAATGACACCTTGAAATGTGGGGAACAAAGCTGGTGGCAATCTAATGTGATTGGAGTCTGGTTTTGTGAGCATGACATTGCAAGCCCAAAGAATGAGAGACTGTAAAACAAGTAGTTATTCATCTGTCAATGTAAGGAAGTCATTCTGTGATAACCAAATAGAAAGTTTTATCACATGCTGCTCATTTGGGTTTTTAAATAAAAAGACCTTGCCTGTCCCATGTAGGCTTGATAACAATTTTCTGCTTTGTGAAAAGATTTGTGGATTGAAAACCAAAGGCTAGACAGCAGTGGCTAAAGGGCTGTGCCTGGCAGGCAGGACCATACTAAAACTTTTTATTTCTGGCTTCTTGCTAGGGTTATTCCAAAGCTCTGAACAGGGAAATTGATCAAAATCTCCATTATCTCTCATGATCCATTAACAGGTGTATGCCAACATATCTTCAAGCATTAAGTTAAAAATTGACTATTTCTATCCTGTGATTATGATGAGCTCTAACTATGCTAACCTTGCTATCATTWTTTTAAAATTATTGGGATATGGGTCCAGACAAAAATCATGAAGCATTAGGAACAAGCGTGTCAGAATCCTGACAAATAAAATTGGTGAGGTAGGAACTGTTACTGCTACAGGATCAGCTTCATACAAAACAATGAGATAAACCCAGGCACATCTGCATCCTGCGTTTACATGGAGATGTAAGAACAAAATTAATTGTCAAAAGTTGTCCAGAAGTTGTCTTTAACAAAGATTACTGTACAAATACAGAGGTAAGATTATCAGCATGGCACAGTGTCACACTGTAATCGAAGTCTGACATTATTAAAGTGATATATCAGTTTTTTCTTGACTTTGGTAGTGGCAAACTGCTTATCATGCTGGACACAGGCCAGAAATATATTTACTTGATGAGCTCCTTCAGCAGCTGTGCTTTCACTAATGCTACAAGGATAGTAGATGCTTTCCCATTTACACAATGCAATTACAGACATATATCTTCATAGTATCCSATTTCTTTCCCTCTGCTATTCAAATCTTGATTCTGTCCAGGTGCTTGGTGTTCTGAAAGTGTTCTGGCTTGCATAGATGCAACAATGTCTCCTATACTCAAGTCCATTTAAGGGTTGCATGAGAGAAAAGCATCTGAAAAATGACAAGATTTTATAGTGATTCATAAAGTCACAAATGGTTGGTCTGAAACTTAGAGATTGTTCCTGGCTAAGCACTTAGGTAACAAGGTTATTGTTTGAATCCATAGCCTCTGAAATGTTTGCCTCTACAATGTTTTACGATGGATTTCATCTCGGTATGTGAAGTCTCTGTCCACTTTAACTATTGCGCGTGTTCCTGTGTTCTTGTGTRTGCTGATCTTTCTGAATGTGGGGGAGGCAGTTGACTTTTAGAAGTAAGTGTATGCAGACCAATGACATAATACTAAAGACTTTACTTTGCCGTCATATAGTAAAGACTATAGGTATCCTCTAATTTACAAATGCTTCATTTCAGGTGGTTTTGCAGGACTGAATTTTTTGGGTCTGGATTCTTTGGAATCATACTTATTTTGTTTTGAAAAGACATGGCCTGCATTTCTGTCAGCAACACGAATCAAACTATTTCTCAGGTTTACCAGAAGGGATTGGTGAAGGCAACTTAGTAATGTATTTCAAGCAAACTATATAATGTTTCTGTCAAAATTAAATGCAGCAAACCATCAAATAACATTAAAGGTTTCATTTTAGTAATTTATATTGAAAAGAGTTAAAAAAAAGGGTGTCATGCTGTCATGTGTGCACTAGAGGGCAATGCAAGAATTACAGTTTTGATGGGATAGTCGGTATTTCTTTCCCTCTGTCCTTCCCTACAACTTTTTTGCAAACTTTTATAGGATACAGAAAGCATACATTAATTCAAAATATGCGTGAGTGGGATTGTGTTAAAAGTACTTGGAATGTACCTTTTCGTTAATAGATACGAACTGCTGTCAGCTCAGATCCTGCTTCACACAGTGGCTTGTGTAATGAATTTTGCAGATTAAAAAATACAAACAACATGTACTAAACTCTTTGATTTGCTTTGATACCTTAGGGAGTACAGAGAAATAATTCAGTGTCGTTGTAGATAATCTGGTAGATATGTCATTATTCATTCAAATGAAAACACCTAGTGTGTAAGAAATAAAGATTCTTTCAAACTGTTGCAGACACCTACCTGAGGTGTCAAGCAGAGGTTAGTATTTATGTTAATTAAGGTAAACAAGTTACCTGGCCTTTTTGTTGATGTTCACTTTTACAGTGCTCTCAGCACTTAGGTGCCCGGAGTTCTCAGCACAATGACTTATACCTAGGCTAATTTATGGTTGGCACATGAGCCCTTTCAGGATGTGTATGACATCCTGCCCTGAAGGGGTATGACACCCTTACTGAAGGGCAGCTAGATCCATTTTTGACCTTGGACAATCTACTAGGGAGATCAAGAGAACCTGGAGAAGCATCAGACTATGATTTTTTTTATACCCTGCCCCTTAGCACCCTACCCCCACAAATCTGCTTGTGAAACTTAAAAGAATACATTTATAAACATAAGGCACCAGAAAAAAAAACATCCTTTCATTCTTTTTTCCTGCAGTGACAAGAGATATATATTCTAGATTGTAGACAGAGCTGCCTTGGAGATAAATCATCTGATTTCAGCATCTCAGCAGTAGATAATAGATTCCCTTAGAACCACATAATTAAAAAATGACATTTCTGCTACAGTTTGCCAACTTGCCAGTGCCACTGCCCTAGGATTCTGGGGACATGGAAGCCCTGCAGGGCACAACAAAACCAATCTTACATTCTTCAGGGGGACAACGTAAGGATGTGTTAGCAAAGATAAAGATCCTGAAGGGGGCAAAGGATATTTTTTCTTCCCTTCTTTCTTTCGAATGGGAAATGACTGAGGGAAATCTGTTTATTAAAAAGTGCACCAGATGAGAGAAAACATATGCAGAGTGGCAGTAGAAATTAATATCTTAATTTCCATTACAGTTAAGAGAGCAGGGATCTGGCATGAATCAGAAATGTTCACAAGTGAGGGACTCATGGTGAGGGCCTTTTCCCAGTATGATGGTCTTTTGTTTGTGAATGACCTTTACGGTCCTTTAACTCTTAACAAAACAAAAATTTTCTTGTACGTAAGAATAGTTGGTTTTAAGATTTAGGGTGAGCAAAACTCTCCATGAAGAGATTAATTGTRTGTATGTTAGTGTTGCCTGAATAAAACCAGTCTAGCAGCCTATTCTGGTAAGAGCAAGAGGGTAGGATCTGGGCTTTCAGGATGTCTGTCATCTGACTTCCTCAAATTCACACTGCTCATGTGGTTTTCAGGGGTTAAAGATATGCAGTCTGTTATCCTAACTTAGACCAGAGGGTTGATCAGGAGATCTCCATGAATGATAAAAGCCTTTCAGTAGAGCAGGACACACTTGGTGAGAGCTCTCAGAGAGTGAATGTCCTTCCTATGCAGTGTGCTGGCAATCCAAGCTGGCTTGGGACCCTGAATTGGCAAACTGCAGAGTCATAAGGCAAAACTGTCCTCGACTTCAGTGCTTGCTTGAGTAAGTTTAGAGCTGACAAACAAAATATCCTAGGAGAACCACAGCTCTTTATACTTGCTTTGTACTCTTTAAATGTTCTCTTCTCCAACAGAGCCCTTTCTGCGTCTCTTGAATGGCGTTTTGAATTAAAAGAAACAGAGAACAAGGAAATCTCCTTTGGGACTTTGTAATTGTTAGTTCAAATGCTGATAATAACTGGCATTCACTACTTGAGCGTACCTCTAGCATGAGTGGCTGGATTGTCAGCAGTGTTTTTTAATTTTAATTTTAATTTTAATTTTAATTTTAATTTTAATTTTAATTCTGACATCTGTCTAGAACCTCTTATCTTGAGAAATTATACTAGGTACATCTACTCCTTTTCCTACCAAAAGGTCTCCCTTCTGTGTCTGAGGAACACCTCTTTTGAGAGTAGTTCCTCTGGGATTTTGTCCTGAATAAAAGCAGCAGAAAGGAGACAATTGTAATGTAACTGTTTTATAATGTGAGGACTGTAAGCAACAGTTCATTTCCCTATGAATTATAGTCTCTGCTGGGTCTGAAATTAACCAGCACTGAGGAAAATACAGCAGCAATAAAATACTCCAGATTTTCGGTAGTGTTTTACGGGAATAGCTATTTTACACTGGTTGATTGTCAAGCCCACTGTTCAAAACAATGGGTGGGGATTTCCTTTATCCACTGGGAATTCAAATGAATACTTTTCAGTAGTCAAAGAGTATTTACTCCAGTTTGAGTAGAAGCCAGGTCCTCTGTCATTATGATATTTAGAAATGGGAATTTTCAGTGGTAGAAGACAGAAATGTTAGCTTAGCAATGCAATGAAAACAACAACTTTTGGGTGATACCTTGGGTAACTGGAATAGTACCACACTATTGCCCTGGATCATGGCAGACCTGCAAACACTGTAATTGCAGAAATCAAAGGGAGCTACTGAAAAGAAGATAGCGAGGAGATGATGATAAATACTGGAAGTGTGTTTATCAGTTCTAGTATAAATAACAGAGCTGTATTGGGATCCTAAGGAGTAGATTGGTGAAAAAAAGGAGATGGAAAGCAAGGCATAGAAAGGAAGCTTTCTAAAAGGCACGGGGTTTTAAGTAGGTATAAAAAAGCTTAAGGGTTCACAGAGAAAATTCCTTACTCCCACACCTGCCACTTGTGGTTTATAACACAGATGAGGGAAAAAAGTCTTTGCATGAAAGAAAGAAAGATGTGCTGGAGCTCATCAGGAATGTGTTACAAGAAGAAAGTTAATCAATTACAATTAATGACAGGGAGATGTAGGAGCTGTAAAGCCACCTGGGCTTTAGTTCTCTCAGGGCTGAAAGTGTCAGAAAAGGAGAACTTCAATCCAGATAACAATGAAAGAAAGCTTGGTGAAGACCTGGGGCTGGATCAGGCTAAATCATAACTAGTGACAACTGGGAAGAATGTAGAAAAGTCTGGTGCAGATCATCTGTCTTGTGGATCAACATACATTAAAAGTATAACAGTGCCAAACAACCACTTGTGTGCCCCACTGTAGCTGTCAGACTCAAAGAGGGATCCAAAACACTGTTCAAAACCAAAATTAATCATCCCTTCAGTGCAATTCTGTGAGCCCTCCATTGTCTCTTTCCTCCAAGCACAGTTCCTCTCTCATACAGATGAAGGCTCTCTAATAACTCAGCCTTGTCTGGTATTTTTGGAGGATGTCATCTAGAATGAAACCTATGGTTGTTGTGAAAGATGCAGCAGGTATTCATTAAGAATTTCCCCAATCTAGAAGAACTCCTGGTATAGCAGAGGATCAGGAAGCCAGTTCAGTGATATTTTAAGTGGCAAATAATGAAAAGGAACGCAATGCTTTTTTTTCTGAGAAGTTGCTCCAGAGTTACCATTGTCTTATTATTCTTTCCAGTTTTTAGGAGAAATTTGCAGAGGTAAAACTACATGGTGTACATGGGCTTCACTGTCAAACAAATCCAAGAACTTTGCCATTGTGAATATTTGCTTGAGTTAGTCAAAGCAGTGATTCATGTGTTTTAGGTATATTCATATATACACAATAATGTAGGAGCTACTCTTGCACAGACTGGACCTTTGGCAGCACTGATTTGAATTTACCTGTGTTATTGGTCAACAGCAAGCCAAACTTCCGAACATTTTTTGGACACAGTCTTTTAATCTCCTTCAGTTATACTAAGGCTGACTTGCTAAAATCCTTTCTGAAATCTGAAAGTGTTTGGTGGTGAGCACATTTAGACTGATCTTTGCATAGCTGCTATATATTTCTAACTTTATTTTGTTTAAAACATTATCTATAGCTATCAGCTAAGAGGCATTTAACAATTACTAAATTCCACTGCTCCCTTGGTAGTAAAGGAAAACAGTAAGAGCACAATCTGCCAAAAAATAGTAGTCCCACTTACAAAAAGTGGCCATGGCTACTGACTTCCAGTATGAGTAGAGAGAAGCATCTGTATTCCCTAAACTACAATTTTATTTGAGATTGAGCAATATTTCTCTAAATAAATCACTGTCAACTGTGAAGAATGGCCCCTAAATTAACAGTCACTTTTCTATTCACCTTTCTTGCACAATCAAATACTAACCATGATGCCAAATCAAATTCCTTTCTGTCTCATTTATATGGACAGCTTCTCYTCTGATGACAACAAAATTTGAAGTCTCTAGCATATTATGCCTGCTCTATGCTTGGCTGAGCCTTGCTAAAAACCCTTCTGTCTTTTCAGAAAACTGCAGGGCCGCATTTCCTATTTCCCTTATAGTCCCTGTTACAGAAAAAAAATACCTGATCACAGTCCATARCCATAGCTCAGTTCAATTATATCAGTGATGGCAACACCCTGCATTTTCAGATGAGAAACTATCTAGTAATTGCAGATGTTCTGCCAAGAGCACATGGTGCACTTGATGACATATAAACAGATGATCAGGAACAAGGCATAGCAACAGTACATGTGAGACTGATAAAAGCTGTATCACAAGGCGTATAAATTTAGCAGGAAAAAAAATCCAGAAAACAAAAAAGTACTACAAGATGAAGCTGAAAGAGAGATAAAAGAATTCTTCCCACACGCATAGTCCCAAGGGAGGGAAAAAAAGAAAGAAAATTGGGAAAGGAGAAAGGAGAAAGCTGGTAGAAATTTGGTGAGCTGGATAATACAATTGCAAAGTAAATTCCATCAAAAAGGGTAAAAAGAGTGACAAATTTGAATGCCAAGCAAGAAGGTAGTGAAGTAACCCAGATTTCGCTCACAGCATGATATACTGAATAGACAAGAAACTGGTCTGTGATTCTTTCTGCATTTTACTGTTTCAGATCAAACACCTTAACTTTATGACGCTGTACAGATAAAGAGGATTTTCTTTCACATATTTCTMGGTGTTATTATGACTTCTGTCACTATGCTTACAGCACAAAAATCCTGTTATTTATTAAAATTACAGGGTGATTAATTCTCTAAACCACGTTGTACATACCTGTCCTATGATCTCCTGCATTTCCTAAAGCTGTGTGAACCTCAGTGGGTAGGAGACAACATGTTTATGGAGATGGCATTGAATCTATCTGGTGTTTGGCATTGCTGGATCATAATTTCCCATAATTCCCCATCACTGAGTGAATAGAAAATGTTACAGAATATCACAATATTTTAGGATACTATAAACCAGGGAATAAAATATAAGAACATGCTAGCAGTCTCAGACACTCAACCTTGGACAAGGCCTGCATTTTCCTTTAAAAAAACAAAACAAACAAACAAAATTTAAACCAAGTGAGTTCATTTGTAGTGAGAAAAGAAAAATACCTGAAGCCCTAAGGCTAATTGCTGATTGTAAAGTGCAGTCTGCTTCCCTCACCATACTGAGAGGTGCTTCAAATTTATTACTTGCTATGTTGCTTTAGGGGCAGATTTGTGAAAGGGGCAAGAGCTTGAAATAATTCACTTAATGGACCCTCAGTCATTTAACCAGCTATTTCAGATGGAAGCAGTGCTCTGATTAAAGGGGAGCTGCTGATACAATGAATGACTGCCATGAAAGTCAAATGGAAATGGCTTGAGGAGGGAGGGGAAGGGTAGAAGAGGAAAGATGAAGGCAGGAAGCAAGATCACTGCARTGCAGACTAGCAAATGTGACAGACCAATCTATCACGGCCTGCAGAGGTAGAGGGACGTTCCAAAGACTGTGAAGCAGTATAACATGACTAACAAGACTGTAACCATTCACACATTTATTGACTGAGCTATATCCACAGATAACATTACAGATAGCTCTGTCAAAAGATGACATCTTCTGCATCAAGAACAACACCTACTGTATTTCTTTTGATGGACTACAAAGGTACTTTGGTCACTCATTTGAAATATTCATACACATGTGGAAAACAAACCCAAACCATGAAAACCTGCTAGCTTTCTTGTTTTCCAGTCTCATCTTTTTCCCCTTTTTTCTGGTATGATCTGCAAAGGTCAACAGGAAGTCAGGGTAAGAGCACCTGAGTGAAATTCATGTGGG
Organism: Parotia lawesii; assembly: GCA_003713295.1. Classification (NCBI taxonomy): domain Eukaryota; kingdom Metazoa; phylum Chordata; class Aves; order Passeriformes; family Paradisaeidae; genus Parotia; species Parotia lawesii. The sequence goes on from RAHM01000062.1 coordinate 2,594,176, forward strand.
TGGTTCAGAGTCTCTAATTGCTGCTCCTCAGATTGTAACAGCTCCTTGGAACCACATCCAGCAAAGAAGGTAGGACTGACACCTTTCTGCTGCAGAAGCCTACCTGACCAGTGGGAGCATCCCTGCTGTCATAACTGGGATTTATGAGTCACAAGCGTTTAGGCTTTCATTTATCAAGAGACAACAACACATAATTRCAAGCCCACTTCCCTTTCTCTTCCTCCTTCTTTATGAATACACAGAAATACTTAAATACTTGTGTGTGTTTTGTTATTTCCACACATGCACAGATTTATGTATATGTATGTTTCCTCTGTGTATTTGTTTAATCAACAGATTTAAACTAACACTTATATGGGACTATTTTTAAAATACTTGGGACAGTGTATAGGGGCGCTATGTCTTTGCTTTTATACTTTTGGTTCTTTATCTATTTCACTGAGTTTACACAACCAAATTAGTCACCTGCATTCTGTTACTACTGATGCAGTAACATTTGAGTTCTTCATTGTGTCTTCGTAGTCTGTCAGAGTTAAAATTACTAGTGCTTGTTTCAGTTAGTTTTAAGTAAATATTTGTTTTTCCTTGTGACTCTTAATATGCCATGGGAAGCAAAAAGAATGAAGCAGAATATGCACCCATGTAAGCTATTTTTTCCTAAAATAAAAACCTTTTTATGTACCAAGCGGAGTGACCTTTGGAAAAACAGTAACAACAAAGTAATTCAGGCAAATAACATATTTTGAAAAATGTGATATTTTTCTGTCGTATGATTTTGTTTGGTTTACATTTTTAGTGCGTACAAAATAACACAGCTTTGAAATTTTTTGTGAACTGAATCCATTTGCAGAGTCTGACCTAGAACTTGATCAGTCCTATATTCACTGTTACTAACAGCAAACTGGGGGAGAAGAAAGCTCATTTGTGAGCATCCTGCCTGTATAATTTTCTTGATGTTACAAAGCACACATGTACTTTTTACAGTACTCTATATATAATCTTGCAAATTCAACATTAACCAAAGTGAGATTGTGTGTTGACCTCTGYCAGATCAAGGATCTCCTGTACTCAGTTTATTTAGTAATTTAGCAGAGACAGAACATGTGCAGTATTTGTATCTTGAAAGTGAATTACTGAAAGCTATAAATCTCTGCATAGAGTAAAACTTAGAGTAAAAGTTGGCCCAACTTAGAGTGAAAGCCCACCACTAAATAAGATAACCATGAGCTTTTAATATCATAGAATCATAGAACATTCTGAGTGAAGGACAACCTTCACTAGACCAGGTTGCTCCCACTSACCCGGCCTTGAACACTTCCAGGGGTGGGGCATTGAATCCTTCTCTGGAAAACTTGTTACAGTGCCTCACCACCGTCACAGTAAAGAATTTTTTCCTAATATCTAGTCTCTATCTACTGTCTTTCAATTTTAAACCAGTCCTCCTTGACCTATTACTAKATGACTGTAAAAACTTTCTCTTCATCTTTTTTGTAGGCTCTCTTCAGGTACTGGAAGGCCGCGACTAGGCCACCCTGCAGCCTTCTCTTTTTCAGGCTGAACAATCCCAATTCTCATAATCCTCGTTATTGTTTCTATATTTAATTATGTGAAGTATGGAAATCAATTTTTTTGAAGGAAAAAAAGCCTGAAACAGTAATGTAGAATCTGGACAGAAGGGATTATTTCAGATTGTGAAACTTGCCACACCAGAGGCAAGTTAAATCCATCTGTGGGTTTTTAGGTTTTGTGCTGTAACTCTCTGTTAATTGCATTCTCAATGGGAGGTGATAGATGGTTACCATTCCCTTACACACTTCTGCCCTTCATCCACATTCCAGCTGCATTTAGACAGCTGAATTTAGTAAGCAACTGTATTTAATCTTCACCTATTTTTACTGCAGTAAGTGATTTGAAAGTTTAGGGCCTTCCTTTCTCTAGGCATCTGGATGCTACCTCAAATACACCTGAATGGATCACACAGGGCTGTTAAGAGCTTGATAAGGTTGCCATTTTTCCTGCAAATGAGAATTTGTCTATCACTGATATGCTATTTCTCATCTGTATTTGCAGAGAAAATATTAAGGTGTTGCGATGACAAGGTTACAAATGAGGACTACACACACACACACACATACATACACACACACACACAGAGCCCACCCTGCCCAAAAAAATAAATGGCTTGGTGGTACAGCAACTGTATCTTTCTGACCCACAAGGATATCTCTGTTAGCTAGGGGTGATATGTTATTTTAGTTATCTTTTGATACATCACCCCAAAGGCAACGTGGGGATATCAGTTATGAGAACAGAAATGGGGAGAAAATTCATTGAACTTGGCAGTTGCACACACACTGTGAAATATACCAAAAGGAGAATAGAATAAGGGAGTATAGAACCATTCTCATTTTGCTATAACCCTACAGATTTCAGTGGGGACTCATGGCTTATCATGACATCAGTGAGAGGAGGACTAGACCTAGATACATTAAACGGGTTTGGAGGGATATGTTGCTTAAGTAGAAACAGGCATTCACAAAGCTGATCCTTTTCATTTTCTGGATGAGTAAATGTTGCTGTTTGTCTCTCAGACTTACTGGGTATGAGTGTGTAAGGCCTGACATTGATTTCAATGCAGAGCAAACTGTCACCAGTAACTGAGACTTGCAAAGGCCAAGTTGTGAAGTTAGTTAATTAAGACAATCTTTTGGTGATCATTGCCAGTCTCTCTATTTTATGTCATGATTAAATATAAAATATACTTAATACAGTTGTAAGTCATTCTAATGATTGTGCCACAAAAGCAGTAATGGACAGAACACATAAAATGCTAAGAATGCTTATTTTTACTTAAATGAAAAGCAATACTTGAGAAGAGATGGACCATAAATCCTGTAACTGTCATGCACTAAAAATGGAACATGAATTTAAGGGTATATATGTCCTTGTGCCCTGATGTCAACTAAATGTCTCTTCATACAGCAGTTTCCTTGATAGTCTCAGGGTGTCAAGTTTCAGATTGAGTGTTGGCTTGTCCAGCTACAAAAGGGGACAAGTGAAAAAAAGAGATCAGAAACTGTTGGCATGTGACAGCAGTATTGTGTGACTCTCATTAAAGTGGTCTGAAATRGAAGCTGGACCAGCCACTGGCTCCCTTCATTGCAACAGGGCTGGGAGGTGGTTCTAGTCCGTGGCCCATCCCTGCTGAATCACAGGTACTGCTGCTGCTGATCCATTACCACTGAATAAACTCATTTTGTGCAGTTATCAACTATAAAATGTATTTAAATCAATCAGAATGGGGAAAAAAAAMCCCAAACACAAAACATTTAATACACTGGTGGTCTCAAAATATGTAACAGGGCAGCTATAGAGCATAAAACAAGCTGGCACCTTTTACATTTTCTGGGTCACTTCACAGAACAGACAGTTGTGAGAAGAGTGATATGCCCAGGAGAGATGTTTCTTTTTAAGGTGTAGAGAACCCTCTGTTATTGTTTAGGGGGGTAAGATTGCTATGGTATCAAAGGTGAAGACCAGCATTTAATAGCTACAGATGGGTCATTTTCCTGAGGAGATTTTAAGGTACTGAAGTGAATTAAGATAACTTTATACTGTTGCTGTTCTTACCGGTTCAAAATAATGGCTTGTTGCACTAGAGGAGCAAGAGAACTCCACTGAGTTCCTAGTGTGCCCAGTGTTTTACAAACTCGTAGCACAGATACYGTTCCTCTCCTGCGGTCTTGCAGCATAAATGATCAGCACACATTCACACACATGCGTGCACACACAAAGAGTGCAAAGCCCCAGAACCACTCAAATAGGATGTGTTGGGTACAGAAGCAGAAAAATAAAGAACATCCACAGACTGTTCCTGAAAGACTGTAGGGTAACTTTGAGCTGAACTTCTGTGTGCGCTGCGTGATGGCAGATAATGCTTCCTGACCCCTGCTAACAGACGTTGAACTTGCAGAGCACAAAGGTAGATATTGTCATTTCCATCTTGCCAGGTATAGATGGAGAGACTCTTGGCTGCAGATGTCTCTTCCAGTGTGAAAGGCAGCTAGCCCTCTGCCCTGGTAAAGGACCAATCAATTGACTAAAAATACAGCATTCTGGCATGAAAATGTTCCCTGCTGAGCAGATTTCATAATAGGCTATTGAGATAATAGAGTAGAGGAAAGGACAAACTGTTCTTTAAGACAACAAAATCATTTCAGTTCATGCTTTAGTTTCAAGATATTTCATAACCTCATGAAGTGCTGTTATTTTTCATTTTCCTCTCATTTACTTCAATGTTTATGTTTTRTCTTGAATGAAGACTATCCCACATTAAATTCTTCACTCTTCAATTGATACAACACATCGTTTCTCTCTCTTTTTTTCCCTTCCTCTCTCTGCTGAGATCTTAACACAATCTTGAAAAAGAATCAACACACTTGAGAGAGTAAAAGTATGTCAGGGAAGGTATATTGGAACACTAAATCAGGAGAAAACAGTAGATGAAAAGACCTTCTATAAAATGTTGGAAGATGTGGGGAAGAAAGCATTTATGGAATTAACCTGTCATGCTATGGGTGATCCCAAGCTCTACAGCTTTTCACACTCTGGTGTGTGTCTATTCCATAATTAGGGTGGGAAGGAGAAAGATTACTCCTTATGAACAATTAAAATAAAGGCAATTATTAAGCTGTGCATATTTTTATTCTCATTATGATTTAAATGAGCAAACACCAGTTTATTTCCTGCTCATTTTAATTCTCTTCTCTTGCTAAAAGGCATTAAAAATCTTTTATACTACATGGAGAGATGGGAAGCTTAATTACAGTGCTTCTAAAGTGCTTTGAGATCCTGAAGTGAAAGATGTTATTGTACCATGAAAAAAAATATTTTTTTTGTCCTTTTTCTGCTAACTACTTTACAAAGCCTCTTTTGTGTTTGTGACTTCATTTCACCACCTGCCTGAACAGAGGGTGGGCTTCCTATCATACTAGTCCATAAAGTAGAATATAATCTACTGCAGAAGACTATCACTAGACATAGCTTTGTAACACATAGCCAGAATAAGACCTCTATTCTTTGGTATTTAATAATGTCACAATGTACATAAGCTTCTCAGTATGAAATTCTGATGCTTCTGGAACCCAAATAACCTGAAACTTTTCTTGTGGCCTGCCGAAATATCTCACAGATATGGGATACTGACTCTGGTCAAAACAATGTCTCTTTGTGATTGGAGCTGATATATTCCATCAGTTCTAGACTGGAAAACTATGAGGAAATAAAGCCAAGTCTTTGGATCTTAATGTGATCTTCACCTCTGAAATAAGTATTCAAAGATTTTTTGTGAACAAGTGCAAGGGAGGCCAGTGTCATCAGATAAGCAGAAAGTTTGGTTTCTCTTCACAGAACCACAGTACTCAGTTTTGCGTCTCTGTTGGCTTTCAAAAGAATTTTTGCTGTTGAGAACACTGGTGGTTCAGAGTTCTGATAAAATTTCATTTTATATTTTTCACTTATAAGGGGTGCAATTGAAGCCCAAGCCTATACTGTTATTTCTGTCTCTTGAAAAAATGGATGGGTAATTTTTCCAAAGCACATGAAATTTATGTATGCAAACATCCTCACATCATGCATATTTGAATGTTTATAGAATAATCTTTCCTTTCCTCTTCAAAATGAAAGATGCTGTTGTAGCTAGTTGGGACAGGAGAGATGTAGAGTCCTTGTAATAAGTTTCCCTTCATATCTTCCATGTTGGGGAATGTATTGGATTGTTACAGAGAAATGCATGAACTTTTCCAGCTGAAAGAAAACTGTGTACTGTTAAAATACTTTTGGCCTCCTACCCCATCTGCAAACCTGTAACACATCTGTACAAGGGCATTGCAACACCATCCTTCAAAATGGACAGGGAGAGAATAAAGCATATGCCATATGGTCTTAGATCAGTCCATCACTAGTGGAAAATGTGTATTCATCATGCATTTGCAATAAGCCCAGCTGCCTCCAAGTGTGAGCTGCACATAGTTGGCTTCTGCAATATGTCTCTTCCTTTACATGGCTCCCTTCTAGTTAAATCATCATTGACTTCTTCACAGTCCCTCAGCACATGACAGCCTGGCAGCAGCACGCACTCAGTCCAGCTGTGATTAGAGCTGTTGCTTTGGTACATCATCCTTCGTCATTCTTGTAGGTTTCAACAGCTTGTAAGTCAAACACACAGGTGAACCCTGCAACTGGCCAGAATATGAGTAATAGGTTGGGTTGCATCTTAACACTGAAATGATTGCAGCAAAGCATATCTATCTGCATGAAGGAGATAAAGGAGACCAGCGAAGTGGGACAGCTTGGCTCTTACATTTGTGTTTGCATACACACAGACATAGCCAGCACCACAGTCCTGTGTGCTGAACATCTCAACCAAGGATGAGGTTTTGGTCCAAAAAATATAGTGAATGGTAGAAGGAATTTTCTTTTTCTTCTTTTGCACTTTTAATTTTTCTCCATTCCCCAAAGAACAGGTGGACTTTATCRTAATCCTAGACTGACTTAAGGGTTCTTGAGGAAAAAAGAACCATTGTGCTGTGCAGTGCTGCAACCCGACTCCAGACTCCTTGCAACTGAGAGTGGGACAAGTCAGTGATGCATCCTGAACACAGGGAATAGTATTCATCTGCTCATCATGTAGGTAGCACATTGTGATTACAGGTGGGCATATGCAATGTACGACTTGGCTTGGCCAGAAAGTATCAAAACTGCAGAATGATTTTTGGACAATGGTAGAATTTTCCAGAAAATGTGCTAACTGGAAGCTCTTTAAGAGAAGGTTTAAATCAACATAAAGAAAGGAAATTTTGTTCTTTCATGGGCTGGTTTTAAAGTTCTTCAGACTCATTCTCTAACTAACATTCTATTACAACCTTTGAGTCCTTTTCACATGCGATATTTTAATGGGGAATGTTTGTCCTTTTGTATTTTAAGAGATACAGGTCAAAGATCTTATGTGAGCAGATTTGTGTCCTAATGAAAACAGCCAAAACTGGCTTTGCTCRTGCAAAGAAATAAATTTTGCCCCCCTGTTTCCTAGAATCCTTTTTTGTTTTCCCTTTCACATGGCGGTTGTGTTTCTGACCTTCATAAAGAGAACCAGAACAGATCCTATGTTTGTTCTCAAGTGAACTGCCCTGAACCTGAGCTGCTTCTGGGCCCTGGGTCTTATGCCTCATAGGCTTGATGGACAGATTGACGGTCTGCAAACAAGTTGCCTATGCAAATTATGTGTACAGTTGGCATGTAATGTAACAGCCCTTTCAGGGTAGGTATTACCAGAAGATAGGTTGCCTGGAAGAGGATGAGTCCAGCCCAGCAGACTTCCTGCAGCAATACTGCAGAAAAATACTTGCAGTATTTTTGATATCAAGGGAAATGTTTTTCTCCTGGGCACCCTTTGTGAATCACATTATACTAATCCCAGCTGCACTCTTAAGTAACAACAATGCAGGGTCATTCTCAAGAGTCATATTTAAAATACAAATAAGGCAGTAAAAGACAAAGGGTGCAGTGGCATCCAAATGTGTGTGACATACATGCTTCATTTCTGTATTTCTTTTTCGAAAAGGATGGGTAAGGTTTATGTCTAGCTGCCTGTGAGCCTTCCTACCATCACTTCTTTCTCTTCACTTTGAAAGAAAAGACAGTAAGTATTAAGTCATTAAATAATGCAAATTTGATTAGGATGTCCAACAGGAGGAACAGTAAGCTACAGTCAAGAAAAAGATCCTTATAAATCCAGAGTTACCACAAAGTGATTTTAAAGGAGTGGGATTTATTTATTTTGCAAGCAGAGAAGTCTTTGATGTAATTTACAGAATAAGCATCCTATTAGCTGGGAACCTGTCCTAATTTACTCCTGTCAAAATCCTAGACAACGGTTTGATCGGCTTTAAATAAGATACAGATGGTTGTAGAACTGAATTTGAATTTAGTAAATATTAGCTGTTGTTTTTCCGTTTCATTCACTGATACATTTATTTTACCATAGTTATTATCCCACCATTCTCAATATGTCTGCTATGAGTTTTGTCAGTGTGAAGAAATTCATGGCAAAAGAGTAACTGACATGTAAAATTGGGGGTTATTTTATTGTAATGTACTTTAAAGACTGAAGACTGATTTAGAAATTACTGACTTTAAAATTAACTGCTTATTGTGTTTGGGTTTTTTGACTGATTATTTTTAAGCATTATCTGCTGAGGAAGACATTCTCTCACATTGTGTTTATATCTTTTTGCTTGAGAAATATTTCAAAGCAGTTTGGAAGTATTTTTTGTCAACAGTGAAGATCTTTAGCAAGTAAGACCTGGAGTGGTAGAAAAAATATCTTGTAACAACAGTGGAAATTAAGCAATGTTACTCTTTATACACACAGACAGAAAAAAAGACAATATCTTTAATGTTAGTGACCACTCGTTGTATGTCGATAGCATTACTGAGAAAAGTATGTTGAAATAGGTTGATATTCTTAAAAATAGATGAAAACTCACTGTTTTTAAAATCAATTTTCCTTTGATGCGCATCTTGGTGTGTTTGTCTCTTCTGAAAAGTCACTAGTATTCAAATTCATTTAAATAATGCATATTGCATACATTAGAAGAGAATTGCTAAACCAAACAGTGAGTTTGTTTCCACACAATTCAAAGACAGACGTGCAGAACTGATCAAATAAAAAGTGTGAGCATGCCTGTTTTTATAATKTTTAGTACTTGGAAGGCAGTTATAAAATAAATCTCTATAGCAATAATAATCTACTAAAATTTTAGAAGACCTTGTTTCAAATAAATAAATAAATAAATCTAGGCAAATCATAATCTATCTATATGCATTTCTGGAAAAAAGGAATGACACAGAGGTGAAAACATAATTTGTCATCACTTATTTTCACAGTTCCTTCTAGAGCATTTGTACAGTCTTGACTTAGACAGAATTACCAAATAACACTTCCTTTTGACAGCCCAGTATTAGAACTGTCTTGTTCCTTCTCTATTGGCTATTGATTTTCTCACAATTATAATTTCATCTACCTGTGCTGTTTTTGACTGCGATGGAGTTATTTTTTTTTCCATAATTGCTAGTAGGGGCTATGTTTTCACTTTGTGCTGGAAACAGTATTGAAGATTCAGGGATATTTTCGTTACAAGCTAGTTTTGTAACAGCAAGCTGTCCATGAGACAGCAGTGTGCCTTCCCTTGTGGCCGAAAAGGCCAGTGGTATCTTGGGGTACATTAGAAAAAGCATTGTCACCAGGCCAAGGGAAGTTGCTTTTTTCTAGGCACAGCAAGAGCTATCGCAAGCCAAAATGGCTCTCCTGTACTGGGGAAAGTGACGTTTCTCTTCCATGAACTAAATAAGACCAAAAGTTTCAATCAGAAGTACATCTGACAGTGCTTTCTTCTTAAGAACAGGAGATGTGCTCTGGTTTTATATCTCATATAACATCAATATCTTACTGACTGTGAGGGAATGTCTAAATGTTTCTAGCAGCCTTGAGTAGATAGTTTTTTTCTGATGGGCTGGGTCAGACCAAGTAGTCTGGACACTGGCAAATCATGWAGTATCAGCACATTTATCATGCTAAACTCTGCACTGGCTCTGCAATCTCCAAATCAGGGACTAGAATTTTTTTGCAACATTGTTTCTGATTGAAACATGCATCTCCAGAGAACGTTCTTCAGCTTTGAGTTTTAAATTTTAATTTCTCTTCCTCACCGTAATCTGGGGTTGGGAGGGAAGTTCGGTAGATGTGAGAGTGTCTGGTGGTTTCACAGAAAGAGCACTATGTTAAAAAGTATACAGAAATGTCAGGAAGGAGAACAGCATATTTGCATCCTATTTGTTAGCATGTGGTTTAATGAAGACTTAAAGAGCCAGAGTTTCACTACATATTTGCTAGATTGCTGATGGTATGGTTTGGTGCTTCCACCTCACCCTAGCCTGACATCAGCTGAAAGCAAGTCTAAGGGGTTGCTCAGAAGCTTAAGTGTTAGTAGTTCAGCTATACACAATGTAGGATTAAACAGTCCCAGATAATAGATAAAATGGTAAGTAAGAACAGATGGTTCTTAGGTTGTGCGTAGCTCTGTGCATAATCCTGGCTGGGCTTTCTTGGCATGGAACCAGGGATGGGATTGATAATTTCTGATTTGCTGTGTAGTATGCAATTGAAAAAATAAGCAATATTGATTGAGCTTATTGGAATTATGGGAAATATTTTATACCCAAATATAGGGGATAATTATTTGGTCCTCTTATAGGAAAGGAGCATTTAGATTTCAACACAGAGCATTAGTGCTCTCAGTCAGAAGGAGACTTTTGTGCACAGAGACACAGGAAGACCTGAAGGAGTTTGGTTTAGTGAATATCAGGAATGTGTAGGCTCTTGGTTTTGTGCAGTTTTGTATGGTAAAACCCAAGGGAACTACTTAAAGCTTTGCAAGGGGATTTCGTAGCATCTGCTACATGGACTTCCATTTCAGCAGTTTGAAGTCTTAGATTAACATATTTGCAGGTGAAATGGTGGAGTTGATTCTCCAAGAAAAACTGACCTAAGGCAAACAAATTAGGTGCAAACTGATATATAAATGGTCTTATATTTCTTGTTTTTCTTAAAACTGTGATATTTTTAAATAAAACTATATTTAAATATAACAATTCTGGAGATTATTTGAGTTGGTTTTGCCTTTAGCTGATCCTTATTCTGCAGCAGTAGTGCGCTCTCACTATTATGTGACCATAGTCAGTCACATTCACAAATTGAATAGCAAAATATGAAGACAATTAATGTGAGCATAAAATTTAAAAGCAAGTATGAAGCCTTTTTAGAAATTTTCACATGGATGAGTCTCTCTTTAGGAAGGAAACAAAACCTACCCATTAATGGATGCAGTAATTCCATTGACATTCCACTGCACCCAGCTATAAGAAAGGCTTGCTTGTTACTTAGCAAATGCTTTATTTTGCTTTGAGCTCCCAACAGTTGCTTTCAGGCCTTGGGGCTTTCATTAGGGTGTCTAAGAGGGACTGAAATGTTTAAACTATATGCCTGAAACTATCAAAGAACTTCTTCAATTCAATTTTATACTGTATTCCCGGCAGCTGGAATGCAGCAGTGACTATTCTGAGGTACCCTTCTCCATCAAAAGTGGATTGGAACAGAAACTAAATCARTGGTAGTAATTGAGTTCAGCTCTAGTTCCTATCCATTTGAACTTTGTCCTAAAAATCCCAGCACAACAAGGCTTATAAGAAGTAAAGTCTACAAAAGAGACAAGGAAGAAAGTGTGAAAAAACGTTTTTAAATTGGCCTGGAGAAACCCAAATTGTGACTGTAGCTAACCTTTGGAAGAAATTCCTAAAAATGTTAGAGAATTCAAATTTAAGTATTTGATAAAACATACAATCAGTCAATAAATAGTTTGCATCATGAAAAACAATGTAAAAATGTAGAGCTGGGGGCTGGCATGAACTCACCTTTTCAATAAATGCATAGAAGAATTAGTGACAACTTTACTTTATGAAGCCAATGGTTAGGATGAAATACACAATCCTATACTCAGTGTGGGTGGTATTTTGGCTGTATTCAGGCATGAAAACCAGGTAGTGGTACTGCCTGTGAAAGTCTGACAATTCATTTTAACAATATTTTATTGTTATAAATAATTGCCCATTATTTCCTTCTCCAAGTCCTCATAGACACCCAACGGTGATTACTGCATGCACTTACAAAAAGATTGGTCTTTTAGTTCATTTTCTTGTTTGTTTTCATTTTGTACACAGAAACATAGAATAAACCAACAAACCCAAAGGAGAAGTGTATGTTTATCCATAAGGATGATTTAGTCAGTAATTCAATGACTATCTTCAGGATAACACTGTTCTTGCTCTGGCTCTATATTGAGTAGGTGTCCATTGACAATAATGTGGCCCAAGATATCTATATTACGTGAAAAACTATGCATTCAGGCATGTAAATGTTTGTTTTAGTCTCAAACTTCATCCTTACACAGACAACTAAACCACAGCAGATGCAAGCTGAAACTACCAATTCAGTTTGTGGAAGTATCAAAGCAGACTTACCTTTCTATTGACATGGTAGGAAGAAGATGACTTTATCAGGCAAACTCCTCCTGACAGATCAATCCTCAGCTGTTTTATCAGATCCTTACAGAATATTAAGGTCAATGAATGGGAGGCCTTTAGTCAGCTCCCATGGGATGATGAGGTAATTGATTTTACAGATAGATTTCAAGACCAGGACAAAAAGGTGCCTTGAATAGATGTTTTGCACAAAGGAGCCTAATATAGAGTTTATGAATTAAAGATATACCTAAGAGATTTGACCTATCATTTCTTCTGACTGCCTTTTTAAGTGTAATGTCATTCCTTGTAATCACTGAATTTAATCATTGCGGGATTTTATAAGACAAATAATATCCCTTCTGTAAACTTCTGAACARGACTGAATATAGCACAAGCTTAATTTATTACAGATACAGCAGTGAAAAAGCAGAGTGTTGGTATTGGTTAAACTGTAAGTCAAAGCATATCTGAGATATGCATCCATCAGTGGAAATACAGTTACACCTGTCATGACCTTTTCCGTTGTTTTTTAACAGGGGAAAGACTGGAAGTTTCAGGAGTTGAATTAACCTGCAACTGGAATTAATCACTGCAGAGCAAATCAAAATTTGACATTGCAATCTAATATCAGAGAAAATGCCACCTGAGAGAAACTGTGTTGAAGACATCTGATACAAATCTGGCCTTGCGAATCTAATTGACTTGGTTAGGAAGTTGGTCTAACTGGAATTTTGGAATTTGCGACTCCTGCTGATGTTAAATGTTGTTATCAATAACCCTCTTGCTTTAATCAACAACACTGCTAATGCATAAGGAGTAACTGTCTCAGATCCATCAGGATACAGACTAAACAGGAAATATTTGGATGACTTTAAAAGCTCTTTGGGAGAAAATATATATATACATCTTACTTATCTTTTACTGTGACTGGTCCTGCTTCTGATATCTCCTAATACAGAGATGCAGGATTCTTTCGTGCTTAATGAGCAAAAAATTCATCTTTGGAAGGAATGAAGCTCTCAGAGGTAGAGTCTGTAGCTCATTGCTATTCAAAGTGCAAATTTCCTCATCTCTTTTAGTCACACAGAGAATGACATTTGGGCTAGTTCTTTGTATCTGAGCTTTTGTTGACTCTTGGAAGAGGAAACATGAAGAAACAAAGATGTTCTCTCAGCTTTCAAAGAATTCTGACCTTTCCCGAGGCTCAGGCCTGTGAGCAAACCTGACCATACACTGAGTTCAATTGATGTACTTGAACCATTTCACCCTTATTTAATAAAATGTGTTAATTTGATGTTTCTGAAGTAGGTAATTGGTGACAGTAGCAAGCTCAAATCTCTGCTCAAATTCAGCTTGGTTTTCAGTGTTAGTACAGAATGCTTTTCCTGTGTTTGAGACCCCACACATACCTGCTCGTGCCGGATATAATACCTCTGGCTGTACCACTTATCCCTCCAGAGCTCTGCCAGCACAGCAAGTCTGCAGCAATAGCTCTTTCAAATTCCTCTCTCCAGACTCTCCATTCAAATTCCCAGGCAAGCTTCATGCAAAGAATTGGTTATCTCTTAGTCCTGTCTGTAGATAGTGAGATATAAGTAACTGCATGCTGGAGGGTAGAGTGAAAAATCATATTTAGCTATCAGGCAGGGAGAGAGAAACCCCGTGTAGTGGGTCTACAACCAGTAAACACTGAAGTTCCATAATTTTCCTTTAAAGAGATGGGATTTAGGACTTCCTATATGCTTAACTTAAAATTTAGCTTTTGTATACTACAGTCTTTAACTGTCTTTTGCTTTGTAATCAGTAACTGCTTATTTTTCAGATTTATACAATTTGTGGGCCTAAAACCACACATGCATGCTCACACATATGTCTTTCTATTTCTCATTTATAGTGTTGATTTCCTACAATGAAAATATTCCAAGACAAAAGGGTAATAAAAGATTACTAAATTTTCTTCTGGCAGGAGAAGCACAAGTTCTAGAAATACTGTGTTATTTCATTGGGTTTCCACACAGGAAACTGTCTTAAAATCTGTTTTTTTAAAAAAACTCCAGAACAACCCTATGAAACCCTCGCCTTGGGCTGTACTCTCACTCTGGTGTTTAAAATACAATCTTTTCAGTTACTTCTTCAGGTGTTTTTTCCTCTCACATAGCCATTAAGAAAGTCTTGGCCATATATAGCCCCATTTTCAGGAGAAGAAGATAAAAAAAGGAGGAATGGGGAGGACAGTCTAACGGAGTGAGATAATGTTAATATTTTCATTCCATAAAAAAGGCAAAATGGAATAAGAGCTTGAGGATGCTGGCCATCTCTTAAGACCAATCACAAAATGTCTGGCTTCCCCAGGTATTATATGTTAGTTGCAAAATATCATGCTCTAATGATCATGGAAACTGGACCATGTCAGTTTTACAACAAGGAATCTGTGGAATTTGGTTTTTGCTGCTCTGGACCAGTGTCCAGTAAGACCTGTTATACTGGGAGCGACTCTGCAGCTCAACCTGCAAATACCTCTCTGTTGATGTGAGCAATTCAGTTAGACTTAATATGAATTCCTCTCTTTCTCTCACCCTCTGCTGAGTTCTGGCTCTTCAGACAGAAAGTCAGACCAAAACATGCTATTGGTCAATACCAATGCTCCTGACAACAGAGCTGCTGCTTTTGGACACAGAGATATTCAACCTGTCTTGGTGAATTTAGGTTTGACAGTCAAAGAGGAATTCACACCTGACCAAGAAGATACCTTTACTGCACAACATGTTTCGAGGCTTTCCTGCTTATTTCCTCAGTAGCCATTTATGATTGACATGGAGAGGTCATGCACCAATCCCTACTGAAGTGAACTGCAGGGTGTGGAATTGCAGGTGTGGGAAGTCTCACATACAAGAATAGATAGAGCTGACCTCTCCTCCCTGAAGGTAGAAGAGAACTTCATTCCCTTTATATCTTCTAACAGTAGGACATTCATAGACCTAGTTAAATTTTGTATTTTCTGTTACTTGGCTGATTCCTGTTGAAGTATGCTTCTTACTGGGGGATCTGCCATTTGATTATTAAAGCTGTTTTCTTAGGCCGTCTGACATTCATTCAAGGAAAAATGAAATTTCACAAAAATTCTTAAAATTCAAGATTTTGGCTCAAGATTTAAGAAAAGAATAATTTAAGTAAACATTACATTTTTGGTTTGTTTTTTTTTTTTTTTTAATTTCTGCCTTAAAGTGGCAGCATGAGTCATTGGAAGAAAGCTAGGAGGGAAACAAATAAATTTTTTTTTTCTTGATATCTTCATATGATGTCAGCACTAAAATATCTTTATGCAAACACAACACCTGACTTCAAAAATTCTATTAACCAATTATTTGTCATTTTAAATTCATTACTAGAACTGAGGCTTAGCAAGTTGGGTAAATGAGTATATAATTAGTCGGGCTAGAAAAAAAATTCAAGTCTTCTCAGAAGAACTATTGCTGCTCCATATGTTTCTGGCTTGATTTTCTTATTTAAGACCTTGATGATTTTAACCTTGGTTTGGTGAATGCTACAATTAAGATGGTAAATAAAATGGTAGTTCAAAGGACCATTTATTTTAAGAGCAGAGATTTTGATATGTTTTTAGATAGTCTGAAATATGAATTGTTAGTTGAGTTCTTCTGGTGACTTGCTCAGTAGTATTTAGGCATAGTTATTTACCTACTGGTATATTTGAAGCTTGAGATTGTAAAGATATGTGCCTCCTGAACTTTCTATATAACAGTCCTGCTTTCTTGAGTGAAAGATAACAAACAGTGAAACCCACTGGATCAAGTAATGCATGCTGGAAAAGCAAGATTTGATGTAGAGGAGGAATGATTGATTTTAGACTCCTTTCAAATGTTCATGGATGGTTGAAGCATAGTCTCTGTTTAAGCACCATTTTCTATCTCTTCTCAGTTGGCGAATTCACATGCATTTCCCTTAAAGACTATGAATACTTTATATGTATACTATTTTATGTCTGTTTCCAAGAGTTACATGCTCCTGTTTGATGTTTCAGGCATCTCTTTTTTTTGCTTGTTCAATATAAAAAATTCTACACAGCCATGTTTTGCATGGAAAGTTGCAGTTTTCTGAAATCAACAAATATATAATCATCTCATATAGCATCATGTTAATGGCATTGAAATTGTTGGAGTCACTATGCACCAGAAATAAATACAGAAAAATCTTTGTTCAAAGACAAAAACATTTCGGCAAGAAGATGTAAGGCTTCCTAAGAGCCAGATATATCCTAAACATCTAGAAAGTAGAATAACAGAAGAAAAGCAGTTTACTCTGAATACACTTTAAGATGGTGGAAAAAATCTTTATAAGCCTGGATTTGGCTGTATTGTTTTCTTCAAAGGTGTTCAGAAATGTTCATTACACCCTATAATTGATGATGAATGTATTTATTACAGAATCAAGAAATATTTAAAGTAAAAGAGATACTTATGTGGTTTGGATTTTTTTCCTCCCCCTTCAATTTTCTCAGTTGTGAGTGTACACTTCAGTCGCATATTGAATCTTCCATCTTCATATGTCAAGTAGAAAACCAGAATATCTTTTCTGTAAAACATTGCAATAAACATTGTCTAGCACATTTGTCTAGTGTAGAAAATCCACTGGAAGCTAGTGGTTGGTACTTTAGGTGCCTCTGTCTTGTAGCTGAAACCAGTAGAATATGTGGGCTATTCTGAAAACTGATTTGCAAGAAACCTGAATCCTTAATTGGATTTCTTAATTGTTTTTCCTCTTCTTTTGGATTAGTATTGCAGGCATCACTGTACAGTTTTAACAATCCTTAAATTTAGACACTCCTAGGATTATATTTACTCCCAAATTGCATCATCATGTATAAACTGATGACACAGTACCTGTTACAGTAAAGACTGCATGCAGTTAATGAGTCTGTAATTTTATGGACATCATAAATGTTATTGATGCTTCATGCAATGAAGTAATGTAATTAAAACTTTCGAATTTCTGCACTCTGAAGTGGAAGCTAGGATAATTAATGAAGCTTAGTTTGGGGGTCAGATCTTGCTAATCAATAAGATCATCTGGATTTAATTTTTCATCTTGCTCACTTGCCCAGCCCTTATTCAAATTGAATTGATAGAGAAAAATTGTGGTGACTAAAAAAATTTTATCTCCATGTTAAATATGTAATGAATAGCCACTCTGGTGACAGTAGGAAACATTAATTTAAGACTCTATTAAATATAATTTGAGAGATGGATTTAATTATGAGCATTGTTAATGGTTGATATAGAAATCATGCTGCACATAACTAATTTTAGATAGCTCAAACTGGGGATCCAGAGAATGAAAATAAGAATGAACTACATTGGAAATACTTGAGTTTCTGAGAGCATGAGAGGAGTGTATGATCCCTCCCAGGGCAAAATGATGTGGATTTCCAAATGATGTTATTTAGAATGGCACAAAAAGGGCTACCTAGTCAGTGCATTTTTAATTTGTTTGTTCCTGTGCCAGATGAGTCTATGCTGAAAGCTGAAAAAAAATTAATTAGCTTAGGAATCTACAGTGTATCTACCATTTGATGAATACAGTCCATGTTCCTTAAAAAGAAGAGGTATCTATTTATTTAGTTTTCTTCTTTCTCTTTTTGTCTTTCCTTTCCAAAGGAAGTTTTCTCTTATTTGTTGTAACTATAAACAAGAAAACAGATGTTTTCTGAGATACTCCTGTTTCTTTCTCGGCAGGAGTTTTGTGTTTCATCTCCAGTAACATCCAACTAGAATATTACTCAAGGTGGAAATGAGTGCGGGTATGTTAATGACAGAAGACATGGGACGTATTCAGTGTTTCCTTAGTCATCCAGCATGAACTGTGTAATCCATCCTGTTTCATTTTGAGCTTTTGAAATCCCCTTTCACTCATAAAACATCCCCAAGAGATAGATGTCCTCCACATGCATGAAAACATGGATAGCATGTGAAAGACTTTTCCAATTACAACGGTTCTTCCTTACCTATTGCACAATTCTATGTTTTAGCATTTCAAAAGTTTATTCATATCTCTTAAAAAAATGCCAGAACACAGTCCTCTCTCAGCCAAGGGGTTGAACAGATCCAGCTCCCTCAGCCATTCCTTATAAGACAGATGCTCCAGTCCCTTAATGATCTTTGTTGCCCTCCACTGGACCCACTCCAGGAGCTCCAAGTCTCTCTTGTACTGAAGAGATCAAAACTGGACACAGCACTCCAGATGTGGCCTCACCAGGGCTGAATAGAGGGGCAGGATCACCTCCCTTGACCTGCTGGAAATGCTCTTCCTAATGCAGCCCAGGATACCACTGGCCTTCTTGGCCACAAGGAAGGGCTCACTGCTGGCTCATGGACAGCTTGCTGTCCACCAGCACCCCCAGATCCTTGTCTGCAGAGCTGCTTTCCAGTAGATCAGATCCCAGCCTGTGCTGGTGCATGGGATTATTCTTCCCCAGGTGCAGGACCCTGCATTTGCCTTTGTTGAATTTCAGCCAGTTCTGTGCTGTGAGGAACAGAGACAGAATTTAAAAGATGGAGGAAGCCTGAGAGAGAATTGCATAAAGCTGTTGGAGAGAAAGTCAGGATGTCTGTGAAGGCAGAAAAAGAAGAGATTTAGCAGAGAGACTGAGCAGATTTATCAAGAAGGATGAGCATATGTAAGACAGTCAATTAAAAATGAACAAAAAATTGTAACTGAGGTAATGCAGATTCTACATAATGCCTGTTACAGTACTGCAGCATTTGAGTCATCATGTTGCCAAAGCCACAAACACAGAGTGCATGCCTGGTTTTTCTAAAGCATTAAAATCTTCTCAGGTCCAGTGGATCTTTATTACAAACATTTTGAACAGCTCTGATTACAGATAATTAAAGCTAGCTTTTTTGGTTACTAATAATCAAAATAATCATGTTAGAAAGACAATTCTCTGAAGTACCATTGCCTGACCTGGTTTTCTTTGCTGCTTTTTTGTAAGCAAAAGAATGACATTTATTCTTCCACAATAAAACCTTCCATTTTAGAAATGTTACTGGCTTGACCACTTCTGAATAAAAATAATCTTGGTAGAAATGATCACAAGACCATATATGCAGCCCTGAAAAGCACAATTAAAGACATTTTCATTTATATGGCATAAAATTTTCTCTGATATATAGTTTTGATTGTGCTCAGTATAATAGGGCCTGATTTTAATTGAGTTCTGGGCAATATAAAAACATGGATACATAATGAAAGTAATAACATAACTTCTATGCTATTTTTCTTTATGCCTACTCACAAAAAGAATGTCTCATAAAGTATTTCTTAGGTCAGACCTCTGCAACAGGCATTGCATTATCCTGGTCAAAAGCACATCTTTCAGGTCTTTATTTCCCCGTGTTTAAAATTTGGGAGAGATCATTTCTGTACTTAAGGGCTTGAAGTTAAATGGATATAAATGGATATACAGAGAATTTAGGTTTGTCTATGTGGTTTCAGGGCAGGGTTTTTGTGGACTGAGGCTGTTGTCAAGACTAGATTCAGAGGCTTAAGTAAACATCGAATTGGGGTCTGCAAGGAACAAAGTGGATATGTTAGCAGATCTTTGTGCAAAAGTCTAAGCAGGAAATCTAACATCCTCCCTAAAATGGTCTTCAAATAATTGTGACCTCTCTCTGCTTTGTTCTAGAAAAAGCATTGTCAATCTAACCCTCTCTATTGATTGGTTTGATTTAGGGCAATTTTAAACTGCTAATGAAGAACATTACCCTGTTGAAACATTCCTTTTCAGCATGCATACAACTTAAGACTCATATTTTTCAGAAGACTACCCTGTACTCTAGGCCTGTTTTGGTGCAGACACATTCCACTGGATGCAAATAATTATTCTAAATCTGCAAGTTTCTTAGTATGCATGCATCCAATATTACACCCACCATATCATTATAAGCAAAAACATAATGCACCTTATATGTAAAGGCAACAATTTATCATATTAATTAAAATCCTAATAATCTAATTAAAACTGACAAACAGCTATTACTAACCTAGATGCAATCATAGTACAAATTAAGACAGAAAAACCTCCTTAATAATAGTGTTTTAAAAACAGTTGTGGAAAAAAGCTTACCAATAACTCCATCTTTCCTAAAATCCCTCTGGGTTCTAGGTTGACAGTACCAGTGTTCCTGGAGTACAGACTAGATGGGATGCCACACTGAGTTGTCAATATCCTGGCTTAATTTCAAGAGCTATTGTTCATCATGCAGTGCCTACATGTATTTGCAAAAGCCAAAAAGCTAAAAAGTCAAGGCGAGCTCAGATGAATCCTAAGACCTTACACTGTCAGATAAGCACAAGGCCTACAGCCTTTATTAGTATTGGCAAAAGACATGTTGGATAAGCTACACTAGTACACAGCAAATGTACCACTCCTATCCCAGTGTGTCCAACAATCTTTCTGGTATAATGACATTAATAAATATTTCACCAAATGGCTGCTCTGAAATGTAACAAGTGTATTTACAATCGGATAACAGACTGGTAAACACATTAAAGGCTTGAAACTCCCTGAATTTTATCTCAAGAAGTAACTGAAATAGTGCAGTGAGTGTTCTTTTAACCTGGAAAAGATACAAGCACATAAATGTATGGTTTTCTGATACTCTTGTTGTTCTGACAGAGATTCCAGAAATATATATCTGCAGATCCTTATTTAATGCAGTGCATACTGCAATTTAGAGTGCTTTATCTGTGGCATAATGCATTTATTTTATTAGAAAACAATGTAAGATGTTCTGTCTTGGGCATTCTTGCTTACTTATTTGTGATGACCTAACATCCTTTGCAAGATTTCCAAGTGAAGACTGGAGATACATTATCCAAAGCCACAAAGAGAAATGGAGGAAGCTGACATTGCATCTGCTTGGAGGAGGTATTGTTCTGTTTGTAACATCAGTGACTTTCCTTAATCATTTGCAATATTGAAAGTTCTAAAAACACAGCCGACAGTCTCCAAGATCAATACAAATAGCTCAGTGCGGATGAAAACAAACAATGAGCTATTTTACACCTTCTGGAAAAGAAGTCCATCACTTTATATTCATGCACTTACACACATTTTGTTCAGCAGTTCTTTTCTCTTACACACTTTCTATGTATTCAAAGTGCTATATCATTTTATTGCTAATCCTGAATCTTGCAGTCTTATGTTCATCTCAATTGATAAGAAAACTCAGGCACTAATTACTGCTGGAACTATTTTTAAATTTACTAATTTATTATTTTTAGTGTATCCATGTTTATGAACAGGATAAGATAATGATGCTTTTATATTAAAAAAAATAATCCATGTCATGAAAAAAAATTTCATCCTGATTATGTCATGAATTTTCCCCAAAGATAGTACAGGGCACTGAAACACTGCTTATGCTTAAGGATATTAGTAGTTTCTTGACTATTTTCTTTTCTGAACCCTTTAGAGTTTTTATTTGGGCTTATTCAGTTAAAAATACATAAGATTGCTGTCAGTTGAAAAAATGCTATGTAAGTGCTTACCAGAACTTAACATTGGTATACCTAGAAGAAATCTTGGACACAAAGAATCTCTCTTTTTGTGAATGCCATCGTGAGATCTGAAGAGTTACGTTAAGGTTGGGAGTACTATTCCTCTATAATGAATTATTTTCTGTTAAAATAGTGAGCTACATAAAATATAAATTTTTTCTCTGCCAATGTGATCTTGTGATATGCTGTCTAGCTTTGAGAGGTGGTTCCAAAAGAATTCAAAAGCTGGACATCTGTCAAAGTCCCAAGTTCATCAAAATGTGGGAGAGTTTTCTTCTACTAACTTCATGGAGACCAGGTTTCTACAAATAGTTATTATTTTATTTTTCTAGTTGCATTACCAGAAAATCTAAGACTTTAAAGAAGTCCTTGAAGAGGTGCATTAGGAAAGACACTCCTTTTATTTCTCTGCTGGTTACATTGACTCAGAAAAATGAATTATTTTGTTTAGTATTGCAATTTTTTTAATTCCTGCTAATGTGATGTTATTTAAGCTGAATTTGATGATCGTCCTTGAAATGTCTTCCCAGAATATGTTATCGTAAGAATCCATTCCTTATGTAGTACAATCAGGACTAAAATAAACAAATACATACAATACCATAAACAACATATCATATGTAACTAAATATACACAACAAAAGCAATAAGACATAACATTTTATACCATCGTGGAGAAGAGACAGATGGTTTTATAGTGAGCTTTCATAAGAATCACACAAGAAACTAAAATCAGCAAAGAGCAGAAACTGGATTCTGAATGTAGGGAATCACTTGTTAAGCTGAACAGAAACACTATTAAGGTTTGAATTTTACTAGGACAAGTACATTTCTTAGTATTCCATGAATAAATTAAAGGTGAGGAATCACTGTATAAGGAAAATAGTTTCATTAACAAGTCTCACTAGAAAAATGGGACATTCTAACATTCATGTATTTTTAGTATGGTTAGATAAGAGATGCAATGAAAAAAACAAGTGAAAAGCCAAACATATAGAGGAAATCAAACCCTTGTTAATGAACTTTACATGATAAAGAAATGAATAAGCTAATAAGGTTCTAGAACCAACTTACTTCTGAATTAACAAGAATGAAAAAGAATGGACTATTATATGATTTCTATTAATATTTTTTTAAAAAATTATACCTGTGAGTAATGGTACACATAAAACTGAGGAAAAGAAATAGACTGGATAACATCTTGAACTTCCTTCTGCATATGCTTTGCTATAAAATGAATGCAAATTGAGATTTGACTAGGATATGAGAAGAAAACGTAAAGAAAATTTAAAGTTCCAGAGATATTTGCAGAGTAGTCTCCTCTTGCCTCTGATTCATGCTGTTCTCACGACTTTGCTCAAACGAAAGAGCTGTCACTGACCTACTGTAGCTGATCAGAATTTTGCTAAATAGTCACAGAATCATAGAATGGTTTGGGTTGGAAGGGACCCTAAAGATCATCTAGTTCCAGCCCTGTAATGGACAGGGACAACTTCCACTAGACTGGGTTCCTCAAAGTTCTGTCCAATGTGGCCCTGAACACTTCCAGGGATGGGGCATCCACAGCTTCTCTGGGAAACCTGTGCCAGTGCCTCACTACCCTCACAGTAAAGAATTTCTTCCTAATACCTAATCTAAACCTACTCTCTTTCAGTTTAAAGCAATTCCTCCTTATCACATCATTCTATGCCTTTATAAAATGTCTGTCTCCAGCTCTCTTGTAATCCTCTTTAGGTATTTTTGTACGATCTCCCAAAAGTCTTCTCTTGTTCAGGCTGTACAATCCCAACTCACCCAACTTTTCCTCAAAAGACAGGTTCTCCAGCCCTTTGATATTCTTCATGTCCCTTCTCTGGATTCACTCCAACAGGTCCATATTCTTCCTGTGTTTGAGGCCCAAGGTGTGGACACACTACCACCACTCACGACAGTGGAGTAGAATAGGAGGGGAAGACAGCAAGCCTCATAGTATCATCTTTCTCTTAAAAAGCAGATAGTGGCTTTCAACTTTCTCACATTGCTACTTCGTTGTAATGAGAATGCAGACCAGAGTGCAATTCCAAACAAATTGGGATGATGGTGGGGTTAAAATGGATGTGCTCCCATTCAGCTGTCATCAGGTGTTAGAGGAGAAAGAGTGAACAATCTTTGCAAGTGCAGCTAGTAATGTAGATAAATAATGGATACTGCTAGTGGCCTGAATGCATTTAGAGAATCCCAGCTGCTCCACTCGGTGTTTAATAGGCTGGAGGTGCAATTTCTTGCTACATAAATATTCAATATATTCCTACAGCCTTGCCACATAGGTGTAAACAACAATCAGCATAAAGAGGGACATAAATGTTTATTGTAGGCTTCATTTTAGCTAACAGATGCTCAATAAAAAGGCTGAAAGTTAAGGTAAAAAAAGGTGACTCGGGAAAACTTATCAATGACAAAAAAATGCTATGAAAGCAGCTTCATAAATACAAAGATTTTATTTGCAGGAGATATGTTCCAGTTATTGCAAGAAAGAGCCAGTTAGCAGTATACTTACATCAGGGCAAGTATCTTGTGATGGATGGGAAGCTAAAGTTTGGGATGATATGACTTTGATTCTCTACACTTAGAACTGGGCTTTTTTTTCTGTAATTTTCCAAAACTCTTCCTTAGTGTGCAGCTTTGCAGTAAACTTTGTTTATGCTTATCGATGTAGGATGTAATAAGAATATTTTCACAAATCATAAATTTAGTGTATAATGTCAAATTTGCCTTAAGAAGAGCACGTTCAAGCAAAGCAAAGTGAACTGAGCATTCACTTTTTTTCCTGTTCAGCAATTCCCAGTTCAGTTAAAGCAGTGGGGGAATGAAATACAGCTTAGCTGCATATTCTCTCACTTGATACCCGTATACTAAGGGTGATCTTTATTAATTTTATTAGAAGTAGAGTTAGACAAGTGCAGCCTATGTTAACTGTCTTAACTTTCTTTGACTTTATCAATCAACAAAGTGTCTTAAACTGTCCAGAAACACAGCTAAGTTACCTGTTTTCTGCTATAAGGAAATACTTTATAACTTCACTACTCAAACCCATGTTACTTGATATGGCTGTTGGTGTAAGAGATTGCTATCTTATCTTGGTCATTCGACAGATCCAGAGTTGGTGTTGGGGGAGTATTCTCCCATGTAGGAGACATTAATTTTTCAGAAATAGGTGTAAAATTTTTATATTCGTATTTTTTAATAAATAAATAGTTTTTACAATAGGGAACAAATTACCAAAGCTCCACTTTCTATTAACCACCTTTGGCTCAATTTGAATGTTTTGTTCATTTCTCATTTGTTCTTCCATAGCACCTTTAATCCAATTTAATTTTTCCTTGTATTAAATATCTTGCTACTTCAATGCATAGCATTAGCATGTGTAGCAATATCCATGCTCACTATGGAAAATTTGATTTTCCTAATCCTAGAGAGAACAGACCTAAATACTTCTAACTTCTACTGATGAGTACAAGGACTATGTATAGAAGTGCTGTGTCTAGAAGTTTGGTACACAGCAGTGGCAGCAGCAAGGCACCGTCAGGAGCAGCAGGGACAGGCTGTTCTCCCACTACAGCAAGAGCAGTGACACCTGGGTTTTACGTGTGCACATTGCCCCTGTCCAGTCTAGGACCCAGACTTCATGTTGAACTGCGCTGATTTCCTCCTTTGGCAGTTTCATAGGCATGTTCTCTCCTGCCTTACTAGTATGTATACCTCTCTTCCTATGATTTATACCAATACCAGGTCACGAAGCCACTCTTCAATCTTGTTGCCCAAAAATATCATTCTTGCTATACCATACATCTTGTTTTTAGGGAACACTCCATCCTTTCACAGAGAATGGTATAAAAAATTCGGTTCTTCTATTGCTGAAAAAGCTTGAATTTTGGATCTGGAGCTATAAACCAAATTTAAACAATTTATACTGCTGGAGTTTCTGAATTCCTAACAATTACTGTCAAGAAACAAGGTTGAAATAGGGCAGCCATGGTGTGTCACAGTAACAGCAAACTGCGAGCTTAGGTCCTTCAACATGGAAAATGTAATAGCTTTTCTTTCATCATTTCATGGAGATGATATCTTAAATGAAGTTTTTCTTAGAATATATGTTTCCCATATTTTTTCTTAGGATAACACTTAAAAATTAGACAGCAGGCCAAGATAATGGAGCCATGATTCCAATACAGAATTCCCCAAAGGTTTCAAAAATATTCAGATTATGCCTTTGTTTGAAGTTGTTACAGAGATTTTGGTAAGCCAAGGAGCCTAGTCTCTGTTGGAGTGTCCATGAGGTCAGTCTGTATTGCACCTGGCTTTATTTTGGAGTCAGATCTATTCAAAATCCATTAAACTTTAAAACATACCTTTAAGCTATACTTGAAGAATTGGAAGGGTTTGGAGGGTTGTTGTTGTAGCATCTTTAGAATTTTTTTGAATACAAAAGGCTTCGCAGAAGGAACGGTTACTTATTTTTCTGAAGTCAAAACACATTTGTACTTACTTTACTAAGATCTGAGAAAATTTTCTGCCCATCTCCCAAAAAAGGGAGACTAATATTTCAGAGGTGATTCACAAGAGTGTTCTCTACTGTGATGTAATTTCTAATAAAACATGCACGTCTTGTTTAAATAATAGTCTGTTTAAAGAATAGTCTGTTTGGTTGAGATTTTGCAGGATAAATAAATTCTTGTATATCAAACATGAGATCAGCTTCAATGCAGGGAGCTGATACAGCCAGTAATAATTGTTTTGTTGGTGTAGCATTACCCAGTGTATATAGCTATAATAAATCATGCGCATTATCGTTACCCCCTCATGTCATCAGCTAATGTTAATACATAATCAATTATACCAGACATCAGTCTACTTCCTCAATTCTCTGTGAAAACAGAAAAAGTGGTTCTGAGGGACCCTGATACAAATGTTCATCTTTTCAGCCCTGGAAATGTATTGGTGTTTCTACATTTTTATGTGGTTTTACATTTACTTTGTAGCAGGCATTTCCTGATCAATACATGTAAACTCTCAGGTTTTCACATTCTAACTTTTTTGTTTTGTTTTGTCTTCCAGTTAACTTAATGGTAACTGTTCATTCTCTACAACATTGTCAATCTGAATAAGATCCATGAGAGCTAATGGATTTTAAAAGCATTAAGAGCAAACACGGTAGAATAACAGCCAAGCACTTTAGTGTTGAGTGGATACTTAATTTCACTGCAAAGTGAGGGGTGATATGTTGAGCTCTCACTGTCAAAATTAGATAACTCAGCAAGTTGAATAAGAATTAATGAGTGATTTTTTATGTATGGAAACTCTCTGTCAGTATTACAAGTGTTTCTGATCATTACATTTTTCCTGCATTGTTATTTAAAATTCAGATACGTTTAGTTAATAACAATTTATTATATATAAAACATGTTTATACAAGAGAATTTTCTGGGTAAATTCGTGTGATACTGTGACTTTTAATATATAATGAATGAGAAGAGAAGCTTATAAATCCTTTCACAGGTGCAACTATTCTGACCAGGAACAGTTATAATTTAGCTTGCAGTATGGCATACATAAGGACATACTGGCAGTGTTACTATTCTGAGGAGAAACCAGTACTGAGTTTCGATAAAGTTTCTTCTCACCTTTTATTCCATGAGCTTGTTTTTTTACTCTACTGAAACTAAAACAAAGCAAACAATAAATAGTTTTTTTAAATTGGTAGAAAGTCAAGTCACACGCTGTTAATAGCAACTGTTTTTTCAGTTCTTGATACAAATACCAAGGCTGGCTGTAAATATCCTGACCGTGTTGCTCACACAGTGGACACATTTATGAGAATTTACTATAGTGCCATTGCCCACAGGTGTACCCTACAGGCAGAGTTGTGCTGTTTGTTTGATAGTTTGGGACCAGAAACTAGGGAGCAGCCATTGGGTCCTCTCATAACCCCATACACAGCCTCTCCACYTGGGGACTCATGGGGCTTAGCCTACGCAGAAGGAGAAGGATCTGCACATCTCGGGAACCAGAGGGAAGTTCTGAGGTGGCCACTGCCCTCTGCCACTCTTCATCCTCAGTCTTGCATGGGGAAGGCCACAACCCTGCACTGTCCTGGAGAAACAGTGACAAGGAGACTGAAGAGGAGGGCAGAACACCTGGTTGAACACACAGGGCAGCACAGCAGAGCAATGCACTTTTGTCACAAGTGCAGACCATCTAGCCCACATACATAGACTTTGTCTTCTTGTGGGTCCCTTCCAGTTCAGCATATTATGTGATTCTGTGATTCTGTGGTCTCTGTCAGTATTGTTCAAGAAGGAAATTAGGCAGTTATTCCTTATTTTGTGTCTTTGGATGACCAAATGCTGCGTAAAGGTAGAGTAACTTGTTTTGTGTATGAAAATGCTTTTGTAATAACTCCAAGTTGTAGTTTTTCCTTTGTAGCATTGGAATATCTCCTGCATCCAATATCCAAGAGTAGTTGGCTCCAGTGACATGACTGAGTGCTTATTGTTCTGTTGCTCTTTTGGATTTGGTTTTCATTGGTCTTATTTGGATCTGACTACCTCAGAACAACCTGGGAAACAATGATGCTAAGGAATGCATGACCAGTGTGAATAGTACTTTTCTATTTTGACCTAAAAAATTAGTAGAATGTCCAGGATTGAGCAGAGATTAAGATTATATGCTCCCAAATTGTTTTATGTCAAAATCTTGAAAGAATGGCTCTAGAAATGCCAAACCCTAACCCTCTCTCTTTCTACGTGTTTTTGGTTTTTTTCCCCTATATACAGTCCTATTTATGACCTAATCTAAATATGAAAAAAATCAGCAGTATCTTTCTCTAGACCTTTGGCCACTAAACTGGATCCAGATCCCCTGCTGAATCTACCTCCCATAAAATTTCAACAAGAGAAGTATAAGAATATTTTGGTATGATCCTCTCTTTCTGCAGTATCAGAATACTGTAAAGATTGGGGTTTGATGGATGTATTTTTTTCTTCTAATGGAACATCCATAAAACAAAATGTATTGGCATGTGCATCATGGCACAGTTCATCCTATATTTCAAGTCAAGAAGAATTTGGTATGATACAAATTTCGAATCTTCCTCCTATTGCTCCAAAAGACTAAACATCCTTTTTAAAATTCCTCAGTCATCCCTGGCCCCAGAAGTGAGCATGGCAATGTATTACTGACACAACACCTGCCCTGTTTTCCTTTACCCAGTTTTTCCTGTGCTGCCTATGGTAGATGCACTCTGCGATACAAGTTGACAGCAATGCCCAAAGTAACCTCACTATCTATTAGAGTAACTTCTAAAACATGCTGTAATCAGGCGCAGAAAGTGTATGCTGTAGCACTCAGTAGATCCACTAAGGCTTAAGTGCTTCTGCTGCAAAGTGTAGCCTTTTTACAGTAGAAAAAAAATCCTCTTTACAACCGAAAAACTGAAAAGCCACTGTGAACACTCTGGTGGTTAATGTGTTTCACACTTTAAACTGTGTGCTGGTTTTCTTTGGGATAGGATTAATTTTCTTCCTGGTTGTCATGGTTTAGTATAGCTGAGAGTTGTGRTTAAGGAGGGCTCCATCAGCCACAGAAGTGATTCTTTGCAAAACAAGTGCTTACAGCTTCCTCTAGACATGACAGAACCAATCAGCTAGCTAGTTTGAATATTGGCAATTTTTTAAGCCACTTAAAGAACTTGACATGCCTCTGTGATCCACATTTAAGAATGAACAAACCCCAGGAAAGTCTCTCTGGCTTCTGGCTTTCGAACAGGTAACTGGGGGCCCGTGGCACAGCCCAGTTGGGCCGGGCCCTGCTCGGTCGGGCCTGGCCAGGAGACGGCTACCCTGGAGCTGCCGGCCCTGTTCCAGCTGCGGCTCCGAGCAGGCTGGCCCCTCAGCCCTGCTCCATGCAGGCAGCCTGTGGTGCGGCTTGGCTGGACCAGCTCTCACCTAGTGCGGCCGAAATTCACCTGAAGCCGCTGCCTGGCGAAGATCATGTTACCAACAGAGATAAGCGAATTCCAGCTGCAGGGCTTGGGTGAGATTAACTCTTTTAGTGCTGTTTCTTTCAGAGCAGATGAAGCCTGCAGGCATCAATCCTCTCCTAAGTCAAAGGAAAAGGAAAAGTGAAGGCATGTAAAGAAAACACCATAGAGACACTAAAGTCAGTAAGAAAGAAGAGCTGAAATCCTGAGAGAGAGGAGAATGAGGAGATGCTTCAAACCTAGAAGCTGAAATTCTATTACAAAGCTATGGTGATGGACTATAGTACATCAGAATACTCGTAATTTCATGAAAGCATGAGGGGATAGAGCGTTCGAACTGTAATCATGAGACAAGTACCTGTGCTGAAATAAGTTAATGTTGAAGTAGCTGTGATTTAATGAAAAACTTGAACAGAGATGTCAGAGAAAAAGAAGACCTCTTCTCTTTGAGATAAAGTGCTCCCAGAGATACTGTTCTTACCTTTCTCAAGCACTTTGATTAATGAAGAGAACCTTTTGCTTCTGAACAGCTCATCCTTAAAATGATACCCCATTAGCTAAGATTGAACCCTAGGAAGCAGTTGTGGGGAAAGCTGTAAGTCGAGGGAAGAGACTTTCACATGCAAGCAGAGAACCATCCCAGGCGGCTGTCTTGCTGTGATGTTGAAGCCACGAGAGACTGTTTCTTGTGGAGATGTCTCCATAGCATGAGCAAGAGAGACTCCTCTCCCTGAGTGAACTGAAAAAGATTATTATAGAGGTGGTAAACTGACTGAAAATCTCAAGRGTTGTTTTGTTTACATTGCCAGTGGAAGAAAAGAGAAAGGTGGGGAGAGAAGAAGTGTTCTAAAGGTTTAATCTGACTTTTTTTCCCTTTCTTTTAGATTTGTTAGTAAACTTCTTTATATTCTTTTAAGTTTTGTGCCTGCTTTGCCTTCTCCTAATTCTTATCTCACAGAAAGTAAATAAGTAAATGGATATTTTGAACCAAACCACTACACTTAATTGGTGTTTCTGCCTGGTTATYGAATTCAACCCACTACACTGGTGCTTATTATTGGACTATGTTTTGTATTTGTGCTGAAAACAGTGTTGCTAACACAGGGATGTCTTCATTACTGCTGAGCAGTGCTTACGCAGAATCAGGGTCTTCTATGCGTTTCACACTAGCATGAGAAGCTACAATTAAATTAAATTATCCTTTGAAATTCTTTAAATTCATATAAAGGATAAGAATGGTATATTATGGATTCAATGATTTAAATATAATGGCAAAGACAGATTAAATAGAATCCCTAATTATGTATTACATGATTACATAAAGGAAATTTACGATGTATTGAGCTTGGCCACTAATACGGGATCAAAAGGGTCTTTGGCAAATTAATAGGTTACTTAATTGGTAGAATTCCACTTTATGCGCAGAGAGGTGTCAGGCCTAAATGTTCCTAACAAACAACTGATTCTCAATAAAATATAGATGTGCATATGGAATTGTAAGGAATTTTGAACCAAGAAGAAAATGCTATGTTCAGTTTTTTCTTGAACACCTCCCCACCACCC
This sequence comes from Parotia lawesii, assembly GCA_003713295.1. Taxonomy (NCBI): domain Eukaryota; kingdom Metazoa; phylum Chordata; class Aves; order Passeriformes; family Paradisaeidae; genus Parotia; species Parotia lawesii. Next base: position 2,625,473 of record RAHM01000062.1, read on the forward strand.
TGGGCAGCCTGTTCCGGTGCTTGACWGTCYCTTCCATGAAGAAATTCTTCCTGATATCCAAATTGAACCTCCCCTGGTACAGCTTGATGCCATTTCCTCTCATCCTGTCATTGGTTGCCTGGGAGAAAAGGCTGACCCCCACCTTGCTACACCCTAATTTCTTTTTSTGCACAGAAGAAAGACCATTCTAAATCCCTAATTTTTTCCTCTATAAAAATAATTTTAGTATATTTATTAAAAATGTTTATTTTCTCTCATTTTAACAATGCTATTATTTATAAATCTGTTTACATGTTTAGTAATAATTTAGGTAATAAAATCATGTGGTAATCTAGACTCCAGACAAGAAATATTTAACACTTCAATCTCATTGATTTCAGCTGATGTTTGAAACCTTTCTTTCTTTGTGGATCTAAATGCCAGTATTTTCTTCTACCTATAATAAAGCCAGATTTCCATTTAAGATTCAGCCACTCACAATCTTAACAGAACAAAATAGTGACCTCAAAAGGTGCTATCAGTACTTCTCAAAAAATATCATCTACATTTGTCCTGGTCTATTCATTTGAATGAAGAGTGTTTGTTCAGCTTCTTGACATTGACAGCAATTGGCAGACCAAGAACAGGTATTAAACTGTTTAGGTTTTTTTTCTTTCTCTAGGGCTCACTGAGATCATTGAACAAAAGCCATTTGCTGAGTGAATTTCAGATGACACAGAGTCAGCTGTGTAATAATTATTTCATTGCAGAATGGAGGTAAGTAACACTGAGTAAAATTTTATACTGCATCATTGAATTATCAATATTCCTAAAAACTCCTCAGCATATTAGTTTTATGTTATTACTGGTTGTAGATTTGGTCATGGATTTCTCCTGCTTTTTATTCAAACACCAGAACTAATGGAGGACTTGGAGCTCTTTTATTCTTTTAATTTAGAGGATATTAGTCTTCTGAAAATACAGTGCTTCAGATATGGTGGCAGTTCCAGACAAAAGATACAATCATATTATTGTAACTAATAAGGCAAACATCATTTGCATCCGAGGTTTCTGGAGAAGCATATTTACATATCCTTTAATATGAAAGCTGACTTGACATTTTTCAACAAAATGAATTACCTGTTGACATAGTTCTACAACAGAAATTACTCATACTACCAAATAGCCTGTTATAAAGCGAGGTGTAACTACCCACAATCAGGTAATTGCCATTTTTGCAATCTGCTAGGCAGGACTAAAATGGAAGTTTTCTGAAAAGTTTTCTCCCACTAGGAGATTTCAACCAATTTTCAAAATGTCACAGTACATGATGGAGGAAGCTGAGTGTGTAGTGYTCTGGATTATTCTCACCTGTATGGAGACATGGAGCTAGAAGAGCAATTTACAGGTATCTGTTGGTTTGAGAAGAACCAAACTCTTGAACCACCCATCTGCACAAGGAGGCTTTCTTTGCCTGCTGAGTATCATTCAATTCTTAACCAATATTTTCTGCAGCATCAACAAACTTTTAATTGAAGATTTTATAAGAAAAAGGGCTTTTGATGGAAAGACAGTAAATGGAWTTAAAATCTCTCCAAAAATTATCCAGGTCAGGAAATAAAAAATTACTTTTGTCCATATGAAATGCATTTAACCAGAAGTACAGAGACACTTGGAGAAAATGTGGGTTGGCATTTTTCATTTTGTTTCCACCGCATTGCTTTCACTCTTAAAATCTGTGGTGGGGACCATATTGTTAGCTGTGGGTAACACTTCATAGTATTATAAAGACTTATTGGAGGGGTGAGTGCAGAAAGTTAGTATGTATTTTTTGCATGTCTGAGACTAATTTTCCGTTGGTTTTTATCCCTAAAATATGTGCAATCTATTTAATTGCATCTGATAGGAGGGATTTGAAAGAGAAAAGAACATGCTGGGTTAAAGCATGTGTTTCAGGTTTAAGAGGAAGAATGGCAGAAAGCTTAGATACAGGAATAAGAGAAAGAAGTGATAATGACTTTAGCAAACAAGCTTTCCACTAGCCAGACATGATTCCTGTTACATGTCAAATACACCCCACTCACAAACACGCTCCCTCCTCGCTCCCTCCTCTGCTTGCGTTTTCCTTGGCCTGGAATACAACGACATCAATGAGTCTAAATGGATATTTGCATCTCCTTTGTTCTAGGCCAGCTTTAGTCCTTTTAGACTCACTGCACTTTTTAAGTGCTGTGGTAGTGTGGCATAACATATTCAACCCAGCATGATATTTCTAATATGAACCCCTCAAACTGTAAAACTTTAGGACTAGCTTCTATGTCTAAGCTGAAAGCAAATTTTCTGAGTTGATCTTTCTTAATTCCAGCATAGCTTTGGACAAAATGCTACCTGAACATTTTACGTAAGTTCCTACTTACTACTTTTTTTTCTCCCTCACTAAATCCTGGGATTTGCAAGTAGAGAAAGATCAACTCCAGATGCCCRTGCAGCTCCTCTCACCATTGTGACAAACCTTTGTACAAATTCTGCTGGTAAGTCCAAACTGAAATTCAAACACTGTCTTTGCCTTAAACATGGAGTTTTGACCTACTTCAATTTAGGTTCTCCTGAAAGAAAAACTGTTCCTGTGTCTGTATTCAAAGTGTTGGGTAACTTCAACAGTGCATCTGATCTGCCTTATTTTTGTTGGGTTTTGGTTGTTTGGTATTTTTTTTTAGAGCAATTGCTCTATTTAATTGCCTCATCAATTCCTGACTTTAGTTTCCTGGTTTTAGTGAATTWCACTCACTGGAATAGCAGCTAAGGCATTTCTGATCTAGCCAAACTCAGTTTTGTGTGACTCTTTTGCAAATTGTTTAGGAAGCTCTGCAGATAATACAAAACATATCTAATGATTTCTGTATGATTGTCCTTCAGTACCAGTTGTGAATGTGTAAAGTCTTCTAGACTTGTGATCTCCTTCTCTTGTAACAATCATTTAAGGTAATAATGACAGAGACTTGATTGTACACACTTAGTGGAAACTGGGTCCTTGCCTCAGACTGTGAGCCATTCCATTATTTTCAGGTTAAAACCTTTAGGGCAAAACATAAAGAAAAAATTGTTTTTTATATGTATTGTAAAAGCCCTTATTGATTTCTGTATGCATTAGTACGATGTACATTCAAGTTGGAACATGAGATAGGTAATGACAGAAAATAATTTTAAAATCAATATTTTAAAATGAAAACAGCAAATTCCTTTGATTTTTCAAAAGTATTGTGATATTTTTAAGTATAGGCCAGTTTCCGCTCCATGATGGGACATTTTTAAAAAACAAATCCCTCAGGCTTGTGTGTTCAAAAAGATTTTATTCATTTTAAAATCAAGCCAAGTGTGTTGGCTGTTTATTTCTCCAAATATTTATTTTCCAGTAATTTGTATACAACCATACTAAAATTTTATTGTGCAGTTTATAAACTGATACAAATAATTCTGTGAAATTAGAGCAGAACCATGTGAATCACCAAATTAAAAAATATTTTTAATATTTATTTACATTTAAAAGCAAATATTAATTTGCCTTTTTTTCCCTATTTTTCTATGAATATTGAATTACTTGATCACTTTTACATCCCAAAAACTCAAAGGTTTATCTTCACTAGTTCCTTATGTTACATTTCATGTTACACATATGATCAAAAGTTATCATTTTTATATTCATAACCAGGTAAGCCATACAACTCATACAAGTCATCCAGAACATGAGTAGGGGAAATTTAGTGAAAAAAAATTGAGTTATGCAATAAGGTTCCTAAATTATAGAATCATAGAATCATTAAGGTTGGAAAAGATCTCCAAGACCATAGACTCCAAACTTTGACTGTTCAAGACCTTGTCAACTAAACCAGAGCACCAAGTGCCATGTCCACTCTTTTCTGGAACACTTTCAGGGAGGGTGATTCCACCACTTCCTTGGGCAGGCTGTTACAATGCCTGAAAACTCTTTCAATGAAGAAATTCTTCCTGGTTTCTAACCTGAACCTCTACTGGCACAGCTTGAGCTATGTCTTCTTACCTTTTAGAAAACAAAGTCATCTTCAAATATTTAGCAAAATGCAGAGCCCACCCACAGAAATTTGTGGGGGCGAGAAAAGTTAAATACCTGTAAAGGTCAGTGCTTACCTATCATGGTTATTGCTGCTTCAGACTTATCTAAAGACAATTACATAAGGCAGGGGAATAAAAAGCCAACCTACATTTATTTTCTTTTATTCTTCAGCACCATTTTTCCAAAGTTGCATTTGCACCAATTTGTCTGTGTGAAGTGATAGCAATTGTATATTGGCAGAGTTTGACTCTCTCTTTCACCAAAACAAGTTACTCAAAGCATTTACTTCTGATTTCTTATGAACAGGGTTTCTGTCCTCTACTCTTAAAAAGGATAATTAATGTCTGTCCCAATAAACCATGCTGTTAGGTATGTTTCTTGATACCTGTGCGAAAATTTATTCGCTTTCATCTCAGTGTTTCTTATTACTCCCAAGAAAGACTTAAACCCAAAATCAAACAATTAAACAAACAAAGCATTCTTTTCTTTGGCAATCACACCATAAATTGGAAATAATTTATCAGGAGGTAAAAATCACTGCAGCATTTTTTTGGTGTTACTTGGTATTACAGAGTTCCACAGAAATTATTCTTCAGTTAACATAATTATATTGAAGAARTTTTGTTCTAAAATAATTCACAAAAGGATAATTAGCATGATGTTACTATCATGTATAATTTGCTTTTGTAATAGCATATTCTATATTTTAAATCATAGAATCATGGAAAGGTTTGGGTTGGAAGGGACTGTTTAGGTTGATTTAGTTTTCAACTTATGATCAGTAATGCCTTAATGCTATGCGAAAATTTTAGCTCTGTTGTTGAGTGTCAAGATTTTTTGTGGTGCATTTGACATTTTTGGATCACTATTTCTGTACAATGAAGGGACTTCTGTCACTTTTGCTGATATTTTAGATTACAAGGGACTGTGAAATAGTAAGAAACTATGAACTTAGCTCTGATCAAAAGAGAAAATTCTAGGCTATAGTGTTTGGTATTTTAATGAGATCGTACTTGTTATTAAAGATTTAATTTGGTCCAAAATCAAAGAAAATTTAAAGTTTCAGAGATATTTGCGAAGTGCAATCTTCTCTTGCCCTTTATTAATGATGTTATTTTGACTTCGCTCAAAGAAAAAAGAGAAAGAGTTGGTACTAACATAGCACAGCCGATTGAAATTTTACTAAAAAAAGTCAGACACACAAATTCATGAAGTGTTCCATATTCTTTAAAATTTGGCAACAAAGCTTGTGAAAGGTCTGGAGTACATATCTCGTGAGGAACGGCAGAGGGAGCTGGGGTTGTTTAGCCTGGAGGAAGGGAGGCTCAGGGGGGACCTTACCACTCTCTACAATTGCCTGCTGCTCTCCATCCTCTCATTCCCCAGTCTATACACACCACCAGGGTTGCTCTATTCCAGGTGCAGAATCCAGCATTTGCCGTTGTTAAACTTCATAAGGTTAGTGATTTCCCAGTCCTCTGATTTTTCAAGGTCTCTCTTCAGGGCCTCTCTGCCCTGAAGGGTATCAACAGGTCCTCCCAATTTAGCACTGTCATTGTCATTAAACTTCCCCATGAAGGCCTCCTGGCATTTTTTCTGACTTCCTCTTTGTTGGGATGCCAAAAAGCTCAGTTGAGCTTGGAGATTGGGTTCCTTGAATATCAACCCCCTTTCTTGGGCAACTATTCCCTCCAGTGCCACAGTAGTGCATTAAGCAGATTCCAAAGGCCAGAGTTTGATCTCTTGAAGTCCAGGGTAGTGAGCTTGCTGTGGGCCCTTCTCATTGCCTCAAGGATCTTGAATTCCATGATTTCATGGTCACTGCAGCCCAGGCTGCCCTTGAACATCACATTCCCCACTAGCCCCTCCTTGTTGGTGAGACCAAGGTCCAGCATAGCACCTCCTCTCTTTGGATCCTCTATGACTTGGAGAAAGAAGTTATCATCAACACGTTCCAGGAACCTCCAGGATTGCTTATGCCCTGCTATGTTTTCCCTCCAGTAGATATTGGAGTATATGTTTGGTAAGCTATAATCTTCATCAATTTATATTGTGCATACACTGTACATATCTACATTTTCCATAAATAGCTGGATCTAATATATATGTATCTATATATGTACATACATATATATATATATATATMTATATATATCTATATCATGCAGTTTTTTGCAAAATCAGGACAGTTCTGTCATGCCTTGGGAGATAGGATTGACCTACAAGAATATGTTTCTTAGTGGAAAGGTGTTCTGCTGACTTTCTCTGAGATAAATCTTCCCTTCCTCTCTCTTAAATTTACCCTGGTGCTACCTGTCTTAAGTTCTAGTCAACAGAAACATGCCAGTAGATTGGTTTGTGGTTTGGAATCTAGTTTCTAGATTTAGCATCTGAGAAGTTAGGTATTTAGAGTTTGTAGCTTGAAAAGGGAAGTTGCTGTTGTAAATTTTAATGTTCATAGAGCTCTATGTAGTTATATAGAGGCAGATACTTCTTCAGAGAGAAAAGGATTTTTTTTTTTCATTTTGATTCTAATAAAAATGGAGACATTTTCATGAATGAGTCAATAATTCTTCTGTTTAAAAAATCATATTCCCTTTCCTGTTCAAGTGGTAGAGTTTCAGATGATGGTAATAAAACAATTCCAGGCAAGAGATAGGATCAGAATTGGAATTTTGTATTTTGCATTTAAGATTCAAGATGCTCTGCAATGCATGATAAGAATGTTCTTAGCTGGCATCCATTTGTAGCTCCTGAGTTAGAAAATAGCCTTTTTTTTTTAGTTTTGTAGGGAAATAAAACGACATGGAATTAAATCATCTAGATTACATAGGGACACCGCGATTATGAAACCCTGTGGCAGACTGATCACTCTTGGCAAATTCTAGAATGAAGTCAGACTGTTTAGCACGAGCCTGCTCCACAGTTTCCAAGCTTCCTTTCCCTGCAGGCTTCCCTTTAGGCGAGGACCACAAGGCATTGCTCTTTATTTGTGTTTCGGTCTCTTTAATCAAGTTTCTGTGGCAGCAGGAAATTACTTTCTTAAAGTAGTCAGTCTGGTCAGAGTGGAAGGATTTACATAAGACTCAGAACAAGCTTGAATGGTTTCCACTCTGTATTCGGGCAGCTTGTTAATTCTCTCTCTCCATCCTCTTATTTGTATAACTTTGCAGATATCACATTTTGATTTTCCTTTGCCATTTCTCCAGCTCTCTGAATATTTTTCATGTGTCTAAACTTTCACCTCAGGTTCATCTTGCACAGAAAGATTTTTCTCCTCAAATCTTATTTGTATAAAGAAAGCAATAGGTAAAGCTAATGCCAAAATTTATCTTTTAACTCATCTGCTGGAAAAATATAAAAAGCTAAGCTAATTTAAAATTGTAGCTTAATAATATATGTAGAGATTGGACAAAAATGTGATAGTTGCCTGGGTTCAATTGAGAGTTTTATTTGGGGAATCATAATCAAATGTCTTTAGTCCTACTGAAAACAGATTATTACACTACAGAGAGAGGCATTTAATTACCTGGGACTGATGAATCTTGAGAATAATATAAAAATTTCAGGGAAATGAGAGAGAGCCTTACATTGGAAATTAAGTTACCAGCAGAGGTATGAGATGAAAAGTTTTTCATTTGTCATTAGGACAATTCAGAATATCAATTATTAGTTTTATGAGCAACCCATGATTGTTCTTAGTCTTCTATGGGAGCAAAATTTTACTCGTAATTACATTTACTTGTGTAATGGAGGTTTATGTCATTTAATCTAATTGTCTTTTCTAAAAACAAATATCACTATTCTTAGGAAAAGAAGAAATAGTCCTTCTTGAGCCACTTAAAAATAAAATCAGTTCTAAAAATCACACAGACAGAATTGGCCCAAAAGCTTGATGTGCCTGATTACTGTTCAGAGTAATTATCTTCTTCTTCTGTGGCACTTTTTGTACCTCACTTTGTTGAAGAATTGTGAAAAGCATGGAAGTTTTATCTACATCCTATGCAATCTGAAGACGACTGAGTTCTTCCCAGGTCTTATCCTGGTCATGTGGATTAGTAAAATGAGCTTATATTCACCTGTTTTGCCCTACGTGCTCTCTTGTCTTTTCAAGTGTTGACCTTTTTGTCCTTCTTTCAGCAGTCCACTTTAAAGCTTTTCTTTGTCCCTCACACCACCCCACATGTTTAAGATGTTCTTTGAGGCAAAGGATCTACCTTATCTCTTTATCTTCAAATCAATAATTTGAACAAAAACTTCCCCAAACTTAGTTAAATTCACATTTTATGTTTCAAGTCAAGCTGAGAGGTATTAGTTAGAGTATCATAGTTTGGAAATTGCTGAAGAAGTTTTGCTCTCTTTTTTAAAAATAAACATGATAAATGAAATTACAAACAAGAGTGTTAGGCTTTTGTCACTTTCATATTATATTTTATGACACTGAGTCCACTAATGCTCTTTCCTCCCCACTTTTTGCTTAAATGTTATGACTAGCTGAAAAATTAGCATTAGAAATTGCCATGAATCCAGCTCTGCTATTTCATCACTAAGAGGAATATAATAACCCGTAATCTTGAAACTTGGTGTTCAAATGCTTCACTTAATTACTTTTTCTTTTGTAGAGATTTTTATTTATTTTTAGCTTAGCRTATTTATAACTGTCACTTAGAACCAGATTCCAAAAACAGTTTTACTTGTGAGAAACAGTTAATAGAGATTTTATCATTGTTTCTGTCTACAGCAAAGAATTTTTCTGCCCATCTTTCATACTTCTGTTGACCAGTTTGTCAAAACCATATTGATAACTGTTGTTCATTCTCCCGAAGAATCTCCAGAATATTTGGTTTCATCCCGCTGAGCTACTTCTTTTGTCTTATATTCACTTTTCTTCAAGAACCTAAAGGGAAGCTGCAGTCAAAGTATCTTCCTTATTAATTGCACTGAGCTCATCACTCTGATCTTTATATATTTTTCACTGAATTCCTTTCCCCATCATGTCAAATTCAAGCTTCAAAGGTCTCCTTGTGCTTCCAGCATTACGCACCACCCTTTGTTCCTTCCTTTGTCCTGTTTTAGTACCTTCCCCATAGAATTAATATGCCACACTCAGTGACACTTGGACACCATCCACTTATTTGAAGATCTCTGTGAACCATCAGTGTTTCATACTCCTGAAACCATACACTAATTTTGCTTTCCTTGCAAATGAAGAAGTCCTTCTAGAGGGCCATATCTCCACAGATTGTGGAGTGAAACCTGTTAATAGATATTGCACTTTATCAAAACAGAAAACATCACAGTTCACACTTTGCTTCTCCTGTTCTTGAAAATCTGCCCCCCCTGTGGCAACCAATCTTTGTTCTCCTTGGAGGACAATGGGCTTGGGAAGAACTGATATGGTTGGTTTCAGTTGAAAGACTGTGTTATTTGCTGGCAAACTTTCAAAGTACAACATAATTTCTGGGGAGGACATCAAACATACTGCAAAATGTCTCTAAGTCATATTTAACTATTTTTTGTGGTTTTATGATGCTTTCTCCTGCTTTGAGGGCACCACATCCTTCTCTGGGAATTCTCCTTACTGCAGTGAGCTGATAGAGTTTCCTAAATACAGAATTTTAAGTATTTACCAGACAAGACTGGTCTTGGAGCTATCCTACTGGATATTTAGCAGAGGGCTTATCCTGTTCCATGTTTATTGTGCTTATAATTGGGGGAAATATACATGCATTAATCAATTGGAAAAAAGAAAGAATTGCTGTTTCCATGAATTTATGAAAGATGTATTTGTAAAACTAACAWGAAATGTGAAAGATATAAAAAAATAATAATTTGCAAAGGTTTTTTTTTTTTGTTTCCACAGATAAATGATCATGACTGAAGCAGGGTGTAAGTCTGGGGTTTGCGAAGAAAAAAAGAGAAGAGAAATTACTGGCAAAAGAAAAGCAAAGAAAAGTGGAAAGAAAAAGTTCATGTTCAGTAATAGAAGACAGAAACAGCTGGTCTTTCTAATGAAACAGGTTATATAATTTATTCTTGTTTTTACATCAAAGTAATGATACAAGTTTGGCAACATTGTTATCTTACACCAACTTATTGGTCTACCAGAAAATGAAAATATTCTAATGCTACTGGAAACTCTTTTGACACTGCAATCATCTGGCTTGGCATCATGTGCAATATAAAATCTGTTCATGTGAAGATTTTAAAGTTCTGAAGATTTTGGATGTGTGCAAACTTCTGCATATTTCTGTGAAAAACCTTAGCCAGTTCCTGCTTTCCTTAGCACTTAATATTTCCTTATGTCACCAGGTTTACTCGAAATAGAGCTAAGAAAGTTTGTGTAGCTTTGTTTCTGTCTTTATAGAGAAGTTGTAAAAGATTTTGTTTCTGAATATCTTCTTAAGGGTTTAATAATAATATTTGATAATGCAAAATAAATTAAACAGAAGTTATGTGAGTCCAGCTGAAAAGAATAAGCCAGAGCAACTGAGTTTGGAATTCAAGATACTGAGCTTTTCAGCATATGTTTCAACATCTCATAACTTATTACTTACAGAACAGTTCACCTCACTCTGTTCCCATCATAAAGAAGGTTATAAAATGAAAATATATAAATCATTTATCTTTCAAGTTGTCACAGATGTAAACCTTCGAACATCTGTGCATTTATGATTTGACTTGCAGTTTCAAAGCAAATCTCTTCATGAAACTTACTCAGCATTGCATTTCTTTTATTCTTATGTGCACAAGTRTATATAAATTTTTTAGAAAATCTTTTTTTTTGCAGTAAGCTATTCTTCTCTAAGCAAAGCTGCAAAGGTGCTTTCTATTGATTGTTTAAATCATGAACAAAGAAAAGAGATATCTAAATAAGGGAAATAATTCTACCCATTACTCAGCAAGCACATTGAGTCATTTAGTTTGATTTTTTAGTGCACATATATTTCTTATTTTCATAATTGTCAATACTTTTGTCAATAAAATTACACACCAAAAAGTAAAGACAATACCCAGCAATAATAGCTATTGGTGAAAAACTGCTGGAAGCAATTTGCAAAGAAATATGAAGTAGCACAAAGGAAAATATGGAGTCTTGACTATTTTCATTCTATTAGGGAAAAAAGACAGTATACTGTATAACTGTGAGCAGCACAACTTAAATTTTGCATACTCTCATGAGATACTTGAGAAAATGTTTAAAATTGAAATTGCATGTAGAAATTACTCTGCACATCCTTTAAAGAATAAAAATTTAATWATAGCACTATGTCAACTCTTTTTTATTCTTCATTTTGGAAATTCTTTATCTTTTTTCTTATTCAACTAGTAGGACAATACTAAATCTCTTGTATAATAATGAAACAGTGAAGCTAAAGAACAGAGAAAAATCATCACTGAATTTTTAAGCCTTTGCTAAATATTTATTTTGGACTTCTGTGTGAGAAAGAGTAGCTGAAAATGATACACCTTGAAAAATATAATAAACATGTATTTTCTAGCAAGAAAGAAAACTATAAAATTTCTGAGCATTTCTACTGAATTTTCAGAACAGTGTAACTGAAAACAACTCAGAAAATGGTGTAGTCACTCTACTGTTGGATACTTTCCCTATTTTGCAATATTTATTATTATGATGTTTCCTTTTCTATTTTATACATCTACTTCTCTTAACTTTTGCCCATCCTTGGAGTGTTCTAAAATTTAATCACTTTTCAAGTGGTCACCCCTTTTGCCCCTGAGCCAGCTGTAGTCAAAGATGACAGTGAGGAGTAAAGGATATGGAAATTGGGATATCTACCCTTTTGGGTGAGGTAGAATCTGTGCTTACACATTGTAAAACCCTTCATGTCACTCAGTAGGTGACCTGCTCCTGGGTTGCTGATGCTTGTGCTTGCTTGGTGTAGGTCTCTCTTGTTCTCCTGTCCAAGGCCACGCTGTTTTTCCTTGAGGCAGCCTATATATGTATATAGGCAACTTGGTGCGCTGTTCCTTTGGCTGCTTTTCTGACAACAATATTTCCTTCTTTTTTAATCTCAAATGCACTGTATAGGATCAGTGTAGATATTTGCATATTGGCCCATGACATATTTATCTAGCACATTATCTCCTAAAAAGTGCAGTCAGCAAAGCTGACTCCCATATCACCTAGAATAAGACATTTCTCTTTAGAGCTGTCATGTTGAAGGGCATCTCTGCTGCAGATCATGCAATTCTCATATCCATATAATAGTATTGTAAGTACATATATTTTATGCATTTAGAAAAGTATATAAATATAGGTGATATTCCACATTGGCTTTGTTCTTGACCCATGAACTGGAAAAAAACCACATCCTTACTTGCACCTATAATATTCTTTACTGTAAAATCCCACATCACCTTGTTTATTATTTCTGTGATTTATGTTAGAGCAGTTGCATACAAAGCAGATAACTGGTTGAAATATTCCATCTTTTTTTTTGTGGTCTCAGGCTGTACACCATCTCTTCATTCAGGTGGTATATTATCATTTTTGTGGTGGATTAAAACCCACGTAGTGATAAAGACAATATATTATCATTATTACATAATTTGTGATGAGGAAAGAAATCTATACCCTCTGCCAATTGAATGTGTCCTTGCTTTATGGAGGTGAATGGCTCTTGTCTTTATTTTTGTAGCAAAAGTTCAATTTTGTCTTTGATAAAACACTGTTATATATACTGTACAGCTTACACAAGTAGGTCATTAACTTAATGTGCAGCAAATTTTTGCTGGCAGCTATTGATTTTTAAAGCATACCATAGCAGCGTATACCAGCAGAAGATAATTTTGGGCTGATAATAATCTGAGAATGCTGGACTTCCACTGCATACTGAAGCTTCACATTCGTGATAGATGGGAAGTTGAAATGAAAATTAGATTCTTTAACAAAAAATAAGCACAGTTCTGTTATTTATATTTGTTACATTAACTTTATCTGAAGTGCAAAAGTTGTGATTCTTTGAATGTGCAGCTAGCATCTAATGTGAAGTTTTTCTAGCATGTATGGTTGGGTTTTGTCTGTGGATTTGTTGATTTTTTTCCCTCCATTTCTAGCAAAAACATATGATGTTTTAATATCTTATAACTATGAAATTATTTGATCCTGCTCTCCTTTTTCCTTTTATCATAGACTGGATTGTTCCAAAGAGTATGCTTTCTAAAGATTTGTATAACCCATCTTTAAATCATGCAAACAAGAGGAAGTTTCAGCAATTTTCAAGTAGTCAATTGTGTTTAATTAAGTACTGCTTCTTGACATTCCTCCACGTCTTGCCATTGATCTCAAGCCATATAAAAGTGTACCATGTTCCAATGAGTTCATAATCTTACTAAGTTTATCTTTTCACTGTTCAGGCAAAACAGTATTTAGTATTAATTTTTTTTCCTTAAGAAATCACTTTGTATCAAACCCAATGTTACTACATCAGTAAAGTTTCTGGCTATGGGTAGATACCCAAACTTTTGCCAGCAAGCATTCAAATTTAAAAACTTGCTTTGTCATAACTAACTCTCATAAGATGTCAGATTAAAAAGCACTAGAACTAAAGTCAGTTTTCAAAATGGATGAAGTCACCTCCTATGACTGCTAGGTAGAGCATTCAGGCCAATACAGGCTTCAGTTACAGTGTCTGTTGAAGAATAAATATTTAATCCTAGTAACTGTGTCAGATAGGAGTTCACATAGGGGCTCTGAATTCAAATGAAAGTATTTATGRCAAAAAAAAAMCCCAAACAAACAAACATAAAACTACAAACAAACAACCAACCTAAGAAGGGCATTTTGAATTGCAGAAAATATATTTTTCCTTCAGTTATGTAACTCAGTCTCAAGCAGATCACATACGAAGTTATGTTTTCCAAAGCCTTACTTCTATCTTTGTCATTTGAATGTCCTCAATTGTTAAAATTAAGAGATCTAAGAAATTCTGCTTGTTTCAGAATACTTTGTCTATTCAGCACTCATACAGTCATAGAGTTGATATTTTGAAACTTTTGAGACAAAAGAGATAAATTGGACTTTGTAACAAAGAGTTGCAAAAGCTATCAATGAGTCAACAATGAAAGTGTGGTATTATTAGTTGGGCCTGTTCTGCCTCATCTGTAGGCTTTTGTAACAGCTGCACTTTTGAAAAGAAGGAAATGTTTTGACAATTAGAGTAAGCAAATTGCAGAAGGAAATATGGTACTAAGTTACCAATGTAGTCCCTAAATAAAACATGCCATTTCTAATGTAGTCCTAATGCTGTTCAGCCTTCCATTAGCAGGGACCTCTGGATAGCCATAGGCAAGCATCAAATATACAGTAGTTTATAATGGTAATTCATACAGTGATAAAGCAAAAACATAACTGTGCACTGAAAAAAGACACAAACTGAAATTTGCCTCTAGGCAAAGCCTTGTTTTCCATAAACAAATTAACATGCAAACTTTACTTCATTGACGTATGGAGCATTTCATTACATATTTATTTTCTTCTTTTCTTGCTTTTTCTATATGATTTAGAATCAGATACTGGTCTATCTCGTGTAAATAGTCAGGAATGTGAATAATGGACCTTAATGTATGCTGAAGTATTAATGACTTTTGCAGTGCAGGAAATGTTTCTTATGTTCAGAAGGAAAACAAACTGATGTGAACATACTGAATATACTGCAGGAAGGCAAATCTGTTATATTATTTTTACAGTATTTGTGGGTGCAAGAATCCTGCTAATAATGGCTTATGTAAGCTATATAACATTTAAAGAAGTTCTCTTCCATTCAAGGAAACTAGTTAAATGGATGCTCTTATTTCTGGTTTTCTTGTTATTTGAGTGAGTGAGGTTTTGTCTCTTTTGTTGTTGGTTCATAGGTTGGTTTTTATTTTTATTTTTATTTCTTTTTTTGTTTTTTTTTTTTTTTAATTTCTGACCAAACTAGTGAGAGGGGTGTGGAGATTTCAGTTATTCTTTGAATGACTCCTAGAGTAGCTATTTGTTCACTTCCAAATAAAGGCATTCAAATTTTGTCCTGGATTTCCCAGTCTACTTTCTCTAATGCCAATATTTGTCATAGGCTTTAAAAATACAAGCCTGTCATACAATGCCTTATGAATAACCCTTAGACGTGTATAAGTAGTTCAAAAGAGAAGACTGTTCAGTCTGCTGACAATTAAATTTCAGACCATTCACTGAAATTGCAAACTGCCATATCATTGTAGGTGAGAAGTGAACAAAACTTGTCTGAAATAAGGAATTCTAGGCCAATGAGTCACCAAATAGCTACATTGCAACAGATACCATGTTGTGGAAATTTTGCAATCATGGTGTGAAAGCATCAATAATACAATATTCTTTCAAGTTAGTTATAAAGCTTAAAGTCTTAAAGCCTTCAGAACTTGAATGAAGAGTTCTGTACTCATAGTTAACCCATTCATCTCATATTTAACACATTGTGAAATTTAATTACTTTTATTCTAGGAATACGCTTGTCCCAATATACACCTGTTTTTAAAAAAGATAAATCATAGTCAATCTGAACATTTTTTCCATTCTTTGCTTCAGCACTCACTGCCTGCAGTCTTTCAAATGAACAGGCTTTTGTGACTCTCTTAAATTATTAATGTGTTTTCTTGATCAGAATGTTGAAGTTTCAAGTGGTGGGACACACCTTTAATGCAAAGGCTAAATATGCTGTTTTCTGAATACAGGCTCTATATGCAAACTATAAAAATACCTAAGTCAGCTTCTTCAATCATAGAAGAGCAAAGGAGAATTTGTATTAGGCTGTCTTCTAGAGGTTTTATATTATCACAATGAAATTGAGATGCCTACAGAGGACCAATAAGTAAAAGGAATCAAACCCCGGAAATGCTTCAAATTAAAAAAAATACATCRTCAACAGGCAGTGAATAACACCTTCCAACTGACTTTACTAACAGAAGTCTTCAACTGAGAAGAATAAGTACACATATACCTAATTTGTTGGTAAGCTTGTTGTTAGTCAACTAACTCTATGAATTTTCTGCAGGTTTACGGCTGAATTTTCTATCAAACTGATGAATTGAATCAGGGCATTTTTTTTGTAAAACTAAGTCTTCCATGGATGGAGATCAAAGAAAGGAAGGTTGCAGCTGGCAGGCAGAAAAGATGCACTGACAAATGCGTTAAAGCTGCTTGCTCTGAGATGAATGAGAATGCATGATAAATGCTCTTTGATATAGTTGTGGCTATGATAGTCCATGACTTTTAACTTCATATCCTTTTCTGCACCACTCCTTAAACTGACATTTCTACCATGGACTATCTCACCTCTCTGATCACATGCTTCTCTTGGGACAGCTGTAGACCTCATTTTATGGAAACTTGTAAGATTACAAAGGAGACAAGATGATTATAATTTCATGTCTAATTCCCTGCCCATAGCAACAATGATCAAACTCTAGTGGCTAGTAAAGATACAGGATGGATGTGCATAAGATGTTTCAGATTTAAGTGGTAAAAACTATTGAGTTTTTGGGATTTGAGATTACTTGAGACTGAATATTTAAGGGACAAATTATACTTGGCAGAAGRTATTAAAACTATAGTGCTCATAGATACGGAATCTTTGGGAAAGAAAACATGCAGCGAAAAACTGTATTTTTAAAGACTTTTTTGTTTATCAAATAACAGAAATAGGAAGGACTTCCTGATTTAGAATTGCTCTATGGATCACAGCTGGGATGTTCAGCTGAGCTTGAACAAACCCCTGTTCAGCTTCAAGAGTTTGAATATTAGAAATAAAAGCTTGCATTTCCAGAGAGCTGTTTTGTCAATCACATTGGAAAAGTAATTGAAGAACATAAGGAAGAAAATTGTGCTAATAAAAGAACTTTGAAAAAAAAATTCATGCTACAAACATATTACAAAAATATGCTTTGTTAGGCCATTTGTGTGAACAGCAAGTGATTAATATCTTCAAAGGAACTGCGATGAAACTACTTAAGTATTGAATCCTTCTCCTGTAAAGACATTTCGTCTTGCTTTCTGAGCAGTTTCTGGGCAGTGCTTACCTGAGATCAGCATTTCAATAGTCTTTGATGCATTATCTTCTGTTTCTCCCAGTACAATCTAATTCAGCAACGTTTACTGATTATTATCTAGTTATCTTTTCAAGTATATATGAATCACTGTTTTAACATGAACATTTACCTGGACATAAATTTATTAAAAGCAGTTAGTGAATATGAGATGTGTTTCTACCTGCATGAGGTCTAGGCCTCTCCATTCTTCAGGAGTACTGTTTGTGGCCTTATCATACTCCCAAGTAAGAATATTCAGGTATTATGGACCAAAGAAATCAGCAGTATTTTTTAAATCCCCACATATCACAAAATTTCGGTAGTAGCAAAATCTCCCCAGAAAATTGTGTTCCACATTAATTAATGAGAATATGTTAATAATTATAGTTGGATTTTGTTTTTTTTTTAAATAAGATATGAGGATAGGGTATGCAATGTCATATTTTTTTAATGACTTGAGATCTCAACTTGAATCTACATGTGGAACTCATCAAACAGGATTTAGTAGCACTTGCACATTTCCCCTTTTAGTAACTGTTTCATATTAAGCCTGAAGGAAGCTGAGGATGATTTTCCCTGTAATTTATGATATTTGTGTCTATTTGCAACAGTTGTAAAAATACTGTGTAAACAGAAACATCATAGAACACTCATAAAAAAGTCTTCTAAAGCCAGAAAAAGAACAGACTTTACATGGTAGTTAATGATACAAACATGAATTACCCCCCAGATATGATGGCATTCAGCTTTGTTGCCTTTTTAATACTGTTTTATCATCTATTTATGGCATCAAAATAAAAAGAAATTAAAAGCTATATAAAAGGAAATTTGATGTCATGGTATTTCCTGAATATGGGGAAGAGAGATTTAAAATTAAGGGAGCTAATCTGTGATGGTGGCTATGCAAACTCATTTAGAAGGGATGATTTCATCAGCCTTGTTGTTTCTCACAACTGTGGAGTGTTTTTCTTACAAGCAGACAGTGACCTTCTCAAAAAGGCAAATACCGTTTCAAAGGAAATCTCTGAAAAACTTTTATCAATTATTCTTTTCTCACAGGTCTAAAGGTGTAAGCATTTTGCTGTTTATTTTTTCTTCACTGTTGAAAAAGCTTCACCAAGACCTAGGTTTTGTTAATTTCTTCTCTTTCTTCCATGGCCATAGTCAAAAATTTCCATTTATAACACTGAAAAAGGCTGTTAGGAAGTAATAGTCTGAGAATTAAGCTTTATCCATTTGTGCTCTTTTTAAAGAATGATCTCTTTGTATTCTACCAGAAGGACAAGAGTAGATTTTAATTCAACAAGCACTAATAAAATGTAACCGAATTATCTGACTAGAAAGAGAAAAAGAGAGACAGAGGAAGAGAGAAGGAGCAAGAAAGAAGGAAAAAAAAAAAAATGCTACCTAACTTGTACTCTAGATGATAGGAAAAAAGCATGATGGAATAGGTGGAAGAGAATGGGAAATAAAYACATTCCTTGATTTAAATAATGAAAAATAAGAGGATTTGGAAACTTCAAGAAGTGTACAATGAGTCACCTACTAGCTTGTTACAAACATATTACTGGATTTCTTGAATTGCTCTTAATACTTGGTGTCTTATTTTCATCCAAGTGAATGTCAAGGTTATTTCAATTTGTTTACCTAGCCTTTCTTGGAATCTTATTGAAAAAGCTCTTTCTCTTCCTATGTGAAACTGCACAAACTGCACAGCCCCTGGATTGACCTGATGAGGGTTTCTCAGCAAAGGGGTCTGAACATGGTTTTGAAGCAGCTCCAGCACAAAGATGTTAAAAGCAGAAATATTTTCTTAACCAGTTTGCAAATGGGTTTTATTCCTTTATTCGTCTTTGGCAGAAGTACATAGCTATGCTGACAGATTTCAGGTTTGTATATTCAGACCGATTTCTATTTTTCTATGTAATATTGGTCACTGCTAACCTATTCAGCCCCTGTGCTCATGTACAAGTTGGGCTTCCATCACATGAATATATCTGGTTTTTTTCTGCGTGTTTTGAGTTGTTCTCATTGTAATGTTGGTTGTCTCCTGCCATCTCATTTCTCTTGTTCGATTAGTATGAATGTCATATTTTTATTGAATGACCTTTTCTTAATCTATTCCTACATCTCTGGTGAAATTTAACACAATCTGTAACTATTTTGTCTTTGAAAGATAGACTTAAAATTTATGCTAAGGAGAATAAAATTGCTTTCAGTTTTTTATATTTTTTTTTCTTAAACAACTTTACAAATAAACCTTCTCTGTACATAGAGGGAAGAAAAAAATATATGAAGTAGCAGCATAGTTCATTTTTTTTTCCCTAAAGTGACATATTTCAATGAAGAAATGTGTATTTTTAAAAAATATTGTAGGAAGTTGAGAAAAAATGCAGTGTCATTTTGAAAGTGACAATACCTATACCTGAGGCCAMCTCTCTTTTGCAGAGAGTTATAACCTTTATTTTTAATATCCATTTGAGTCACTGAAATGACTTATGTTGTTTATAATCAGCGTTTTGTGGTCTTGCAAGATGTAAGAGAATTCACAGTTCCAGGGTTAGAGTCAGGGTTTGAAAGAAGTGGGATTGGTTTCCATATTTCTAGAGGCAGAATGTTTCAAGAGTTTAGAACGTTGGACCATTATAGTGAGGCAAATAGTAAATTTGTATGAGCTTTTTTGCAGCAGAATAACTTTTCTTCCTTAACGTTACCTTATTCAAATATGGAATTTCCTTGTTTTAACATTAAATTCTTGGACATGGAAACACAGATTACTTAGAGACTCTTCATACAGATGTGTCTGAGTATTGCTCAGACAAAAGCCATTCCTTTCCAGCACGTCTTGTGAACCATATTGAAAAAGGCTTATGGCCCTCTTTCAAATTCCTGCAAAACATGCTCAAGCCACAGGAATTTGCAGGCTACCAAACTGAGAAGAAATTCAATATAGACACCAAAAATTTTATTCAGCAGCCACTGTCATAACCAGAAATTTCCCCTGGTTGCACATTTGTTGCCGTTGCACATTGGTACCATATTTGTAAGCCTGCTAGACTGTTTTTTATATACAGTGTCAATGCATATGAGCCTGTCACCCTTTGAGGTGTAAATTTATAAGACTAAATCTCAAGAAAGTGTAACAAAAGTATTTCATGCCAGAAATGCATCTAGCTGGAGTYTCTACCAGTCCTCTACTCTCACTCATCTGAAAAAAAAATTCCAAAAACCTTGGACTGAGCAATTACAGACATGTCCTCCTAACACCTATTAAATAATATTTGAATTATGAACAGAGCTGTGAGTGTACTTCTTTCCATTTTTTTACATTATGAAGTTATGCTATTTTTCTCTATGTGTTTTCATTATCCCATGCAATATCTAAACCTTATTAGAATCCTTGGTTTCAGTATGGTCAGTAGCTTAATCTTGCACTATTTAAAGAATTATTTTCTGACCTTTTGACTTCATTCAGTGCTACTTATGAACATACATTCACAGAAAAAATTTACATATGCTATATTTTTACCTTTTAATTATTCAAATTATAAAGATAAACCCTGTAGAATTTAGTCAAAATTACTTTTCAAGGCTTGTACTTTAAAAATGGTAAAAATAATTATAAATTTTATTCATCTGCAGAAAGTGAGAGGAGAGAGTGAGAGACTTGGATTAGAAAAAAGAATATATATACATATAAAAATATATATTTATGCATTATATATTTTATATATACATGCAAGAAATTATTCTGGACTTACTCATCAAAACAAACCAAAACCAAGTAATTGGAAAGCACACTGGATTTGGTCCAAATTCTCATTTGCAATCTTGATTTCTTTGTTCAGACATCAGTTGTGACGAGTATTTACATTGCAGGATATAAACTAATTTATGGCACTTGCATCATTACCTAACATGCTGTTAATCATCTTCCATGCTGTGAAATGTTCTAATGTGTAACAGCCTTCCTCTGCTTTGGAATATCATTGATTCATTGCTTACGCTTTTCCTTTAAGGTACTGAGATGGATGCTCTCAAGATGCTGTCTATAAATCTAATATGACTCTAACTTGTAGAGTAACACAAACATACTGTACACAGATGCTTCACACTCTTTTTGTGTTGAATTCACTTTAGGGCCATTTTATTTCTCTTAGTAAGATAATTGCTATAAATTGAGGGGAACATTTTATTCACACTGATTGCAAATGCRATGAAGAACATCACAAAGATATGAAATAAGTTGGTTGCATGGTGCACCATGAAATGCAAAAAACAGTGTTTCAGAGAATAACACAGTGAAAATCCTCTCTGCTGTATTAAATGATATAAAAAGTAGTTGGAAGCAAGGATTTATGTCCTGTGATATTTTATTAGCTATAAGTGTTGTTTATGCTGACTTTACTCTCCTTTAAAATCTATACAACCTTCATTGTTCTTTCTGAAATACAGTTTTTGGAGAAATTATCAGAGAATTATATAATGGTTTGGGTAGAAAGGGACTTAAAAATCATCTAGTTCCAATACCCCTGTTGTGGGCAAGGACGCCTTCCACTGGACCAGGTTGCTCAGAGCCCCATCCAGCCTSGTCTTGAACACCTTCAGGGATGAGGCATTGGGGCATCCACAACTTCTCTGGGACCTGTTCCAGTGCCTCACCACCCTCACAGTAGAGAATTTGTTTCTAATATCTAGTATAAAAACTATCCTCTTTTAGTTTGAAGCCATTTCACCCTTGGCCTGTCAGTCCATAAAGTCCCTCTTCACCTTTCTTGTAGCCCCCTTCAGATACCTGAAGACTAGTACAAGGTGTCGCTGGAGCCTCCTGTTCTCCAGGCTGAAGAACTCCTGATCTCTCTGCCTGTCTTCAAAGGAGAGGTGTTCCAGCCCTCTGATTATTTTTGTGGCCTTTCTCTGGACTTGGACAATGGGTCCTCATCCTTATGTTGGGAGTCCCAGAGTTGGGCACAGCACTCCATGTGGGGTCTCACCAGAGCAGAGTAGGGGGCAGAATCACGTCCCTCAACCTGCTGACCACACTGCTTTTGATACAGTCCAGGGTGTGGTGTGCTTTAGGTGAGAAGTTAAAGACTCTGGAACTGTGAAGTATGCCTAGATTCAGTGGCTTAGTCAGTGATATCTGTACCCTTTTTGCTATGATTATAGTTGCATGCGCAGTTTTTCTTGATTTTTTAATACTTCTATACAGATTTCGGACTTCTGATTCTGAGGCACTAGATAGATATCAGTGCAAAATCATTCCACAAAAATCTGTGAATAAAGATTTTTAATATTAAAGATATTTCTATTATTTATTGCAATTACAATTATAGTATTAATAGTTTAAACAAAGACATAAGTCTTTGTATATGTTGAGATATTCATCTGACCCACCTTACAACACTGATGCCAATGCAATCTTCCACTGAATTTATTTTTAATCTTATGAATTATCAAAATTTTGGGTTTGAAAAGTAAAAACTTATGATTGTATTAAATTGCAGCTAGTGGTAAACGTATTTCTGGAAAGCTGAAATTTTGAGATCCCATCATGAAAAATGTAACATTTGGCCACAGGGAAGAGATGAAGCAGAGGATAACAGTAGGAAGGAAGGAAACAGTGCAGAAAGATGCAATAAGCTCTGCTGTCATGGCAAACAAGMAAGGAAACCCAGATGATGCTTTTTTGATTTAAACATAGCTAACAGTGTTTATGGATCAATAAATATCATAAATCAATTTGTGGAAGAGTGTGGAATGCTTATAGGACTTTTCCCTCATTTCAGGTTTTGGTAAGTTGGCCTGGTTATGTTAATTTTCCTATTTTTCATCTAGAAACTGCATTCCAGTGGTAGTTCTGCCATATGCTGCACAATCTATCCAAAAGTTTGATGACTTTCATTAATAAATTAAGTAGTTATCCTTTATAGGCTTCGACCAGCCCCCTAAAAATCTCATTTGGGATTTTTAGTTATCGAAGGATARTGAATTAACTTCTCAAGTAACATAAGTCTTACACAGCTGCATWGATTGAAATTAAGTCCTGACTGAGTGAAAAAAAAAAAAAAAGTATGTTTACACTAAGTAACTAGCTTGGTTTAGTAGTCTCAATAGAGGGATGGAGCACCTTTCCTATGAGGAAGGGGCAAGAGAATTGGGTTTATTCAGCTTGGAAAAGAGAAGGTTGACCTAATTGTGGCCTGCCGGTACCTGAAGAAAGCCTACAAAAAAAAAATAAGCTGAGTTGGAAGGGACCCACAAGGATCATTGGGTCCAGCTCCTGGCCCTGCACAGCACCATCCCCAAGAGCATTTTCCAAAAGCTTCTTGAACTCTGTCAGGCTTGGTGCTGTGACCCCTTCCCCGGGGAGCCTGTTCCAGTGCCCAAACACCCTCTGGGTGAAGAACCTTTTTCTAATATCCAACCTAAACCTCTCCTGACTCAGATTCATGCCATTCTCTTGGGTCATGTCACTGATCACGCAAGAGAAGAGATCAGTTCCTGCCCCTCCTCTTCCACTTGTGAGGGTGTTGAAGACCTCAATGAGGTCTCCCCTCAGTCTCCTCCAGGCTGAACAGACCAACAGGCCTCAAACACTTCTCATATGGCTTCCCCTCAAGGCCCTTCACCTTCTTCATTTCCTTCCTTATGGATGTTCTCTAATAATTTTACATCCTTCTTATATTGTGGTGACCAAAACTACACACAATATTCAAGGTGAGTCTGCAACATCGTAGATGGAGAGACATTTTACAAGAGCATATAGTGACAGGACAAGGGTGAATGGTTTCAAACTGAAAGAAAGTAGGTTTAGATTAAATATTAGAAAGAAATTCTTTAGGGTTAAGGTGGTGCAGCACAGGAACAGGTTGCCCAGAGAAGCTGTCATTGCCCCATTCCTGGAGGTGTTCAAGRCCAGGCTGGATGGGGCTCTGAGCAACCTGGTCTAGTGAAAGGTGTCCCTGCACATGGCAGTGGGGTTGGAACCAGATGGTCTTTAAGGTCCCTTCCAACCCAGGCCATTCTGTGATCCTGTGATACAAAGTTTAAAAAGACACAAAAGAGAGAATTTTATCTGAGTACAATAATTTTTATGTGTATAAACAGTTGACAAGTGGTTTTTTGACAAGGATAACTGCTGTGTTTCTGGAGTGTTAAGCTACATATCTCAGAAGGGAAAAAAAATGCATTTCTGTTTTTGATTTGAAGGATTTAAACCAATCCCTGACACTATTCTTTTTTTTTTTTTTCCTGAGGGGAGTATATGATCCTACTCTTATTAATTACAAGAGCTAAGAAGAGGATTGCAAATGTCAAAATAATTTCCTATCTAGGTACCATTATATTCAGAAAATTCAAAGCTCTCGTCTTTGAAATTTAATAGTTTTTTTTTTCTAAAAACACCAGTCTCTTWAGAAGTGAACTATAGCTGGAATACTTAATTAAACACCTATGGACACCTCTGGACTTATTAGGCAATCTGCTTGCTACTTGTCAAGAGAAACATGGGAGCTAATGAACTCAGAGACTAATGGCCTCTGAAAAAAAGAAAAAAAAAGTCATATAATATGCAATATTTTAAATAACAATAATGATGTCACTTCAGAGTTATACTTGCTCTTCTAAATATTAAATGCCAGTAGACATAAGCAGTTTCTCAGTAACTGGAGTCATCATTCTTAGAAATAAATTTTAAAATATAAATGTCTAGAACAGGCACCATCCCCCTTCTCCAAAATACAGCTCATGCTAATGAACTTCAGATTTTGCTTTTGTACAAAAAGAAAAATCAACCCTTTTTGAGGCAATTCTGTGAAGCCATGGATCCAACAATGCAAACAATAATTGAGGTCTTATAACTTCAAGAATAAACATAACCTCTAGTAATTGTGTCCATTACATATTGTGGGGTAATAAATGGAGAAAAGGAAATGGCGAAGAAAAAAAAAAGCACTGGAAAGATTCCTCATAATCTTTTTTACTCTCACATTCTTGTAAATCTACTCTAGTAACTCTTCTGCCATAAGACTTAATTCAGTGTTTTTTAAAACATAGTGAATGGAAAATACTTCCTTTACTACTTACACTTTGCTGCTGACAAATCGCTGTCTACCTATGCACTATAAGCAAAGCAAAATCTTTGTAAGGAATTATTTTAACAGGATGCATCTTGCAGCAATATCTGGATGATCACTGCATTTGGGTCAAAGTCTTGTTTACAATAAACATCTAAGGTCTATTTTTTTGTTTTGTTTTGACACCATAGTTTTTGTTATTGTTCAAGAGCCCTAGTACATAGCACATCTATTAGGCCTTCCTTTAAATGTGTACATTATTTTGGCATTCCTTTGGTCTTGTTACTGGATTTATTTACCAGATGCTTACATTCTAAATTTATACCCATTTTTAAGGGTTAATATAACATACATAGACTTTAACTCTGTCAGAATTCTCTTACATTTCTATTTGAACTTGCAGAGAGTTTCCTTATACTTTCTTTTCATTTAATTTTCTTTGCTCTTCTAGGCACCACTCAGGGCAAAAATTACTAAATTTCCACTTGAAAACCTCACTTACAGTTTTTGTTTCTGAAGCTAAAGAGTAGTTCTGTCTGTAATGACCTAARATAAACCTTGGGCAATTCTGAAGTTACAGTCATATAAACTCATTAAAATTTTGGTAATTTTTGTGGCCCTACAGGAATCTGCAAGGTGTTTAAATCTCTTACATTTTTGTGTCAGATTCATGAAGTTAAAGGGGAAAAGAAAAGGAGGACTATGAAGAAACTCAAAAGAACATCTAAACTCCCTCCTGTTCAAAGGTTGTTTAGGATTGCCTAAGGTAGGTACTTATCAATATGCAGTTGAAACCATAAAGGAAATTCTTCAGCCTCTCTCCTTGGTTCATTTCCATTCTTTGGCCTTTTAGGTAAAAGTCTTTTTATATCCTAAATTTTATCTAAATATTAAAAATTAAAAAAATTCTTATSTACTTGGGCAGAGAGTACAGGAAATTATTCTGTTTTAATAACAGCCTCTTTTTATTTAAAAAATGTTTTCATGTTTTTCTTCATGTTTTATTCTTGTAATGTAGCARTTTTGGGGGAGTTTTGTATTTGATTTCCAAGCCTTCTTAATGGCAAAATTTAAGTAATGAATTAGCAAGGATACTAATTTGCTTACTCTTCACGTACAGTGGAGTTCAAAAAAGATAATCTGTTCTGAAAGAGASAAAGAGGTTATTTTACAAACCTTACATGACTTTCTGTGTGTTCATGATGAAATATTTCAGAATAGTCTCTGCCATACATGGCTGCAATACTCTGACTGAGGTCTCCACACTACTGAGTAGAACAGGACAATTTATCTTCCTCTTGTTCTTTATCCTCCTGATACATTCCAAAAAGGTGCTTTTCCCATTACACTGCTGTTCTCTGCTTGGCCCTTCTCCACTGCAATATCCATATTTTTGTCTGACTCTCCAAGTATTCTGTTTTTTATTTATGCATCTGATTCTCCTCAGTATAGTTCTTAATATTTCTGTTTATTGAAGTTCTTTTGGTTAATTTTTGTTCACTTCTCTAATTATCAGAATCGTTTTTTCTCAACATGTTTGCAAAGGTTTTTTGCTATCAATTGACAAGCATGTAGATTAATTTTCAGTTTCACATTCCAAGTTATTGTAATATCTCCATTATTATTAATTCATTAAATACATTAATCAAAACTTAATGTATCATAGCTTAGCTTATCTGGTTTTATCTCTTAAAAAAAAGCACTACATGAATTTCTAAATAAAAACTGGACAGTTTAGAATGCTACATATAAATGAAAAGAAGGAAAAAAAGTCCCTTTCTTAAAAAGAAATGGCAATTTTTCTAGCACTAAAAATTTGTTTCATAGTTTTCAGCTATATCTTGAGTACTGAAGTACATTTTCACATTTACTGTGATTTTACTTTTTTGTTTTTTCTAAGTGCTGATAAACATTCTTTCACAGAATTGTGACAACTGACATGCAAACACAGCACCTATTCATATACATGCACACACCACCTTGTGTTCTACTTGCAACAGTAACATTTGAAAAATTATGATTTTTAAATCACAGTGATTATTTACAGAAATCGTCAATCATTGCAGAAAGTCAGGTTATTCTCATATGGAAAAATTTACACAATTCATTTAATATAAAGCTATGATTTTCTTTCTATTTCTTCATGCACTGTACTTATCAACCTAACTCTCAAATCCTCTTCTGTTTTCTTGCGCATGGGAACTGCATGATTGTAGAAAATCAGGCTCAAAGGGACCTCTGAGGTCTTATGTAAACAAGTTTCATTTGCCCATCTCGACTGATTAGTTCCTTGAAGCACCTCCCAGCTGAAGGCTAATGATTTCCTTCAAGTCACACTGCTCAGCATTTTCAAGTAAAAGCCTGCCATAAGGGCTGCAGTAGGCAGCTTAAATAGTGAACTGCTGCTGTCTTATTCTGTCTGCAGTGSGGTAGGGAAGAGCGAGAGCAGCAGAGCCCAGGCAGATCTGAGGGCATGGCAACCTCTGGCAGGAGGCAGCAACRCTCAGCTGGCAGTGGGTGAGACAGTAACATCTTCAGCTGACACAGCTGCCAATGAAAAATGATGTATGAGCAAGCCATAAATCATTCTTGTTGCAGAGGAATATTTAGTAAATACCTTTCAAGGCCTTTATTGCTTCCTCTCTCTAAGAGTTACATGAGTAAATTGCTGTAACAGAGTTTAAGTGTGAGGAAAATCCTGTTGAAGTATTTAGAAATATGCAGTTTTTCACCCAAGCGAACATTTCCACTGGAGGCACTGACTTTTAAAGAAACATCCACTACTCTCTTACAACCTGTATACCCACATATATTTGGTTTTTTCTACAACATTTTTATTTCAGCTATGAAACCATAAAAAATTTCTAACCTGATTTATCATCTAGAATGTTTTGTTGACCAAAGGTATTGTGTGAATGCTTGGGACAAGGAACTGGTTTTGGAATGAAACCTATTGAGCAAGGATGAAGGCAAATGTTTTGCCATTTAAAAGGCTATATTAAACAATAAGTAATGAGGTTTAACTGCTTCCTTTCTACCTCCAAAGCATTCCTGAGAGGATCCAAAAAGACCTAGGTGTGTCTTTCATAATTTGCCCAATGGAATGATGAGTCTATTCTCATTGTTAGCGATTATCTAGCACTAATCTTATATATTTAACATAGATTGCACATTAAGTCACTGCACCTAATAAAATTTCAGTGTGCATTGCAGAGCCATTCCCTATTGTCCTATTATTACTAAATAAGTATTACTATTAAGGGAATTGATGTGCATTATATCAGCAAATGTGTATTCAGACAGTGCTCTAGAGACTGGTGTTACCATTCAGTCAATCTTTGATCAAAAATAAAGAAGTATATCAATTTGGAGTTTTGTTCTTCACACACTTTTAAGGTATTTATTTTTTAAATTGGATTTATGATATATCTGTCTCTTTCATTGACATCATGCTTCCATTTACAATTGAGTTATCTTTTAAAGCACAAGAAGTTTTATTGGTGGGAATTAAACAGTTCTGTGAAGAATGAAAATAAGAAATACAGTCTCCCCAGTAAAAAAATAAAAACTGTAAATCTGGCTTCATACCTGCAGTTTCCAACTCCATAGCCTAGCTGGATTCTGAATGGCAATCAGCCATCTACAAAGCTGAGCACCCAATGCATACACAGTGCAACCTTTCTGCAGCAAAAGTTACTATTCTGTAGATATTTTCATTACTGTGTTTASAAAACATGTATAGGAAATCTGAATGACCTGCAAGAAGCAGTGCCTGCAACGAAAAAAATTATAACATATTACAGAAGTACAAAGACGATGTGAAGAGAAACAGGGTGTTTTAAGGTATATTTGCTGACTGAAATTCCTCTCTGCTGCTAACTCAAAAAAATTTGCATTCTTTTTCAATTAACTTGTCAGCATTTTGGAAGAGATTATGAACAATGAAATGATTTCAGAAGAAACTTCATGGAGCAAGAAAGAGAGGAAGGAAATATCTTCAAACAGGAATAACCTTAGTCTCAGAGCACTTGAACCTTTACGTTATTAGTAGTAGCAATATTTTATGAAAAATATGGCCAAAGCATCGGACTCAGCGAGACCATTTCTTCTGTAGATACCATTATTCCAGAACACATATAAGAAGAAAGAAATCTGTTGCTTCTGTATATATTCCAGCACACGTTCCTTAGGCACCAAACTGAATGGAATCTGTAGAAGAGATAAGAGTGGTAATGAAAGGGGGATTGAGAAAAAACAAACACAGTCTAACAGGAATGCACGAGAACCAGGAAACCAGCTAGAAATCCCCCTTCATAAAAAAGTCCACTTTCACAGTTCCTCCTGGATTTTTCAACTCAATTAGTCCACACAGATTAAGGTCTTAAAGAGTTTGCCTAGGGTGTCCTTAGTTCTCAATTACTAAGATTGGCTTTGCTGTTTTACAAGCCTTGCTGTTAAAATACAAGGTAATTTTGCATGCATACAAACTAAAAGCTAAGTCCTTGATAGAAGGGGGAATTGGACATCTGAGAGTAGGAGCTGTTTGATGATAAGACATAGATGCATTTTAGCATCCTGCACTGTAGGCTTGTGTGCGTGTGCTGCATACATTCTGCAATTGTTAGCTAAATGTAGACACCTACAGTTTGAACACAGGCGGGTAGTGACAGTACAACAGACATATGTATGATGAATGCTACAGAGACCCTAAAAGAGCTTTAAACACCTAGATTCTGACAAAACCCCCTGTCCTTTTCTTCACTTCACTGCAATGAGCTTGTATTTTTGCATTTTCACTGCATTTCCATTTTCAGTCCCACATTTCCCTTTTCTGTGAGAAGGTTCTGTAAAATCTAAGGTAGGTAGACACACATTTGAAGAAATAAAGGAAAAGGTGCTGTTCTTAATTTTGTAAATAGTATGTAAGTTGTATGATCTCCCTACTGACAGTTTCCTTAAGATGCATATTTCTCACAAGAGATTTGGTTCTTTGTTTTATCTACACTCTTATGGTGAATGATAAATACTATTTAACAAGCCCAATGTTCCTGCTTTTGCTATGTGCCTTTGGAGTACTGAAGAAATACAAAGTCATGGCAAAGATTTCTGAAGAAGATTAATAACATGCAAAGTGTACCAGACTATTTACAAGGAGTGAGTAGGGCTTGATGTACTAAATAACTGGGGAAAAGTGTTATTTAGAAATTCATGTATTCTATTTGTCTCTCCATAATGATGAATCCCAGTATCTCTGTATTTATGTATAGCCAATGGTTATATAAAAATTGAATGTATAAGGTAAAGTTTTGATTGTCTAACTAGAAACTCAAGTGTTCTAGCAATTGTAATAAATGCTAACTCTGAACAGTGGTTAAGTGCTTTGCTGGGAGTATTGCTTCAGATTTTATTTTGCTCTTAAAAATTTAATTTAATGCCTTTTTATCACCCCAAAATTCAATCTGTAAATGCGCTTTCCCCTAAAATTTGTTTCTGCCACATAAGATGTTGAAAGAAATTACTCTAAATGTTTTCGGGGGATGTTGTCTGAAAGAATTTCTAGTGCTTTAGTGGAGGGATTGTTTTTGGACTGCATTTCTACAGTACCAAGGAGATCTTTGAAAGATTTTGTTTAAATGTAACACTAGAAATTAACTTAATACTGCTTTCTATTTTAAGTTTGGGGGCTTTACACAATTTTCTTTCAAGACAGAAGATGACACGTGTTAATTCACATGTGTGAAAAAAGTGTCTTTATGTTTCTGTAGAGAGGGCTCCCTACACAGGAGTATGGTGTGGATACTGCCAGAAAGACCATGAGATCAAATTGGGGTAACAGATATTACATGTACAAATGCCTACAGGAAAGGCCACAGCAAGATTTCTGCAGCTAGATTTATTCTAGGGTTCATCACCAATAAAGCTATTACAAGAATATTGGTTTGACAGGATTTTTTTTTTTAGGTAATTGGGTCAATTATGCAAATGAGTGTCTAATTAACCATAGAACACAACTAGATTTGGGAATACAAAAAGATGCAGATATGGAATTAAATCTTATCACATGGTTTAAAGGGAAAGCTTGGCCAAAATGTAAAGCTCCAAGGTATAAAAAGGGAGCCAGCTCATGGTCAGATTTCCATATGGAGTTCTGTTTAGTCTGGGCAGACAGAAACCTTGGAATTAAAAATTATATATCAGCATAAAAGAGGAAATAGGGTAATTCAAGCAACAAAACCCTGTCATTTTCCTATAACTTCAAAAGACAATATCTGAGTCAAAAGCTGTCTTAGTGAATATTTATAGGATGGCTTAAGGATATTTCCACATAGTTTCTGCAAGGAATAAAAAGAAAAACCTCAAACATACCATAACACTTTGAGATTATGGCTGATTAAAAGCATACCATTATTTACTGTATTTTACCTAATTTCCTAATGCTCCTCCATTCACTCGTGTGCCTCCTGTATTTCTGTTTATTCCC
Organism: Parotia lawesii; assembly: GCA_003713295.1. Taxonomy (NCBI): domain Eukaryota; kingdom Metazoa; phylum Chordata; class Aves; order Passeriformes; family Paradisaeidae; genus Parotia; species Parotia lawesii. The sequence goes on from RAHM01000062.1 coordinate 2,657,169, forward strand.
ATTCGCTTTCTTGTATTGTGGGCTGTGAGGTCCTAAGCCTCCTGTCTTTCATTGTAAAAGAGAGTTGTGATCTACATTAAACAATTACCTCTTCTTTCACATCCTTTCTGATGTTCTATATTTTCAGGTTGCTTCTGTTACTTCTCTCACCACATTATTAGCTCCCAAGTAACTTCTTTCTCTACCACTGTTGTCTGGTCTCTAGAGTTTGGAGTGGGGATTTCAGTTAATGCATTGTAAAGCCCTGATTGCATTATTGTGGATGTACTGATTTCAGCTCAAGTACAGAGATTTATGCCAGCCTAAAGGGTGGTCACTGTGTATATGAAATAGCCTAGGTTTATTGAATTAAACCGATTTACAAAGGAAAGTACTACTCCAATCCTGGTTTGAAACCTGTAAGTCTTTGTAGAATCACTTGACATGAATGAATACAGAAGTATCTGTAAGCTCATGCCTGTGAATCACATGACAGCCTTCATAAAATACTTACATTAAACTTTAAGTAGTGTAGAAATAAGGATTTTAAAATAAACAGTAATACAGTGAGATGCCTTTTTCAGAGAGAAAAAAGAACATTTTGTCTTCTCAACATATCCACATCTCTTCATATCTTTAGGCAATGATCTCCCATTGCAATTTATGATCCAAATTAAATTTTTTTATAAAATGTGACTAGCTGATTCCAGTCAGGTTTTTCAGTTGTTAAGCATTGTCTCTTATCAATAGATCATGATCTTGATTAAAAGATAGAATAAATCATGTCTACTACTCAGCAGTAAGATATCATTTCATTTATCCAGTGCATGAACAGAGAGATTGACAAACACCTAAAATGCTGATAAGACATTTACATTAAATATATTTATTATTTAAGAATTCTTTCTTGCCTTCTGTTTTTTTTTTTCTTAACAATTCCTTTGTACAGGGATAAATCCTTTTTTTTTTCTGTTTCTGTGCTCTTTAACAGATGCAAAACCAGCTATTACAATATAAGATTATTTTTTCAAATTAGAAAGATAAATACACAGCGTCTATCAATCTCAGTCTATGATGTTTTCAGAGCACAATGGCAGCGTTCATGGAAGAGTACAGCATAGTGTTCATAAAGCTTGCTCTTCCCGTATGTAGTTTATACAGCTGCAGATTAGAGATGTCTGAAGAAATATTCACATAGACTAGAGTGAGATCAAGATGAAAAGAGGCAGCTATTAAAGAAAGATACAAAACTTCTGTCAGATTGCCAGCGGATAGGATCATGGTGACACAGCTGAATCAAGTGCTCACCTCCAGTCTATCTGTGGGTGTCTAGTAACTGCTTACCAGACATGCAGAAACTTGGGCATCTGTGCATCGAAAACAGTATCTGGTAACTATGAAAATTAGCATGGAAATCTATTTGAAAGGGACATGGGATACATCTAATCACTGACAGTTCTTGGACTCCAGTCCTTTTTTATATGATTTGTACAAGTAGACTGCTAGATCTGTAACTTCAGTGGTTTTTTTGAGCATTTTCATGGACAAGGAGAAAAGATGAGATTAAGCAGCTTTATCTATACTGCAACAATAAAATCCTCACCCACAATTATAGTACAGAATCCTTAATATTTTGTGGGTGGCACAGTCTTTTCACCACATTTAACAATAAGTAATTTTTTTTTTCAATTCCATATAAAATATTTTGGGGAAAAATAAACCATTGATATGGAAGAGAAAAAGTCCTGAAAAAAATTGTGACAGAGTGGAAAGTGGTTTAGTTCTCATGGCTGTAGTTGCCAAGGAAGGAAGCAATAACAATAATAGGTTTAAGGCTTTCATGGTTTTTATACTGATATACTGACATAGCTGATTATTTTAAAAAAAAAGTATGCAGTCATCTGCATACCCACACAAGCAACATTTCCCCACATAGTCATTTAAATATTATGCAGCCATAATTTTCAAAGCCTGTGTGTGTTGTCACTTATCTCTCCACTGATACTAGGATAGGTGTGTAAATTCTCTGGTTTAATAAGTAAAACTTCAAAGTAGAGAATTCAGAACAGACCCCTTACCTTTGTTACTGCTCTCTACTTCAAAAGTACTTCTACATCCTTATAATCCAAGGAAGTAAAATATATCACAGAGATGTCTGCAGAAGAATCACTCTTTCATTTAAAAATTCTCATTTGTTTGAATATAAATAACGTTAATTAAAAAAAAAAAAAAATTCAGGGTGGCAGTGATATTTGTACTTAGCATGTGTGTGGCCTGTTTCCCTGTACGGGAAATAGAATAAAATTGTTGTTTCCAACAGGGTAAAATTGTTTTTAAAATTGACCATTGAAAGAGAAAGATTGTCTTAAAATAATAAAACATCGTTGGCAACAAATGAAACCTAAGCTTTTTTTCAGATTATGTACCTACTTTTAAAATTTTCTTTTCATAGTATTTGTTATCCATGTAATCCTAACAGATTTTTAGAAACCAAGTAAAATTTGGAGAGAAAGAAAGCATCTTTTCTGATTGATTCTCATAGTCAATAAACATACCTTTTTAAAAAGCTAGTTGACTATAATTAAGTAATTAATACAATGAATATTATTCTAATTTTGGCGTTATATTTTCCTGAAGCAGTCAGAGACACAGTAAATAATAAACTGTGAGCATGCAAATGAAAAGCCACCAGTAATTTCCAGCTGTTGTGGTATATGTGTATGGAGAGCTTAGCTACACTCAAGAGGGGAGAGAGTGAAAGTACGCTCTTTTTTCTGTAAAAGATCTTCAGACCTTACTCCAGTAACTAATGTCACCCTCAACTTAATCTAGTCTTCTGTGAATATAAGACCTGATATTATCTCTCTGTGTGTAGAATTTATATCCTCACTTTACTGTCTGATATTACAGCCAGTAATAAAGATGTTCCTTTAATAAGCAGAGTAAAAGGTCATGAGTTCATTCCTCTTGAGGGTCATGATGCCTGTAGAGAAAAGAAGTTATTACACACCTAACAAAATTGCCTAGCTCTTCTTATTCCCACAGATTTCTTGCTTTGGTGTTGATCTGAAGGAAGGATGGGGGTGAGGGAAGAGAGAGAATGGTGCCCTGAGTTATGCCTAAAATATTTAACAGTGGGATTCAAAATAGCATAATTAGTACAAGAAAAAAGAAAATAAGTTATTGTAACCACTATTTGGGTGATTGATAGAAAGTCAGTGGGGGATTAGCAGATGAAAATTTATATAATTTTACATAAAGAAAAATTTCCATTACTTGTAGTGTGGGAGAAATCGTGCAAAATCCTCACTTGCCAAAATGGCACCAAACAGCGTTTATTTTTCCATTTCACCAGGTTGTTGCAGGCATTTCCTTACACATTACACTTTGTGCCAGTCCATGTGCACAGATATGTGTCAGGAATGACAGGAAAAATGTCTGGATCATAAACAAATTAATTCATAATTGGTCCAAGTAAGGATCCCTAGTCTTTGCAGCCTGCACTATCTACTCTAGTTCTTCCTCTGAGTTGAGAGGGGGAGAAGATGAAGGCTGGGTTGAGCAGAGAATACTGCAAGATGTTGTTTTAGAGGTGTCACAGGAGATTGTAGAAGGCATCTGGAACCAGTTTTGACCATATGTATAAAAAATGAAGTTTGATTCACTATGAGTTTAATTTAGTCTGGCGTGGTTATGACTTAGAGATGCCCAGACTTCTGCTGATTTGCAAATCCCGAGGTCTTCAGCTGTTTTGCCAATTGAGTTTCTTATTTCTAAGAGAGCATCTGAAAAGGGACAAAAGTGTTACCAGAAATTAATTTAGAAAGCAAGGGAGTCCCACTGACACAGATTGTCCCACTGGGTGCAGCAAAATCAACCTGTCAGAGAAGTACACAGCGCACTGGCTCAGACATGTTTAAGAAAAGGTGATAGACACTAGTGCAGGATGTACATGAGACCACATGTAGGGGGAAGCAGAAGGAGATGTGAGAGAAGACACAGGAGGACACAAAAAAGGATATGTGAGGAGAAATGTGAAAAGGCCTGTCTGCAGAAATGAAATGGAAGAGGAATGCGTAAGGGGACATTGATGGAGACATGCTGGAAATGCACTCTTGGAACGAATTGCGCTTTGGCAGGGAAGGCACAGTGGCCCATGGGCAACCCATGCTGGATCACAGATAGCCCTGAGGGACCTGGCCCGGGGATGAACCCACAGTAGGGCAGAAACAGACCTACAGAGAATGCAGCCTGTGGAGGGACTGGGGTAGTGATGCCCTCAGGGGGACTGGGGCCCGTGAAGGGACCCTTGCCAGGGCAGGGTCACCCTGAAGCATTCAGCAGCCCATGAATGCTCCACGCTGGAGCACAGGAAATAATTAAGAAGTCAGAAGCAGTGGAGGAAAAGAGTAAGATGCAAAGGGCAGCAGGAAGAAATGGCTGTGCACTGACCTCAACCTCTTGCATTGCCCATTGCCTCTCCAAAGGGTGTGGGAAAGATTGCATGTATTGTGCTGCAAAAGCAAGGGAAATTGAGACTAGAAAAGGGGCAAGAAAGGTGGTGGACTGGAGCAAAACCTGAGAAACAAGCAGAAAAGGTGGAATTTTTTCCTAGCTGATTGTTGTCTTTCCTTTTTCCATACCTGAGACCATAACTAAAAATTTATGTTAGTTGGCCATAAATGAAATGAAGTGATATTCCTGGTATGAAGACTGTTTTCCTCATGGCAATGGAAACACTGGTTTATAATATTATTTGAACTAAAATAACTTTCATCTGAGGGTTGGTTGAAGTTCATGTTGTATCCAAACTGATTTAATTATGCTTGGCCATAAGCAAAGTCCATATCTTTTGCTTAGGTACTAGATCACCCCTCTCATAATGCCATTTTCGATGTTCAGTTTATTTCCACATGTCCTACCAATTATTTAATGTTCCTTTGCGTATCTTGCTCATATGGCATAAGTGAATACATAGGGGATATACAGATGCCCTTCAGTATGATGTACTTCTAAGCCAATATATGAAGAGAAGGTCAATGCTTGAGAGAAAAAGAGACTATGAGGGCAGTAAAATCAATGAACTCTTTATTTAATTTAACTTGCAGGATGACCACCAGCTGTTACTGCGTCAAACCAAAAATCAAAACAGACACACAAAGAAATAAATGCAACAGAGTTTCCATGGGAACTGCTGTGAGATACGTAATGACGGCATTTTCTGTAAGTACAAAATATGCAGAATTGATTTAAAAAAATAAAAACAAAACAAAACCAAACAAAAAAACTCCAGATAGTCTTTTCTAGTCAGGAACTAATTTTTTCTCTTAGATACAACTTGAGAACCGAATCAGTTTTACACAGCAGGTAATTTCCAGAATTCATAATATTAAATATTTGTTTATAGAGTGTTGTGTATGAGTATATATGAAAGAGCCAACACAAAAAAGCAATTTTGTTGAAAAGCTATACGAATCTTTACAGTAAACCTTATGCCGTACTGATGTAATCCTCTCCCTAATAAATATTGTAAACTTAACTAGTTTGGAGCAAAAGTTCATTTAAAAGACACCTGCTATTTGCTGGCCTACTACAGTGCAGTTAAATACCATCCTGAAAGCTTGGGTTTAATGGTTTAATTTATTTTGTCTTAATGTGGCAACTGTAGGGAAGCAGACGTATTGCCTTTCTTGCACACCATCCCCTCTTTGATAACTAGAACTTGAATTAGAGCAGTGCTCTCTCCTCATACACAGTTGAAGGTGAAAACTCCTGAAACCTGCAGAACTCCTAGCTCAGAATTTTTTTTTTCTCTTTGATGGTCATTTTGCAGCATTGTATGTTAATCCATATAAAAGAGTAATACAGCTAATCTAGATATAGAACAGCTTTGTTATCACACCAATTAATCAATAAATGGCAGAGAAGATACACCTATCACTGCTTTCTAATTTATAGGAAATAATTGAAAAATACTGATACTGAGCATATTTTTTCACTTCTCTTATGATTTTACGAATGCATATCCTTAATGTGTTGCAAAAGTATCCCAGAAATTTCTTCTGTCCTTTTAAAAAAGAAGTTGTTTCAAATTCTATCTTCAAGTATCTCTGATGTTTCTATTTGTTTTAAATAACAGTTGATTTTTTCAAACTGGAAGATCCTTATCCTGTGATGAGGGAAGTAGGCTTGGCGTGTGAAGCATTTTGAGGTGAAAAGAATTATTATAGAAACAGATGAAAAAGACAACTGCATTTAGCTTCCCAGCACTTTTAACTATAAAAGATGAATAGGATTCTTTGAGAAGTAGTAGCATCTCTGTTGCTTACACTACATCTCAAAGATTTTCCAAGAAAAGTCATCAAGTTAGAGAATTTCCCCTTATTTTGAACTGTGCTTTGTTTTCTAAGAAACCACTTGTATAGGCCACAGTTCTCAGATGCTTATTTCTTGAAAAAATGTTGGGAACATATCAATCAAGTAAATAATGGAAATATTTAAACATAAAAACCTCATAGTCACAAAAGAAACATGGGAAGATATTTACCTAGAAATATATGGGAAGTCTGAGTGTTCCCAGGAGATGAGAAGTTGGAGAACTTTTGGCAAACCTTTTGTAAGATCTGGGAAAGCACCACCTCTATCCCTTGATTAAACATATAGAAAGATTCTTCTAAGAAAGGGAACTGTGTGAAAATATACCTTTCATCAACATAGTATGTGGAATTGATACATATGAAATAAAGTCTTCCATTGACTCAGTTATAGCCACTCACTCTTCAACTTCTACTGGTGAAATACTGAAGTATTGAAAGTACATTGTTTAAACTTAACTCACAGCTGAAAGATACTTAAAGAAGCAGAAACCAGAGTCTATTTTTGTTACGTTGCACACAGAATTGTTAGGAAACCGTATGTGAAATAAATACTTTCTAAAAGACATTTTAGAGCTGTTTGGTTAACCACACAACATTAGGACATACCAATTTAACAGAAACTTGGAAAATTTCTTCAGCTTCTGGTGTGTCTGCATCACATTGCAATTAAAGACTGCATAATCGTGGGTAGGTTTTTTTTCTTTGTGCCTGGCATTTCTATATACCCAGCCTTTTCTTCATGACTACATATAGATTATGTTGATGGCCACAAATTGTGGGAAAAGCTTTGCAAAAAGCTCTGTAAGACCATCCTTTTGAATACCATCCAAATACTAAGTCTGTGCTTCTGAACACTCAGTGAACAGAAATACTGAAGTATAAAACTAGTATAGACTGGAGCGAATGAGGGTATAAACCTTTAGGTGTGAAATAAATCTGAACACCAGACCAAAATCTCTACAGATCATCCTTTATTCAGTAAAAAAGAGAGGAAAAAAAAAAGGAAAAAAAAAAAAAAAAAACACTCCGACCCCCCCCCAACAAAATAGCAAACTCAAACACATTGGGAAATTATGCATTCTTTATGAGAAAAAAAAAACCAAAAAGATCTTAGAATTACAGAAAAAAAAATTGATATATATAAGAGAATTATTTAAGAATCTTCTTACATTTCCTCTAGCCTCTCCCTTAATATTTTCTGTGACATATCAGCAGTTCTTAAGGTAAGAGGCAAACCTTTCAAAAAAGCCCCATTCAAGGAACTGTTCAGGAAATGTACTTGCATAAATTGCAGATATTTGTCTCACCTCACTGACTTTGTATCTCTGTTTGCATGTGATTATTTCAACAACAACAACAACAACAAAAAAGACCACTATTCTGTAAAGAAATATTTAAAAGTAAAACAGACAATCACATGGTATTTGTGAGTGTCTTACATGTTCCTTTTTCTAAGCCATTAGATTGGAAACAGCCTAGTTTAGAGACATGGAATGAGATTCAGGGAAAGCATGTTTTGTTGTTCTGTCACTGAACTGACTAGCCTTAGTCAAATTGATTCTTTTCTCAGTGCTGCTGTTTCTGGGTTAAATGCAGAGAAGACAGTGACCTCATTAATGTGGTTTGACCCACTAATGAAAACCTGTAGCTATTATTCAGTATCGTCCTCATAAGGGAGGTTTGAGGAAAGCATGACATCTACCCCTCTGGAATAGCATGTTTTGCATGTATCCTAAAGTGCCTGCTTTGAAAAAGATTACAAGTAAAAGAATCCACATTATATTAAAAGCAGTTTTCAGAAGAAAGGAACAAAGTTATACTCCTGTTCATTTTTAATGAAGTACATGAACTTTAACACATATTTTACTGTGTATGAAGAGAGTGTAGCATTTTGGGAAATTATTGTCAGTGGTTAAACTATATTTATGTGCACCATGTAAAACCTTTCTTTAAATACTGCCTAAAGAAGGTATTATTCAAGAACATAAATAAGCACCAAAGGTTACTGAAACATAATTAAAGATGAATAAAGATAGAGTACAAGTACAAATTTATTCTTCAAGGAGGTTGAACTAAGATTTTGGAATGGCTTTCCAGGTGGAAGGTCTAAGGCTTTCATAGACTCTTTTCCAGGATAGCATGGGTATGCCCACGGAAACAGCTATCAGCTTCCACTTATTGCAGAGAGAGGTTACATTATTGCAGTCAGAATAGGTATCTCACTTTTAGATAACAAAAATGAAATAAAGTGAAACCCACTTTCACTTACTTCATGTTCTAAAGCCTAAAAGAAACTTGGAATTTCCTCTACTGGTGCTCAAAGTGCAACCTGCTTGCAAGAGAAAACAAGGAAGGAGAAGCTGTTTACACTTGCTTGAGAAGAGTTTTACTGAAAGTCTGTAAAACTTCATCTGCATTACAAAATCCTGACTAGTTCATTGACTGAAAGGCTAGGTTTGCCTGAATAGCAGTAAGATTGTAGAATTTGAAGTGTGAGTTGGAAAGCCTGTTATCTAAACCCTTTTATCAGATTAAGCTGTGTTCTTATCTTTATGGAATGTCATTTTATTGTGCCATAGCTGTGGAATTAACATTGCGTTTAAGGGCAGCAAATGATTTTTCTTCAATAAAAAATAAATACATCTTTTTTACATTAAAATTTTGCTAGTTTGGTTTTTAAACAGTACTGAATAGCAGTAGAAACCATCATTATACTTTTGTCCCTATAGAATCTAAAAGGTTCACTCAAGAGTATGAGAAGGACAATTAGAAAGCCTTGTAGGGTGGTGGATATGGCCATGATGTTCATTCAGGTGCTTCACATGGCTGCTATTTCATTACGTCACTCAGAGATGTTTTATCTGAGGCAGTATTAAAAGTTCCTGCTGTCCTCTGATCCGCTGTATACAATATCTACACAAAAGAAAGACAAACAAACAGAGTAGAAGTAGGTAGCTTTATGCAGAAATCACAAAGTGACAAAAAACTACTGAAAATACAGGTTCAGAGGCATTCTCAGTGTGTTGGAGATATAGGATGTCTTTTGAGGAAAAGATTAGTCACTTCTGTAGAGTACTAAGAAAAATGTTAAAAACCAAAAAATGCATCATCATGGTTTCAGAGAGAAATAAAACTTGAAATCTTATAATCTGTGAGCAACAAAAGCTGGTATATAATATTCCTGATTGGTAAATGGCTGTGATTTATCAGTGCTATGCAGTCATGAGAAGGAATGAGTCTCTTCAGTCTGTGCTACCCACCCCAGCTTTGATATCTCTGGGAACATCCCCACTGATATGGTGCTGATATTACACTCTATTAACAAAAACCTCTTTCTCTTGTTACTTAAGCAAAAAAAAAAGAAAATTAAATGTAGTCATGAAGGAAGATCTTTTTTCTTCCCCTTGTTTATTGTGGAAAAATTCTGTCCCATGTAAAGGAATGGAACGTAAATGTACTTTTAAAAATATAACCTCTAACAAACTAACAGAGGAAAATTACAATAAAAATGGGTGAGTGTAAAGATAATGGTGATCTTTGAAAGTTTTTATCTGACTATCCACTGACAAAACCATTGCAGGGAATCTCAGTCTGGTCAGGTACAATGAATCTTTCTGGGACAGTATTTGGCAGACACAATGAGAACACACATAAAAATTAATTGTTTTGTCCCTGTTATATTTAATACAGTTATTTGGTAAAGTAAAAATTATGATGCATAACAAGGCAGGATTGTTAAATCACTTTTATAAACTGTCTGGAGAATAAGAATTAATAATGCATGTCACTTTAAGATGAGTAAACTGAAGTACCTACGTATTTCTTACACAGCACACTACTGCAGACCTACTCATGTCGTTAGAGCTCTCAGTACTAATTTAATCACCAGATTGTTCTCCCCCATTTATCTACGAAATTCCCAGAATGACATAACAGAGGGAGCACTGTAACCTTTTATGGACTTCAAAAAGTGCTAACAGTATTTTTATACATTCATGTACTGCTTCAACGTAAGTGGGGATTTCCTGCTCTCAAACATTTATTCTTCACTTTTGATATCTATAGATACTTATCTCAATGACCCTGCGGTATGTATTTTGTCTGTAGACCTAGAATCAGCAATTTCATTATGACAGTTGACATCAAAGATACATTTACATGGCCTTGAAAAGGGTGTTTTGCTTTGCTTTGTATTTTATTGGTTTTGGTTTGTTTTTTGGTGGGGTTTTTTTGGTTTGGTTTGGTTTCTTTGTTTGTCTGCCTGGGATTTTTTGTTTGTTTTGTGTGTGTGTGTGTGTGGCRGGGGGTGGGGGGAGGGTGGTGTGGGGTTCTTTTTGGTTGGTTGGTTGGGGGTTTGTTTGTGAGGATTTTTGCAGATTAGTATCCTGAATTAAAGGTTCAGGGCTGGGAAGATAGGTCAGTAATACAGCTACTTAGAAAAATGTTTTGATGTTGGACCCTGACAATTTTTTATTTAAAAAATTATTCTATCAGATTTATTTTTTTTCTTAATATTTTACAAAAACATCTAGTCTGAGTATATTGTTACCTGCATATTTAGGTCATTTTTTGACCTTTTTTTTTCTCTGAGGAGCTCCATTTTGCTTTGCAACCAACATTGAATTAGAACAAGTATACTTGGTTAAGTTGAATTCACACATGTAGTCATTATTTCCATGACCTAAGTAATTTTAATAATTTTACAGTTGTTTCAACTTGTTCAGATTTAGAGTTCTCTTTTAAAATATACTTTAGTCAAATTTCAAATAGTTTATCCCATGGTTATCCCACCACAAAGAAGCTTGATAACCAAATTAATTTCTTGAACAAGGTTCAGAACTATATACATGTATACAATAGCCAAAATAAAATATTTTGTAAAGAAAGAACAGGTGGGTTAATAGTTAGACATGGGAAATAATTCAGCTGTGTGACAGTTTGCCTTAAACTTCATATTTTTTTCCTATTCATATTTAAATATTTAAAAGCACATAAGTCTCCTAAACTATTTGATATTTGAAATATTCAGAATTTAATAGCATTTTATTGGATATGTTGATTAGATTTCAGGTCCAAATGCTTTTCATTACTTGGAGCCTAAATAAAATACTAAATCATGGGATACAAGTAAAATTAAAGATCCAGGCAAAAATAGGCAAAAGCAAGAGCTCCCAGAGTTAAAGCTAAAATTCCAGCTTTTTCCACTTTAGTTTGACTGAGCTAGCATTGCCAAGTCTCACTTGGTGGGAATTCTTTTGAAGTCTCTTGGCATTGCATTTAAAACCTTTACAATATACTTCCCTTAGAGATGTAAAATCTTTCCTAGGGTCTTAAAATCTCACTTATGTAAATAATTAGAGTTGGAGATCCCTGAGGGCATCAGAAGTGTTGCAGTACCTTTGTCTGGGAAAAACTCTGGAAGGGATAATAATGGCTTAAACATAAACAGTGTTTTCTAAGCAGAAAGATCTCCAAGTGACAGAACATCATAGCAAGGCTGCACAGCCTTTCAGAACAGAAACTGAAGAAAGAATTTGCTCAGTTCAGTAGAAAGCTTCTGAACTCACCCCTCTCATAGCTTCAATCCAGATTCTAAGATGTGTGCCTGTGGGCATTTCTGCACTGCAAAATGCAGGATAGACACCATTCAAATAGCTTTGAAGGAACTGTAATTCTTGCTAGTGTAGCATCAGTTAAAATTACAATAGATGTATGTGGGTGATTTAGGCAGCACTAATTAATACCATGCTGAGAGTGCTCTATAACTCTTAATTCAGGCATTAGCTAATTTGGCTTTGAAAAGCTTTTTACCATTCTGCTTGGCTTGTTCTGGAATGGCTAATAGGTTTCCAAATGAGGTTAATACTAAAAAATCCCTTGATATTTGGAACTGATATAACTCCACTGGGAATAGCTACTCCAGCATCTTATTCTAGACTGTTTTGTGAAATAATTTATATTTTGCTCAAGGCAGGCAAAAGACAGTACGCCGCTGTATATCACTGTGCCAATACCTCATGCACATAGAAAGTACAAAGTCAGATCTAATGTAATAAGTTCCTTAGAAAGTAATATCTGAAAAAAATAGTAGATCATGGAAAAAGGGTTCATCTTACCTAGCATTAACCATCAAAAGTTAAACATCTCATCTAAGCCATTTTGCTTATTTGCTTTCCTCTGTAATCACCGGAAAGACATAAACACCGAAGTCATGACCTAAGTTGTTATCTGCCCATACCTCTATTATTAGGGAGTTTAGGAAACTGCTTTAAGCAAAATGCCTGAGAAATGTTAGTGTGAAATGAGGTCCAGCTGTTACATGTTTTGGCTGACATTTTAATGATAACTGGCTGGTTTATCTGGGACTTCGTAATGCTAAAAGTATTGAAATAAGGGGGTTTGTTTCTCACTGACTGTTTGAACTAATTGGCTTGTGAATTGTTTAAGTTTTAGATGAAATTTTGATTAATTTATGGCATTTTCAGTAATTTCATTTTCTTTAAGATGAAATTTTTTTCTAGTAGAAGTGAAGAACTGATTTGATGTATTCATGAAATGGACCCAGTGATGTATCTTCTATTCTTAAAATATAAAGCAACCCTGACTGAAGATTATCTTCAAGAGTCCTGGTCATATCATTTGAATTTATACCTGTTATTGAAGTTCTTTTCTGCATTTTAATGTGTAATATTCTAACTACAACTGTTAATTATGGTAGGTTATCATAAATGGTAGACATTTTATTTGACGATCTTTATCCAAAGATCTTTTTTTAGTGTTCTATAACACAGCTGAAAAAAAGACCAGAGCATCAGAGTACTCATTTGCTATTCTTTTTCTTTTGCTTAGTTTGCCACATGAAGTGGGTCTGGGCCAGTAATTTCCTGGGCAGCCACTGTGCTACAACATAAGATACAGAGATAATAATTTGACTAGATTAATTTAAGCCAAAATTTTGCCCATTTTAGCATAGAATCTGAGAAAACTAGTCTTTTCTTCACAATGAATGGTGCACTAAATTGATATAGCAATGAAAAATTATTTGTTCATTGGATACAGACCTATCTTTAGATTTAGCAGATGATTCAGGTTTTTCCATATATGATTGTTTCTAATAAACACCATCAAATTGGTAATAGTGCAACTCAAAAATATAAATATAAATAGTTCCATGGTTCAGAACTTCATGGTCTCTTGCAGAGGTTTATGAATAATTTTAAGAATGTACTAACAATACAATTTTGATGACAAGCAACCTTTCATGAATACTTATCTTCCAATTATCCAGTCATTAAAAATTTTAAGTGTTTCACAGGATCTGTTTCGTTTCAGGCAGGAAGAAGCAACATACAGTACAGAAAGTTTAGAAAAACATTTATTTTTAGATTTCAGAATCATTCTGAAGTTCAGTTAAAAAAAAAAAAAACCATAATAGAGGGATGGATATAAACTCATTCCAATAAAATTCAAATAAAAAAAATACATATTAGTGAAGCGGGTTTTTTATTTTACTTTTACTGGCTTAGTTTTCTTGACTGTCATGCAAACCACCTGCCACACACATAAAGTGGATTTGATTCTGTGACTAAAGTTTTGTAGAAGTCCACATAAAAAGAACAGAACAATACCTACAAAACTGAGAACTGAAAAGACACACTTCAAATTATGGTAGTTTGAGGTACTAAAATACACAGACAGAAGAGTTAACACCAATATTCTTCAGGACTCACAAAAAAACCTTGAAGTGAAAAAAAAAAGTGCAGGGGAAAGTATGATTATATAGCCATACTGCTTGTAGGTATGGGAATGGAGGTGTAACATATTGAGCAAAGGGGTTTCTGGGTTATTTCAAACTTGGCATTTTAAAAAAGTAACAATTTCACTGGACTTTGTTATTTTGCACATTAGAAACATAGCTGGGAATCACAAACATTTGGAAACCACCAGAACAGCTTGCAGATAACTAACAGCAGCATCCAGGACTTTTAGTAGCTATTTGGCACAAAGAGAAGAATTCACAGTAAGTCTTTAGAGCCCTTTGCAATTAATTATGTTCATTTCAGCCTGTTTTTTACCGTGCATTTTTACATGAGCTTTGCCATAAGTATCTGCATATTACTAGAAGAGGCTTAATTGTAATTATCACTGGCTGCTCCTTTTTGTGAATAGGCATAAGCTATTTAAGCAACTCTTTTTGAGAGAATCAAAATTAACTGAGAGAAGTTAGGTATCTAAAAGCTTTACAATGCTGCTGATAAATGAAGCTCTATACTGATACCTAACTCAAAATTTTCCAAACAAATAACACAGTATTTATTTACTTTTTGGGATTCCAGTTCAACACTTTAGGGAGTTCATTGTTGCAAGAGCCTTACTACTGTTAAAAAATGATGTTAAAAAATCTTTATTTTGAACAATAAAAGGCATTGAACAGGTATGTCTATGCTATTTGGCACACATTGGATTGAAACAACAAGTAATCCTTACAAAAAAATCTCTGCTGAAAATGATTTCTAGGAACATGGAGGGAGAGTCAAGGCTCTTCTACCCTATCACCTTGCCTCTGCTACTTGGTCCTTGTTGATAAACCACACAATGAAGAAGAAACAAAACCACTATTATTGCATCCARCCATTTAAACAGTATTCAAACAGTGGGATGTCGCTTGTTTCCATGTGACCCAGAAAAGGTGAACTCTTACTCTGAAGCACAATGGATAACATCGGGCAGTTTTAGCAGAAGTTTACATTCATAACATGTTTTGAAGTGTTTGGGTCTGAGTCAAACGTGTGTGACACTTATTGTTACTTTACACAAGTAACTTCCCCTACTCAGTGCACTATTTTAGATATTACATTTGTAAATGATGCACCAAGAAAACATGGCATTCTAGAGCTGCTAGGGTTTCCCATCCAGGCTCATTGAGAATTTCCTCTCTGAAGCCAACAAGGACTTCCTTCATTCTTTATGGAGAAAATTCTAGTTTTATAGCATAAACTAGAAGACATTAAAACATCTTCCTTGTTCTTCATTCCTTCAAAAAAAAAAAAAAAAAGACTACATTCTAGCATAGAGAGAAAGGCAAATCACAAAATGAAAACATATTTTCTTGACAACTTGAACTGAATAAAATTTGTTCCTTAATGTCTTTCTGATACTCTCATTTACAGTTAAATAAAAAGCATTCCTAAATAACAACAGAACTGTAATTCTGCTGGAATCGTTAACATAGTTTCTTCAGGGTTTAGCTGTAGAAAACTCTAATTCTTCAAAAGACAACTTTCCTCTTTATATTTTCCCCACTTAAAATGTGCAGGTGGGAGGGTGTTGGTAGTCAGGAAAGGAAATCCTTATTTTACCTAGCAGTTCTTTTGGGAGACCCTGAAGCATACATTTTGAGATAGAAAAGTAATACAAAAACATGATACAAAAACATAATTCAACTCTTCCTTCATTATGCCCTCAGAATTAAGAAAAGTCAATCACCCATTACAGGCTGAAAATAGTATCTGCAGTATCACTTCTGCATTGACAAAAAATCAATTTGATAAATTTTTGGGGAAAAATCATTAAAAGTTTTAGCTCCTTGTCCTAACTTCCTTATTTAGAAAACTGTTATGGACTTGAGTGTTACATCTTGAACTTGAGTGTTACATCTTGAAATCTTTTTCCAGTTTGCACCTTAATATTATCCCTGAGCCATTTATATCTATTTTGTCATATATCAGTGTTGCCCAAAAATATCAAGGAAGATGTTGAAGTTAGGTACTGGATGTCTTCATACCTTTTTTCTCTTCTTTGGGAAAGGGGGCAGGGGGCAAGATAGTAAGCATTCAGAAATGTTTATTATTTACTGGTTCCAAGAACTTAACTCTGAAATAGGTTTAAACTCAGAATCTTGTCATGAGCAAAAAGAGCACATCTTTAACATGGAACTAAGGATTTATTGTTAGTCTAATTTAAATTACAACTGTATAATCAATATAATCTCTTCTCTAGAGTTAAACTGCTTTTTCCACTCTTCTGGATCCTCAGATAAACAGTTTCAATCTACTTCAAGAACAGGAGTTTGTGATTAATCATAATTATCCTGATGTCTTTTTGAGGAAGAGGTTTCTTCCTCCTCTATTTGAATTTATTTGGTTCTTTTCTATAATTTGTTCCAACAATTTGCTTACTTTGTCTTTTTTGCATTGATTCCCTATTAATGTTTGGCTGTTTACCTGCATTACGATACAACTCCRTTACAAGCTCCCATGGCTCCAATCTGCACAAAAAGGTTAATGCAGGTAGAGAGGCAAACCCTGCAAGCTGCGGGAACTGCTGCTTTGTCCTTACACAAGTGAACTCAGCTGTGGAGTTCACTCCCCTGCTGGGGAAGTACCCAAACACTCACACGTAGCCTGAAGGTGCTCATCTCTGCTGATGGGCCATCACGGCCCATAATGAACTCAACTGCACTGACTTAATAGGCAGCTGTGAAGACTTAGAAAGTGCAAAAGATTCCTGAAGTGTCCCTGATCCACAGCACTACCTCATTCAGTGCGAAATGCCCACCCCAGTGGAGGTACCAGGGTGTTCCCATCCAGCCTGAGCATAAATATTAACCCATTGTGTTTTATGGGTTTCTCCTGCTGCCTGATGAATCTAGTCTGTGACCACCACTTTGACCAACAGACATCAAAAGTGCAACAACCAAGGTGTGTGAGTTCCCCAGGTGGTGACATCTTTTCTAGTCTTATCCTTTCTTCCCTTCTTTTTTTTTTTACTTATACATTTTCTTGCTTTTATACTTTTATATTGCTATGTTACTTTAGAAAATAATAATCAAAATGGCCACATACCTGCTTTCCATTGCAACCACATTGTTCTAAAATAAACCTTACATAAGTATGTATTTACAAACAATGATCATTCCATGCTATTTCACTTTAATCTACCCCAAGGGATCCATTAACAAGAACCTGGGCTACCCTCACCTTCTAGAGTGGAGTGTAACAATATACTAAGTGCATTTCAACCAATTGGTTTGTTTGTGGGTTTTTTCCTGATGCTGGACATTGATTTGTAGCTGGTGTTGCATCTTCACCTCTGAAGAAAGTAGCATACACACAGGCACAACTATGATGACAAAGGCAGTATGATGTTCACAATGACTTGATAGATGTTAAATAATGCATAAGGAAGGGCTATACATGCTAAGRTTAGCTCAGTTGGTTACAGCATGGTGCTAATAACACCAGAGTTATGGGGTTAGATCCTCATAAGGGCCATTCACTTTGAGTGGTACTCGATGACTTTTGTGGGTCCCTTCTAACTAAGAATATTCTATGAAATCAAGAATGCTTCCTGTTGCACAAACCACCTGGAAAGGTGGCAATAGGCTCCTTGCATGGCATTGGCTAAGCTTTGATTCTTAAATGAACTGTTTTTCTGTTTCATGGAAGTTTGTCTCTGGGCTCACTCCTTTCTCTTGCTCTTGAAAAGGTGAATTTTTAGAGAGTATACCTTAATACCTTTGTGCATTGATTTTTTAGTSCTACAGAGGATTCTCTCTTGAAAGTAAAACGTTCTATTTCAAGATAACAAGTATTTTGGCACTGAGAGGTAGCCGTTAATAGGCTTAGCACTGAGAAAATGAGATTCCTGTAAGGACTTACCCTATTTTGCTGCCATGGACACAGACTGAGAAGTCCAGGATGGAAGATCCTTGAAGATTTATCATCCTTCAAACCATCCACCACCTAACTTACTTGAATAGATGTTCTACTTCTGTTTTCAAGGAACCATTCCTAGCCTTACTAAAAATGACACACATAAAGAAAATGGTGACATCTAAATAAAATAAGTGTGTGGCCATTACTTAGATGTTCACAGTCATAACGGCAAATGTACTCTACAAGCTGCCTGCAGAAATCTTGAGACAGTCCAGTTTTCAGAAGAGGAACATCCTTGAGAAAAGCAGAACTCAATTAAAAAATGAACAACATTACTACTGCAGGCAAAGTGTGCTAGGTATGCAACTTTGTGTTGCAACACTAAGGATCTAAAAATGTAAGTGAAGCAATAATTTAATAAAACTTGTGTAGGAATTTCAGATGTCTGAGAATAACTCTTTTCAGTTGAGGTCTGGCTCTGCAACTTATCAATACTTTGCAGTTTTTCCTTTTTGGTATTCCTGGTACAGGCCTTGTCTCTGTATTCAACAGTCACTTACTGCGAATCAGAATGTTTTGTCTTAATTCTTGAAATAGAGTTGAAGGAGAGCTCTGCAACCTTTCAAAATTAAGCTGACTGTAGTTAGTTCTCTTGGACACTACTGTTCTCTGACTCTTTCAGAGGATGAATCAGAAAGATAAAGTCATCAATAATTTAGCTGTATTGGATTAACAGAGAAAAAACTAGATTAAAAAAAAGAGAAAAGCTATAGACAAAACCACTTCAATTAAAGTGGAAGAAAACATCACAAAAGAATAAGGAACCTTATATGCTACAGTTGAAGTCTATAAAAACACTTCCTGAGAAATGGAAAAGAGGWATTTTGACCAAGCCTGCTTGGAATCTTGAATATTTTGTCACATTAGAGCAAAGACCCAATCAGTTCATGATCTAGCCTGTCAGAATGGCTAAGCCTAATATCAAGATATTTAGAGGGCTTGGCAATTATCAAAGACAAGTGCCAGATTTTGCACGTGGGATGGGGGTATCCTGAATGTACTTACAGACTGGGGAATGTTGAATATGAGTCAGCAGTGTGTCCTGGCAGCAAGGGCCAACCATATCCTGGTGTCATTGTTAGCTGGTTGAAGGAGGTGATTGTCCTGCTCTACTCTGCACTCATACAGCCTCACCTCGAGTACTGTGTGTAGTTTTTGGCACCACAACACAAAAAAAAAAGAGTCAAGCTATTAGAGAGTGTCCAAAAGAGGGCCACAAATATGGTGAAGGGCCTTGAGGGGAAGCCATATGAGGAATGGCTGAGGTCACTTGGTTTGTTCAGCCTGGAAAAGAGGAGACTGAGGGGAGACCTYGTTGCAGTCTACAACATCCTCACAAGGGGAAGAGGAGGGGCAGGCACTGATCTCTTCTCTGTGGTGACCAGTGACAAGAYCCGAGGCAATGGCACGAAGTTCTGTCAGAGCAAGTTTCGGTTGCACAAGGTTCTTTACCACATTTCTGGAAATATGAGGGACTATGTGCTTGAAAGAGCAATGTTTAAAGAAATCTGCTTAAATTACTCCTAGTCCTTTCCTAACCCCTGTGACAATTATTTGAAGCATGGATATTTCAATTTATCTTTCTTACTTTTCCTCACGTTGAACGACAAAAAGGAGAAACTATGGGATTTTCCTTGGCTTGGAGTAAAAATGTTCCTCTCTTGCTAGACATGGCCTAAGTGAGTAAGGAAGTACACTCCTACTGTAGAGTATATAATGAATGTTGTATCATTATACATCTCCTCTGGGAGGGGAGAAAGAAAGGGGTGAGGTATACCAGACATAGAAAACCACAGAGATCCACAGGCTGCAGGTGGTAAAGCTTGTGTTGGTATCCAGGAATTGTGAGGGGTATCAGAGCAGTTATTCATGTTATGAATTTTTAGTTGTGAAATGGACACTTCTTTGGTTACTGTACATAAGATTCCAAATGAAAACTCTCACCAGTAATATTCTTGTTCACCTGTCAGTCACTAATCTTCATAGTAATCTGTGATTAGTTATAGTGACAAATCAGCAAGAAAAATGTAATAATATGGAAGATTTCTGCTTTACAATGTCTGTCAAAAATATCTTGAAGGAAACATCTATATCAACCTTAGCTGGAACTGCAATCAGGCTGTTTTACAGAAAGAGCATTTGACAAAGTTAGCAAAAATTAAAATATCTTGAAAGCATCTCTAAAATATAGCTAATTGGCCCTTCAGTTGGAACTATACTGAGAGGCCATTTGGGTTTTATTTGCAAAAAGTCAAACCTCAAGGATATTTTGTAAGACTGTATTCCCACTCCTATGGGAAGCAATATTATATTTAGAGGCACACAAGCAGTATTCTGATTGCACTTTTGCATACTCGTTCATGGTATGAAAATAATCTTTGAGTTGATTTTTTCAAATGAGTATCTGTCCTTTCTGTAAACAACCAGGTCACTAATAAAGAAACTGGTATTACTTTTTAAAATACTGGTATGCTCATTATTTTTCACTTTTAATTTAATTTATTTTAGTATTATGAAGCATGGTAGAAATGTTCTAGATTATGGTCCATGTAGGTTTGCACTGATAAAGCTATGGGACACAACAACTGCAGATAGTAATCAGCTGCTTGTTACAGTTGGTAAGAAGGCTGATGTGAATCAATTTTTTTGCCATTGCAATTCTGTATACTTCTATGAGGGTCCAGTGCACTGAGTGCTAAATAAATTTGCTAGTGGGGAAAAAAAAAAAAGAAAAAAAAAAGAAAACAGAAAGCTAGCAACATAGTTCTCACATACTAGGCATGAATTTATAAACTCAGTGTCAGTAAGAAGCAGAAAGAAAATGGTGGTAAGAAATATGGAAACTTTTTTTTTTTTTAGTGTATTTAATTTGCAAAGACTGCCACAAGGTAAGAATAACAATCCATGTTCCTCTCCATAGTGATTTATAATACCTCGGAGGAAATGGATCCCCAAAGGGTTCATGAATTTACTCATGAACTGAGACCATCCCGTGAGCATCTAGTGGCTCCATAAACCCTTGATGTGGTCAGGAGATACAGCTGTTACACATCTATCTATTTTTATTAGCAATTACATCTAACAAGGGTCAATTAAAATTAGTCTTTCATGCAAATAGAATTTTGTCTACGACTTAGTAGTTCATAAATACTTCTAATTTTAAATTTCTGATCATTGTATTAAGCTTTATTAAGCTTTCTTTTTTCTTTCTCTGTTTTTTCTTCAGTAGGGATGACAGCTGCTCAGTTTATCAGCTGTGCAATTGCACCTGTAGTGTGTAACATTGCAGAGAACTCTTTGAGACAAACATCTTACATGGTTCCTTCTTTTCTGAAGGGGTTCTTCATTGCTCTGCTGGTTTGGTTGAGGCTTGTCAGGAGCTCCTGAGACCACAGAGTGGGCCTGAGGAGGGGGAGGATGTACCACCACATGCAGACAGAAAATTACTCAAGCAGTAAAATTACTAAGTTGAAAAGCTTCAACAAAGACCAAATCTACTGAAGCTCCTTGAAGTTTCCTACTTCTGAAAGTAAGCTCAGCTGTCTTAGAGCTGAGAAATCTGTATGGAGTCTCACAACTGCATCTGAGGTGTGGGGAGGAGGAAGGGGAGAACAGCCAAAGCCACAGATAGAGATTTAGCAACTTCAATATCAGCAGATCATCAGTGGTCTTGTGCCCAGAAAGCTTTCTTTCAGGCACACACAGTCTTTCAGCTATGGCTATTTCATGCTCTCTGGTCAACTCTTTGTGTTGTCCTAACTACAATGCAAATGGTCGACCTCATATACAGGGATAAAATTTGCACAGATCATTGTATCAATCAATATAAGTATTTGACTACAAAGACTATGCTAAAATCACAAAATATACTTCACTAGTTGTACTAGTTTGAAAACAAACCAGTAGGAGATCACCAGTCAGAATTATAATTTAATAGGAAAATTAAAATCAATGCCATAGTACAAGAACACTGCCAGAGTCAGGATACAACCTGACACCCTGTTAGTCAGGGCAGCAGTAGCAGCCCAGAGAAAGTGATTCTGTTGAAGCAGTGGTCCTGTAGAAGGGTCTGGTCTTCACCTGAAGGTCCAGTGACCGCTCTTGTCCTCTGGGAATCCAATAGGTAAGGGCTGACCATGGTGTTCCAAATCTCAGATTATATCCAGGTAGGAATGCTTGGTTCCTCCCCCTGGGCGGAGCATCTCACAATGGGATGATGCAATTTTATGAGTCATGCAGTGTGGTTAGATGGCCCATTAACAGAAGATATTCCCTGGAGGGAGTTATCAGGGATGTGTCATGGAAGAGACAAAGAACACTGCTCCACCTGGTTTCAACAGATGGTGATAGAATACATGCTTTTGGTTACATCTTATGCTGTAATCTAAGACACTAGTGCTGCTGCACAACCTCTTATCTGTATTTTCGTTATAGTTCTATGCACTGACTAAAAAAAGTACTCTCCTAGTGGAGAAAGCAGTGGCAATGAAACGAAAAAAAATCACTTTAAAGCGAGAATCATCTTCTCGGGGATTCAGATTTAAAATATTTTAACTACTACCTGGAGCAAACTGTTTATCTAACAGAATATTAGTGCAAAAGTTTTCCATGCACTCTGTTAACTTCAGCCCTAATTAAAACCCATGGACTAAAAAAGATTTTCAAAAATATTCATATAAGTATCCATAGAGAACTCACTTCATTTTTTTCTCTTTATGATCATGAATTATGGCCTCAAAATATAAGGATATTTTTAATTTTTTAAATTTTTTAATTAATTTTTTGAAATATGTGTATCTTCTGGTTTCCAACTGTTAGTAGCAATTAGATTTGCTTGAAATGTGAATCAGTTTTTTCCTTTGGCTGCTATTCGTTGCTGTCATGTTCAGGTTTACTGTTATGGATCAAGAGTAACAGGACACTAGTAAATCTGGTGTCCAATAATACATCAAAAAGGAAAAAAATCAAAAGTGATATTAGTATCCAGTTTGAACATTAAAAACCCCAAATCAGATAAAACCAACCAACCAACCAACCAACTCCATACATTTAAACCATAAATATTTATCATAATACCCACAAACATGTTTCATTTAAATTCCTTTTATGACTCTATCAGAAACTGAAGTGAGAATAAGGTAGCAGTCAGTTCCTGTCAAAATGGACACAATATTAAAGGTCTTTTTGAAACTGACAATTCATTTGTAAGGCAGGAAGTTTTATTAGCTCTGATATTTGTAACAGGGGACCCTTTCAGCTGTTCTTCTTTGAAGTGAAAATTAAACTTTAGAACAATCATATAACTATAGAATCACGGAATATCCTGAGTGGGAAGGGACCCAAAAAGATCATTGTGTCCAGCTCCTGGCCCTGCACAGGACTGTCCCCAAGAGTCACATCTTGTGCCTGAGACCATTGTCCAATCGCTTCTTGAACTCTGTCAGGCTGGTGCTGTTACCACTTCCCTGGGGAGGCTTTTCCAGTGCCCAACCACCCTTTGGGTGAAGAAGTTCATATGGTTGGTCGTTGCCCAGACCTCTAATTTATCAAGAACCATAAACTGGACTAGTCTAAGCCAAAATAAATGAAGAGCAAAGAAATCAGTTAATTCAGGGAAGAGCGCTTATGTTCCAAAATGCAACATGTGGAAATTAAAACTGAGTAAGCCTAGCAGGGGTCGCTAACCTTATTTCATAAGTATTCTCAAGAAGTCTGGTTGTTTGTTTTTCCTAGATTAATTCTAGGTCCACTGGAAATTTTTTTCTACTGCAATTTTTTACCCTCACTCATTTTGGTGGAACTTGCGTTCCATGATATACTTCTGTTATTCTAATCAGKATATTAGTACTTTAAATATAATTTTAGGTTCCCATGATATATTCATTTTGTTAAAAAAAAATCTTGTAACATAATTTTACATAATAATATAATATATTATTATATATTATTATAGAAATACATATAATTGTATGTAAATCATATGTGTTATATATATCGTGCATACATATTGTGTATATATTTATTACAATATTATATACACTTAGGTAATTATCAGATAATAAATGTTATGTATTATAATTATATTATAGAATTACATTTAAGCTACACCATCTTGCTATTTTATTTTTTTTATTTTATTATTTTATTTTATTTTAATATTGCCAATAAAATTTCAGGGACAGATTTCGGCTTCATTTATGTTTGAACAGTTACAGTCTAGTGAGTGATATCTCCACGTAGTTGACATAAAAAAGACTTGTCTGTCTTTCGTATGTGTCTGAATCAATCTTTTCTTATTACACTGAATTTACATGTGCTTTAGAGGTTGCCAATACATGGAGTTACTTCTACTACAATAAACCAACTATTGGGCAGATATCTCTAATTCTTTTGCAATGAATCAGAACCCATTTTCACGRTCCTTTTCTCCTTTCAAAGATACTATTTCTGGAATATTTTTTTAGGATCAAAAATAGAAGCATGTGCCTTGTTATCAACAAGTTCCACTAACATACATAATTTTTTTTTTCAACTTTCTGTCAGTGAACATTTTGGTGCACTTTGATTACTATATCGTTTACCTTGAGAATCACTGAAAATTTTGATTTTCTTTATTCCCTCTACTCCATGACAAAAAAAGCAGACGATTGAGTGTCAAGATCTTACCTGCAGCTGACCTTTGAGAATTGTATGCCCAGTGAGAAAACTTTTGTCGTATTTCACTTTTAGAGTGTCACAAGATTTCAGTGTTTCAAATCTATTAAATCTAAACTCCCCTCAGACTTAAAACATTTATTGTTTTCGTTCCTTTCACCAGCCCTCAGAGCACACTGTTCTTCTGTATCCTCAAGGGGAGTATTTAACTTTGATTTCTGTTCTTTTTCCTTGACTCCAGGAAAGTTGTCTGATTTGATTTGGCGCCTTGAGCATGTTGTCTCTGAAGCCTGACTCCATACCTTGGGAGTGTCTGGAATGGTCCCCACTTTGTTTCCTTCCAATATGTTGAGAAAGATTTGGGGATGACAAACCAGTATGCCTCTGGAAAGGCAGAGTTGCAGCAAAAAACCCAAACAAAAATAATTCCTTTTTTTGCCCTGTATAGCTTTTCATAATTTGCAGCCTAACTTTCAGATCAGGATGAAATTTACACTCCAAACACTCCCACTTCTTTACATATTGACTGAGATTTGTCCTTAAGAATTGGTGGTTCAGAAGATCTGTAATGTTAATTTGACAGTAATGTTACAAAATTGTATCTATCACAGAATGACTGTACATCTTATTGCCAACAGTTCCTGACATTTAGGAAGCCAAAGCAAATAGCAGATTGTCAAACCCATCATATTTTTCTTGAGTTACTTGCCTTCAATCTAAGAAAATATACATTCAGTTGATTGAAATTTTAGATACCTTTTCTCTAAGGAAGATCATTCTAACTGACCAAGTTAGAACAAGCTGAATAATTTGTTACCCTAGTAATGATCCAGTTCTATCCTCATCAAGTTTCAAATGTAGAACTTTCAGAATAATTTAAATGTTACTGTGTTCTGAGGCTCACACTCAATATTTTGAAATGTGTTTCAACTGTCCATTTTGAAGAAAACCTATTCTAAACACAGTAATTATCACTGAATGATTTATTAATTTGCAAAATTATTTCATGATGGACAAGGTGCTTTGGTGTTACTAAAACTTAATTTCAAAAGAGCATTCTTTGAGAAAAAAGGAAAGAACTAGAAAAGCACTGCAAAGGCAATTATAATATTGTGTAAATTAACTTTGCAAAATTTGGCTATACACAGCCAATAATAATTTGCAATACATGATTAGTGAACTACTCATCCAAGTGAACTACAGAAAGATAATAAAGTACCTCTTTGGGTTTTTTTCTGAATATGGCAATCATATGGTAAAATAAATCATAATCTCAGTGCATTGTCTCCTATGTTGGCAACATTTGCTGCAGCAGGAGTCATCTATTCCTACAAAAAGGACACATTATTATGCTTCACATTCTCTCGGAAAAAGGGATAGCTTGTTGTCTTAGTGTCTGGCTGCCAATGAAACAAAGCGTGTGAGATGGTTATGAAAATGCTGCACAGTTGGAAATGTGCATACTAACTTGATAATTTGTTCTGCATGCCTCTCCTTTAGCATCAAAAAGACAACTGTGAAAAGACTTCTAGGCTTTCAGCATAGGCAGACCTGTCTGACTTTTTATTGCCCCTGAGAATGTACTAGGCAAAGTACCTGCTTCTTTTGCGTACATGTATAGCAAAGGGATGTAAATTGCACATAAATCAGTTCAGAGTGAAAACTGATTAGAAATTTTTAGCTATCAGAAAGGTGAGATTTTGAAACAGTCTTCTAACAGGGAAGCCAGCTTAAGTATGGATCTTGATAAGTTTGCATGAAGGAGACCATAGTATGGATTCCTTAAAGTAGGGCAAAGACACTGTAACAAAGGAATTTCTCTCCTGGCTTCCTAAATTATAAACTTCATTTCTGTATTATCTGTTAAAAACCGCTACATTAGAATTCCTGCTGCTTCTGCAGGTATTTTGAGATAGATTTTGGTTTAAATATTGCCATTCAAGTTTATATTTAAGTAGGGCATCAAATTTGTTTGAGAACCTTTGCATCACTAATAAGTTGTATCCATCCCTATGATTCAACAGGGGTCCAAATTCTATTACAGAATGTTTTCCCCTTAAAAATAACTAAGTGCTGTAAAAAATGATTATACTTAACAGAGTTAGAATAGATCTGTTCATGAAAAAAAAAAGAGTACATTTGGTGTACTGTATGGAGAAGTTTGGATGTGTGCTGATCTTTGATCAATTGGTTGACCTGTAGATCTGGAGTTTAAATACCTTCTAGAAAAGCTGAGAGGTTTTCTCCTTTTCTCTGATGTCTGCATTTGATCACATTTTTGTTTAAAATTGCCTCTTGGAGGCAATAATTTCTGTCCTAATGTACAATGTCCAGGTTACTCATTTACATATCTGTATCCATCATGTTCTTTTAAACTACATGACGTATTTTTCTGAGGTGGACTAAACTTAAAACCAGCAGCTCAAGAGCTGATTAATGGCCTTATAAACTGTGAGGAAAGAAAGAGCTTTAGCACATAAAGAAAACCCTTACAATGAGTCATGATGATCAGCATGTTCTCATAATTATTAAAATGTCACACTTTTTTAGGATAAAATGAAACATTGTCTGTTCTGCCTGAAGTTTAACTTCTGAAAAAAAAMCCCCATGAAATTACTTTCATCTAAAATGATTCCTCTTGAGTTTTTCAGGGATTCCAATGAAGTACAGTTTTTTTCTTACTTGTTTTTCCCTTTTACAGAAAAGTAAATCAAAAATTATCCATTTTAGTGCATGAATAGTTGCTTTTGGCTAACCTGTAAAAACCATAAAATTACCCCAAAATCTGACCTTGTAAAAATCTGGCATTTTGATGGGTTTCAGGTCCAAATCTGAAGTTTTTGTTAAAGACTTATAACAAACAATAAAGTGTTTTGTACACAGAGAATTTCTACAGTTTTTTTTCCAAAAACTTATTGGTGACTGATACCATTCTCTCCACACAGCCTCAGAAATATCTATAGTCTAATTTTGAACTGATATACTTACCATATGTGCCTATAATAGATTTCATAGATTTATTGGGAAGAGTGGAGATACTCTTACACAAAGATTGCTATGGTAATGATCCATTCCTAAAGCTATTTGGACAATGGTCAGGTGTACAGTCTCATACAAGAATCATAATCAGCTACCACATGAGCTATAATTAGATCTAGCTAAAATGTGCTTCATCTTAAAAAAGATCTCTCAGATAGCGTTTATTGAATTAATCCTGAAAAGCCTAATTCACTCCATTAATTTTAATAGGAAACAAGATAGACTAGACTAGATGTTGAAATTTGCATTGCAGGTATATGTAGTTTATGTTAAATTATTCTCATTTTCTATGTCTAAAATATAAATTAACTATATGACTTGTTTTCAGCTCTTGCCTTTATTTTTCTTCAAAAGATATTAAGTTCTTATCTTCCAGATGAATGTTTGGGGTTTGTTCTGAATTCCTGTAAAAACTTTCATGTATTCTTATGTCCAGAGAAGGGCAGCAAAGCCTGTGAAGGGTGTAGAAAACATGTCTTATGAGGAGAATCAAATGAATTGGGGTTGTTTAGCATGTGGAGGAGGATGCTCGAATGGGACCACACTGCTCTCTACAGCTACCTGAAAGAATAGTTATTAATTTTCCATATTATGAACTATTTTTTATACTTTGAAAGACGAGTTGAATTTTGTTACTTGTTAAAAATTCATCAGATATCATTTTAGCTTGGTATTGTTTTTTGGAAATTTTTCCTTTCAAAATATTCTCCATCACGCACCTTTCAATAGGATCCCAATACCTGGCCTTCCAGATATAACTGAATGAAAAAAAAACATATGAAAGAGAATTAGATTAGTCTGGATATATGTTTGAATCTTAATGAGCTTAATGAGCATTTATTTAGATCAGAACAGTTTGTTTGATCTCTTATGATTGACCTGTCTTGGTGTTTAGTTTTCCCTAATTCCTAGGAAATTTTCCATTGGAATAATATTATTACCATGTTCTGCTTTATAACTAATGCATTGATCAATTTGTTTTAAGGAAGTAAAAATTACTTATGAAAAGGCAGTTAAATTCAAATTTGGAACCATCAGAAATTCTGTCTGATCCTATTGAAACTATCACAGCTTTTGGCTACAGCTATGAGATTTCCCAGAATACAAGTATCTGAAATTGGCCTTCCTCTTTACTTTATGGTAAATTTTACTGTATCATGTTTTTCCTTTTTCAAAAATGTAAAAAATTATCCCCTCAGGAATCAAAATAACTTTAACTATGCTAATTTCATGGAAACTAAATAATTGGATTTATACCTTCAGGATATTGTCTTTCTCAAAAGCACGTCAATGAATGCTGTGAAATTTTAATTTTTCAGTAAACCTGCAAGGCTTTTATGAAGACAAAACTTGATGACTGAAAGACATTTTGGCAACGACTTAAAACATAAATGATATTTTAATTCTGAAATGTCTTGTAATGATTTACTTTCTGGAAGCACAAGTAGTAACTATAAAACAAGGAAAGATTGATGTGCTATACACGAACAGAAAATTCTTGGATATATTCTCTTTTCTTCTCACAAATGAGAAAATATTCCTGAAAACAAAAGTCATCTCTATAAACATGGAATTTAGAGGAAAAGCATTAGAGCTTGAATATTACAAAGGAGGGAGACAGCTGCAACCGAATTAATGATAGGAGGTAAAAAAATAACCCCTTTAAAAATTCTTTTAGCATATTATTAGACAACTCATCAAATACAGGCTTCCTTTGAGTAATTAATTCTTTCCCAAAATTCTAAAAATTTGGACAGGGGCTTGAATGTCTATTATTTACAATAGTTAGAAATCTATTTCAGTTTTTGGGTTTTGGGTTTTTTTCTGTGGTGTTTTTTTTTTTTTTTGGTGCCTTGGCCTTTTAGATGATTTAAAAATATCTTCCCATTGAAATTTCATGCTTTTTTGTCTTCTGACACTTCTAGCTTCCTAATAACTCTATTCACAAGAACAGCAGCTGGCGCCTGCACAAAAATAGGAAAAAGAATATAATAATATTGCATTTTATTTATAATGCATTCTTTTTGCAAACTGTTATAAAATGCATTCCAGTGAGAAGTAGGTGCCTTCCAAAATGAGTTGCAGGATTTTTCAGATTATCAAAAGATGTGTAAGAAAAAGAAAAAAAGGATGAATAGTTAAATGAAAAAGTGACAATAGCAGTGGTGTTGATAATACTGGTGAAAATAGATAACGAAAAGTAAAAGCAAAGGACAAAGACATGAGAAAAGGTTAAGGGAAATGGAAATATGAGAATAGTATTAAAGGAATGATGAGATGTAGCCTGTCAGGAAAGAATTCAGGGATTTTGAAATTTTGATGTGTGAAAAAGTCATGCAAGTGACAGAAGAGACTCAATTGCTCAACAGGTGCTCAGTGAACAAAAACTAAGGTTTTTGTGAAGGATCACAAAATAATAAAGAGGAACAATAGAGTTTATTCAATGACATGATCAAATATCTCAAAACCAATTCAGACACAATCAGAAAAAGTCCGAAGGAAATAGAAATAAAGACATAATGTGATATTGTATGTTGCATCAAGAAAAAACTTTACAATATGTTACTATTGCTAGACTTCAGGGCTTTGGAATGACATTTGCAAAAAAATCTCAGACACTATACTGGGAATAAAGGTGAAGGTAAAAATGTGTCATATAAGCTGATGGATTTAATGCACAGCATTTCAGACTTCAGAAGAAATTAAAGTCCTTTCAACTTTTTTTGTCTGAAGACAGTGAAAAAATCTTGTGAAAAATCATTGTGGTGTCAAAATTATGTCACTAAAGAAATTCTAGGCCAGAAACATGCTACTAGGTCTTCTTTGAAATATACTGTTTTTTAAAAGAGGGGTGTTGGTCAACAGTGTACTCATGTGGACAGCAGACATCCTGGCTTGTATCAGCGACACAGCAGGACCAGGGCTGTGATTGTCCTCCTGGACTGGGCACTGGGGAGGCCTCACTTTGAATCTTGTGCTCAGGATTCAAATCCTGGGCCCCTCACTACAAGGACATTGAGGTGCTGGAGCTTATCCAGAGAAGGGCACTGAAGCTGGTGAAGGGTCTGGAACACAAATCTTATGAGGAGTGGCTGAGGGAGCTGGGGATGTTTAGTCTGGAGAAAAGGAGGCTCAGGGGAGACCTTATCACTCTCTACAACTGCCTGACAGGAGGCCAGCCAGTCTCTTTTTTCCAAGTAACAATACACAGGAAAACAAGCAATGGGCTCAAGTTACACCAAGGGAGGTTTAGATTAAATATCAGGAAAAATTTCTTCACTGAAAGGGTGGTCAGGCATTGTAACAGCCTGCCCAGGGAAGTGATTGAGTCACCATCCATGCAGGTATTTAAAAGACGTGTAGATGTGGTGCTTAGGCACATGGTTTAGTGGTGGACTTGGTAGTGTCAAGTTTATGTTTAGATGCAATGAGCTTGGAGGTGTTTTCCAACATAAATAATTCTACGTTTCTAAAATCTTGGTGTAGCCAGAAACGTCTGTATCATGTTGTACCGATGAAAACAATAAGAGTATAGAAAGAACATAAAAAAATTAACATAATTGTTTACATGTGTAGCAATAGGTAGCCTACAGACCAGTACAGTCCAATTCCAAATTCAGGCAGAATCCAGACATTTGGAAGATTTCACAATTCTAAAGCTTTATGCAAATTGTAGACTTCAGGGACCTTTCCTTTTTTTTTTTTTTTTTTTTTTTTTTGTAAGTGTATGGGGAAATTATAAAAGAAGTGCCTCTCATCAAGAGAAAACAGTTGTCACAGATTTATTGGGTCTTGCCATCCCTTCTTTCCCCACTGATTGAAAATAGCTCTCATTTAAAAGCCCTGCAACTTGTGTTTTGTTTTCTGCAAAGGAGTTTGGAGACCTTCTTTCTGTGGTGGACTAAATGGGTCCAGAGAAGGCAATAGTCACAAAATTACTTTGCTACATTGACTCTGGGAAATTTGCTGACATGTGTAGTCACTTTGCTTACACCGAATTTGCTTAGTCCCCAGAATGGCCATAGTGCTGTCCAGATTGATTTTATTCAGACACAAGTTAAGGTTGTGAAGAGACACTTTGAAACAAGAGGATCTATTCCAGATGAATGCCATATCAAAGAAAAGAAGAAAAGGATAAAGGAAGGATGGGAGGAAGGAAAAAAGAGAGGGAGGAAATATAACTACATAAAATAATTAATAAAACAGTATTCAAGCTGAAATTCTTAGATAAACTTTCATTTTAAATCCCTTAAGCATTTAAGTTCCTTTAAGATTTTCCAGTCCTTTATTTTCCTACCCTCTCCATTCTGTTAAATGGTGGCGTGCAGATGCTTGATTGTATTTATTCAGTTAAATGTATTTCTCCCAGTCCAACTCTTCAGTTTACCTTCACTGTAACCTCAAAGGTTTCTTTTGAGTCTTTTTTAGCCACATTTTTTAAATTCTTACTGGGTCTTGAGACATACCTTGTTATGTTTTCCTGGGTTATTCCATGTACCGTTGAAAATTTGTTTTTATATTCGGACTTCTGATGAGTGTTGCTACCAAATGACTTCCGCTCAAAAAAAAGGTTGAAATTGCTATTATTTTTATTTAATATTTCAGAGGCTATGAGAAAGAAATAACATCTAGAGGTATTCATGAGAGATTTTCAAGGGGTTTTTGTATTTATAAGGCCAGGAAATACTACGAAGAAATAGTTCAAAACAAATGGAATTTCAGGTTTCCAGTGGTATTATAGTTTTAAAGTAAGAGAAATAATTTGATGGAAAGCTTTGATAAGATTTATGATGTTTTATTTTGTGCATAAATGAAATTTTGGATTTCAGACTTCCACTTGTATTTTGTCTTTTTCTCTTGTTTTTGTCTCAAGAGATATTTCCAGTATTTTGAAATGGTTGTAAATAATCTGTTTATTAGTAAGAATTTATTTGTGTGTTTATTACTTTTTTCCAGACCATTTAATGAAAACTATACAGTTCATTTCTCTAGCAGTCTTGGAATAAATTACAATGTCATTAAAACAAGAATGGCAGAATGCACAATTAATGATTTGCAAAAGTATGCCAGTAAAACCATGCTGGAAACATTGGGAAATTAATAAAGCTGTAATGTAATTAGAGTCAAAATTTGTATTCTGGGAGAAAATCTACGTCAAACTTAGTGGTTGTGCTGAGCTAATATATTTCAAGTTGCATTTAAGGGTGGCACCATACTTCCTACATAGAAGAACTTGTTATCACAGGAACACAGTAAAATCTAGAGTGAAAAATGACAGCTCTGTAACCTCCTAAAACCATTTTACAGCTATTCATATAGTAGGCCAGACTACCAGCCGCTGTATATTAGCACTGTGACATTAAGACACCACATTGCACAACAAAATTTTACAGCAGTGAAACAACTGGCAAAAGAGATGAAAAATGTCTTTGAGTTTATTCAGTATGATATTGGCAAAGCACTACTTGAACCTGAACCATAAGCCTTCCTGGCATCCCCTCTCAAATTTTGCATATATAGAAACACCAGTTTTCTTGGGTATATTGAATCAGTGTCTGGAGCCCTGATAAAGGAACAAACTTTGCTGRGCATCAGCAAAACCAGCTTGAGGTGTCCTTATCTCTGTGCAGAGACAGGGAATAGGTAGTGTTGAAATGCTCAGTTAGAAATCATGGTGGGGGATTGTCATTATCAGTGTACATGTGGTTGATAATGCAGGAAGAGTTTAAAAGTAAACAGCAAAAAGGAGGATTAATCTGAAAAAAATTTTGAACTTTAATTTTTTGAACTTTAAGGCCCTTCTATGTTCAGTGAAAAAATGTAGACACTTTTAAAGGTGTTTTATGCTATCCAGATTGTGAGGATAGATGAATGAGTCATCCTGTAGAGAAGCTTATAAGTTTCTGGGGAATATAATATATTGGTGAACAATTCAACTAGTTTTGGAGCCTAACTTTCAGAGGTTTAAATGATAAGGAAGGAAATGCCACCTCTAATTTTAAAGATTTCTCATTCAGCTGAAATTCTAGTAGTGATTTCCTACTACTTTTACCTCAAAAAAACCCAAATCAACAGCCTGTACATTTAAATTAAATATATGAACATTCATTTTAAGCATGTAGTTATTGGTTATAAATAGCGACTAAGATTTCACTGTAACATGTACTATACAGTATGGTACATGAGTAAAAGATTATTTGAAACAGTTTCAGAGAAGAATAATTTTTGGTTAACACTTCTAGAGCACATGAGTTGTTTGTCCAGCAAAAAAGCAGACTTGTCTCAGAGTAATCCCTTTAAAATGGCACCAGCTCCTTAGATTTTTATTTAAGGAAGGGTGGACATTTCTTACCAACTGATAGTAACAAACAGAAATACAAGAAAATTGCATTGAGAAAGAGAGAGAGAGAGGAAGGAAGGGAGGAAGGAAGGAAGGAAGGAAGGAAGGAAGGAAGGAAGGAAGGAAGGAAGGAAGGAAGGAAGGAAGGAAAAAATGAAAGAGGACACTTGAGAGAATGATTAGTAGTTAAATAAATTTGTTCTTTTCATTTTGTACTAAAAAATCATGCTGGAAACAACTTTTTCATCTGTGTTAATATTTTGCATAGTAGAACTTATGGATGACACAGGATAAATAAAAGTGTTTGAATAAGTTTCATGCCAGCTATACCTTATTTTGTGCTGAGTGATTGAAATGGCAAAGAGCTTTTTACCTTAGTCCAAGAATAAATTCTTTAGGTGGCTGTTAGCATCACACATTTATCAATTATGACAAATCATTAGCTTTCATGGAAAATAACAGAGGAATTAAAATGCTCCTTGACTATAGCTGGGAATAAAAAATAGCCTGAAGGCATCCTGAGCTTTCCATAGATTGACATTAGATTATAATTATCTTTTATTGTGAGACATTATTTGAATCTATCATTCAGATTTTTATAACATCAGATATAGTTATTCATGTTCATAATGCTGTGGGGAAATAATGTGCTAGTCTGGACCTCGATAACAGTTTTGGATGATGACATTGGAAAGATAGTCATGATTTTCTTGAACAGGTAGGAACACAACATTTATGCAAATACTGCTTTTTCATCAAAAACAGTAAATAAAAGGAGCAAAGACAGTTAAGGCCTGCAGATACTGCACTTGCAGGTATTCCTGAGTATGCTTGTATCTTCTGTCAAAAGACTGAGTTTGGTTTTGTTCACTTAGGTTTAATGTGTGATGAATTCCTAGGTAGCACAGCCACAAGCCACTTGGAAAAGCACTAAACAAAGCACAAGGAAGAAGTGAGAAACCAACTACTAGACTAAGGATTTTCTAGTGTTTCAACTGTGGCCCCACATCCTGCATTGGAAGAAAGATTAAAAGTAGGAACTGAGCTAAAAAGCAGTCTGTACCAACTTGTATGAATCAGTCTTCAAAAAAGTTGGACACATAAACATCTAATGTGAACCAGAAAGGACAAAGGGTTACAGGCTTACACAACAGCTGAGTTTTAAGCCAAGTCTTTGCCAGAAGACTCACCTATAACACTAACCCAGCAGCTGTCTCTGTGGCTTTCCTTTTTGTTCTGCAAAATACGTAGATCTCCCACATAGATCTCTCTATATATCATAGAAAGCTTTTTCAATATGCATGTGCATCTTTCAAAACATAGTGGAAAACTAGGTAGGAATTGAAGAAGCAAATGTGTATGATTTATGGATCCTTCACTGTTAGATACAATCTGGTTTTGGGGAGGAAATAAAAAAATCTGCTGGCTAAGAGAAGAAAAAAGAAAGCTTGAGACACTAAAAAGGAAAGCATTCTGGACCAGAAAATCTGAAATTTTCTGTAACAGTTTATTTTTTGATTTCAAATCTTGCCATGCTTTAATGTACACTGTCCTTTAATAAATAATGTACTTCTTTTGGATCATTAGTGTCATGCCAGTCATTCAAAGCAGCACTAAGTTGATAGATATTCTAGCTCAGAAGTTTATAGAGTGTGCTTTTGTACTCTTCTTCCGTGCAGAGCAAGATATATCTGTCTTTCATGATCTCTAGAAGTGAGAAATGTCATTCCTGGGATGTCACCAACTTTTAACAGGCTTTCCAAACCCTTAGGCAATGAAGTCATCCATATTTCTAAAATAGTAGAATATTTGCAGTCACTTTAAGGTCATTCTGAACTATGCCAGGTTTATGTCTCAAACAGATCTGTAACCAGTTTATATTTACTCTCCCATGAGTGGCATATGTAGTTAAATGTTGGCACAAATTAACAAGGTCCACAGAACTGAAACTCGATTCTGTTCCTTTAATACAGACAACCACAGTTTCCCTGCTTTTTGTCTCTGCACCTACCCAAGGAAGAGGGACTGGATCTCAGCCACTGACAATTTTTCCCATACTGATGGTTTGGATACCTTATAGTGTCTCAAGAGGCAACTGAATTCACTAAAATTAACATATTTTTGACAATATAAAGAAATATTATTCTGGAAAATGAAATGTTTCTCAGGGGAAAAAAAAGGTTTAATAACAGCAACAGTAATAAAGGAAATATTTGGTGCTTTTTTAATTTAAAAATGTTTTTGTTTGTTTGTTTATTTTCTTGAATGAATGGCATGATTTTAAAGACAGATTAATGGAGAGTTTTTGTTTCCATTCACAAAAGCATCAGAGAAAGACACCTGTCCTAGTATGAACTATGACATGGTAGGCAGGACATTCGATGGAATATATGAAACTCCAGAAGAAATCTTTCATCTGATGGATTTAGAGCATTCTCTGAAGAGGCACTTCATGTGGCAGTTTGTTCCCATCTCATGGAATCATAGACTTGTCTTGTGAGGAGTCCAGTTCATGAYAGAGTACCTTTTACCTCCAGTCTTCCTGCAGCTGCTCCATTTGATGCTCATAAACCCTTAACAGAGGAAGAAGGCTATCCTATCCCTAGACAAGGATCCACACACTACCTACAAGTGATCTGGTGCATTAGAGTTGTTTTCATTTTCTCTGTCATTAGTATAATAACATAGGTCTGAAAAAAATGCTTTACTGAGACTACTTCCTGCCAATTCCCCATGGCAATCTAGAAATGTATTAGGAGTTGTATTATTATTTGTCTATTATTTTTAAGATTCCTGACCTTTTTTCTTACTCCCTGTTTCTACTGAAAAAATATCTTTCTCTGTGAGAATGGATGCAATGTGACAGGTATATGCTCATCAGGAAATGGACTGGAATATCTTCAAAACACTATTTCCTTGACATTGAGAGCAAGTTTTTTTTTTCCCATATTTTGTAGGCAAGTAACCTACGAATAAACCAGAAAAATACAATTTATGTTATGCATTAACAATTCTTTGAACAAAACATTATCCCTTAAGTAACGAAAATTCAATGAGTTTACACAAAACATAAATTTAAGAACGATACCTTTTTTTTTTTTTTTAACTGAGGACCTAACAAGTGACCAAGTGATTGTGGTGCTTAAATAGTAAAAGAGGATTGTGAAATTCTAGAAAAGATTAAACAATGTTTTAAGCAGAGCAACGGAGTACAGCTTGCTGATTTTCTATCAGTTATTAGTGTCTTATGAGGCCCTGGAATTTGACAGTTGTGGTGTCTTGTGGTGTGTCTATGTAAAAGAGGGGGCTCACATAGCTGTGAGGYGCAAGTATGACATGGTGAACTTAAAATATTTTTTATTAATAGCATATGATGCTGAAGAGTCCTGAATGTCATGGTTTATACTGGCTGAGGATTTAGAGATGCCTTTTTAGCTACCCTGATAACTGCTTCAAATTTTCCCTTCCTAAAAGGGAAAATGATGTTGATAAGAGAGTAATATCCTTCAACAACAGATCTGACAGACAGTCAATACTCAAAAGTAGAAACATTATCCAGCTACTGACCCATTAATCTTGATCTGTATCCCATAGTGAAAACTAAAGTTGCAACTACCTTCAGTGTTAGGCACCTAAATAACAAAATTAAAGGTTTTCCTGGTGGGATCCTGAGTTAAGCTTATCTGTTCTGGCAAAAGAACAATAACATCATGCAGAATTAGCAAATGGGCAGAATATCTTAAAAAAAAAAAAATTGTCCCAGACTTATCCAGGAGTTCATGGGAAATACTCAGATCTGCCCATCAAAATAAGACACATCAGTCATGGTAATAGATCACTGAAGCTAGGCATTTAAAAATACTTTAAAAAAAAAGTAATTAAATAAAACAAACCACCCCCCCGACCCTGTATTGCACATTATATAGACTGTGCGAGACTGCAGGTCCGAAAGGGAAGAGGGGTTTCAGAGTATCCATTGAAGGGCATCTGCACCTTTAGTCCCTTTTTTTTTTTCTATTGCAGATTTTGCTTGCCTGTTTCCTTTCTYGTAGTTATTTTGATTCTTCTGTCTCATTTGTACTTCTGGTGGTCTAATCTCTAAGGCAGAGCTCCATTCCTCTAGCTGGTGTTAGCAGCATCAGGTCACGTGCAGCAATTCCGATTACTTTAGAGTTATCTCCGGGGAGGAGAGGACTATTACACTGCAGTCCTTAAAATTCAAAGTACACATGCCACCAATAACCTGAAAAGTCCAGAAGGAGTAGTTACAAACCCTCAACACTGACATTTTCAGTCATAATTTGCAATCTTGAATCACAGACTGCTATTTTTTTTTAGTATTAGAGCAAGAAGAAATGAAAGAATGATATCCCTTGGAATGAGTTTCTTTCTGATGTATATTGCTTAAGAAAGAGAAAAATATCACGCAAATGTAAAAAGATGGGTGTTTTTTCTTTCTTTTAATTTTTCTTTTAACAATTAAATTGTTTCCGAGAAACTAGTCATTAATTTAATTTTATGAAATATTTAATTTTCCAGTTCAGTCTACTGTACAACTAAAGGTGCAGAACATCACAATTAGTCTCATATTATGATATTTTTTTAAAAATTTCCATAATGTAAATCTTTCAGTGAGGAAATTTTGCATTTTATATATGTTTTTATTCCTCCCTCACTCCCTTTCTTATTGCATTCCCTTACCAATCCCTCCCTCACCCTCTGTCTTTCTCCTTCCCTTTCTTTCTCATGAAGAAAGCAGCTGAGGAAGTTGTGACTCAGAACCTTTTTAGAAATCCAATCTTTGACTCTGTTAAAGGTCCCTATTGAGTTTTTGTTGAACTCCTTAATTGTCTGGTTGCTTATGAAATCACTGACTGTGTTTCTGTGAATAATGCATACATAACTGAATTCTTTAAATCTTTACTTTCTTTGCAATTAAGCCTTTTTCTCCCCTTGAATCTCRTTGCAGGGGAGTTAACTTCAAGTGAGAACGTGCTTTTTTTTTTTTCTTTTCTTAGATGTACCCTCAGAGTAAAATAAAGATTAACTTTTTTTTAGCTGACTTCACAAAAATTATTCATTTCTTAAATCTCAACTTCATGATCAAAATGAAGTCAAGCCAAACCTCCCCTCTGTACACATTACTATTTCACTCRTCTCTTTCCTGCAATTTTTAATCATAATTAATGTTTCTTATAAAGCTTAGGGCCGCTAAACATGCTGTAACTAACAACAAAAACATTCTAGAAGTGTAATATCAAAAAAACTTAAGGAGCAGTTTGTGTTTGACATGTGTGGGGCAGCAAGAAGAACAGTGGGCAGCCATGCTGGCAGACAATTGTTTTGAAATGTATTAAGTTCCCTGCTCTTTGGAAACCTGGCCTGAGGAATGATAGATATGAATGCTTTGGAATTCAACATATTTTCTTTTTTGTCTCCTCGCATAGCTGAGACCAGGCTGAAGTTTTTTCTTGTTTCTCTATCCACTGGATTACATTATTGGTCTCTGTGTCACTTCATGAAATCAATCATTTAACAGGAGCTCTGGGAACCTAGGTAAGAGGCTAACTTACATTTAAGGAGCAGAAGGAGATGGAAACCAGGAGACATGGGAACTAAACAAAGAAAATAACATTTCCATGGTATGCGCAAAAAGAAGCAGATTCTCTGCTGGATGTTATGGGAAATATCAGATATCTGGATTACCATACCACACACAAAAATAGAGAATGTTTGCTGAAAACGTGCAAAAACTGGAGATATACACAGTTACATGGTAGAGAATGAAACATGTTTATTTGGCTGAAAATATCCCAGATAGGTCATGGTTTATTGATGTCGTATTTCCAGCTTGCTTTCTTGTTTTTCAAGCTATTTTTTGCCACCAGGAACTACTCATCTGTGGTGTGTGTAAGTGCACTGCAGAGTATACTGAGCTAGCTTCAAAGATGTGTTGCACTTAAAAGCGCCCTGAGCTGACCTGAATGATCTGGAAGGACTGAGAGCTGTCCAGGTCCATCTTGTATGGGCATGGTCACTGAGAGCACTGTGTATCTACAGAGTTGTGTTTGCAGCATGAAAAGCACAAAATCCCGGGATGTAACACCAGATTCTGCAGTAAATTACTCTCATTTAAGGCTTATTAAATATCAAAGCTTTGGCAATTTTGATTGGTAAATGGAAACAACACGGAAGAAACATGAAAAATAAAAAAAAAACCTTCTTGAAATGCACAGTAAAAATAAACCACGACATTTGCCACTAAATTTTTGTCAATAACTTACTGTATATTCTTTCCTACTGTTTGAGGTTAGCTTTTTCTTAATTTCTTCTGTTTTTAACAAGTAAAATTGCCTATCATTAGTACTGGAAATTAATTTAATAATGCAGCTAGGAA
This sequence comes from Parotia lawesii, assembly GCA_003713295.1. NCBI lineage: Eukaryota > Metazoa > Chordata > Aves > Passeriformes > Paradisaeidae > Parotia > Parotia lawesii. Next base: position 2,697,672 of record RAHM01000062.1, read on the forward strand.
TCTTTGTACAAAACATGATTAATTTCATTCATGTCTTAAGAAATTAGGAGACCCCCAATAAAGTTTTGACCTTGGAGTAAAATCTATGTCTAAACACCACTGAAGTGGTCAAGTGCCTCCATCTGTGCCTGCTCACAGCTTGGCAAAGAGGAGCCAGAATGCTGATGTTATATTACACAACTGGAACAAAGAGGGAGAAGCAGCTCAGAACAGGAACAGACTGATCCCAGTCTTCCATGCTCTCTGGGCTGACAGCAGCATCCTTCTTGATCCGTTTATACCCTTCCTTCTCCTGGAACAGCAGCTTCTCTGATGGGGCTGCTGATGTGGAGTGGGAAGGCTGTGGATCCATGAATGGACTGTGCTGTCAAAGGCTTCACAGTTTCACTGTGCCTGTTCCTCTAAGCATATGGAAATACTAAAATTAGAATTTAGTTACTCTCAGCTCTGCTGCATGAGAAGTGTGGGAGGATCTTAATTTTGGGGGTCCGTTACTCATGGAAAAGATTTCTGTAGCTAGAGATGACCAGTTCTCATGGATTTATGGTGTTTTACTGAAGACATTTTCGGATGAAGTGTCATGATAAAAAAGATAAAAACAGCAGTCTGAGCAAGGCAATTTGGATTTATTTGTCCCTACAAAGTAAATTACAGTTACCCTTTCAACAAGTTATACTAGCACACAGTGGAGAAAATGMATGTGTTCTAGAAAGATAGGAATAACATTTAAGGTAAAAAGGATGGAACTGCTGCAGGAAAATCAGGTTGCAGTGGCCACTGTTCAGCAACAGGCATCAGGTAGATTCTGAAAGACCCTTTCTCAAATATGAGTAGAATCTGAAATTGGTAATATAATACAGTTTAATTTACAAGTGCCATTGGAGCTTTTGTGAGAAGTGTTTTACTTTTCATGTTGTACTGCTATGAAATCAATGTCACCAAAATCTTCTGCAATTATTAGTGGATAATATAGGTTTAGACACACTAGAAATACAATAGTAGAAGAATATTGTGAATAAAAATGAAAATGTTGAAAATGAAATATAATTCAAAAATACAATGGAAAACCAGCTAGAAGATGGCTCAGTGCTTCAGTTTGGAAAGGACAATGAAACTGTACAGAAAACGTAGGAAGGGCTAATATTGATCATGAAGGARGAAATGTAGATTAAGTTTCCTTAGTCTGCTACTCTGCCATTGAAGCATTATTTCAAATTTCCCTCCAGATCAGATTCTGTTTGTTTCTATATCTATTTATGCAATATCCATAAATGTAAATACAGTTCCCTCTACAAGCATTTCTTCTTTTTAAAGCTGTATGTGTCTATTTCTGCTTTCTAATGTAGGACAAAATGAGGTTCCAAACAGTATTTGATTGTGCACCATAGCCTAATTCCTACTGTTACAAGTCTTAGGGTCTATAGTCATGTTCTTGCATGAATATCTGGACTGAGATTACACTAGTTGTATCTCAAATCAAAGTTTTATAACAGAAGACGTGACTGTTCTCCAAAAACGGTAGACATTGGAAATTTCTGATTTTATAAATAATTTGTTAATTTACCCCTATGTGTTATGCGTCATTGAGTGTTAGTTTCCATGCAGATTTTCCTGATAATATCACAAACCTTGAAGGTGTTTTTGCCCATTATTAGGTTGTTACTACCACATTAAATTGATCACACGTAAACTGTTTCATTTTGGTGGATTATTTGATTGTAATCAAGATTCTTGCTGGAAAGTGACTTTATAGGAAATAAATTCAGGTTATAAATAGTCCTCTTCCCCTTTTTTTTTTCTTTTTTTTTTAAGTAGCAAATACATTATTTTAAAGGTCACCCTTGTAAGTGTAATAAAGCAGATCTCAGACTAGCAAATGTAAAACGTTCTTTGGAATATCCATGAATGTCTAAACTGGTTTAGGGAATGTAGTCTTAGCTGCTTCATCAGTTTCTACTCCTGACGATGTTATTGTGGTCAGTTATTACAGGCTGGGTGTAACGCGAGGGGAAAGAAATGTCTGAGGACACTCCACTTGCAATCAGTGTAAAGTTTCCTCTTTGCTCTTCAGGCATCAGAAGAAAGTTGATTTTTTGAGCAATGGTCCTTCCATCCTTTCTCACTAGAGAAAACAGTAAACAACATCCAGCTGTCTTATACTCATTATTACTTTGAGGCAGAGGTGCATGAGAAAAGCTCGATGCAGAAGTGTTCCCATACCCTCAGTATAAACTATAGATTTTTAAAAAATGTTTTGTCTCTTCAAACTGGAAATTAAGCACTCAAAAAAATCAACAACAAACAAAATAAAATAAAGCTATCTCTGAATAGCTACAAGAAAGACAAAGTCTCTAAAGTATAGGCTTAATTTGTACACTGCAGACTCTATGCTGCTCACAGCTTAACTGAGAATGCACCCAAAAGCAGTTTCAATATGGTTAATTTAGCATTTTCATCTTAGTAAGAAATAAAAATGTTTTTCTCTTTGGTGTCAGTGGTATATACAGAGGCAGATATGGTCCATATTAAAATGGTAAACCTCTTATATATAAGATTCGAAAGAGTCCTGTTCAACCCTTCTCTGATAAGGTGTCAGGTGTCATGGAAAGCCATCAAGTCTACTAAATTGAAGAACCCAGATGTTCTACAAGATGCAATTTTATTCAATATCGAAACAGTGTTTCAAATACCTCAATCCTTTTTCCCATCAAGGACAAAATATAGTTGCATTGATTTGCTTCCTGTTCAGTTTTTCCTGTTTCACTTAAACAGTTATAGATCTAATGCTGTCAAAGTCTTAATGTAGGATACAGTACACTACATAGGCTGAAAATGATTTATCATTGTTAGGTGTGAATGTCTCTTCATTCAAGCTTCAAGTTTGCTGGGGAAGTAGGTTTGGATTTTCTTTACTTTTTTTAATAATGAACACTGTCTTTTAAAATGAATGAAAATAAATAATCATCGATGAATAGTTTTAAACACTATCTAATCACCATAACCAAATAAATTCTGCAGGATTTTTCACTCAGACTACATCTCCACAGATATCCTATAAACATTTTAACATGTTTAGGAATGGGCTGAAGTAAGCTTGTGCCGTGGATCTTGATGGAGATGGGAGAGGAAACTCTAGTTGAAATTTCTGAGTTGGATCCTGTATATCAGATCTTTGTGGAGGAAGATTACCTGTCATATCAACTTAAACATTGCGCATGAAGTGTAAGTGCTTCCACACTTCATGAAAATTTAAACTGTGATATGTCATGCCCTATTCAGCTGTAGTGTCTATCTACCATAATAAACCACAGCAAGACAAAATAAATGGGCCATGAAGTCATATTAGTACCACAGACCCAGAACAGTGTGAGGATAATAAGCCAAAACTTTTCACCAATTTTTAATTTTTTTTTAATTAAACAACTGCATGCTGATACATTGATCCTACATGGGATGGGCTCAGGCGATATCACATGAACGCAAGAAGCCTGTCTATGAAAACTTGTCTGATAAATGAGGAGATATAGCTAAAATACATACAGAATTCCTTCTTAKGTACTCTTCAGTTGTTCTGGGATTTGTTTTCAGTTCAGGTATGGTTAGTTTCTGTGCTGCTTCAAATACTTTACAGAGTTTYGTAACAGATTAAATATTTCAAGTAAAATGCTGGCTAAATAACCAACATTCATTAATTGCAATTCACAGAATTGCAGAATCACTGGATCTGATTTATTTGAATGCTTTTTTTTCCCCTTTATTTTTGGTCTTGGGGGGCGAAGGGGGAGCAGATAGCAATGTCAGGTATTAGTGATCTATGTTTTACAGTATTTCCCCAACTGTGTGTCCACTGTCATGAATAATGAAGTATGCCCAGTGGTTCATTACCTCTGTGATCTGACTCAGATTTCCATAGCCCTTGGCATCCTAATGCAAATGGTTAATTCTTTAAACTTTGTAGTTCAATTCATCCCTCTGTTATTTTTTGAAACAACCAGTTTGTCATCTGTTTATACAATGTGGAAATGAATTTTAATTGCCTCACATAATTCATGACAGAGTACTTTATCTTCTTTTTTTCAGCATTAACAGCAGTGTTCAAGCTTACATTGCAAAGATTTTTCATTAAAAACTCTTTTAGACTAGAGTATATTTGGCTGGCTGGCTCCCCTCCAGTAACTGGAATGAGAAAAAAAGGAAAAGGCTCCTTGTCAGTGCTTGATGGGTCTCATCTATTGAGTATTTTTGTTTAATCCAGGATAGTGTTACTTTAATAGTACTATACAATAGGCTGATCTTTATAACTTTCTGATAAAACTGAAAGTATGAAAACCTTGATAATTCTGTTGTAACTCACAGTCTGTGGGAAAGCTGAAGGTGATTTTTTTTAGACTAGAGAGACCTTTTTYCCCTCATTTTTCTGTCTTTTTTTGTTTTCAGTCTCATGCCTTCTATACAACAGTTACAATTGAATGCAGGAAATTATTCACAGTCTCAGAGATGTAGGACAAGGATCGGTGACCTGAGGCTAAGGAAGGAAATGTTTAGGCTAGACATTAAGAAAAGATTTTGAACTGTATGGGCCAAATGGCTAAACTCCTGAGGGAGGCTGTGAAAGCTGCAGCAGTGCAGCTATCAGAGGTCAGCCAGGACACTAGCGGGTAGCAAGATTTTGGACATAATGAAAACAAAGTTTTCTCATAACTTGGTCCCCTGTTTTCTGACTCAGTTGTGCTGGTTTTTGACTCTTCTATACAGGCTGACAGGCACAGATGTCTACTTTTTTTTTTCAGGTCTGATTGGCCACTCAATCAACTCACTTTCTCACGCAAAGTTGACTCCAGCTACAATATATGAAAAATAATTCCTTCAGCATGAATCTCCTATCCATGATGAATCGTGCATTTCACTCTAAAAGCACATTTTGGCAATCGCAATTCATGTGTGAGGTTAATGCATATTTTTCTTTGTGTGAAACTAGATTTGAAGATAACAAAATTCTGGAGTGATAATGAAGCTATGAATACCAGTTGCTTTCTCACTCAAGCCTATCTTTGGTGCTAGAATGATAAGTGCTGCACGCTTAAAATATCAGCTGGGAGCTCTAGGCTTAGCTAGTTTTTGAAGGCTCCGCGAATAATCAGAACAAATTTGCTCAGGGGGACAAATCACAGCAAGAACCTTGACTTGGGCACCATGAAAAGCTCATCTAAAAGCTTTAAGATTGATCCTGGTCTGTGATATCAATAATATGAGAGGTGTAAATTACTCTTATGACAGCTGTTTCAATATCTTTTGTGATTTTAATACTTTGAAGATTCATATTTTTTTCTGTGAATGTAAAGTTATTGCAAATATAGAACTATAAAATCATATAATGGTTTAAGTTGGAAGGAACCTTAAAGAGCATCTAGTCCAACTCACCTGCCAYGGCCAGGGACACCTTCTGCTAGACCAAGCTGCTCAGAGCCCCATCCAACCTGGCCTATCTGAACATAACTTTGAGAACAGTATTAAAGAAAGAACAGAGCTCAAACACTTCAGATTATTTTTTCCTATTACAGAAGAGATATTTCAACGTTTTCTAAAAATGATCAGATGTTATATTAATTGAACATAACATCTCTGTTATATTAAAAAAAAAAGTATAAAAAACTCTGCTGGGTTTTTTTCACTTGGATTTCTTCAAAAAGAATAGACTACCTGCCCTTTTTTTCCAACATATTTTGTCCACAAGCTTATGAAATTTGCTTCAGAATAAGCACGGGAAACTGGCATTATGTGGCATGCAGCATGTAGATTTAACCGGCTTTCCTCATGCTTCCATGACTTTCAAGCACACCTGCTACAAATTCCATTTGTGGAATGAAATACATCAATAAATCAGAATCTTTGCACCAGATTTTGCAGCTCATCTGCCATATGGAGGAATGTTAAATGAAGAGTATAAGGCAGAAACATTTGTATAACTTTCATGTATTTCATAACTAAATCAACTCTCATACTGTGATGTTGGTGTATTAATCATCCAGTCCTGTGTCTGCTGAAGAAATACTCTGAACCAAGTAAACTTCAGAGGGGGGAAGAGATTTTGCATGAGCTGAATTTTAATTGGTATAGTGTCAGTTCTTGATATTGTAGTTCTACCTATTTATAGAAGTATCTGATTGCACACCACAGGAATATTTCATTACAACTGCTTCAGGATAATATTTCAGTGTGATGCCCACTGATTTCCTTTGCAGTAGGGAGGAAGTGCACCAACATACCAGAATATTGTTATTGGTATAGGAACAAAAAGTGTCAATGAACCAGGACCAACCATTTGGACGTTGCAGTGATTAGAAAGTTGAGTTGCAGCATAGGCTGACTTACTAAAGTTGATTATTTTTCTAGACATCCTGTCTCCAATTGTTTCTTTGAATGTCAAAAAAACAAACCAAACAAACCTTTTGGGGAACAACATAAGGACCTGAAATGTGTCCAGTAGCTGAACTCAAATGATATATATAAGCTAATCCGTTGAATCTTATTGAATTATGTGGACAGGGTGAGAGAAGATAAAATAGTACAACTTGAGCATATTACCAAGAAAAAGGAGAGACAAAAAAAAGCTAGCATCATGGAAAGGGTCCATCAAGAATTCTCTCATCTGAAGCAAGAACCATGTTACCAATGTAACACAACAAACTAAAAAATGAAGTAAGGGTAGGTGCCCCAGTAAGCCAACAAGAACTGAATCTTATAGGTAGTTTTGAATCTTGACTGTCCTTTTTCAATCATGCAGGATGCTAAAAGATAGCTTTTTCTGACTTCCAGTTAACTCATTTGTTTAAACAAGCGTTGGGAGATTTGACCTAAATGCARAGAAGTTGCAACCAGTGGGTGCACTGCATTATGGACAATTCACAGGTTCACAAAGTTGACAATTCAGGTTTGAAGGGACCTCAGGATCTCTCCATCTCACCTTCCTGCTTTAAGCAGGGCCAGCTAAGTTGGCAGACCAGGTTGCTCAGGGTTTTGTGAAGTCAAGTCTTGAAAACCTTCAAAGATTGGAAATGCACCACTTCTCTGAGCAACCTGCTCCACTGCTTGGTCGTCCTCACAGTGAAACTATTCTGAATAACCCTTGAGTGCATAAGCATAAAAATCTACTCAAGCATAGGGCAAGCTGCAGCTAAATAAAATGAGATTTGATTTTGTGAGTATGTATTATTTAACTTTTATTGTCCCATAAACTCATAAAAGGTATGTTTTCCTTATCATTCGTTTATTCAGTCCAGGAGTCTGCCTTGAAAGATCTAAGTGATGAAAGGATCCATATGCTGCATTTGTGAATACTTTATTCTCCAGAAAAGCTTAACTTATATTATTACACAGGGGGAAACAATACTAGAACTCTATGGATTTTGTTGCTGTTGTTTTTGGGTTTTTTTTTGCTGTAGGCAGGCAGTAGCAACAGATGGAAGATAYATTTATTACCTTGTATATCCTCACCAGTAAGTGATCAGAGACCCTATGTTAGGAAAAAAAGTCAGTTTAAACACATTGCTTTGGAAGAGATTCAAAACCTTTACACAGGCATCCTTCACTTCCAAATTATAAACCTTCACAGATACTCAGCTAAACACCTGAAATTTTAAAACTGTTGATCAACAAATCTTGAACCAAGAATGTGACTCAAGATTTCACAGTATGAAATTGCTATGATTTCATTCATATTTACCTTTTATTCCTGGAGGTAAAAAACAGTGTTTGAAATGCACTGCAAAAAGTACAAATAGACACCAAGATATCTTACATATTTAGGAACTTCAGTAGAATGGTAAAAATAGTAGCAAAAAAAAGGTGTATTTTACAAATGAGCTTATTATTCAAAAGGAAGAGTAGAGTTTTATAGAGATAGAGGTAAGAACAATTTTTTTAATTATGACTTTGATTTTTATTTTAACTTTTTTTATTATTTTAACCAGTTTAACTGTAAAATACCTGTCTACCTGCTTGCAGATATTACGGTTTTCATCCARCTTTGATAAAAAAGCCAGTGACTTACTGCTAATCAGTATTAACAACTTTCTAAAAGGCAGTCAGGGATAATAGGCAAGGAAGAGCTTTGTCTGATAAGAATATAAATCTGTGTTTTCATACTAGGAAAAGTAGGATGCTGTTAACTTTTCTGGAAAGTTTTCTGGGTAGAAGAATCTTTAGGCTGTATGTGGGAGAGCTGTGAGTTTGCAGTGCAGTAGTTTCTTCGTGTGGCCATTCGTGCTCCAGGCTAAACCAATGATCACATCAGTACAGCCCTGAAAGATTACACATGTGGAGTGACTGTTATGAGTGGGCAAAACACTACACTTGAACCTTTCCATACTAACAGTCTGTGCAAAATAAAGAAAAGTGTCCTGGTGAGACCTAATAGATTGAAGAGCAGCTTTCCCAAGAAAGACAGGAAGTACCACTGCTTGAAAAAAATTGAAAACTGAACAAAACTGAAGACTGAGAAAAAATCAGGGAACTTGTCTTAAGAGTTGGTACTTCACTCTCAGTAGTTGCTCCTTATTACCTCTTGTTCTGTGACTTTGGTGCAGTAGTGTAATAGCGCTGTTTGTGGTACTGTTGCTCTGGTTTGATATAAGTGAAGTTACAGAGCAGCTACAATTTGAATTGTACAAGCTCAGCAAAACTGCCAGTTTTGGAGAGTGAGAGGGTGCTGCCCTTTTATATTTATTTCAGATAACTAGCGAGTAAAATTTAAAGTAAGAGGTAGGAGTCAAGGTATGCCTTCAGAGATTCCCACACTTATGTCAGAAGTCACCAAAATAATTACTTTTAAAGAAGTATGTCCTCAGTCTTTCTAAAAACTGGAACCACTGAGTATTTTGTTTTTGACAATCAAAGTCATGGACAATACAAAGGTATCACTTTTTTCAAATGATGACTGCAGTGAAAAATCCAAATTAGCTGCATCTCTCTTTATTTTCAAATCTCTAATTCTTTTCCAAAACCTTGGACTCAGAATGTCTTCTAGTGAAAACTGGAGGTAACTGAATCAAAGCCAACCATCACTGATTTATGCCAGATAAGGTTTTGGTCTCTTCTTGGTTTTAGTATTAAAGGCAAACAAATAGTGTCAAATCAATTTATGACTCAATTTTACTTTTTCACATCTGTGATATTCTCCAGACACTGTGTGTTGCATTGTCAGTGACCTGATATTTTCTTTCATTTTTCCTGTCATTTCTGTGTCCTCTCCAGATTTTATTCTCTGTATTATGCATTGCCTGAGGAAGAACATTTTCCCTTCCTTCATGGCTCTCTATCTCACATTTTGTATTCTTCATCTTTTCACACTATATTTTTTTATTTTATTAGTGCAACCCTTCAGCATTATGTTCTATCTCAACCATTTTCAGACCTCTTAAATTCACTGGAGGGGACTGTGATCTGCTCTAAGTAAATGACAAAAGATATAGAAAGGTTTTTATGATTTCTTTTTTATTTTCTAATGCCATGACTTGTTTCTGTGTCCTCTGCAATTCATCCTGCTGGATCTCTGGTTTCATTTGAAGCATCTGATTTCTTTCATAGTTGAATGTAGCATCAAATGCTCTCCATCACTTAATACCCATAATGATGTAGTACACCTTGATTAAAAATACATTAGCAGAAAGGAAAACAAATGGAATTGATTTGCTTACAATGTAATGGATCTCCCTTGGTCCAAATAGAGTATTTTTTACATCAATTTATCCTTGTTTTTCTTTCCTTGTCTTTAAAGGGAAAGTCGTATCTTTTCAAATATTTCTTGAAAGCAATTAAGCAATAGCTACACAGGTAATACAGGTCTTTAAAGCAAGAGAAACCACTGAAAGTCATTTGATATTACAATAATTGATCGCAGTTATACTTGTGTACAATGAACTGTTAATTTTTATATCTACTTCTATGATCCAATGATTCTATGATTCTATTCTCCATTTCCATTTTTTTCACTCTTCAGCAGTTTTGCAGTTTCTTGAGCTTGATATGGCTTCCGAAATCTGATATATCTTTGGAGTTGTGTGAATATAATTATATTTGTGAAAATTTCAATCTGCCACATCACTAGAGATAGCTCTAAACTTCTCAAAATAAATGATCTTCTACACTCTGAAATTTTGRTGGGAGATAATAATTTAGAGGTATTAATCTGAAACATTTTCAAAGGATATATGAACTGGGTAAGAAATTATTTACTTTGATATTTTAATTGCAATGTATCTCATGGCCTCATTTTCTAATGAAATGTAAAACACAGAGTTTGACTAATGCTAGAAAAATAGGTAAAGACTCAGAGATTAAGATGCTAAAGAGACACTGGGACATCTGAAAACTCCTGAGACCGAGGCTGGTTGGGAAATCTCAGAGGATCTCCCTTTTCATGAGCTTTCACATACACTTAATTTCTCCCTCATTTGATTATTTTTATTTATTCATTACATAGCCTAAGGAAGCTCCATAGTGCTATTGTGCACAAGAAAAGAAAGTACAGCTTTAATAAGCTCCTTATTCTTTGTGACATGCTACTAGTTTATCCAGCTGTCACTTGTTGGATATGAGTTGTAGAAACAGCTGGTGGAAACTGGGAATCTAGAAATATACTGAAGGACATGTTTGGAGAAGACTGAATCTGAAAATGTGTAAAAAAATTAATGCTGGCATTGAATGTTTTGATTAATAGCAGAATTCAGAATAATTAAAGATTGTTCCATTGAGAAATGTGTGATAAATTAAATTGTCATCAAAATAAAGAGCTTGCTAGGACAGATTGGGACCCAGATTTTCACTTGCAAAAAGGTAATTACTTTGTCGGGATAACTTCTGAATTTCTGTTATAGCATGTCTGCTAGAAAGACTGGTGAAGACTAGTCTTTTCATGACTGGAAAGCAAATMTTTTCTCATAATTTCTGAAAAAAATAAAATGAGTAATGATGATAACCTTATTAGAAGAGAATTATAAAGTGAAAAACTGTATTTGATAGAAAGCATTYGATATTTTCTCAGTAAAAACTTATTTTACAGGCTAATTTTTATTTTATTGGTGACATTATACCTCATATCTTAAATTAAAAAATGGAACAATTGAATAAAGTCATTGTAAGACTGTTGATAATAGAAACATTTATCGAAAACGTGTTTGAACTGGCAAAACTTTCCTTGATTCTTGAAACCAAGAATCAGATTTGTTCACGTCACCTAACACTGTTGATTTCAGTACCTGAACTATGCAAAATAGACTACCTTTTCYGCCAGAGGAAAGAAATAAGGATTTTTAGATGTAATTTCTCAGACGTTAGGACTGGTTTTTATATCTGAATCTAGATAAAACAGGTTTTCTCAATTTGTGATAAAGGAATAGCCTTTTATTTCATTCTTAATCAACAATTCTGCCCTGGATAGCTGTGTAAATATGTGTTTAGTGTGTTTCTGGGGAAGAAAATACTTAGAATCTGATTGTCCCCCTAATATTTATAATCAAGGACTTAGTAATTTAGAATTTCCTTCTTGTAAAACTAGTTATATTTGTTAATGTTTTTCTCATGAGACTTTTTCCTGACATCAATATGTTTGTTTAAATATTCACATAGTAAATGACTGTAAAATAGAAATAGAGCCGAATCATGTGTATACAAAATTTTCAGAAATTTTAGTTAGAAAATGATGTGAAAGAGTTTTTAACCTCTAGCCTGTGTCATTTTGCTTGTTCTTCTACTAGTTATTTTGTTCCCCTACAGTTAAATCACCAACCTCACTTGCTCAATGTTCAATAAAATATTTGCCCTACAAAGACATAATTTACTAGTTCAAACAGAAATAAAAAGCAGGTGCTTCAGATAGCTGTTTACACACTTACTTTCATTCTCTCTGAGACATACATATATAATCTAGATTCCTCCCCCACTACTTATAATCAGGTAATTAGCAGTTAGTAATTTAGAATTTCCTTTCTGAAGGCCTTCTAATGTTGATTTGAATGTATAAATACAGATGAGTTTGTATATGTATTTATGAGATAAAATATAACAAAAAGGAGGAAGTCAGAGAAAACATTAGCTCTGTCTGARCTGCAGTGCACTTTATGGCTGAAATCAGATGCTTAACTATTTTGGAACACAACATTTCAAAGTTCAGTGTCCACTAGCTCTTGAAGCAGCTCAAAAGAGCTCATCTGACTGCCTCACATAGATTGAAAACTTAAGGCTTCAGATAGTCTTTCAAGAGAAAACAGTGGTTTTGAACTCTCCTTAGCACAAGACAATCCATACCAATCAAATGTGATTTTCTGAAGTGCATTGTTTAAATAAAACTCCATTCTGCTGACCAGAATAGTCGCAGATCTGGCTCAAGTTCAAGAAATGAAGAATGCTGAAGCTTGTTTTCTCTACCTGTAGAGAATTGTATCACTCTCTAGATGAGATGTTGTCCTACCAAGTTTGAGAAGCTGGCTGTAGTCCAAATCAAACACCCTCTGTAGGCTCTCTTTTTGGCATCTGCACTATGCTTTAAAAAAATCCAAGAGTGAGACCGAAATAATTAAGGAAGTCRTGATGCTTTAGAGATCTGACAAAGCTTGATAAAATCCACGACCTGCCTGTTTTCCTGCCTGGAATGTTAGACAGAAAGTCCAACTGTGGAGAAGTCTGAAGCATTGCTCCCAAAGGTGAATGAACCTGGCTGGCTTCCCAAGCCTACATTGGAAATATCTGCACAGCGAAAGCCTGTTTAAGATTTTTCTTACTGGCATTTATATGATTATATATTTAGAGCTCTATTAACACAGACACTAATTCATTGGGAATGAACTAATCCCATTTCACACTTTGAATTTATGGCTGGTGCCAAAGAKTATAAGCTTAGTTACAGGATTTTATGGAGCAGTCTGTCATTCATACTTTTATTTCTGGTGGTGCTGGTGGGGATTTCTAGAATGCTTCTAAGAAGGTTAATCCTATATATTTAGCAATAAAACAGGTTGTACTAATTTCTTACAAGTTCTTGCTTGCTTTCTCTTTGCACTTTCATTATCTGAACCCCACCAGATCTGCAAGGACTGTTCTTTGAAGAAAGGATACTATGAAGGAAATGAAAAGAGAAAGGAAATAGCATTGTGGGGAAGATATAGGAATGATAAAATAATGCAAAAAATAGTATGGGAGATGGTTTCTTTGTCTAGGAAATGAAATATAGGTTATTGAACATATCAACAAAGGGGTTTAATGCCCTTAAGTCCATATACACTTTGTAGATAAGGTTTTCATACTGTTTATATGTTTTTTGTATCTCTTTTTGGTGAATTCTTGTGTTTCCAGATATACCCTCCTTCAAGGGACATGGTAGTATTTTTGGTGGTATTCTCAGRGACAATGTTAAATTTACCTTTGTTGCTGGAACTGAGCCTTATGCTTTACAGATAATGGTTTGTGGAATGAACCTGCTACTTGAAATTTCTGCTTTCTCATCATCTCAGTCCTCCACCTCTTAGCTGATAAACTGCACAGGGATTTATTAAAAGAAACAATTCACTAGGTCCTTAACAACACCTTATTAAGTGATGACCATGGTCAAGTACCCTTATACTAGCACAAGGTCAAGAAAGAAAAGTCCAGTTCTTTCACCAAAGTGAACTGCAAAGGTGAGAAAACATTCTTTTATTAGATTACTAGTTCATCTAGCAGTTTACTTTCTTTTGTAAAGGAACTAAGTGGCATATCTTCCTAGACCAATAAAATGCTACCATAACACAAACCTCACATGATCACTTTTGTATTTTCATTTGATGAAACTTGGAAAAGAGAAAACATGGTTCATAACATCTGAGCATCTTTTATTATATGAACACTATTTTAAATATAATTAAACAATAAGACAACAATTTCCAAATTAGAAGCAGGATATTATCTTTGCCCCCCACTTTTTTCCTATACAGCTGACCTTAATTCCAGAATATACTGTGCAGTGGTTTGTCTTTTACATCTTAGTTAGGAATCTGGGACATTGAAATTCTTTTTAACATTGCCCAGAATGAGCTTCTGTTGAACTTCGGTGTGAAAACAAAGAAACTTGTATGTGTAAGTACAGAGAATGCCTGAAAGGAATTTGAAAAGGAATCTGAACATCAAAGTCATGGATAGAGAGTGAAATACTCTCCTAGTTTTAAACTGACAGTATTTAAAATCAGAGGATTAAAATTTAATTTTCAGGTCATCTTGGATTAGCCATTTTTAGGAATTACTGTTTCTGGGATGTCATTTACCTCCTGTTACAAGCAGCGAACTTTTTAGTAGCCAGTTTATCTGGATGGGAAAAAAAGACGGGCAAGCAAATAGTAGATCTCAAAACAGACATATTCAAAGCATACAGTTAYGCACAGATACGATGTACAGAAAGAAACTCCCTGTAGTGGCACTCCCTGTAGAGAATTCAATATTTTTATGTAATCTAATTATGTTCACCTTTATAAAAAAGTCTGCATTCATGAAATTTTATGAGCCATAGGTAGAAAGAATGTAGGTTATTGCATAGTGTTGTACATATTTTCTGTGATAGAAAATCCACAGCTGTTTCTGTGTCTTGTATGTTTGAGTCATTCAGTTGATCCCAACAGCAGAGATAAAGTTCATGTTTAGCTAAAAAGCTGCTTAAAGTAGCTAAGACGAACTAAAACATTATACTGTGGAACTAACCAGGTTTGTAACATACAGGTTTTATCCAGCATGAAGTGGGATTAAAAGTTAATACATTAACACTGCTTTATAATGTTATATGTAAAGCGAGCAATAAAAGACAGCATACTGTTTTATGAAGAGAAAGCTATATTGGTAAATGTTCATGAAGTCTACACCCAAAGTTACTCTGAAATGCACACCTGCCCATGTTTTGCATGAAAATGAAAGTACCCTCCTGTATAGTTGATTTAATAGCCCATGAAATTCAGAAAGGATTTTGCAAAATGTTTCAAAAATCTTGTTTATCTCAACTTTATAACAGAAAAGTGAACTAAACCAAAATGGAACAAAAGATCCTCACTGATTCTCTTTACAGAGGGATCACAATTTCCAGCTACACAATTATCATAAAAAATCGTTAGCCCAAATAGAAGTGCATAGACTGATCTGAAAGTTGGAATTCTGCATTTTCTGATAATGTAAAGCGCCTCTGAACACCTTCACAGAATTATGTACATAGTGGCATGAATAGTTAGAATTTTTGTCTGTGACCCATGGCAAGAAAAACAAACCGAAGAATATTTTTCAGTCAAAGCAAAGAAAAGGCAAAACATGTTGATTATTGTATCATTTGCAGCTTTAGCACTCCACCACCTAACAAACAATATTCAGTCTGCTTGGTCACACACTTTATTTCATTTATTTGCTTTTTTAAACTTAMATAGTATTTTGGCAAATTTCTAAATATTTTCTTTGCATATTGAAATAATGATTGGTCTAATTCTTATCAAAATTCAGAAATGGAATACTTTTTATGTATGAATAACATAACATAACCTGTTATCCAGAAGCAGTGATAAAATATCGATCCTTAAAACTGTCTTTAATGTAAAAGAGAATTTTTTTGTTACTAATTTTGGGTTAGGATAATTCTGGGAAGAAAGGACATGACATGTTGCTTTAGAAAAGAAAATTGGAATGTATTTGAAGTTACTCATGGCTTTTAATGTCAAAAAGAGCCCTAAGCAAGAGAGATTGGTGAGCTGATCAGGGGAGATGGTCAGAAGTGCAGAGTAAATTCAATTTTTCGTTTGACTCCATATTTTATCACAGTCCTGCCTGCCTATGTATCTCTGGTCCTGATCCTGCAAAACTGCAGTCCAAAGAATGTTTTGTCTTTGATGTAAATAGAAGCAGGAACTTCTGCCTGTTACAGTACCATACTCTGTGTTTTACAATATAAAACCTAGTTCAGTCTTTCCTCCTTGCCTTTATCCAGTCCAGATTTCCTCTTGACAATAATGGTATTTTTAATCCCCAAGGTAGCTGAGGAGGATGCGTTTATTGGGGATTATTTCTTAGGGTTTTTTTTAACTAGTTGCATGTCTAAAGACAGGTTTAAAATCCTGGAAATTCCTGACTTCTGTTCTAAAATGATTCAATGAAAGGACTCAGAATAGAGAGTGTGATAAAAAAGATGAGATTAGAAAATCATTTTAAAGAAAATGCCAATACCAGTGAGTACAGGCAACAGATTTTCAAAACTGTAGTTATATCTGAAAATTATATATGCACAAATTAACTTAATTCAGCTCAAGCGAATGTCACATGAATTTTTCAATGCTAGTCAGTTTACCAGTGACCATGAGAGAGGAACAAAATACAGACATATACAATGTTAAATTGGGAGTTCACCAATTCAGAAGACGGATTTTAATCTCCTCAGGAAAATCTAAAAAATTGACGTGTGTAAACAATTCTTGATACTGTGTCTTTTAAAACATGATAACACAGACACAAAGTCCATCAGTTTGTTCCAATCAGTTTGAGCCATATCAAGSCATAGTGTTAATGTCCAAAGAATTTGAATGTGAGGTAACAAGATAAAGTAAAAGAAAAGAGTGCAAGAAAGATCTGGAGAAAAAAGGAAACCAAAGAAATGTTCTTACATTGTAGGAAAGTGTGATTGGAAACCTCCCTTATTGATTGTAGGGAAAGAACTACTACTCCCCAGCAGTAATTATGGAGTTCCATTTTACTTGACTTTTTTTTCCACTTTCAGCAGGTGGTGGGAGGAAAGGCTTGATTTATCTAGGATTAGCATTCTCCCATAGGAAATGTTAAAAGTATTAATAAATACATATTGAATCGTACTCGCAGAAAAATGTACGAGAAAATTGTCTTGAAGTATATGATGAAAATCACATTTTACCTATAAACAGGAAAGAGGAATTGTTCCACTTCCAGCTTTGTGTGAGACTGCGCTTGTTAGCTTTTAGAATCTGATGGCGAAGAAGCACTTCAGAATTACTGTGCAAACAAGTMATTTTATCCACAAGAAATTTGACAAAGGTATCTGATTGTTAGTGGGAATTTCATTAATTGTGCTTAAGTTATTCAAAGAGTAAAGCAACCAGTATAAAGTTCCTATCATAAAGCTTCCAAAAATCTTACMCTTAATTCATTGTATCATTGTTAAGTACTTCAGTTGTGCAGAAAATGTAGATAACACAAAGGGAAGGCATCCTAAGACCATGAACAAAACCTAAGGTTGATAGTTGAGGTCCATGAATTTTTTGGGGGTTATTGCATACTCCAAGTGTCAGTTTATTTATCTGAACAACAGAGATAATTAAGTTTATCAATATTAAGTTTTTGAAAAGCTGCAGGTTACAAGCACTTGGCATAATCATATCATATGCCAAATAAGTGGTTATTGTTCCTAATCATTTAGAGATGATTGTGTAACTTGTTTATAGTTGTGTTTGTCCTGTCCATGGTAATTCCTGTGAAACAAAGTTATTTTAAGTCGAAACTTCTTACCTCTAGGCCTTTATCCGGTGCTGTGAATTGGGTTGAGAATCTATTATATTCCAGTTATTAACCTAATCATACTCTATGACTTAATATAAGATTGATTTTTCTTGAGTTATGTGAATGTTAGTAATGGTCATAACATTAACTTGATTGCTGTGCTTCTAATCTAGCCACAGAATTTGATTGTTGTGTGAATTGCTGAGCTAACTTTTTTCCTGATGTGGTAATTTTTTTTTTTCCGTGTTTACTTTCCCCTAGGCTCTCATTGAACTGTTCAAAATTTCAGGAGGGGAGAGGAAAAGACAGATGAAAAGCAACTGGATCCAGAAGAGCCCATTACAAAAATAATAAAATACCTTGGTGGGATAAAAGTCTATGTGCTGAAGACAGCTCTGAGGAGACCTTTGTCTGAGGCCCTGGAGTCTCCTTCTGTATCACTTAATTGAAATCAGAATTAGCGACAGGAATGTTTGCATATTATCAGCATGATCAGGACAAAGCCTGTGGTGCTGTGGGCAGACGTATAATAGAAAGGATTGTGGTGTGGTGTGGGAAGATAATGCAGAAATGATACAAATGCCCACAGGGACAAAGGCAAAATGATTTATGTTTAAAATAATTGTAACATACATTTTATAAAAGGCAGCTGGATTGCAAACCTGGATAGACTTTTCTTATTAAAAGTAAGGGTTCTGGTTTGATTTTGATGCTGGCATGAGGCTTTTCTGACAAGAAAACTGTGGACAAACATCAGCACCACCAGAAAAACTGAGAAACAACAGTTCTGTTGTACAGGGGTAAATGATTTCCTGAAATGTAGTATATGCAAGCTTTTTACTCAATGTAATTTTAAATAGTTTCCCCAAATAGTTCTTGCTTTCAAGTATTCAAAGRATGTGACAAACCTTCATGGAAAACTTTAATACTATTTTGTTCATAGGCATATATTTTCTCAGCTAACTGTACTACTGGTGAAAGCTGCCAGATTAGCACCCTTTGACACCAAAAGTCTTTATTTATTTGCCTAATAGGTAAAACATAATCAGTATTTCAGTATTTCAGTATTTCAGTTCCACAGGCTGAAAGGCCAGGCTGCTGTCCTGGAAAGACTTAGCCATAGAAAAGAAAAAAAGGGAACATCTATCTCTAAAGAGTAAACAACACTTGGTTTTAAAAACACATGAGAATCTGAAATAGACCACACAGCTGAGGGACATGAGAGTGCTTTTTCTTAAATGGGCTAGCTATTATGTAAGTATTTTAAATGAGATTGAGTGACTTCTTCAACAGYTGTGTATTATTTGTATGGTTTTTTCAACAGCAATAAAATTACAAATTATTTGATTATTTTTCAAGCCCCTGTTCATAAGTCATGGGGAGTGCTTTCAAACAAACTGCTGTTCACTGATGGAAATACCCTGCTTTAAATGCCTTAATGCATTTCAGGGTGGAGATCAGTGTGAATCAGATGGAGAAATACAAGAAAATGAGAAATTATAAAAGAGAACATTTGTTACACATTGATAAGGAAAAGAGAGCACAGAAAGAACATGAAATACGGACAATGATCAGCAGTAATGTAGATCCTGGATTTTGTCGCAAGTATGGTAACATATGCTATAATTGGAGGATCAAGAACAGTATATGACTTGGGGAGGCAGRAACTACTGGGCCTGAGAGGCAGAGTGAGTAAAGAGCAAAGAAATAAACTTGTTGCCATTCTTGGTGTCACAAGGAAGGCTTACAAAGGTGGAGGGAGATAATACAGTATTTCTCTCACTCAGAAATCTTGTACAAATCAGGTCGCCTTCTCTGTTTGACGTTCTGTCAACTTAGCAGAGAGATGGGCTTTCTCAAGAGGGAATTCAAATGAAGAAGGGAAAGGGTGGCCTACAAAACCTACTTCTCCACCTATGCACCTGCAGTATCTATTTTATAGGATATTTTAACACTTTTATATGTGACCTGGAGTGGTTCTGTATGGCTGGAGGATGAGAAACAACAGGAATAAAGGGAAACTGGCTTGATAGAAAGACAAATGCTTTTTGCCAGGAGGACAGTCAAGAACTAGAGCAAGTTACATAAAGATCTTGAGAAGTGTCCATCCTTAGAGATTTCTAAGACCTCACTAGACAGATCCCTGAAGAATTTGATCTGGTCTCATAGCTGACCCTGTTTTCAGCAGTAAGGTGAGCTAGAGAGCTCCTGAGGTCCCTTCTAGCCTAAATTATCCTATGATAGCCTGTCTTCAAAGCTCTGCTTCAAGAGGTTTTCAGACCTCTCTGTGGCTTACTCAGACATATATCCAAAAGGCTAAGTCTTTTATCATTCACCATATAGAGGTTTTTTAGAAACTGACTGTGTGATTAAACCTGAAGAGAATTAGTAAATCTATTCTTCTTCAGGGTGGCTTTTTCTCTGCAACTTCAAAATCTGCCTTTATTTTTGTCTTTATTTAAAGTCTTCTTAGAAATTAATTTTTCCTCTTTCATTTGTTTCTGCATGGCTTGCTTGTTTCCTTTCTTTCTGTATTTTCCTTTTGAATTTTTTTAAAAATATTAATTAATATCCTTCCTGCTTCTTGTCCCAAGAGTAATAGAAATTTTGGACTCTCAACAAAGAAGGCAAGAATGGTTCTGTTTTTACAGTTCAAATTATACTGGATGCATAAACAAAATAAGTATAGAGTTTATTCTGTTTTGGGGTTTTTTTTTTAGATAAGAGGGYGAAAAAAATACTTTTTCCCCCTAATTATATTAGTGTTTAGATAGAGGATCAGCATTTCTTCAGTCTGAAACACTTGAGCAAGCATAGACATTCTGTAGGACTTTTGTTTATGCAAAAGAAGAAAATCAGTTCCAGATTAAGGCATTTCTTTGTAGCTGTCTAGAGGAGATTTAAGTGCCTAGGCCCCTGTCACAACCCATACATTCAATGGAGCTGGAGTGTTGTTCAGTCAGCCAGTGTTAGAGAGCTGTTTTAGAATAAGCCAAGGCACTTCCTAGTTGCTCCTGAATGTATTGTTTAGATATTCCCAGACCATAAGTGATCCTGAGATGCCTTGCTCACACGTGGACACCGGTGCTGAGTATCACCCAAACTGACATGCTTCTGAAAACATTACATCAAGAGGAAATCTGATTCTTCTCTGGAAATTAAGGGCATGGTACAGTATTATAGTTAACTCAATAACTTTATTCCTAAATTATTAACTGATGGTCCATCTACTTCATTATGTATAAGATGATATATCTTCACAGACATGTTCATTTACCATCCAGAGGAATACAATTTTATTTTAAGTGTTTTTATTTTACACATTTTCTTATACACTGTTTTACACTATTTTTGTATAATAAGATACATGTACTTGTAYGAACTTTTGTTTTCCTAGGAGACCATGTGCACTAGTGTTGTCGAATGGTACTTTGTGCAATATAATTTGGCATTTTATATCCATTAAACCTGTTTGGATAGAGATCTTTGAACCAAGACAAAATATAGACTTGCAGGAGTGGAACTGTTAAGCAGTATGCGTGCTTAAGAGTTGTGGTTGTTTGGACAGTAGCTTCATGGACCTGACTCAGCTGGCTTTGGTATTACTTTCAATAATGGGGTGACTTAAATCAGGAATCATGCAGCGAGGTAAACCTGGGTTAAGTATCCCATTACCTGGAGCACTTACAGCTGTCTGTGGTATATCAAACAGAAAATGGWACCTAAGTAAGCCAAAATTACTGACCTACAGATGATACACAAGATAACGAACAGAAATAGACAAAGACCTATTAGATTATAAATTAGCTGTGGGAGGAGAAACACCCGTATTTTAGTGATTCCATAAATAAAGAAGTTCATGACTTGACTGCTGTGCTGTAACATTCCAATCTTATGATCAGTTTTAGAAGGATCTACTGTTTAGCCTTAAACATATTTTTCAGAGCAGCTGAAATGATGCCCAGTTTCTCAGGTCAGGTGACTTCAAATTCATGGTCTTCTAAAATTGTTCAATGGGATCCATGAAGACTCTGCTACCATCTCAACAGGTCCACAAACTACTCTGTCTAATGTGACAAAGAGTCACATTAGTAGTGGTAGTTAATCAAGTAATCCAAGGTAATACTAAGTTTGTGTACTAAGCTGGTACAGATTTGAAGCACATCTGTAAATTAGACTATTGCCAATTTCGAGTTCCATATATGGGTTATGTATATGTCTGCAGAAATAGAACCTATATAGGCTACTTGAACCATTTAGGAGAGCACCATACAAACGAGTGGGGTTTTTATCTCTCACAGCCCTGAAAGCAAACTGTAAAGTAAAAATAAATTAAAAATTACTACCACAGTATGGTGACAAAATATGATCTTCCAGCGAACCAGCCTGTTTTGTCCCTTGTCCTTGATCATCTGCCAGACCCTCCTGCCTGATCCATAGCTAAAGGCGTTTAACTGTAACATCACTAGTCTTAATTGTACCTGCACAGGGCAAACAAGGTCCATTAATGAGGGTGAGTTTTCAGGATGTGCAACTCAAAACTCAAATCTAACTCTAACATGGTGGGTAGCACGATAAGTCATATTCTCCACAGGGTATACCTGAGCCCTTTATTCAGAGTTCTCTTGCTATCTTTTGTTTTTGCATAGACAATAARCATTGGAAAATTGTCTTTAATCTCCACTTAAATGATTTCCAGGTGCTCACCGTGCACGCTGAAGCAAACATATTCTAGCTACCACCTCCATTATATAAATTCTCAGTCTACCCTATAGAGCTCAAACTTTCTGGCAGTAAATCAAACACTTAGTTTCCAAGATTGCCTAACACGGCCGGCAATCAGATAATACATTAACCTGTAATCCTTGTTTTATCACATATCAATATTTTCGACCTTAGATGTCATTCATCTCTACTAACCACAAAATATAAGACCTGTTAATTAATTTGTCTTCATGGTGTTTGGAATCCTGACCCAAAAAGAAACCTGCAAGAATGACTCTGCAGCCTTAAACAATAATGAATATATGTTCTTCTAAAGCACTTCAATACAGATTACTTTATACAGAGGTATTTTATACTTTTCCTTTTTAAACTATCTAGTCATATAACATTTTTTCACAGATGCTTTGACTCATTTAGTACAAAATATAAACCCATACTGGAGATAAATAAGGTTCATGAAGTAAAAGAGACTGCTGTCTATCATCTTAATAATTCCTTCAGTACAAAAGTTAAAAAACTGAGGAAAATTAATTAGGAATTGATTTTAGGAAAATGAAATTAGGAGCATCCAATTAACACCTCTAATCTGAGCAACTGAAAAGAATCCTGGAAAAAGGTATTCTATTTCTTTGCTTGGCATGGGTAGCTGAAACAGAACCTGTCCTTGGTGTTTAATCCCAGAATCAGGTGCACAAGCTGAAAGAGATGTTGAGGAAATATAGGGTTCTATGAAAGAAACTACAGCCTCATAGAGAACTTGATAAGGAAAGCAAGAGGGCTGTAAGGGGTAAAGGGTTGAGCAGTGTGCAGTACATAAGGCCTACACTAAAAAACTGGTGGTAAAAATATCTAAAATAGCTTAGAATCAGGTAAAGGTTGTGTATACCATGCAGAAAGGAAGTCTTAGGCACTTTGAATTAGGAATTGAGCTGTACTGTGTACTCACAAGAGAAGAAAATAAGATGCTCTGATCATTCTTTATTATTGCTTTCCTGTTCTGGAGTGCCTGACATATGCCTGCCTCTTTGTCACATAGACTGGTTGTAGTTCCAAAGTAATCTATAGCTTTCAATTCCCTGTGTGTAATTCCTGTTACAAATACAAGAACCCAAGCCTACATCAGCCTACATCAAAGTCTTAATTCAAGAAGTAAAGGAATAAAAAGAAGCACCTTTATTCAGCAAAGAGTGCCCACTGATTTGCAATCAAAGCTATTAAGTCTAGGCACGCCAGTACTTAAGTTAAATGGCACGTGGAAGTGACACCTGGGAACTGCAGTATTTAGTCACTAGGAATATGTGCTACACTTTTGTCTAAAGATCACACCAATTTTTTCAGAACTCAAAATCCTTCTGGATGTTTCTATTCATATTTGTGTGATACATTTAAATGAGTATAGAGTAAGTAGTATGGAAATGTTTTTTCCTAGTCCCAAAAACTGTGATTATCTAAACTGCCAGTGCTAGCGCAGTTGACCTTCCTTTTTGGTCTTCTTGCCCTCAGTTATTATAGAAATAACAGAAACATATTTTCACAGAATTTATTCATTTCAGCTTTTAATGGATACCACATTTGTCACTTCTCAAGAACAGAGACCCATGGCTAACTCTCAAATTATAATATTATAGAATAAATGTCATGTACGACTAAGACATGATTGCAGTTTGTTTGRATCATTTTGCATTCTATCATCAGCACACAAGACGGGCACATAATTCAGACACTGATGTAATAAATCTCACAACAAAATGAAAATTGCAGGGTTTATTCCTTATGCAATCTCCTGTAAGAGTAGGAATAATTATGAATTTTAGGAAAGAAAAAAAGTATTAAAAAAAAAGTTTTTATGGTGGGGTGGGGAAAACAAGTAACATATGATTAGGGCAGACGCAAACAGTCCATTTTATTTTAAAACTTTGATGAATGATGTTTTATAAAGAGCAGGTTTTTATTAAGAGCAGGAAAGGTTTTAAACAGTTGAAAGGTTGTAGGGATAAAAAGATATCCATTTGTCTGCAATTAAGAAGCCATAATGTATATCTGAATTACTATCACTTTTTAAAAAGAAAACAGAAATCATAATTAAATTGTTTGCAGATTGAATTTTCCAGGAATTAGATAGTTCACATTTGGATTAGAGGCAACTCAAGCCAATTGTGATATGTAAGGTTAGTTCTTGCCATGTAGCTTGTTTATGCTTTGTCACACACCTGTGGGTGTGGAGACCTTCAAATTTGTCGTTATGTTTTTCTTTTTTTAGCTCAAATAAGAGAAAAGGATTCTCCTGTGCTCAAAACAAAAACTTTTAATTTTTTGATAAATTAGATGCTTCACCAGCTCTTGATAATATGGATTTATGAAACAATTTAAAAACAATAATTCAGTTTAGAAAAGGTCAGGTAAATAGTTATGTCCAAACCAGTACATTACAATATTTCTGAGGAGCAACACTAACTGAACTGACAATCTTTGATTCTCATTCTGAAGGTTGTCAGGTGATATATGTTTATCCCTTTAGAGTGCTGGAGAAATCCCTCTAAGTGTTGAAATAAGTATTTATATATATACCTGTTTTTTTTAATCTTAAGGTTAGTAGATTTTCTTAAATGTGAAATGAAAAGGGGAAAAAGTCTTATGTCTCCCTGCCCCCAACATCCCTTCTGGTGACAGAGACAAAAAGCAGAGATCCCAAGCTGAGATAAGAACAATTTACTGGAAATAGCAATGAGATAAGAAAATGAACAGAAACGGCCACAATATTAATAACAAAATTATATTAAAAAGAGGGGCATTTACATGCAAAAAATGCTCACAAAGAACAAAATGGTAGACCCTCTGTGTGCCACCTTTTTCTTCCTGACCTTAAGCCATGCCCCCTTCCTTCTCAGAAGTGAGAGGAAGAGATATATCAAGGCCAGTTAGATGGTGTACATTAATTATAGCTCTATAGACTCTGTCCAGATTATGACGCAGGTGCGAACCTCAGTCTGTTCCTGGTCTCTCCAATGTTTATCCTGGTGATGTATGTGAAGTCTTTGTGACTCTCTTCTGGCTTACAACCAGATTTTTATTCATGTAAAAAACTATGTCTCAATGGAGGGGAGCACGATGAGAGAAGTTAAATGCAAAATTAGCATCACTGGGCTTGTCCTGCTAATCAAAGTTCATTTTTCTTTCATCTGGGTGATTTTCACAGTAATACATTTGATATGGTGATCAAAAAGGAAGCAGTTCAGATCCCTAAATCCAGAGTGGCAGAGTCAAGTGCCATGAGGTACCCGGTGCTGTGATGGACATATAGCCACCATAGAAATGATAACATATAGTGTTATATAGCAATGAATGGTGTTCAATTTAATTCATTGACTAACCTTACCCAAAATCAAGTCCCTTTGGGGCATACATTTTATTTCCCCATCATCCCACATTACCCACCCAGTGCATRCAGACTCTTGAGCAAAAAAAATTGCACAAATGGGCTTGCCTTTGCCTGAAGCAGGAATAACCCAGACAGTTTTCCCCAACTTTTTTTGAAATGCTCTACAGGATGTTTATTCCCTTCCACATGTATATAAAAGGTTTTATTGGGCAGGGCTGGTCCTATTGGCACATGCTGTAGTGATGACTAACTAGTTGGTTTTTGCTTACTGTGTATCCTCATGTTTGAAGGTCCCACCACCCACTGACCTCTGTGTAAGCTTTCAGTCTATTGTACTCTTTAAATTTTCCACAAACTGGTGAATCATAGGGGATCCATATATCCACAAATAAGACAGGAATATTTCTATGTTCTTTTACTTTGGAATAGAAGTGAGTTGAGCCTTGTACCCTTACAGGTACACTGAAACCATATCAAGAACTAAGATGTTCTCTTGAAAGTTAATTAAGCTTGTTTCTGATTTTGTATAAGAATACAATAGTGGTTGTTCTTAACAGGACACTCTGACAACAAAAATAAACTTCTGTCTCTTTTGGGGATTTGTACAAGAATAGGAAATACTAAGATGATAGAAACAGTATGCGTTAAATATGTGTCATTTGCCTAGAAAAAGTTTTTCCTTCCTTGGAATTGCTGCTAAGATAAAGTTTGGGTACAAACATCCATGCTGAATTTCACATTGACATGAAACAAAAAGAAAGAGAAAAAAAGAGTCAGCTTGTATATGTGTTCTGTTCTAGCCTAGTCTATTTTGAAAAGCATCTAGCCTTCTCAAAATGGCTAAAAGTCTTATCCTTTTTAAAGACACTCTAAATCATGCTTTAGTTGAGCTGAAGAAAAACAGAAACACATGAATGGCCAAAAGGGAAAATTCTTGAACAGTTTATTTTAAAAATGGTTATATTACTAGCAGTAGTGGTAGTATTAGATAGTGTGATCAATTAATGCCACTTGTCAAAATATACCTTAAGACTGTATAAATGTGTAAAGCACTAAGAGACCAGATTCAAAAGACCCTGTTCAAACAGAATGATCTAAATTAAAGTTGTTGCATTTCAGGAGGACACAGATCTCCTCATACATAACTCAAATTAGAGAGTTGGAATGTCTGAATAACAATGTTTTGTGCCAAGTTATTCATGCCTACCTTGCTTCTTGGCACCAAAAAAAAAAAAAAGTTTATTTTAGTATAGKAGTATTTGGCAAACTTGAATATGTTTGCACTTAGACCAAGGATCGACAGTACCTGTATTTTGTGTGCACATTTACAAATTCTGTGCTTCATGTGTACCTTTACCTACTAACATGAATTTTCTTTATTTATAAAGGTTTATTCTGTGTGGTTTTGAGGCTATGATAGCAAATTTACTTTTAAGCTTCATGTTATTTACAATTTTTGAAAGTCAAAAATATTATAATTTGGAGATTTTTAAATTTAAAATTCAAATTATAACTAAAAATGACRCTTAAAATATCTACTTAAAATCACTAGAAATATTTATTTTTGCATGCAGTTGTGATTGCTAAAAAGTAGCAATAAAAGTTGAAAAATTCACACACTTTCATAAACCAATTAAAAGAATAAAATCAGAAAGAGCACAATTTTTAGTAGAAAGTTGAGAATATCTAAAAAGTTTTGATATATTTGTGTATGAGATGACAAGGGAGTTACAAAAAGAGATTTTTTTGTTTTCTCTGCCTAAAACACAGCTTATGATTGACAGTGCCTTAGGRCATTTCTCTGTGTGTTTTCTGATTTTTATTTTATGCCTTGTGTGGAAAGAGACTATGACTGAAAATAGGTTTTTAATTTCTCATTTAATAGCCTTGGGTAGGAGACCATATAAACAATCTCTAACACATTACATATTGAAATAACTTTTAATAGCCATTTATCTATATATTGCTGCTTCACCGTATTTAGCTATCACCAATTGTGTTACTTGTTGGTACTGGAYGTTTTAAATTCTTCTCTCCTATTTTAAACCTTCTTTCATTTAGCCTTTTCTATTTCTAACTCCTTCCACCTTCCTTCCCCCCACCACATACACTCCTCCCTATGATCTCCCCATCTCGTTGCAATCGATAACGGATGTGTACTTCCATCTGTTCCGAAAGAACAGAGGCCAGACCAGATGTGACCTGTGATTTACCAAATGGGACGCAAACACAAGGAATGTTGTCTGCCATCTGTTGATGCAGAAACCAGTAGAGCTGGACTAGCATTTCAGCAGARCTCTCCCACTGAGAAACGGCAAAGGAAATTAATCTATTTCATTTTTTTCTCCTCTTCTGACCTGACAGCTCCTCTGCACGAAGCGTCTTGCAATGAAGCTGTAAGAGTTTACATCTAAATGGCTGTGCTCTAGGGAAAATACAAGAAGGCTTTCACAGCTTATGCTTTATATTTCTCCCAGAAACAGAAGTACAAAGATGATACTTCTCTCTACAGCAGACTGATACGTGAAGCTGCTCTCTGAAATGGATAGAGCAGAGACCCTGGTTTTCCTCCTTGTCCTCTCCCCTTCTTTTTAGTGCACATGAAAGGGTCCTGAGACTGCTGAAGGAAATGAAGCAGGTGTTAGTAACAGTTACCAAAACCGATCCTTGTCTCCACTTCATTCTACTTCCAAATTACCCCACCAAGAAACATCTGGTTTCTGTTCCAAAAGGGGAAATGCACAACATAGTGCAAGTGTGATCTTTGGTATATACTTATGCACTGACGCAATTTTTAATGTATGAGTTGAAAACACAAGGATGGTTTGAAATGATAGTTCAAGGCCCAAAAATTCAAAACATAGCTGACAGCAAATTGGGATGCAGAGCCGTTAATATGTGAGAACATTTTTAAATTTAGCATACTCGTGGTTTCTTTTGAATAGAACCTGACAATGCTATAATGGCCAGGAACACTTTCAGTGCTTTTCTATGGTTTATGTAAACTGAAGCACTATAAAGCCAGCAGAGATTTCTATCCACTTATTTTCTTATAGCTCGAGCAGAAGAGCAGTGGACTGAGTAATTCACTTCCAGGCATCAGCTTTCCACCTCCAAGAATGCAGTTTTATTATACTAAATATGTTATACTAAATAAGATATTCTCTGTCCAGGCTGCTATCTGAAATTTTTGGGTTAATATTTATAGTTTTGAATGTTGCAGCTAGAGGAAACTTAGGCTTTAAGATTCTTGAAGATAACTTTGCAATCCTGTGTGCAGACTGAGTCCAGCATTCCACCCTGATATGGCTATTCCTTTATCAGTATATTAACAGCTTTATAGATAGCAACTCTTAAACATTGCATTTGTTTGAAATAAGACGAAAAACCATATTCAGAAAAGACACAAAGGTCCAAGAATCCTGGCAACAATGTTTACGGCTTGCTTTTTTGTTTTTTTTGCTTCTTTTTCTTATTTTTTTGTCCCTGATGTTCCTCAAATGTCCCTAAGTGATTAGGCGGTCTAGAGCAAGTTCAGGTTTGATACTCAATTTTTCATCCACCCTGTTCAGGAGACATATATCAAAATGATTAACTTCCTCTTTGTACAGTGTAGAAGGGGAGATGTCAGGTAGGTGTGAGGGGGAAGCTAAGCAGCTTTCCTAAAACAGTGATGAGCCTTTTTCTAGGTATATTTTAAACTGCTCACCTGCACAATCTTCTGGGTTCTGTCTTGTCACTTATTTTGAATCTCTTTGGTTTCTCTGGGGTTTTTTGGGGGGAGTAGTGTTGTTTGTGTGTTTTGTTTTGTTTGTTACTTTTTAATTTTTTTTTTGTCTCTGACACTGAGAGCAGAATACCCAAAATACTGCATCAGAGAGAAATACTTTTGCCAAAAGATAAATCTACTTGCTTCTGCCTTATTTCTTTGTTGATAGGCAATGATCAGTCATTAGCAAGCAGACTGTCAAAGCAACTTCAGTAAAGACAAAATCCTTTCCAAATGAGAATTAATGGGGAAAAGAAAATGATCTTTTCATATTCTCAGCTCTCATAATATATGGCAATTTATCTCTAGGAAGGGCTGGGAATCAATTAAGCATGAATGATGGATAAGAAGGTGGAATGTGACCTTAACAAGTTGTCTTGTCTCTTGTCTTGATGTTTCCATCTGTTTTGCACAAAAAATGTTCTGATAATGTGGTAAGGAGGCAGATATGATTTCTGAGGGAACAGTCATTACAGGCCACTATCTTCCCAGGCCTGATAAGTTTAATCCAAGTTGCCTGGGAGGTAAGAAGTCATAAAATATTTTATCTGAGACAAGTGCAAAAATACTCATAAACTCAAAGGTTAATCACTGCACCGAAAGAACAGATGAAGGAGACAGGGCAGTTTTATGTGTCCCTATGTGATGTCCTTATTAATCATGGTGCCCCATTTTCTTTAAGTATGCCTCATGTATTTTCTTTTGAAAGCCAAATGGATAGACAGAGAAAAAAATAGAAGACTGTTACTATCCCATGTTAAACAGTTCTGCCTTTCTTGTATCACATATTCTAAGGATTGCATTACAGCAAAGATGCATTCTAATTCATTCAGTGACTGACCAAATATTCCCTTCAGATAAAAACCTAAACTTCCTCCTGTGTGAGTTGTTATGGATAAGAAATGAAATTTGAAAGACTACTGATTAAGAGACTGTGAGAAGATGGCTGGGGACCCTGTGGAAAGATGGCTGAGGGATAAAATTAGAGGAAACAGATTATATTCACATCCTAACAGAAGTTATAACGGTACAAAAATTACAGAGTAAAATTATCGAGTAAAAGGCAGCTACTATTTCCTGGATGGAATGCAGTTGGCATGCTTGAAAACTACTCCCCAAAACTGTGATTCCCCACACYTACAATCTCCAACCACAGCACCTGCTAAGGGTAATGGAGCAGAGGGTGGAGCAGAGTGGAGACTCCTCAGCCAGGTTCTGTTGAAATCCTTGCAGGGAGGGGAACTCAATGGCACTTTGCAGCTGAGAAACTTCATAACACCTGTCAGCCAAGGGAGACAGGAGGTGTCATGCTGCTGAGCCAACAGCTGTGGTGAAATCATTCTCCTTGGATGAACTTGGTTCATTATAGTCTAATTGTAATATTAACACACATGTCCAACCCAAAATTACCTGCCCCCAAGGTATGACCCCACTGGGCATGTGTTCTGTATTTTTTTGACTGTATCTTTAACAGTGAAATGAGAGAATTTTTCACCAATCAGAGACAAAGGTGTAAATCAGTGACTAAAGTCACTCATGATGCACCTAAGCATAGAGAAATAGCATAAAAATAGGTAGAGAATGGGGAGAAGTTAAGGAAGACTCCACTGTAACTGCTGGGATCAGTTGGCAGGCTGAAATTGTGTTCTCCATATGGACACCTGCCAGAGATGAACCACATATTACGCGTGCTGAATACTTTTAATGAGTATTAGAGCTTGTCTGTGCATTGCTCTGAATATGTTTTTGCAGTCAGATAATATCACTGACAATCCTCTGACCTTAATTCGTCACAATTTTATATTGATAGAGTGTTATTCTGTAAACTGTTGGAGTGAGTCCTTCACAAGTGCTGGCAGTCACTGGCAGTGGGCAACATTATCAAATAAAGTGAAAGACTCACTGAGGGGTCTCCCTTATGCTGTTGGTGTGTGTTCCTGACTAAGTCACCCTTCGATCCAGCAGGACCACTCTGTGAAGAGTCCTCCTAACAGGACTCTGACAGACTGATTGACACAAGGGTCTTGGCTTTCCAGGGGATTGACAAACAAATCAAACACTAAGGATTGAGGAAATATCCCCACACTAAGGATTGAGGAAATCTCCCCTTCTCATGTGACAGAGACACAGGAGTGCTCACTCTGAAAGGATATGATCTGTATGGTTGGCTATTAGTTGGGAGGGGGGGCTTCTGTATGATTCGGCTAATGGTAGAGGTTAAGGGTTCAAATTTGGACAGRTATCCAGTAACAAGGACATTTCTCATGGGGACTCTGGTGGCATCAATACTATTTAAAATCATCATTAGCAACTTGGACAGTAGCATAGACTGCATCCTCAGCAGTTTCATGGGTGACATTAAGATGAGCTCACACAGCTCAGCAAAAATGAATGTGTTGTTTCACCAGAGGCAGAGTTACTCCACGCAACAGTGCATGCTTGGGGCTGACTGGCAGGAAGGTAGTTTTGCATAAAGGACATAGTAGTCTAAGTAGACAAAAACTGTGCATAGATCAGCAATGTACCCTTGCACCAGTGAAGGCTAACCTCAAGAGTATAGCCAGTAGGTCAAAAGGAGTGTTTATTTCCTCTTCTTTGACACTTAGAGACCAAATTTAGAACATCATATAAAATTTTAGGGTTGTCACTACAAGTAAGACATTGACAGACTAGAACAAGTCAGTGGAAGGCCATCAAGACGTTTAAGGGATCAGAGCACCTGACACATAAATGRAATTTGTTCAGGCTGAAGAACAGATTTAGCAGAGATCTAATGTCTGTTTTCACTTGACTAACTGGAGGATAAAGAAAAGACTTTACTTGATGGTCTACAGCAAAAYCAAAAGAAGCAATGACCACATAATGCAATAAAGGAAATTCAGGCTACATAAAAGAAAACCAGAATATTTCTTCCTCATAAGTGTGCTAGCACACTGGTGCAGGCTGTTCAGAGAGGTTGGAGAAAGTCCATGTTTGGAGATCTTCACAACTTTACTGGAAAGACCCAATGCAACCTGATCTATTTTCATATGTTTGACTTAGCAGATAGTCCTGCTCTGACACAGTGGACTGGATGATTTCCACTATTTGAGGACTCCTTTCCATTCCCATTCTTCCTGTAAAATGATGTTCACAGCAGATCCCTATGTCTCTCTCCAACTGAAGTACAAGGCTTTTCTGGATTTTTTGGATCATAATGTAACTTTATTGAAACTATCATTTTAAGCTCTCAGACTAATAGTAAGTAGACTGTGCAATGTCAAAGACTTCCTGCAAATCTAAAGTGAATGTAAATAAAACACAAGGAAAGAAAAACAAAAAAAAGGATGATTTTATCTCACAGTGCAAGTGCGCTGAGAGGCAGACAGTATCTTCAACACAAGTTAAAACAAGAACTACTGTATTAAATATAATTCTTAGTTGAAGCTCTGAATGCCAAGACGATTTCTGAATTTGTAACCTCTTCTGGTTCTTCAAATGAGGACTTTGCTTGGATGTCTCACAAAAATAAGATCAAAATAAAAAGTTATGTCATGATTCTGAATTTCTACTTTTTAAAGACCTTGTTAAAAACGAGGTCCAACTACCTCTCTTTGCTTTTCTGCATCTCAGTATAATTCCTTCTGAAAAAAATTTGGTATCTACTCTCTGTAGCATTCATGATTTATCTAACACAAGTTCAGACTATTTTCTCCAACAGAACACACTTTTCACTTTCGTACTATGTAGTTACTGTAAACAGCCATAGGCTGTTTGAGAGGAAAGACATTCAGGATGATTTTGTATTTTAATATAAGCATTACAAATAGCTCAATACTTTTTTCTCTTTTATTTTTTCTTTTGAACTTAGTAATATTTTGCCCATGTGCTAGAAAACAATGTTATTTATGTTCCCCAATATGAGGAAAACATGAGACTAGGTCTCATTTTCAGCACTGGCCTGGAACAGGATTTGAGTTACAGCAGTTCATAAATGACTTCATCTATATTTTATGCTGCTACACTGAGTGGATCCAGCAACCTCTTTGGGGAAAGACTAGAAAATAGTCTCAAACGCATTACCTAGCTTATTACATTATGGGCTTTGTGGTTCAATGTCATAATAAGAAATTGAAAATACCCAATCAGAATGCTTTAATTTGCTTTATTTTTGAAGAAATAACCCACACTGTCAATTTTAAGAGTCAAATAATTATTTTTGGACTAAGAAGGCATAGAAAATGGTTCTCATAGAAACAGAAATTGGAAAATGAATTGATTGAAATGGAATTTGAGAGGTTTACTAAATATAACTGCCTGTTCCCATAATTTTTGGATTGAAAAGAAAGTATTGCTTTGTGTTTTTAATGTCAAGCGTATGCAGTTCTGACTGTTAGAAATTACAGATCTTCTTTTCCTATTAACAATAAATATCAGAAGACATATCTAAATAATTTTACACTTTTTTTCTCTACAAAACTTAATCAAAATTTTATTTTAACTGAAGGATCAAAACCTTAGAGAAATAAGAGCATTGTAATTCAGATTTTGATTAAAATGGAGGAAAAAAAAGAAATTTTGTACAGATCCTTCTTTGGGAGAAAAACAAAGTAAGAATTACTAAGCAAAGTTTAAAAAGAGAGGGCAAATATACTTAATACTGTATTACAAATCAATTATTTATAATGGTAACTGAAGTACAGTTGGACAGTGTAGCAGTGGATTCTCATCAGAAACGATCTGAAAGTGGATTTATAAAGGAAATTTTCAAATATCTTTCTGTTCTAAACTAACCACACCAACTACCTTTCTAGTAAACTGGAAGCGTTTCCAAGAGGTAATTACTCTGGTCTGTCTTGGGTGTTCATTCAAGATAACCTAACCTACCCTTGAGGCTTGAATGAATTTCCCTTTTGAGATCCATTTCTGGTTTTCTCTCTATTTGCTATAAAAGCAGCCTGGGTGACTATCAGGCTAGACAGACTAAATTATGTGAATGAGAACATATCTCATAACCTTTGAGACAGGAATATTACCCATAAAATTAAGGCTCTAAGTTCAACAGTGTATGAAGCAAAGATTTTATAAGWATCCAGATCCTATAGCCCAGTGTTCTTGATTCGGATTATGGGAGAAATGCCTTGTTCTTAACAGAATACAAATAATAAAATAATTATGAAATCAAAAATACAAATAYTGCAAGCAATAACTTTTTTAATAGAAAACTATGACCTCTTAAAATGAACAGATAAGTGAATGTAACTATTTAACAACTAATTTTGACTATAAAGAAATTATTTCACAGTTAATAATCATATTAATAGTTAAGTGTAAATTTCTCAGAGTCAGGGAGGTTTTCCAGATTTTTTTTCTTGCCAAAAATATTTCCTTTTTTCTAACATGTCACTTTGTGCTCATTATCCTCAAAGAAACAGGGAGTTGTAAGGTCCTGTCTCAAAAAATCTGCCCTGCAAATGTCAACAATGTTTATCCATAGAATGAAAAACCTATAATGCAATCATATTTTGTTTAGTCCCCCAAACACAGATAGCCTTGCAGCTAAAGTTCAGTTCAGTAAAATGTTTTCTTTAAGTAATGACATTTTTTGTTATTTTTTCAATCAACTGATCACCAATTCCCTCTTTTTTTCTTTTAATCTCTTATCTGTTACTGCAAACTTCCACTTAATGTCTTTCTRTTATCTAGTCAAAAAGATTATTGAAATACTGCCCTGCTGCCTGCCACTGATACTTGTCTCATGTATGCCATCAATCCTGTATAAACCAGTCTCTAAGATTCCTCTCCTTGACAAGTAAAAAAGATAGAGGAAGCCTGGTCCTACAAAGACAGCGTGGAGTACTACTGTCTTCATTCTTTTTGACTTTTATTTAATATTAACTCTTAAATTACACGTTAAATCATAGAATCATGGAATAGTTTAGGCTGAAAGGGACTTTTAATGGTCATCTAGTCCAACCCTCCTCCAATAAGCAGGGACATTTCAACTAGACCAGGTTGCTCAGAGCACTGTCCAAGCTGACCTTGAATGCCAGGGAT
This sequence comes from Parotia lawesii, assembly GCA_003713295.1. NCBI lineage: Eukaryota > Metazoa > Chordata > Aves > Passeriformes > Paradisaeidae > Parotia > Parotia lawesii. Next base: position 2,733,098 of record RAHM01000062.1, read on the forward strand.
CGGACACCCACCACCTCTCTGGGCAACCTGTGCCACTGTTTCACCATGATGATAYGGCCAGTGTACTTTGGGGGTCCATTCTGATGAATATACATATCTCACCTATCACCTCATTTCACCTCTTTTCAACACTCACTATTCTTCCTTTCATGGCTGCTTCATTTGCAGCCTCCACACAGTCTAGATTTTGCACCTTCTATCATGACATAGATGATATTTGGAATGATTGTTAAGTTAATTTCCGTAAAACTCCAGCTTTTCTATCACTTCAGAATCTCCAGATCACCCAGCTGCTCAATGAAATACCCAGCAGTCAAGTGGATGTTCTGGTGGTTTGTTTTGTCTTACACCACTATTATCTTTTTTTTCTTTTTGGTGTGTGTGTGAGTTGATAATTAAATCTATAATATTTAAACCTTTAAAGTAAGACCCATTGCTTCTTTTCAATAAGAATATTGAGTTGTTGATAATGGAACAGAATTTCAGCTGCTGGCCACAATGCAATCTCAAATTATAGGTATCAGAATTCATATTTGTGGTTTACAATATTTGTGTTTGTTCCCATTTGAGCTGCAAAAGGAGAAATGGGCACATTAAGCATTCAACCATCTCTGAAATTCCTTCAAAGCATAATTTCTAATACTTGGGACACAAAATTAATAACCTAAATAAGTTTAATTTGGAAATACAATATAGCCTTCATAGATAAAATATTTCAAAGTTCAGCTGAATTAGTAAGTCCCACTTTTAGTAATGAGAAAGTAAATAAACGTTGCCTTTCAGATTCTGAAGCAATTTACAGTAATGTACATATAACACCTGGGTTTAATTCACGAGTGCTGGGATGCTGAGTGATGCTTCCTACATCTTTCAAGCTGTGGTCATAACACTTCCCATATTCCAACACCTTGTTACCACATTTTTCCTAACATAGAATTGATCAAGATTTGAGATGTTAAACAGATATTCTTTTTGACCTCTGACCAGAAATACAAAACTACCTACAAGGAGTTAGAGCACTTCATTTCTCCACAGCAGATTACCCAAGGTTTTCTGAGATTTAGATACCTGCAAGGCTTTTTAGCTATAAAACCACCCCCAGTGCTATAGCTCATTTAATAAGAAATAATATTTTCAAAATGCCTACAAGCTGAAGATCTAAATTCTCACTCATATGTATTAGGTGGGAAATTCTTTCAGTATATTTTATTGTCCTGGTCTCGAAAGTGCATTTTCCTGGTGGTAGAGAATGCAAACTTGTTGTTAAGCACCACAGGTGTTAACTGTGACTCTGACTGTAAATGATGCCAAGCACTACAGCTATTATACTTTTTAATGAATTAAAATCTGCCATTTTTTATCAACCCACTCCATAATTTTCAAGCAGGTCAAGTAAAGGCAGATGCTGAAGAAATAGAGATTTAAGGGCTATCTGTACCTTACTTTCTAAGTGTTATTTTATCTGTTTCTTTTGGCTATGACTCGGCAACAGAAGAAGTGACTTGTTGGTCAAGCAGCTATGAGAATTTGGGTATTCCACTCTCACTAGTCCTTGACTGTTTATACTTATACCTAGAGTATGTAAGATTGAAGCACATATAAAAACTACAGAATTGTTTTCTTCCTGTACTCATGACTTCATTTGGAAGAATTTCTTAGGTTTCATGCCTTTCAAGTACCCTTTCTTCTCCATTCCTCCTATAAATTTTTTTCCCATCTAACTTTCCTACATGGATAGTACTGTCTTGTTCCTATTTTAGACATTAAGCTGTCAGCAATGAACTGAAGCAAGGTATTTTGGTTCCTGGGATAGGTAGTCAAGTCGTTCTTCTTATTGCATGGGAGATGTTGCTACAGAGTGCAATCAAACAGAGCATAGCTTGCTTGGGAGTGTGAGATATCTAGTCAATGGTTTGTTCCAAGGACATGGAAGAAGCCTTATTTGGAGTCTGTCTTTTTTTCCTTTCCTTTTCCTTTCCCAGTGCAGTTTAATGTGCAAGCATTAATTTGTGGTATAGAGGTATCAAATAAGAAAAGTTATTTTCCTCCGCAGCTCATGATAAAACCTATCTCTTTCTATTTCTAAACCCACTAGTTTAGGACTCACTCCAGCAGTTTACAGAATAACACTCTATCAATACAAAACYGTGATGGGTAAAGGTTAGAGGATTGTCAGTGATAGTATCTGACTGCAAAAACATATTCAGAGCAATACAGAGACAAGCTCTAATACTCATTAAAAGTGTTCAGCAGGCATAATGTGTGGCTCGTCTCCGGTAGGTGTCCATAYGGAGAACACAGTTTCAGCCTGCCAACTGATCCCAGCAATTACAGTGGAGTCTTCCTTAACTTCTCCCCATTCTCTACCTGTTTTTATGCTATTTCTCTATGCTTAGGTGCATAAGCATTTCTATACAACTTGCACTGGTCCTGACATAGTTTTCATACTTCAATTTTCTAAGTAATATATCTTAAAATATCTCCAATTACATGAAATATAATGTACATATATGAACACATTAAAACATAGAGGATTCATTTTCATGTGTATATTTCTTATTTCATAGGATGTATTTTTTCTTAGAATTAGCTGACGCCTGTTATCTGAAGAGGCGAAATCCAGTCTACCACCATTTATTATTAATAGATATTTCTGATTAAAGTCTGGAGTTGTTTTAAGACAACATTTTTTTGTCAGAATAAAATGTGGGGAAAATCATGACTTCTCCTTTAAGTTTAGGTTTTTACCGTCCAGAGAAGACAGCAGCTAAATCATTAAAATACAGACACCTCTGTAACACCTTTCACAAGTGCTTTCCTCCCCCATGTGCACAGTATTTTCTTGCAGTTGAAACAAATGATAGTAAAGTTTTCTAAAAATCCTGCATGGAGAATCACAGGATGAGCCCCCTGATGGACAGAAAGGAGGACAGTAACAAAAAGGACAAAAGGATTCAGTTAGGACTTTTTTGCTTCAATATTCACATATCAGGCAGGCAATCAATAATCTACARTGTCTACAGGACAACAAATTCCAACATGAAGTCTCAGTTTCAGCAGTCTGAGGCAGCTGAATAAAGCTACAAAAACTGCCTGTGAAACAGTAAAATTTTATGCAGCACAGAGTTCTCATAAAGTAAGATTCTTGTGAAAAGAAAAAAATATAACTCGAAGATTCTGTGTTTTGGCTTTGTTTCTTTTAGTTTGAGGGCTGTTTCTAGGATGAAATTCAAATTGGAAGTGCTTTTAAACCACCAAATCAATTGCATTTAGGTATTTAGTTTTCCAAGGAAGCTCTGGTTAGGGCATGTTTCAGCCAAAACACTGTTTAAGACAGGAATACAACAGCACTGAAAACAGCCAAAATATCTGTCTCAGTAGTGAAATTCTTCCAAACTAGTGCACATATCCCTGTCAATGCCTGCTTAAATAAAGTGTTGCTAGCTATTTCCTGTTATCTGTAAGAGGATTCTTGCTCCTTCTGTCAATGTGCAAAACCTCTTGAAGCACCTGCAAATACTACCATGTCCTTGCTCGTATTGTATCATTCATCTTGCCCACAATGGTGTCATTGTGACAAAACAGGCAAGGAGTGGAAAGCAAGACCCGCCCTTCTGCCCCAGAACTCCTTCAAAGTATATGGTACATCTCAAACTTCGGGAAATATGGATAGGCATTCCTGTGCTCCCTGAAACACTCACAGATTTTTTGCCTATAAACAGTAACAAAAAATTCCCATCTCATGAGGGCATGTTAGGCAGTCAGTACCAGCTGAACTGTAGTGGTTATTGTAAGAACATTGGAAAGGGGCTAATTGGTACCTTTCTTATAGGCCTCACCAGGAAAGCCAAGAGAAAGGAATTCACCAGTCCAACGCAGGAAGAAATCTAGGGCTACACAAAAGGAAAAACACTGAGAAACCCCTGGAATTGCACTTTAATAAGAATGATGCTATTTTTGATTTTAGACTTTGTATACAATTTAAAGCCTATCTGTGTTAGAAATTAGGCTTTATATTTAAAGCTACATAAGGCACTATTGAAAGCACTTTTTAAAAGTGGCATGTTGGAAAAAAGAAAACCCAACTAAAAAGCTTTAAATAGCTAACATTACATGATTTTTTTGTTAATATTTACTGCCATAGAAGTATACATCTCCCTTTTAATCTAGTCAGCRAAAGAAATATGTATGCTCTTATATATACCTTATATAAGAAGTATATATGGTATTTAAGTGCATACAATTTCCTAAAAGAAAAAGTAGGAATTATATTCTCAAATCCATATTTCTATTATTTAGATGTCATGATCTTCACATGTGTTGAGCATTCAAAACTATTCATTAAAAGGAATCACAAATGGTCTGCAAATTTCAAGTCTAGTTATTAATTCAGCATTACCACTTATGATTTGAGAGCCAATTATTTTCTTTCTGCTACTTATAAGACAGATCATATTGGTAGTAGGCAAAACTAATGACAGCATAAATATTAAAAAGATTTGGTTTATGCCATCACTATATTTATAAGCAACAAAAAAGTGTTCTATGGAAACATGTTCCAGGAGTCCCTCCAGGGAGCAGGAGGGAAGAGTGTGGCAATATGCAAAACCAAACACCTGCAAGATCTATCCATGCCTAGAGTTGGAGATAGATATTTTTATGTGCTTTTCCCTTTTCAGTCAAATTACCCAGAATTTTCATAATCCAACTGGTAGTTTTTTAGTAGACTTATTAATTAAGTCTGTATTAATTAGCTTCATCACAGTCTGACTGTGAAACAATTTTCCTTTTACTTCATCTAAGCAAAGTCACTAATAATACATTCAAATCTCTTTTCTCCTCATATTTTTTTTGCCTGGAAAATATAAATGTTGACTCTCACTAATATTTTTTCCTATTTTTTTCTATTTTAGAATAACCTTTTTTCTTTCCCACAATGAGCCTGTCTTATCTAAAGAGAATGTAAAGTCCTCTTCTAGTGCTCACAATTTAAACTGATTTTCTAGAGAATTTTATAACAAACATTGATGAAGATTTCTGATGATCTACAGTGCTCGTAGCTAGTTTAGGTTTTGGGAGTTGGAAGCTTCAGCTTTTGCTTGAAGAGTTACACAGTTAAAAATCTTCAGTTCACCTGAGATCAAGGGACTGTTTCTTTTTCTATTAAGACTTCATTATTAAAACCACTTTATGTAAGTGCCTAGCATGAGGTCCTAAAATGATTTTGTAAACATCATATATACTTATTTAGACAGAAGGGGTATATTTATTTTCTTTGCTTAAACAGCTCAAACACTGTTTACTTGTGATATATTTTTTAAGGAGAGTGGAAAAGTAGTTAAATGATATTAGTAAAGCATTCTGAAGTACTACAGGGTCATTTATATATATAAGTATTTTTATACATCATTCAAGTGCTAAACTAGCCATGTGTAGATCATTGTGTAGGTTGCCCTGATTTTTCCAGTCTGTAAAATTGCAGAGGAAAAATAGTGCCAGTCAAGGTTCTGGGGCAAAACAACATTGGATAGAACAGTAAGAATTGCAGTCAAACTTAGTGGTAGCAGTGCAGCCTGTTTGGCAGTACACTGCAACTAGAATGTTTCACCTGAAAACTTCTTCAATAAGGAAATGTTTTAAGATACTCAATAGCCATGTAGAAAAAAACTATCAGCTTTCCTTTAGATTAAAATAAAACTCACAAATACTAAGACCAATATTCTGTAATGCTAACACAGAGTCCTCCATTCCCTACTCTAAGTCAAATTCAAGACTCTGATGGATGGATACCTGCTGCATTAAGAAACTTTTAAAAAATTTTAAAGAGGACAAACGTCTTGTGTATTTATAGCCAGTGATGCACAGTTACCTCTTTTCATGCTAAAATCTACAAAGACCTTATAGATAGCCATGGTCAAGTTTTCCCTTGTTCCTGACGTCATCTATCATGTCAGTCCAGGATAGCTTGACTATTGGCTGTGACATGCTAGGGAGCTGTGGAAGCAGCAACACAACCAAGCTTTGGCCCCAGCTCAATGTCTCGAGTCTTCAAAAGGATCAGGGTATTTTTTTTTCTGAGTACCAGCTTTTCTTGTTTCAGTTGCTAATTGGCAAAATACTAGTTATACTGATCTTGCTATATTCCTTATCTGGTCAAGGATCAATAAATACCACACATCTTACAAGAAAGAATGATGAGCTTTCAGACAGGAAATTAATATAAGAAATGTAAAATTTATTTTATCCAAAACTGAGTTTGAATTTTACCTCATAACAGTATAAGTCCAGTATAGACCATTGAGAATGAGCAAAGCATCCTTATAATCACGGAGAAGAAGCTTGGCTTTAAGAATGTTGGACATAGAAACTGAGACAAATATAGTCTGCCAGTTTTGATCTGTTTTGCAGACTCTGAGCAACTTAGCACTATCATCTATAAAATGTTGTTCAGTCTTCTGATTTATTTTTAAAGGGTAACTGGAATCAGCTTAGCTTGTGTAGAAACCTTGGCCAAAGTGAGAATTTTAGTATTAGTAGTACTTTTAGGCATGAAACTGGTGTTCTACAACCATGATGCTTTGTTCTTTCTGCTTTCTTATTTGATTCATTGTCACTTGATTATTTCAGGAGCAGAATATATCTGATATTAACTATCAGATAAAATAATGTTTAATTAAAAAAAAATAATTAATTTTCTGCTCATTTGAAGATTGCAAAATKTATAACTTAGTTGCCAGTTGTAATTACACAGTTAAAATCAGAAAAGAAAAGTTTGCCCTTTCTTCAAAATAATGGCTATTACTTGAGCATGGAAGACTTTCATTGCCATAATAAGAGGCCTGTGACAGGTTATGTGATGCTTTACCTTGTGCTAAAGTCACATCAGATGACACTTTACCGTGCCTTAATTATGCCTCCCCTGATAGGGAAGAATTTCCAGAGCCCTTGCCTGGGCTCTGTAGACAAACTCATGACCTTTCCATGCTTCTGGCTTTCAGATAGTTGTTAATATATTAAGTCTTATCAAAAGGAGCTGGCTCACGAGCATGACTCCCAGTAGAGAATGTGAGAGAAAAGGCGAGTTATCAAAATTACACCGTTCTTTTAAAGGTAAATTACCCAATGAAAACCCAACACGAAAGATATTTTTACTTTTTTACCAGTGTTCAATAAATCTTTCTGTCACATGAAAGGAACTGCGGARTTTTTCGCCCAATGCTCTCAATCCACTTTTGCCACAGAACATGGAGTAKTTGAAGAAGAAGAAGGTCTGGAGAACAACAAAAACCATCCATTTTGAAGTTTTTTCTTTTTATCTATTTACTATATTAACAAACCCAACACCTCTAAATTTTCACCCTGTGACAATCTTACATAATGTTCTATCACCTAATTCACACCAGTGTAGATTCTGCTTCTTCCCAGAGGGTAGGTAATTTTCTCCATGGACGAAGGTCAAAGACAGGGTTGTCCAGGGGGGTAGAACTCTTCAAAACAGGCAGAGAAATATTCCTTGCACTTTGGACTCCCACAATCAGATGAGAGGAAACTCACTGTTCAAAGGAATTTTTATTCAAATTACTGTTGGATTTCATTGCTTTAAAACTTTCATGCAGGTTTTCTTCCAATTTTTCCTTCAATTAAGCATTACAGCACAGTAAGAAATGTTACCAGGTCAATATTTTACTTTTTCATGATAGAGTTTGTATTGAATAGGTCCAAACTGAACAACCTGTGTCCAGCTCTCTTGGATCACCTTTTCAGACTAAACCACTTGAATCTACTAATCCCAGCTCAGCTATATGATTCCAAATAATTCCCATTCAAATTGACAGTCTTTCCAAGAAAGACAAATTGAAAACAATTGGCTCAGGAAGTGTACAAAGCATATGTTTACAGTATTTTTGCCCATTTACTCAAATTGAGGGAGCCAAGTGGCACAGAAGGTTGAAACTGAACAAAAATTGCTTTAGCTATGCATGGTTAGAAGATGAGTAGCCAGTTCATCAACTCACTGGGGCATGCAAAATTCATTTCAATTATACCTTTAATGCCAGGAGAAGTCTGTGTCACTTTTCTTTTGCTTCATTTGCTGCTACAATGATTTTGTTAATCTATCCTATGTAAAGGAAGTTTATTGTAATAATTTGTGCAGGATCCTGAAAAGGGGTTTTAAAGGCAAAGACAATTTTGACTTGATGATGGAGATGACAATGACTTTTATAACAAATCTAAATTCTGTTAAAAGTTGCTAGATCTAGTGGACCTCAGGGCCCAAGAAATTTTTCCTCTCCAGCCTGCTCTCACTGGTTTTGGTGCTCTCTTAGAGCCGGTGATGCCTCCTCAGCCCAATAGATGGAAAGCTGCTCCACTTCTGTGCCCTCAGGGCCACCCGGTAGCAATGTTGGGAAGCTACTCCATACATGCACAGTGAAATAAATACTGGGGCACATGCATACGTGCACACACACACATAGAGTACTTATAAACAGCCACACAGATCCACCCAGATGGAGATCAATGCCTGGTCCATGATGCTGTGATGATTCTTTGCCTTTTCTTTTAAACCCTTTTTATACCTTTCTACAACTTCTGTATTATTTAGTGCTTTTTGCCTACATTCTTGGGCTTGTTGGTTCAGCTAGGAGACTCAACATTTTAGAGGCTTCGTAGCTAGGGATCAATACACCCCAGACCTCAAGGTTCTCTCCAGAACACATTTTGTAAAGTAAGATAGAACCATCCAGGGGAAGGTTCCTTGGGGAGGGGGCTCATTTGATACTCTCATTGGGGAATTTTTGATAGATATGCTAATTAGTAAGACCTATAATGTTACACCAGATTTTTTGTGGGTGTGCATTGCTGTGTGCATTGAGGTGCATGTGACCTGGATGTAGCGCACCTAAGGATCCTTAAAATAAATACCAAGGTAAAATCCCCTTTTCCCCTTCTAACCATGTTTGATTCTTGATTTTAAGACCAGGAAAAGGCATCATCCACATGAGCACAAACAGAACTGACATAAACATGYACAACACAGATTTCCCAGTCCAGCTCTTTATCTCCTGCTGGTCAGAATTATGAATAAATGGAGTCAGTGGAATATGCATAAAGAGCACTAGTRTCTTCTATAGCTGGATCCCTAGCTGTTGGTTTCCTCCAGCTGCTGCTCCACAGACCTTCACGCCCTTTATAATAATTGTCCTACTTCAACAGCTGGCATGCAGACCACTTGTTGCACAAGGGGCATTGAGACCAATTGATATTCACGAAGATTTACTAGAAGGATCTGTRTAGCTGCTGGCATACATCAACTCCAATAGTGAAATTTATGTTTGTGGAAGAACAAAACAAAGATGATTATAACAGAGACAAAGACAGAAGGGAAGAGAGAAAGGGAAAATTCTCCAAGCAGCTAGACGAGAGTCCCACATGTGTCTTCCTCTGGGAGAGGTTATCTACTGTGTATCAGCTGGTGGTGGCAGTGAAGATGATGATCCTCACTTTCCATGATTTTCCAGTAGTACTATACAGTTTTCTTTGGAACCTGAGAGAATTCCCTGCTGATTGATCCAGATTCCGGCMCTGGTTGAAACGTGTTAATTGGTGTTGCACATTGATTGGAAGTTAAGAGTCTGCATACACGTATTGTTGTATTCTATTTATCAACCATTTAAATTACTACAATCTACTTTGTTGTGCACAGGCCTAATTCTCTCCATGGTAAAGCTAAATTTGCCAAGATAAGATATAAAGAAAAGATGGAAAGAGATGTGATTCTAATGCCAATGCTAGCATTGACCGGTTGAGAACCTATCATAGCCAGAGTTTTAGGGTTTTGCAGGTGCAAGACCCCAAACTAGCCTGAAATTCTTTAGTAGATCATTAAACACACACTTATGTGGAGCAAAGAGAACACTTATGTGGAAAATCATCAGTTACAGAGTTTAAAAAGTAAGAACAAATTGAGGTGATCAGGACCAGGGGTCAGTCAGACAAGCACACTGACCAGCAACCTGCTTACACATCACTGTTTTTTTATTGCCTTTTGCCTCTTTTTTCTGACACATATTCCTCACTTTTGCAGCTTGATCACCCCCCTGCCATTAGCCCTTCCCTAAATATCCTGTAAATTTTATATGATCCTAAAATTCACTTCTTCCTGGATCTCATAATAAATCTTATTCGCATTTCRGCAATAATTTCCCTTTGGTTTGTGTGGCCTTCTGACTCCATTTTATCTAATTGATGCACCTTGGTAACACTAGGGACAATTGGTGTCCTTTGATACTCTTTGAGTAGCTGGTTTGGCTTGCTCTGTTTCACTGTTTCCTGCACCAATTAAGTTTTTTTTTCTGATTCTCACCAAGCTCTGTGAGTTTAATGTTGTTGCCTTTCAATTAGATAACCTATTTATGTCTAAGAAAGATTTGATCAAAAGTTAGTCAGATAAGTCCATACTTGAGATAATATATTGTGTGGAAAGGCTATAATCTGTGGAATAAAAAACTAAAACAACAACTCCCTCCCACGAAACAATACATCAAAAAACAAAACAAACAAACAAATGACAAAACCAAAACCAAGCAAAAAAGAAAGATATATTAGGAGAACACAGGGTTCATAGAAGTGCTAGTGCTTATATATTCTCTATATTCAGAAGCAGCCTTACTGCAAAAACTTGCTGACCACGCAAATTAGCGTTCTACCAGATGTGTGACAATCCAGCTTGGTAAAACTATTGTTGGAAACTTGAGAAGTAAGGCAGAGTTGAAAGGGCCCTGGCTCTTTGTTTCCTAGACTGGATGTTTTCTTGTATGTAATCTGTTCACTCTTTCACATGTCATACATTCCATACTGGAAAGAAAGCCTCACAGAATCCAACTTAAAAGTTCATCCTGTGCACCATTTCAGTGTCACTGGCAGTGACAGCTTGTTTAATGCACAGCTGCAGTCCCATCACTTTCCTATATTGTTTTTCCAATAACATTGTATAAGTATCAACAGAATAGCATAAATGTCTGAAAAAATTGGCAGGTGTACATATGTGGAGAACTAAAATGTAGAAAAGCTTGTGTGGACTTCAACAAGCACTAAACTTGATAACTGCTATGGTAAATATAAATTCAAAGCATTAGAAGCGACAATATTATCTTAAAGTAATAAGATTATAAAGCAGAATTTGATTTTGCTTTTCTTTCCCCATAAATTACAAATAAAATTTTCAGCTATTTTTTTCCTCCGAAAACATTTTTCTTTTGACAATAAATGAATGAGGAAAAAAATTAAATATGAGCTTTTCACATAATAATCTGAGACTTCAGCTGCAGTGTTAGAACAGATACTAATGTATTTCCAATTGGCTCATGCTAATTGGCAATGTAATGGAGAAATAGCTTAAATGTTTAATGTCTTTCCTTTATCAAACAGTTGGATTCATGGACATTATTGAAATAGGTAGGAAACACATAAAAACCACTGTTTTGGTATTTGTAAATTAGGTCTTCACAAATCAACAGGGTGGGTCCACCTGATACTGAAAATGTTGTAATTCTCATTTCAGGCTTACTCATTGGACAGGTTAGATGGTCATTATATTTTATCATTTGATAGTCTGGGACTGCTGATTTTTAACACTTTGGGTTTTTATCAAGTTAGTCACAAATTATGCCTTCTCCTGACCTAATGAATACATTGATATTCATATATTTCCATACCAAAACCAAATGAACTTGGAAATGTGCCTCATGTTCCAGAGGACAAGAAAAGTACTTCAAAGATTTGGAGTGGATTTGTATAAATCAGATATTGGCAAATGTTCATTTATTTAGAAGATTTGTTTCCTCAGTTATTCTGTTAGTTTGGATTCAGCTTTAACCTCTTTGGTGTCTTCTTCAGGGAAATCTGGTTGGTGACATAAAACATACAGAGAGCAGTGACAACTCAGGCTGAAGGGAGCAAGGCTGCTCCCACAGGACTTGACACTGTACTTGGCACAGAAACAGTGGGAATTACAGAAGTCAGAGTACTTCAGTGCTTTTCTGCATGGTTAACTATACTTGCTCTGTGAATCTTTAGGGAAGTGCCTGATAGTCTTAAAGCACACATTAATGGATCTTAAATGTCCCAGAAAATGTTACCTTTTGAATCCCAGAAGACCATCTCTGCTGCTGAACTCTGTTGAGTCTCAAGTTTTTCCAAGACTGCACACATGAATGTTCAAAAGAGCAGAGGAGGAGGGAGGGAGGAGAGGTGTCAAATATCTTTGTGAATCTGTGAAGTACTAGCTCTAAGGATTTGGTTTGTTTTTCTGTTTCAGACACTCAATCATATGGAGCTCTTCTACTTTGTTAATACCGCCATGCCATTGCATTGAGATAACATTTGGTGGAACCCAAAATGTTGTCTCAAGAATGATATCCCACACAGAGTAAAACTGAAAATCTTCTTTACATGATGCCTTGTATTTGGCATTGCTGAGTCTGCACCTCGATTACTATGTCCAGGTCTGGGCCTCTCACTGCAAGAAATACATTGAAGTGCTGGAGCATGTCCAGAGAAGGGCAACGAAGATTTGAGGGGTCTGGAGTGCAAGTCCTGTGAGGAGTGGCTGAGGGAGCTGGGGTTGTTTACCCTGGAGGAAAGGAGGCTCAGGAGGGGCCTTAGCTCTCTCTACAATTACCTGAAAGGAGGCTGCAGCCGGGTGAGGGTCAGTCTCTTCTCCTAGGCAACTAGCAACAGGGCAAGAGGAAATGGCCTCAAGCTGCACCAGGGGAGGTTCAGGCTGGACATCAGGATGAATTTCCTCACTGTACAGGAGGCTAAATATTGGAACAGGCTGTTCGGGGAAGTATTTGAATCACCATCCCTGAAAGTGTTCAAGAAATGACTGGATGTGGCATTTAGTGTTCTGTCAAAGGTGGTGTTCAGTCAAAAAATTGAGCTCAATGATCTTGGAGGTCTTTTCCAACCTTAATGATTCTATGGTTCTATACTTGTGAAAGTGTCACAGTAAAAAACTACAGAACTGATCACTGGCAAGATAACTGCAGATAATTATAGAAACTATGCTTTAAAGAATCATATTTATGTGTTGATATTAAGTGTTTAGCAGCAGCACATTGGTATTTTTCAATTGTACTTTACAGTGYTGAGTTTACCAGATGTCTCAGATTATACCAAGTTTCAGATTTTACTGCAGAGCAAATAATAATGATAATGGGTGGCAGCGACAGCAGTGACCAAAATCTAGAACTTCAATTTCTAGTCTGTAGGAAAATCTACTAGCTCAAAATTCCTGTCATAAAAAGTGAGAAAAAAATATTAGAACTTCAGGTCTGAAAGCAAATCTTTGAGTTTCAAAATGTTTTGAAAAAACACTATGGTCAAGATCAAAACTAATTAACATTATAAGCGCTGAAACCACAACACTAGGAAACTTGTATACCAAAAAAATATTTTGGCAATCCACATATTTCCATTAAATATTTCAGATTTGCTAAAGTGATTATTTCAGAAAATCATAGTTTTAACACTCCAATTTTTTTACTCCATCAGTCTTAGCTTGTCTTCAGGACCAAATCCTTGTCATGATTTCCATGCCACTCCACTAATTTATGCTTTGAAAACCTTGGATGAGGTGTGTTATTGAAGTAATGGGATTTTTAACATTAGTGGTGCATAAAATATGAATGCATACAGAACCCCTGCTGGAGTGGCTGTTTGTGTAAAAAAGCTCCAATATGTCTTAGTGAGTAAAGAAGTAATGTTACGTTATATTTAACGAGGCATTCACCCTGTTATACTTACTATCAAAGGCAGAGTTCATAAAAATAAAGACGACACATTAATTCAATTGCAATGGGACTGGCAGGCCYTGAGTACATACTTCAGTGCACTTACTTTTATATCGGTCTTAGCTTTCTGTATATTGTACTTTGAAACCTCTTATGAATCTGCACAAATTCACTGCAGATTGTTGCATGGGGAAAGTTTTATTTTGTGCAGTTTTATAGAGTTGCTATTTTCGTTCTCGAAATATTGGTAGCTTTCATGACCTAAAAACACTGAAATTGGATGTATACCATATTTGCACTTGAAAGAAAACCATGAAATCTATGTCATAGGATTCCTTTATACAGAATATGTGGAAACCAACCCACAAGTGCAAATAAATCCTACTCTGACTGGTCTTCAAAGTATAGGTTTTTTTGCAGACCATAACTACAACCTTGGAATTGTGCTGATTAATAATCTCTCTAGAAACTTCAAAATCTACAATGAATAAGAGTTTGACAACACAGGCCAAGTTGAGTTTCCACTTTAGAAAGTGTCCTAAATGAGTGGATCTGATGACCATATTAAGAAATTATTTTTAAAAATTATTWAAAAATTATTAAAACATTTGAAATTCTCACAGTACTGTGAGCTATGCATGTTTTGGTACTTCCTATTCACGATGGAAAATATTTTTATTCCAGGTTTTCTGTTCTGAACAAAATTACATAAAACTAATATCATGTACAGTTACTTTGAAATCCAGGGGTCTTTGGATCTGGCCTGCTTGTTTTAGGTGGCATTTTACTAAAATTTTTCTTTTTTTTTTTTCCCTAAATCATAGAGRGTCATGTTTTTATTCTGATTCTCTTGGTTTTCTATTGAAAATGTATTAGGTAATTCAGGCTCTATTAAACCTCTCCAGCACCAGACTAAGGGAAAAAAGAATTGTTGTAAGGTATTTTCTGTTTTATTCATCTGGTTGTTGAACAATAATTTAGTGCCCAGCTGTATCCAGTAAAGAAATCAAAGGTATTAAAAAAGGATAATATATAGCACCTACATTTTTAAAGAGTGTTAAATTACTTTTAAAAATGTAATATTAATAAACTGGCACATACTCAAATTGSTATAGTCCACAGACGTGGAGAACAACATTGCACACAGCTGTGGTRATTTGTGTACTGACATTCACCATCTGTAGAACCGTCCTTCACATTTAAAACCATTTTATGACGATGCAAATAAAATTTACTTTTATGTTTGTATTATGCTGTACTGATAAATATTGTGGTTTTTCTTCTTGTATTTAAATGGAAAAAAGAAAAAAAAGAAAATCCAAAATGAAACTTGGTGAATTCTGAAGTCTTTTTTATTGACAGTCTAGTAATGGAGTTAACAGTAAGATAATAGTCAGATGTTGACAAGCAGAAGACTAAATGAGTTAGGCAGGCGTGAACTAACTATATTATGTATTGTGGTATAAAATGAAGAACTATTGCACTCGAAATAAGTGCTGAAGGGATAGACATATTTGCACAAGAGATAGATATATATGCACAATCTTCTGAAAAATATTATCAGATCCAAATATGTTATTTTTTGGCTTTCTTAAATTTGGTTTAAAATTTTTGCATATGCAGTATACTTGGAAAAAAGTTACTGAAATATAAGTAATAGTCTCTTTTCTTCAGCTGTGACCATTTTTAAAACAGTTTTTAATCCTGATGCCTGTTTGTGAGATGAAGTCTTCTGAAATTAACAGGTATTTGAAAAACTGGCTCCAAAGGCCCAATTTAGTATGTAGTCACTTAAATCAGTTGTTTTAAATTAGTATGATTTGCCAATTCCACAGCTAATATTTTAGCTCTTCTGGCAGTTGTGTGAAGCTGCACATGTTTCAATGTTCAAAAACCTCCATCAGTGTCAATGGGTTAGTTAAAGCAATGCCAGCACAGATACAGCATATCTATTGCACAAAAAGATGTTGAAACTCAACAAATTTTTTTAGGAAACTTTTATTTAAATGCTTCACTGAATTCAATGCAAGTTTCTTTATGGTGATAGATGATGACAACTTGAGCTTCTGAAAGAAAACTTTTTGCCTCACAGTTGACTTGAGGCAACTGGAAGCTACATATCTCAGTGTTTATCAGAAATTGCTCTCTTTGCCTAAACTTCCCCGTGGAACCATTTTCCTTTAGGAGAAGATTCTTCTTTTGAAGGAGTTACYTCGTGTTTGCATTTGAATGAACAGCTGTCTGGGGAATAGCTTGTAACCTGTTGTAATGGAATGAAGCATGCTGCTAAACCTTATGACTTCTAGATTAAATACGTAATTTTATGACATTAGCGTTGTTTCCTAAATTAGCCCAACCTCTAGTCAGAGTCTAGAAGTTTCAGCTTTGAAATTTTGAAATACACAAACCAAAATACACAGTGTATATGTAAAAAAATTCTACCAACTTCAAAGAAGTAATCTGTGTCAGACATGAAATTCAGGAACAAAATTATATTTAATGATGAATTTACAAGGATGCTCTCAGAAAATCTAGGCTACATATGCTGTCATTATATTATTACTATGTCCCATATTATTTCAGTTCAAGTCCTGTCTTAAAAGAAAGATCTTTTCAACATTCTTAATACATTTTCTTCTGAGGTCTTAAATTCAAAGGTGATGAGTTTTAGACCTCTATGCAGTTTGTCAATATCCATCTTTCCCAACACAAAAAAGATGCTGACCTGTGGGAAAGACTCCAGAGGAGAGCCACTAAGTTGATCACAGGGCTGGAACACTTCTTCTTTGAAGACGTGTAGAGAGGTTTGGGACTGTTCAGCCTAGAGAAGAGACAGCTCTGGGAAGACCTTATAGCAACTTAGAGGACGTAAAGGGGGCCTACAAGAAAGATGAAAGAGGGGCTTTTCACAAGGGAATGTAGTGATGGACTAGAGGGAGTGACCTTAACCTATATTAGGTATTATCTAATAGATTAGACATTGGGAAGAAATGCTTTACTGACACTTTTTCGTGTCTTAATTGAGCCTCCCCTGATGGGGGAGGATTCCCTGAGCCCTTACCCGGGCTCTGCAGACGAACGGGACTCTTCCACGTCTTTGCTCTTAGATAGTTGTTTATTAAGTCTTATCAGAACAAGGAGCCAAGGAACAAGATGACTCCCCTTAGAAAGCGTGACGAAGAAGGCACGTTATCTAGACTACAGTGTCCTTCTATAGGTAAATTAACCAATTAAAACCCGAAACGAAAGACATTTCCACTTTTCTACCAATACCCAATAAATTGTATTGTCACATGAAAGGAACTGCGGCACCCCCCACCCAATCCTCCCAATCCACCCCCGCCGCAGAAAATGGAGCAGAGAAAGAAGAAAGAAGAAGGCCCAAAACAACAACAATCCTCCATCTTGAAGGTCCTGCCCCCCATCTACCTTGCTAAACCAACAAACCCAACACCTCCAAATTTTCACCCCGTGACAATCCCATACAATATTCCATCACCCAATTCACACCAGTGTAGACCCTACTTCCTCCCAGAGGGTAGGTACCCCTCTCCATGGACGAAGGTCAAAAACAGGGCCGTCCAGGGGGGCAAAACCCCCCAAAACAGGCAGAGAAATATTCCCTGCACTTTGGACTCCAACACTTTGCTATAGGGGTGATGAGGCACTGGAAGAGGGTGCTCAGAGAGGCTGTGAACTCCCCAAGCTTGGAGGTGTTCCAAGGCCAGGCTGGATGGGGCTCTGTGTAACTAGGTCTAGTGAAAGGTGTTCCTGCTCTCGACGAAGGGTTGGAACTAGATGACTTTTAAAGTCCTTTTTATAAATCAAACCATTCTMTGATTCTCTGACTCCCATCCAGAATTTTGCTTGATAAAGAATTTCCTCAAACCCCACGGAAAACCTCATTACTTGTAGTGGGTTGGGCGATGTTAGACTGGTGACCAGCCACTAGTGGGTTTGCATCCTCAGCCCTGTGCTCCTCAACATCTTTAAAAATTACTTGGAAACAGGACTGGAAGGGATACTAAGCAAATCTGCAGACGATACAAAACTTGCAGGAGCTGTTGACTCCTTCAAAGATAGGAATGCCCTGCAGAGAGACCTGGATAAATTAGAGAACTGGGCAATCACCAATGAAAAACAATGAGAAGTTCCAGATTCTGCACACTGCTATACCTGGATATCTCAGGAAAAAYTTTGGTCATTTAGAGGAATTATTTAGAGAGAGGAGTCATCTGAATATTGTCTGTTAACTGTATGCAGGAGGCAGCTAGAGATGCTGTTCTGCATTTAACAACATCTTGTATACAGCTGTGAATAATTGTACCCATGCCAAGCAGGCTGTGGATTGCCATTAGATGAGGAAAATATTAGCCAGCTTATATTTGGTATCATAAATCTTGAAAATAGTAACAGGAGCAATGCAAAAGGCTTTTACATGACAGACTTGATCTGTCTGTTTTACGCATCATGGTTCCAAAAACTGGAAAAAAAAATAAAAAGAATAGTACATTTTCTCAAAAAAAAAAAAAAAAAAAAGAATGCTTTCCCTAATATATTAACTCCCTTCTATCCTTACACCATCTGTTTTAATTGACACAATGCAGTCCGTGAGCATTTGCATGAGGCTGAATCTGTCTCCTGTTGTTGAGGGTGGAACACCTATTATTCATGCTGAATGCAAATTTGTCATCAATTGTAAATTGAATGCCTTTGATTCACACAGAAAATATAAGCATTTCCACTTTAGGTCTTCTGTCTGCCATGCATATATGTACATATATATWTATATATACTGATGATGTGCAGAACTTGTATAAATTTTCTTTTTGCAGTAAAACATTACTGTTTATTCACGCAGAACCAGTCACTCACCTGCCTCTTACGAAGGACCCCGAATATACTACTCCTACTATTACAAAATCTGTCCACTTACTTTTTCTGGAGGTTTGACAGACATGACTGTGCTCTTGTAGACCAGTATGTATACATGAAGCAGCTACTTTTTCCAGAACTGGCTAGTTTGGGAAGACTACCAAACTCTCCTAGAAGAAATACTGCAACATGCTGTTTAATGGCCTCCACTCCATTCAGAGATAAATACTTTATTGATGTTATGTGACCATTTTGTATCAAAACAAAATTATCAGTAATTATAGAAAAACATAAAAGTAACTTCAAAAAATAGAAACACTTTCGAAACCTGAAAAGACATTTGTTAAGGCTCAAGTTCTTGTTGTCGTAAACAGACTACTGCTGATAAATATAGTTATTACATAAGCTAAAATACCTTAGCATACAAAAAGACTTTTTTAGTGGTGCAAGAGGACTTTGCCCTTAAGTCAGTTCAAGTTCACGGATCCGTGACAAAAAAATCAAAAAAATTTCCTCCAAATGCCCTTGTAAATTRTGTTACTGAATAGCAGCTTTTGTTTTTTCTGAGGATTCTCAGCACAAGCATATCCACTGTTAAGATGCACATCATACTGATGTTTCTTGCTAGAGAGTCTCAGAAAAGGTCAAGATAGATTTGAAAAACAAAAATTTCAAACCTAATTAGAGCAGGGTGAGTTGCTTCTGACTTCACTTGTAAGAAGTCTCTGCTTAAGTCTTTGGCATCTTCTTCCTTTATTAAAAAGGAAAAGGAGAAAGAATCATAATCTTACCTGCAGTTCAAAACAAACTTTCAGAATTCAGCTTTGGACAACAACTGAGATATCTTATTTCCCAGGGGTAGATGCTGCCTTTTATTAAATTGATTAAGAAAGAAAAATTACTTAATTTAGTTTTTATGTGTTTTTCTAACTGTTCTAACTGCTCATTATGTTGGATGACTGATGACTTCATCATACGTTGTGGGTTTTTTTTCCTAAGGCAAGCAGTTCTTTTCAACTGTAAGACTTGTCATTATTGCTTAAGAATACAGAAGCTTTAGTTACTAGGTTATTATTTATTTGCCATAGAAAATGTTGAGGATTTTGCAGGGTTTCTCTCACTGTTCTGACTGAACACATGCACTTAATTCTGAAGCTTTGATTCCACAAAAGTATTAACACATTTTTGTAACTATGTATTTACTGATTAATTCTTGTATTAATTAATGACTTTGTAGTGTTGTATAAAAAAYGTTAAGTCTGTGATGTATTTCACCTATAGGGAATTTCATCCTAAGTATCTACAGGATCATAGGATCGTGGAATTATAGAATGGGTTGGGTTGGAAGGCACCTTAAAGAGCATGTTTTTCAATCCCCCTGCTCTGGGGGAGAGACACCTTTGAGTCACCTTTGATGCTGAACTTTGGCTTTCTGAGCTGTGAGTGCACATTGCCAGGTCATGTCCAGCCTCCCATCCACCAGCACTCCCAAGTCCTTCTCAGCAGGGCTGGTCTCCATCTGTTTATGCCTGTTTTGATACTGAGGGTGTCTGATCCAGACGCAGCACCTTACACTTGGTCTTTTTAAACCTCATTAAATTCCCATGGGCCCACATCTCAAGCTTGTCCAGGTGCCTCTGGATAACATCCCATCCTTCAGRTATGTCACCACACCACTCAGCTTGCTGCCATCTGCAACTCTGGTGAGGGTGCAGTCAATTCCTTAATCTTTGTCATTAATGAAAATATTAAGTAACACTGCCGATACAGACCCCTGGGGGACACCACAAGTCACTGGTAAAAATTGGCACTCTGAGCTGTTGACCACTGTGCTCTGGATGGGACCCTCCAACCAAAATCTTATCCATCTATCAGTCCACAGGGATCTACAGCTAAAACTGATCATGTTACCCAAAGTTCTTTTTATGATCATTGTAGGGATGTTTCAATGCAACATAGCTGCCAGGGTTTTTTTTAATGCACATTGTTGAAGTAGTAGACTGTTTCATGCTGTAAAAGAGCCAGTGCTTGATTCTGGGAGCTGCTTGTAAGGGAGTTCTGTTGTACATTTGATAGGATGGTGATAGAGGATGATTCGGACATCCCGTCATTCTTGTGCCTCCATCTGTGGCAGCTCAGAGGAATTTTGGCAGGAGACCCTRGAGTACTGAGTATAGGAGAGGAAAAATAATTCAGCATTTGAAAGTTCAGCATCAAAGCTCATACAAAATACATCCAATGATTACCATTATAGTGGATACAAGCTAATATACCATCTGTATGCAGAAATTTGCTGCTCTACACCATTGCTTATTCATTCAAACAGAGATAATGAGATTATTTAACGATGATCTTCATGCCACAGAAACATTGATCTGCAGGGCACAAAAAATGAAACATAACTCAAAGAACACACCCTCTCTCATCACTGAAGGGAGAACTGGCAATTTTTCTCAAATATGGCAAAATCAGTATTTGCAGCACTAATAAACCTATTAGATGAATCACAGAGCCTACTGACCACCATCTTATGAAGAGTTTAAGCTTCTTATTTTTATTGGAAGATGTCAAACTCTTTGTTTTATAAAATTCTAAATAATCTAATTTGCATGAGCCATCCATAAAACAGGTTTTGACTATATTACTTTACTTAAAAGCATCGTAGCTGAACTGAACAATTCTAGAGAGAATAGATCTTCTCAGATGGAATTCACCAGGCCTGTGAATTGATTATAAATAYCTGGAGAAACACAATTTGAAATCCAAATTATCTATTTGAGGCTTAAACACATCAACAACCTAAAATGTCTAAATCTCCTTTTCAGAAGTTTGGAGTCTAAAATATTCAAAAGCCCCATTATTTTTTTCACATTTAATTAAAATTCATAAATAAAAGACCTAGAAATAAGTTGGCCAAAATAAATAGAAATCTTTGTGGATTTTTATTTGAACACCTTTAAATAATGAGGATTTAGCAAAAAATTAAAGGACAATTTGATTTGACCTACCTGATCTTTCATTCAGACCTTGGGAAGATCATTCCCTGAGCTATTCTCATTTTTAGTCTCTAGTCATGACTTCTTTTTCCATTTAAAATGTCAGTTCAGGAAATTCATGAAGACTTCTTGCACTTGCTTGGAAATCCAAAAAATCAGTCATGCCTGACAAGCAGCAGGTCTGCCATATACATTCCAGAACCTGGAAATCCTGGTCAATCTTGTTGACTGTGAGTAGATTACCAGCATGCTAAATGTAGAGAGCATACTATGTGTTGGAAGCTRTGATTAATGAACCTATGCTGCACAGTTGCCATGTGACTATACAATATGCCTGACAGCCAGGGAAGTATCAGGTATATCTTTGTGCATGTGTGACTGCCTGGTACATCACATACCTGAAAAATTCAGTGTGCTTTGAAGACAGTGGTTCTATGCCACAGGCACAGGCCAGCTGTGATGCATGTGTACAGTATGTCTTGTGCTTTCAGGCATCACAAACTTGCTGCACGAGTAGCTCTGTACAATCATCTTAGTTTTTAGGAAACATTAACTTCCTTACAGACAGCCCTCATTCCTCCTCAGAAGGACTGTTTGTAAGGAAGTTAATGTTGACACTGTGTTTGACTCATCCTGACAAAAAAATCCGTTTCARATTGGTAATTTGTGAATAGATTTCAGCATCTGGCTGGCACATATCACCGTTTGTCATACATAAGTTAGAAACCAAGACAGTGCCATCTTCATAGTCCTCTCTTCTCATTTTACTCTTCAAAGGATTTCTGAAAATTAAGAGGAGTTTTCTTTTTTCATTTTAATTTTGTGCTAAAAATAATTTCTCTAACACTGATGTCTCTTAAAGTTTCTTTTCCTTTAAGTCAAGAATGATGGCAAAGATAAAGGTCACTTACTTTTAACCTTAGTGTCAAATATTAATCTGTCTTGAATGGATATTTGTATATTTTTGTCTCGGTAATAAGTGAGAAAATAATTCAGAATCTCTACAGCTTTAACACTACGCATATTAAGAAAGGCAATTCAACTGCCTTAGTACCATTTGAGTACTCATCAGTGCTGAATACAGAGGGACAATCACTGCCCTGGTCCTGCTGGCCACACTGTTACTGATACAGGCCAGGATTCCATTGGCCTTCTTGGCCACCTGGGCACACTGCTGGCTCATGTTCASCCAGCTGTCGACCAGCACCCCCAGGTCCCTTTCTGCCTGGCCACTGTCCAGCCACTCTGTTCCCAGCCTGTAGTGCTGCAGGGCGTTGTTGTGGCCAAAGAGCAGGACTCAACACTTAGACTTGTTAAACCTCATATTGTTGGATTCAGCCCATCTATCCAGTCTGTCCAGGTCCTTCTACAAAGCTGTGAGGAGTTTTAGACATTAATGGGTTTATAGCATAAATTAAGAAGTCATGTGGTTAAAGAAATATTCAGTTCAGAAATGTAGATTGGACACGGTAGTTTTAATTGTTTGTGTAAGGATATATTCATGCATGCTTTCAAACTTCTTTAATGTGCTGTCTACTTTGCATTTTAGTTTGATATGTTCAGTAACACTTTCATCATCGTTAATACTTTCTACTTACCTTTCATATTCTTCACCTTCAGTTTAATACACAAGTGTCTCATCTCCTGGTTCTCTTGCTTTCTGTGGAATTTCTACTCCTGAAAGAGATGTCATTGATAGGCTGAAAATAAAGCAATTTTCTATAAACAATTCTAACCCCCAAAAACTGTTTCCAAAGTGTGTTGCACATCTAGTGCATGAAAGTGTGGAGTATCCATTTTTTTTTTTAACAGGCAGGAAAAGTAAATGATAAAGTTTGAGGTTTGACAATGGAGTTTGCCCTACAGCTTTGAGAATCATTGGCCTAGAAACTGGCATTTYTGTGGTTCTAAAGAACGTAGCACTTACAGAAAGGGTAGTCACATTAAAAATAGACAGTTCTTTGGGCAGATTTGTGTTAGTCCCCAGGCTGGTCTCGTAATTGAGGAGTAAATTAAATTGGATTAGCTTTGAATTTGTCTTGATATGCCATGATGATCAAGCAAAGGCAGTGGAGCATGGGGTGGTCAATCATACTTTAAGTGAAAACAGAATATACACATTTGATATGTGTTATATCCATTTCTTAAATGCATTTAATCTCTCGTGGTTACAACCAAGGCAGGAACTAGATATTTTTTCTTTAAGCTGGACACTGAGAATTATAGCCTACAGCTTCAGAGCAGCAAGATAGACTCAGCCAAAAATTACTCTCCTTTCTTTTTTTTTTCTACATTCAATAGCAAAGTGATTCTCTTTGAGCAATTAAACTGAATATTCAATAGAGAAACTGAAATAGAATAATCACTGAATAATTTGACTAGGAATCGTGCCATGAGAGGAACAGCTATTGTGTTATCCCTGGAACTAAATGTGCTGGAAAATTCATTTTTCTTTTATTCTGGAACGTTTCCTTGGGTCTACTGAGTTGATGAGTGCCCTCCTTTCTGTTTGAACTCAATTGAAAATGGAGGTGCTCAATATCTCTCGTGTGGTGCTTCATTTTGTATGGTATCAAAGCTTTGAATGGAAAGAATGTTCTTGCACTATGTGATGGAAGTTCTTATCAAATAAATTTGGAACATCTCTAAAAACATCTTTAGTTTTGGAAGTCTGGAGCCTGATGAAAACGACAGTCCTCATTCAGTTGATTATGAATGTCTAAAAATTACATATGTAGTCCTGAAGAATGGAGAAMCGTTCTAAGAAACAGACTTATGTAAGACATTATATTCATTTCATTCTAGGCAAAATTTTTTCCAACACCCTGACCCTAGTCTAACTGTGAGAAGCTGTACTCATATTCAAGACCTTAGATAGCTTTTCTTCATCTAGTCTCTACATATCTTCACTATTTGCTGATAATACCTTTTTGTCTGATTATTGCTTACCTGAAGGTTGCTTCTGCATTGCACCTTCTTGATTGTGCTGGATGTTTTCTGTGAACTAGGTTTAAATGTTACAGTACAAAAATATCAGGTTTTGAAAATAAGTATAAAACTAATTCAGTGACATTCTAGGCTGAACTGCTATAGCAGAGCCAACAGGTGCCAAAGCAGTAACTCTTTAGAATTAACATTCTTCAAAGTATGGCTGTATTAACTGGCTGTACCAAACTCAAAATGGAATTAAATATTACTGGCAAGTAGTTTAGACAACTCAAGACTATAATGGCATGTAGTGAAATGGAGTTAGCTGTGGTTCTGCTTCCCCTAAGGCAGAAAATAATATCAAATCTAAGATGTGATGATGGAACAGGACAAAATTCTATCTGAAACATCTTTCAGTAATTCAGAGATTACCATTCATTCTTAGTTAGATAGCTGTGAACTTTGCATGGAAATATTTAAAACACTTTTTAATGTTTTGTTTACATCTAAGYAGTTCCACCAAGGCAGTGGCTTATGTAGATACTTTACTCAAGTAGTTGGGATTTGGTAAAAGTATGGGTATTCAAAATAAAGATCACCAAGGCATCCTTCAGAAAACACATTTCACGTAACATACACTACTACAACGTAATCCTATTTCATACTCCTGCCTCAAAAATATTCCAAAGGAAATTACCACTGTATTATTAAGAACAGTTAATTTTTTTAACTTTTCTCTCTTCTTTTTGAAAATATCTTCTATGTCTCATGAAGGGTTTACACTACACTTTTACTGGGAACTTGGATAGTCATCCCTTAGATTTTCTGAATGTCTTTTTTATTCTGTGAAGTTTATTTCCATTTCCACTGTTCCTGTGGACAGAAGAACAGGGAAGATATACAGCTAGACAACATAAGCATTCTCTACACTGCTTGCTAGTAAAAAAAAAAAAAAAAAAAAWTTAATGGGAATTTCTTCGCCTTTTAAACAAGACTGTGTTTTCGTTACATTTTTTCTCTTCAGTGTAAGTGAATTGGTGCCTAAAGTCTTTTACAGACTTTAGCACAAAGAACAGCTACATCTTTTGAGAACTACATCTTTTGAAATGTCACATATCAAAGATTAAAATTATTGCTTTGTAGTAGAAGATTAGAAGAAAAAGAAACCCAATGAAACAACCAGAGAAAAACCACAACAAACCATAATACTGAACAACACTCTTTCTGATACCAAAGTGCAAATGATGAAATGACAACCTCAAAAGAAAGCATTTTTTCAGGAAAGTACATTCTTAGTATACTTCTCATTATCTGGGCATTCAAAGTGAGTCAGGATGAGATGCTTCTTTCTCATGCACGTAGTGTGACGAACATGAAAGATTATCCATCACTATACAGGATTTTATCATGTATTTGCTAATCTCTAGTGGTTTCAGTGGAGAATAAAGTAATTATTATAGTTACCGTATTTTGTGTAGTTCCCTGACAGGACAATGCTATTGAATCACCAGATGATCTTTAAAGTTCCTTCCAACCCAAACCATCCTATGATTCTATAATTTTATGACACTTCTAATGAAAAACAGTGCGAATACTACTGTTGGGAAGAATGGGTTAAAACCAGAAGATTTGGCAAGGAAGAGGTAATAGTTTTGCTCAAAGTGACCTTGCAGTTGGGAATGCTAAAACTGTCGGTAAGGGAAAGCTCCATTTTTTATGCCTTGTGTTGTTCATCTGCTGCTTATTTTGAGAAGTAGAACTCCTGTGGAGAGATAATACACTGTCACAGACATGCCCAAAGCCTTTTGTTACAGTGAGGCTGGCAGTGAGCCCCTGGATCCCCCTTCCTTGCTAAGATGAACTGAGCCGAACGGAACCTGTGTCCCTGTGTGTCTCTGCCACCTGATGTTGTTAGTGAGGTAATGAAATAAACCCACTCTTTGTATTTCAGATGAGGTTTGATGGTCGCCCTTGGTTACCTGTATGTGTTAATTCCCACACTGACCAATAATATTTTCATTAATAGCAATTTTGATATGTAGCGTTCACAGCAGGTGGTTACCTAAGATAGTTCTAAGTACTATTATATTGCTGAAACTCCCAGGTACCTTGAAAAGGTTTAGAGTAAAAAATCCTGGGAAAGATGGCAAAATGTAGGAAAACAAAAGAAAATTCCTGTTACATTTCAAAATTGTTCCCTGCTGCATCTGATTTCGTAAGCTTTATACTGTGAAATGAAAATTTGAGAAGATTTGGGGAGAATTTAGCAGTCCAGGAAAGGATGAAAATAAATTTATTATTCCTGTTAAATTACTGTTTTGGGACCTAAGTCTACACTTTCACCTTCAGGAGTGTATAGCTCAACAAGGCTCTTTACTAATGAACAAGATTTATTATGATTACCTGATGGTTGCATTCACCCCATGGTACAAAACTTGAAAACTGAAATGGCTCTGGTTAAACTCTGTTTTGTCATCTTACAAACAATTCTTTCGGAGGTGAGGGAGAGGAGAAGGTGTGAATATTGGTTGCAGAGAGAGCTGTCTCATTTAATTCCTAAAATTGTTAGTGGGTATCTTTTTTTTTTTAAAATCATTCATGGAAGATGAAATATAGGATTAATGAAAGAGAACCATGCAAAATTATCATCAGAATAATGAATAAAATCCATAAATATGAAATTTTAAGCCTTGTGGTCCATCTCTCAATATTTTTTTTTATTTAAACTGTGAAGTGGGCCAAAGAGGTGTCCCCTGAAATATCGCACCACCAGCAGTGTTCATTTGCCTGGTTCGTTGGCCTGTGGCCTGTCTATCACTCCTGTTCATGAGTGTCCTAGTTTATAGGAATAGGAAAGAAGTTATTTTATTCTCTGTTACCCAAGAGTATTTCAGCCATATGTGCAAGTAGGCAGGTGGGCTGAGATGTTCATTCCCAACCTATCTCTTCTATTTATATGGTTTATTAAACAGCTGAAAGGTTTGGAAACTCTCATTTAATTGTAAAATCCATTTCTCTGCATGAACAATTCACTATAAATTAAATACAGCCTTCAGACCCTGTAATATAATTCCTCTTGTTCCCTAAAATTAACTCTTTCTATTTAAAGAGCAAAGACTGGCACTACGCACAAGGAGCTGCCATCAAAAGGGGCAATGAATGAATCCTTGAGTAGTGTTTTTCATAAATGATAGACAATGCTGGCACTGTACCATTAAAATCATAAATATATAAAATTTACAAAGATCAAGAACCTTTCAAAAGAAGCTAGATTAAATTCTTAAGACAGAACATATTTCATAAATGTTAAATGCTCTAAGGGCTGATTAGATCAAGAACTGAGAAAGGCTTTTGAAATGCTGGGATGATCTGACACCAGAAGTGTATCATTACTCTGTATTTGTAATGGTTTCTCACTCATTGTCTATCTCTCAAGCTTTGCTTGAAGCCAGACCAATGCAGATGTCCTCTATTTTGATTTGTAGCCTGTGACATAGAAGTGAAGACAGAAGAGAAGGCAATGAAACTTCATCTATTTGGTTGTAGCAAGAACGTGTAGCTAGGGAAGCCTCTGACTGGTGATAGATAAAAAGAAGACTACTCAGTAACATAAAAGGGTTRAAAAAAATACATAATGCAAAGAACAGACACAATGTAAAGATAAATAATAGTATTTTATCACTTACCATAATATTTCATTTTAATCAGTTAATACTCTGTGCTGAAGTATATGTGAAATTTGTCAAACCCTCTGAGGGGCATGATGATCTTCTATGCAGAACAGATTTCCCACTTAGACCTGATACAGGTTTTTCTCATGCTTTTTTTCTCATTTTAAGGTTAAGAATTACTAAAGGAAAGAATGTGCTCCCCACCCCACCCAAGAAGATCAGTGTCTGAAACGTACATATCTTTGCTTCTCACTTCTTTTCCATATTTCCATACTGTAACTTATAGATATAAAACCACATAACTGTAGTTGCAGCAGTTGGGAGATAAAACTAAAAATTTAAGAAATTGGAACATAAAATTGTGCTAAAAGAGAAAATGAAAGAAAGTAAAGGACTGATTAAGATAATTACTCAGTATTCCTGTCTTTATTATGCTGATAAATTAAAATAAGAGCAATTTGCTAAGCAGCTTTTGTGATGTTTATTATATTGTTTTGACCAATGTCCTGTTTTTTCACAACTCAAGCAGGGGCAAAAAGTAACAGAGTAACTATCCAAGCTATCAAAAAAAATTTTAGGCTGACTCTTCTGCTTTACAATTTTGCTGTTAAGATTCACAATGACATCACAAAATAGGCTAATAAGGCTGTCAAGGACACAACCTCTTCTTCTGCAAGAGGAAAGCATATGTTTGAAACTACTTTTGCCATGCATATACAGCAATTTTGCCTCTATTGCTTTTGAAAATCATCTCCTGTCAAAAAGAGTCAAAACCAGTCAAAAACATGAGAAAAGAAATAAACTAGACTCATATCTAATTATGCTTAGTGGGATGTGATTTACCTCAGTCAATTTTTTTTAATTTACCCAGAAATGTTAGCTAATAAGGATGGATAAATTCCAGATGATAGGGAAAGATTTATGTTATAAATGAGCTGGGGACATAATGGTGCTGTAAATAATGGACTCTATTTATACATAATTGACTTGAGCCTCAAAGATCCTGGCTCCCTAATTCATCCAAGATTAATGAGAGACATTAATAACCACTCAGATTACAATACTCTTGAAAGAGTGACAGGAACAAGATAAAATATTTTTCAAGTTTTTTTACAAAAAAAAATATTACCCGCGGTGTAAGTTAGTCAAACTGTCATTTGTAAAGCTGATGTATTTGTTTTTAGAATTGCTTTCAGATCTTTTATGAAGTGAAACATGCTGAATTAATTCTATGTTATAAAAACATTACAAAAAGAGAAAAAATGAATTACTTAATAACAAGGCTGGATGATGAATTCTCTATTTTTCAACTCATTTTGCAAATAGAAGCTTCTATCTACAAATTACTTCCTCTACAGTTTTTATTAGTCTTTAGAAAAATTTTTGGGACATAAAAAGTGTATTTTTTATTTTCCATTAAAAATTGCTAGTAGTTTTTTACAATAAAAATTGTCTAAATTTTAGATTTGGATTGGTTTTATCTTTTTCTGTCCTGAAGCAGTGAGAAGAACCACAATGTAGTGTCCTTTGCAYGGAACATGGAATAACTTATCACCTGTTTCAGAAGCTGAAGAATCCTGAAATACTTCTGGAAAAAGACAGACATAAACATTTACATTTGTGTTCAAGATTACGTTTAGCCTATTTAGACATAGAGCTCAGATTTATGACTGAAGTAGCTTACAACGGGAGATGTTTTTGGACAATAGATCACATTTCAGTGAAATAGAAATCAAATAACACAAGGATTTTAAAATTGGGGTTTTTTGGTGTTTTCATCCTCAGTGTTTCATACCTGGAAGGTTTGCTGGTTAGCATTTCCTTTCAGAACAGATTCTGAATTTTTTTTTTCTGATTGTCCTGCTATTTTTACTGTTTCTTGGTGGACTTTCATGGAATTTCTGTCAGAATTCCTTATAGACGGATAATTTCATTAAGATACCACTTTAAGTTTTATTGCATTCACTTGTGTAGGTAAACTGGTCTGGACACACAGCTCAGATTAACAAATGGCACACAATGACACGCTGGAACATGGTTTGGATCAGTGGGTCAAACTTCTGTCTCGCTTTGTCTTTTCATTGGCCTCTTTTAAATATAGCTAATATACAATTGGATTAACATTTTTCATTTACTTAAAGGCAAAGCCAGGAATATTCCATCAATGGGTGTTTGTCTCACATATATTTAGAAGACTTTGCTGATTAATTTGATTATTTTGTGTCAACCTTTTTAATCTCATGGTGTAGCATGTGCCCTTGGGCTATTTGAAAGAGCAGTCTCCCACTCCTCTAGACTTACAACTCATCAAATCTGATGTGTCACTGACTGCAGGTCAAATTTGCAAAGCCTGCACCTGTACACAATGATTATGCTTGGTGAATTAATCACATCTGCATTAGTTTTTGCTAATGAATTGCCAAATAATTGCATACATTTTGTGGCCATGCAACTCCTTGATGTCAATGACATTCAACTGTACATTTGCTTACTGAAATTCAAGCATGGCATGAGAACATGTAGGTACCCATATTTCTTTTTTTTTTTTTAATGTGACATTATAATATGCATAGAACATGAGTGATATTTTTATAATCCACTTATAGACACTGTTTAATATTACTGGTTGAATTATTTTTTTAAAAAGGCATATGCTTTAAGAGATTTAAAAGGAGGCAGAAATACTGGAAAGATAAACTCGGATATGGCTTTTCCTAGTCTCCTTTTTATTCTAAAGTAAGAGAAAATTCATTCATTGTTGGTATAATTTTGTAGCACCCTACAGAAATCAACTGAGGAGTAAACATTAACCACGTGCTTGCAACTTAGCTTTCACAGTCGGGGTTTTTATTTCCCACTTTATATGAAATAAATGGCTACTGGAACGTCACAAGCCCCACATCCGCCTGTGACYGAACAAAGACCATCACGGTTCACCAGAGGGCTGGTAAACCAAATCTGGGCAGTGACGACATTGACTCATCAGCAGCCAAAGTGAAATTTGGGCCAGGTGACCTAAAGTCTCCATGTTTGTCAGTTTTCCAAGTCATCATATTAGAAAACTAGGTGTGGTTTTATGGATTTATTGGAAATAATGCCGGCATTGCTTAACTACATGATAGGATGCAGCGTGCACACAATTAATTCAAGAGCTAAAGCTATCAGAAAAAATTACTGAGGTTTTTCTTGCTTTGTTTCTTACTCTATTCTCTGTAAATGGTGGATACATGGTGTAAAACATATCAAAGACTGTTGCACACTTTATCCAAAGAGCAGGCAGAGCATATTTTCCTTGCTAAATTTAATCTTATAATGTTGCATTGTAAGTGAAAACAATTGACTGTGCGTAAGTGCATTAAGCAAATGCACTGTGGTGAACCGTTTATTACATTTAATCAAGTTTGAGGGAGATCTGGAATTCTCTCACATCTCCATCACTGAATTACTGCTTTTTGGAGACAAATGGAAGAAAAAATAAGGAAAAAGAAGACTGAAGTTGCACACTATATGACCAAAGATACTGCCTTTGAAAACATCATATTTTTACCTTGACATCCACAAAGAGTTCAATAAAGGTCCACAGAAGATGTCAGTTTCTTTCCTGTTTGTTTTCTAGTGTTCTTTCATCCTTATGAAATCTTTTTTCTTTCACTCTCAAGAAATTAATTTGCAGCTATTTTGAGTTTTCATTTTAGAAGTAGTATGAACAATGGAACTAATATTAAATTATGACTTTGCCCTGAGCACTTGGAGGTGTATCTTCTGCATCTTTATTGGACCCTGAGAGTCTCTATTGCCTGTGTCCCCCCCAGAACTGCAAACCTAATTTGCATTATGTTTCAATTCCACTAAAATCCTATTGGAAGCAAAAAAAAAAAAAAAAAAAATTGACTGGAGGTTTTTTGGTTTTATTTTTCCTAAGCTTAAAACTGGCAAACCTAAGGTATAGCCAAATCTTCAGCTGCAATTATACTGTGCCATTTTGTGTGGACAAAAGGGTACTTTATTGTAGGACAAGACACTCCATTAGATCTCCATGCTTCCTTGTTTCTCTGGTTAGAGGTTCTAACAGTCTTCATACAGAAACTGTGTTTTTTATATCCTTTAGCACTAGAATCTGCTATATGAATCTGAACTAGTGCAAGAATAGCACCTGGAGAAACAGGAGAAAGTGAATAAGGATCTGAACTCTAGTCTACCTGCTGTTGAAACACCACCCCTAGGAGAGGCTTACTAAAGCAGATGTGTTTCTCTACTCATTTAAATCATTAAAGAAAAGAAGCATGATGAGAAGCACAAAAGGCCAAAAAAATTTAGCCGCATACACTGGTGTTATGGCATTATTTTATTAACATTAAACCAGATTCTATGAAAATATCGATTCTTGGTATGTTTGTTTTGCTTGAACATCAAAGTGAATGAAGATCAAATACTGAAGACAATCTTAAAGGTCTGGAGGAAATGCATATAACATGGTATGTGGATGGGAGYGTGAATCAGAAATGATCTTACTTGAGGGTATTTAGAATTGTGGTCAAATGTTCTTGATAAAATAGTAACCAGAATACTCTCTGTATATGACATAAATGTCAGTAGAGGATGCTTTTCTGCTGTTACTGCTATCAGAAAAATGCTTATTTCAGTATTATTTCTAGAAGCTGTTTTATATCTGAGAGAAAAATGAAATCTATTATTATACTGTCTGTACAATTCCTCTCTTTTCATAATGTATTTGTTCTCTGTTATTCTAACATTTTCCCTCACAGCTGTTATTCCTTTTGCAGTGTTCTCCATCGGGGATAAAATTAAAGGATACTTGATTTGGGCAGCACTGGAACTTAAATGTGAGCACTCTTGTAAACTGAAGACCCCTACATTTTATTTTCTTCAATAAATGAACAGAAATAGTCAGCTTTTATGTGTTTCAGTTATCCTAAAAATGAAGAAAAAGATTCAAAATCAATATCTCACCTCTGTTTATTTTTGTTTATGAGTTAATAGCGAAGGAGAAGGGGATAAGGCATAGATTTTAAGACAGATGTTTTCAGATCAGCTGGACAAAAAGAGATGGCRGAGGCAAGTTCAAGCTCAGAAAACACGAGGATACCCCTGTTTTTTTAGGCCTTCCCTGAATATGGATAAATAATTCCTGACATGAGAGAACTTTCAGAGTGTATATCCCATGGCAACTCACTGAAAGGATGTGCAAGTCTACTTGCTGAGGATTTTCAGCAAGGATTTGAAACTTTCTTTATGACCATTTTTATATTGTTGCCGAATTGTCAGGAGATATTTACAGCCAGGTTCCACTGACATAAACTAGACAGATTCAGCAAAACACAATGTTTTTATTTTCTTTGGGCAATAGAAAGACTGGCAATAACAGTTTATTCTACATAGATTTTTTTTTTGACTGTCTGGTACAAGTTAGCCTGTATGTTAGGTAAAATGTCTGATTAGTTTTCAATCTTATACATTCAAAATATATATGCAAAAGTAGGTTTATATATGAGGAAAAAATGGATAGGATGTGGAAATATAATTTCAATTTGTTACATAATTAAACCGTTTTCAGATTGAAGTATTTCAGATAGTTTTATGAGCTGAAAACAACCCATGTAGAGGGAAATTAAAAATGTAGATAATTTGAGTTTATAATATTTTCATTTGTTTAATTTAAAAGGTCTTTAAAAATGTATTGCAACTATAAGATTCTGACAGAGCAGCACCTTCCTTGTGAAAGATGCTTTACAGAGCTCCTCATTTTATCTTTTACCTTCTGTTATATCTTAAAAGTATATACAGTAGTCAGGACTTGGATATTAAGTCCAAATAGCTTGAAACCAACCAGATGTCATCATACTAAAGATAAAATTCTCAGGGAAAATAAACAACGTTATTTATTTATTTAAATTGAAATCTAACATTCCAATGATCTTGGATTTGTTATGACCTTGCACTGCCTTTAATAGCCTCTGCTTTGCCTGCAAATTAGAGGCGTTAAACACTTTGCTCGCCTGCATCTGCTTAGAGCACAGCCAGACATGCTCTGCTGATTTAGTTCAGGTGGGTTATGAAGGTACTGACATCTAGACCAATGCCAGCATTCTGTGAGCTAAGATGCAGGAGTTGACTATCTATAGATTCCCAGACCATTTCTACACAAACCCAAAGGTTTTAATATACATCATGGGTAAAGAGATCAATCTTTTAAATTTCACTGGGCATATTTTCAATTGTTTTTTTCTGCTAGTAGATGAGTTTAAAGTGATTGCAACTATGCATAAAATTAGTTCATGATCCTTTTAGGCTTATGTGAAAAACTTTTTAGCTCTATATTCTTTACACATTGCATGCACAGACAGCATATGACTGGCAGGCCATGATGGATTCTAAAATTGTTGATCTACAGAGTCATTTATYCATAAATTCAGATTGTTTATCTGCTTCTTCAGTATTGCTTCACTGTATTTGGGGTCATAAATCTGAAGAACTTTTTCATATAAGCCCAGAAAACTCATTTCATAAACACAAGGAGACTTTGGGGGAGGTCAATACAATAGATGCAATGTTAGAGAATCATTTAGAAATATTCTGACCAGACAGAAAGAGTGAGAATAAGACATAGAGCTGCAAAATTAAGAAAGAAGAAAACTACAAAGAAGAAAATCATAAATATAATATATACTCAGTACTTTAGAAACAAGGAGACAGGAAGGAAGATCACATTTTTTTTGGTGGAGAAGATGGTAAAATTACATGTTCTTGTCACCTCAATCATCTGACACATTACAGTACTTGTCTATCAAAAGTTTATGTACTTGAGCAACATGTTCCTAAGGTAAGAAGCAGAAATGCTAAGAGATAACACAGTGTAAATCTGCCTGTGTTGGGTCTTCATTCATTTTTCTGTGAGACGGCTCTACATAATGCTTCACGAAGACACGTAGTGCTCTTGTTCAACTGGAGATGTCAACTCAGGTCTGGAGTTCAGCTGGCCCACAGGCTGCCCAGCTTTACCTTAAATGTGGCACAGTTTTACTGTGATGGACTTTCCAGTCATGTGTTCTGGCAAGGCATTGAGTTCTAATTTCATTTTCACAGCACGTCATTTGCTTATCAGTTGCACTACAGATAACGCGGACCTGATTTGCTTCCACCTGTTGTTCCTTGGAGGTGACTGAGYTCATAACATGCAAGTGTTCATGTTATCAATGTTATACAATTAGTATGGACTTAAGGATGGGTTCATCTGAGGTGACTGTGTATTTCTTTATAAGCCTGTTTCCAAACCGTTTACAAATTCAGTGTGTCACAAATTCTGCAATAACCAGAGCTGATGATAGCAACCTCTACTAGTATGACATGAACCCAAAGTGAGATTTGGTTTTATAAAAGGTTAAAAGCTAATCTTCTTCTTGTGACAGAACACAGAAATAGACCATTTGAGTATCTGATTACACATAACTTCTACTGCCTACCTGGAGAGAGAAGCTGGGAAAAAAAAAAGGAACTATGCTTTTAGCAAAGATTTGTTTCTAGATGACAGCTTTAAAGCAAAACTTTTGGCTAATTTTCTTCAGRAATTTTAATTCATTCTTTGTATCCTGGCCTCTCTACTCCCACTCACTATTTTGTGACTTTTAATGTCCTTCATGAATACAAAAGTGAAATATTTGGAGGAGGGGAAAATAAAAGCCACTCCATCATTCACATGAGAATATTTTTAGGAAAGCTGCTTGTTGAAAGCTGCTTTATGAGCTTGTTTTATCCTCCTCTGTGCAGTTCAAATTGCTTTTAATTTTTGAATCTTGTGTATCGTAATTAGTAATTGATTTCAGTTTTGTAATATCCTGGCTGATGTGATCATCATGCATACACTAAATAATTTTACACAGCAGTCTCCCATAGTAGATGGCACTTCCTCTAGCTAACATAACATTCCATGCCTTTTGTAGTCATCTATTGAAATGATTTGTAGATGCATTGAGTTCATTTTAGTAATCATTCGCCACAGAATTAAAAGAAATGCAGTTTAACAGGAATGTTCATCATCAAGGGCTAAATATGCAGTGGCTGGATTGATACTAAAATACAGAAGCCAGATGCTTTTCTGTAAGAAAGAGTACGTTTCATTATAGATTATGTAGTGGCATGCCTCATTTATAAGATCTGATTATGCATCTCCAGTTGTTAGAAGGTGACTATAGAATAAGCACTGAAGTAGGACTTGATTGCACAAAAGTGCTAGGAGGAATATCAAAATGTCCCCTCTTTATCCAGCACTCAGAAATAGAGCTGAAGAGGATACTTAGGAAATGCCTTTCATCTCCAGAGACTGTCACATTTTATAGAAACAGATCACTTCTGATCCCCCTGTGAATGCAGAACCCTTTTTCCGGCAGCACTGTGTACCAGAATGCTTCACACATGCGAACCACAGGAGGTTTTGAAAGATGGAAGGTAGTACTGAATATGGTAGTAACCCTGGCCACCTGAGCTAACCTTCAAGCCCCCAGCTATTACAGCCTTACAGGTGGAGACGTTGAATCCTTTCTATTCAGCCAGTAGCTAAAAGTTTAGTCCTTATGTCTTGTAAGACATAAGAGCCAGTGTCATTCTGGCACTGGGGCTTAACAACATACAAAGACATTAATTTGCCTGTGATCCAGATTTAGTGTATTTGCAATGACTGCTTAGAGTATGCATGATTTTTCCTGGCTGTAATCAGCCTAYGTGGCATATGTATAGTGTCTAGTTTTGTTTGTGAAATCCAAAGGGAAGCAAGTGAAAAGGACAGCATTTTGTAATGACTTTTCAATATTGTCTTTACTGATTGCCTTGAGAAAGAAATATCATGTTCAATGACTGCAGAGAGAAGATCAAATAGTGAGCATCAAAGACACTCTGCATGCAATGATCACTATGCTAAATTTTCAGGATGTCTTTAATGGTTAAACAYGTATTAGACCTTGTTAAAGCTCAGGCATTTGGAACAGCTGAGGCTTCTGTTGGTTTTAATAAGAAATTTGTAACTAAATCCATAGGTTCACTACATRTGAAAAAACCTTTTGGTGCTAAAATACTCCATCCTAATTTTTTGTATCCCTTTGGGTCTGGAGGGGCTGGAAATGGAGTAAAATTTAGTTGTAAAGATAGCTTCTATTAAAAAATGAGGAAGAGCATGTAGAGGACTCATTTCTTCTAAAAGTACATGAAACTGTGTTAGAGTAAGAAACAGCTATACAGGCATTGTAAGCTGCAGATGTACACATAGATCAACAGTATATACTATGTTCTGAGTTGATTTATTTCATCAGAACTCAAGGCTGTCTTCATATAACAGAGCAAGACTTAGGGTCCTTGTTAACAATGATGGCAATGTATTTTGTAATATGAAAACCATTCTAGTTACTCACTAAAAATCAACAGCAAAGAAACCTCAAAGCAGCAAAGTGATTCTATAGTAATCACAACTGTCTGGATTTGAATCAAGGAATCTCCTTCAGGACTGGTTATTTTTCTAATATTTTAATTGGAGATGTGTTGGGTTAGGATGGAAGAGTTTGTTTACCAGAAGTAGGATGACCTAAAATTAAAGACAGTTCCACTTATAGATGTTACACAAAACCAACCAGAATCTCTGCCTGTTAATTTGTATCTCTTCAGTTTTGTTCTGGCAGTGCTACTAGTTTGATCAAGGCTCAAGTGTATGACTGGGATTCCCACCTCCACCACTTTAAACTTCAGCTTTATTCAGTGATTTAACATTTTTCTGTCTTAGAACACAGAGTTCCAAGGTAAGTGTAATTTATTCCTTTATCTAATTTATTCCTTTATCTCTTGAAAGCATTTGAGATTTAATTTAGTCATGTATATATTATGAAATATTTAGAAGTGTTATGTAAATGTGGAGCACTGTAATGATCACTAATCTAGTGCCGTTGTTAGTCTACTTATCTTGCCAAGTTTTAGGAATGACTTCAAAAATCATGCTTTTAGTAATATTCTTACAAGGGAAGTTTTGTTCAAATTTCGTGACATGAACAATTTATGCAGTGTGACTCTTCAGGTGCTAAGAGTAAGTAACTAACTTATTGGTACTGTATCAGAAGTAAGAGTCCTATATGAATATGGAATTCTGTAATTGGGATGGGAAGGAATAATAGAGTAATATTAGAAGTTGGGCCAAAAGTAGTTGTAAAAACTGTAATGATATAATTATATGAATTCATAAATTTAATGTATATAATTTATATGATTATTCTATCAGTCATACAATTCTAACACAGTAGGATTTAATAATTAGCTAAACAGAATTAATTAAAATTTTCCATTCATATTCTACCTGATATTTACAGTTATTGTGGCAAGAAAATCCACACACGACTAGGCTTTCCCAATGACTGGATCCCTAATGAAAATTCTCTGAGAAGAACATTTTGCTTGAATAATTAAAGCATGCACCATGACATAAATTACAATGGTAGTGATTAAATTAAATCAAGCTTCTCCCATGTTACAGTGTTTCTAAAGATAATTACTATCCTCTCTTAAAGTAGTTTGTCAATTTGAACAGTGATTTGGCAAAGAAACTTGCACCTGGACTGCTGTCATGTCCTCTAAGATTTGAGATGTTTGCTATTTATGAGAACTGGGATACTGCAGGTAGTCATTGGCAAAACCAGCTGATTCCTCKCTGTATAGACAAAGTGTTTTAGTGCCCTATTATTGAATTAGTTGGGTTTGAGGCATTTTCCAAGAAAAAATGGAACCCATTAGGAATCAAGGTATCACAATTTTGCCTATTAYATGTAGTATGTGTTACATAATTTCAGATTATCAACAAAAGCAGGTCATGATTCTTCATTATGAACAATAGATTTTAACTGACAAAAAAAMCCCAAAAACACACCCTGCAGTTTTTGTGTTGGTAAAAAGAGATTGTTTGTGGTGTTATGGAGGTATAACTTGAAGAAAATTACTCATTAAGAATAAGTTCTTGGAGAGCAAGAACTGAAAAGAACTTAAAGCCTTAAATTAGCCTGTAAACTTAATCATCTACATGATATGACATTAGAAAGTATAAGTTTTTTGCAACATAAACAGCAGTACCTCATGAAAATGGGGAAAATTGTAGCATACTCCGAGTCATCTCATAGTGCCTATGGAAAAGTGATAGAGTTTCAAAGGAGTGCTTTGGGCTTAAAGGTCTGCAGAGTACCATGCAATGAGTAGGATGTTCACCAGGAAGATCTGATATCCATCTTCTCACCCATTCTCTGCACCATTTAAGTAATAGTCTAAAGAAAAATTTTGCAATTAAACACAAAACTAAGTACTGGTCTGATGCAATACACTCAGGTCACTTTCAACCCCTATAGGCAGAGCTGTTTGTATAAAACCCTTCTTTTGTCCTTTTTTAATCACTTTCTAACGAATCCAGTGAGAATTCAACTACATATTTAAAATATAACGTTCTTATCAGGATAGCATAAGACCTTGTATTTTTGATGCCCAATGTTTTATCACAATGAGATAACACACACTCCAGAGAGGTGAGAAGTGAGCATGAAGTTACTCTCTCAGGGAAATAAACTGATACTGTACTAAAACCTGAGGGCAGGCTGTCATCCTTGACATAGTATGTGATGGCAGAATATCCATCAGTTTTCTGAACTGAGTCCTCCCTGGCCTCTTTTCTGAGAACATAGAGAAGGACAACTGTTTGCAGAATTCATCCTAAATTTGCAAGTAGTGAGAAGTAACAACCCTAATAATAAAATTTCTTTATGTGTTTTTCTACTAAGAATCAAAATAAATACGTCTTCYTATTACCTTTAAGACTTCTGCATACATTACAAACTTAAGTTATCCAGTTTCTTTGTGACATAGAAAAAAATTAATATTCTTAGATTACTGCTGTTCTAAAAGAAACATAAAAATGTCATGGCAGATASAAAAAGAGAATCAAAAAAGGAAAAACAGAATCTTCCTGTCCTGTATCTGTATGACCTTTTTCCCTGCCCTTAACTTGTACAGAAATTAAATACATTTCGAACCACCTGGCTACTGAGCTAAGGATCTAGGTGTAGATTATATCATAAATGCTTGTTTGTAGTGGTTATTTATGATTAGTGCTATTGCAGGCTAAGCTGGTGTTTTCACTACACAGTGGCAACAGAGCCTTAGTCAACAATGATGAGCATGAACATGCTGCATATCAGGATGCAGTGGAAGAGTGTAATGGCAAGAGGTCTAAAAATAAAGCAGAATGCTGGGTTTTCATTGATTAAAGGTAGGAATCCGGATTCCAACAWGGAATCCGTATTACTAAAGTAGCATATTCTGTGCAATTTGGTGATCTTTTATGCTTCTTTGTGTTATGAATTATGAAATCAAACTTGGGAGAAAATATTAATTAATTTTAGGAGATTTCATTAAATGACTAATCTGCGCTGTATTCGCAGTGAAATGATGGTGATTTTTTTCTGATAACTCTGAAACCCTCCAGATCTATTGCACAGGGCCTTCAGTACCCTGACATTTGTAGCAGAATCACAAAGTAGCGGGGATGGGAAGAGGCCTGTGGAGATCATCTAGTCCAACCCCCCGCCCAAAGCAGGATCAGCTACAGCGGACTGCTCAGAATCATGTCCTGTTGGGTTTTGAGTATYCTCAAAAATGGCGGCTTCACTTTTTGGGCTTCTTATTCTAGTGGTCAAATRTCTTTCCATCCAGAGGAGGAATAAGTGCGTGTGGAGATCCTATCACTGCTCTTCCTAGCTGAATATTCTTTTTCTTTTCACTTGCTTCTTCCTTTTGGTTTTGTTTGTATGAGTTGGGTTTGTTGCGTTTTTTTTAAAGCGTTTTGGGGTTTTTAATTTTTTTTTTCATCATAGAAGTTAGTGTACAGCTACAAATCCCTGCAAATAAAGCTTAGTATCAAAATATTTTGTGTAATTCCTTCTCTTTCTCTGATATCCTACCATATTAGAATTTTTTCTAGGACTAAGTGCAGTGCTGGAAGTCCAGAGTTTGAGTTGTATTTGTAGGTGTACCACTGAATTACTGAATAATAGGAAAGAAGTAAATTTTCCCTCTGCTACTTCATCAGGAATTGATAAGAATGGCTAGTTAAAATCTCCAGGAAAGTATTATGTGGAAGCCACACATGATCACAGTGGAAGCTTCTGGCCTATATTATATTATTTTATGATTTTTACTACTTTGGAAGCATGCTTTAGGATCTCTGTATTTTACTAAGTGAGTCATATTGTTTGTAATAGAAAACGTGATACTGAARTTCAGCGATATTACCTAGTGTCATCTGATGAGTTCATAGCTCTGCTAATTCCGTGTTCCTTGGAACTGCTTGCAATAATGAATTGTCCAGATTTTTGACTGGTATCACATGATCAGACAGATGGAAAAAAARAAAAAGACTGCCAGAAAGCACTGATGAGCTATTTTGAAGGATGGCTGGTGTGCATGCCTGCTGCTCAAGGTACTGTGATGTTGGTGATTGGAGAATGCCTGCTGAACTGCATTGTACCAAGGAACTTCTGGATCTTAACCTGGTCGAAATAAAGCAGACATTTAGAWGAAYTTTAAGAGATCATGACTGTAAGCACAGCAGGAGTAGCTAGCAGTCACCTCCTCTATTCCATCGTTTGAGTGTGATTAACATTCCACTAAGGAATAGTAACTAACAAAACTGCAGAAACAGGTTTCTCTCCTTTTAGCTCACAAGGTGAAGAGATGGTATAYACTCTTGTTCTTCACAGCCAGATACAGGTGTGGAAGGGTTTGCTTGTCTGATTAAAGACTATGGATTACAAAATTGCTGATCAGTGTGGAATAGCAAACTAAAATCCTATCACCACCTCCAATTTCCAGAATACAGAAAGTGATTTTCAAAACCTGTGAAGGACACAATTTTTTATTTGGAATTGTGTACATTAATTAGATAATTGTATTTGCAAATGGCTAACTGTCGTTAGCAACTTCAATTACCCTATCAGCATATATAATCATTGTAATTATGCACTCAAATGGAGTACATGCTCACTAAATTGTTTAAATCTTATATCTGGCAAGGCCAAAGATAGATTTAAGGTAGTACCTTSCTGTAATTCTTACTACCCATCTCATATTCTACATTGTATTAATTGTTCAGGACCAAGCTTCATTCTTCACCTCACAAAATAGTGAGAAAAYTCTCCCACCAGGCTTTCTTCTAATTTCTTCAAATAATTTTTTGCTCAGTACTTAATTGTTTTTTTCTTTTTGATTCTTATAAAAATATGAATGTTATTACTGGCCTGGCACCGCAGCATAATATGCTAGTTCCTTTTGATTTGGGCTATCAAGATGCACAGTGGAAGGTTTCCCTAAACTCCAACTATGGTTGGTGTGATGCAAATATATAAATGGCATATTTGGGGTTTTTTTCTCCTATTGTATAAAGCTGGTGGTTTAGCTTCACTGTCCCTTATGTCTGCATCAAACATTTTCCATCTTTATAACAGTGACTATTTCCCAGTGCAGAGCCAAAGATTTTCTTCCCATTCTTTTGAGTTCATTTATCTTTCAAATATTGTTGAGAGTGATAGGTATTCTGAATATATTAGAAATAAACACTAAACATACCTGTGAATCTGAATTTATACTAATGGAGAAATTAATGCTAGAATTTAATCCCTCAGGCAAAGTTATTTCTGAACCATTTTGTTGCTAAGAGTGTATGAGGTTAGGGGTGGAGGAGCGGGGTGTTCAGTCCTGGTGTCTTTATAAAACCAAAACTCAGCCTTGCATTTATCTGGAATGCAATGCTTTCTGTGAAATATCTTAGTTCCTATTTTATACAAAATAATGAAGATTCAATATGTAGTCTTCAATGTATCCAGGAGAAAACATTGCTTTCTCTTTACCCAAAATACATCTTTCTGGTGAAGAGTTTCATTGTGCAAAACAGCAGAACTGTTGGCCTCAATCTTRTTCCCATGAATGCAGAAAATCTTTTCAATATTCTGGATTCAAGACAGAAGAAGTTTGAATTTCTTACAAGAAACCTGTGTGGAGCATGGAAAGTGAGTTCAGCGCAGAAGGTACATTTATAGCATGGATTGCTGAGATGCATGCCTTGCTTAGCTTAAGAATTCTGTAATTCTTGACATTTTGTAGTTAATAAAGACAAGATGTAGAGATATATTAATATTGCAGTTAAAATTATGTAACTAAAATGGGACCAAATAATTGTATGTATTAAAGAGCACTGTGGTCATCTGAATAATTTTGAAGCTGGCTGTGAGTCCCTAGCTCTGTGATGTATGAGGATTTTTTCTGTCAACTATAGATGGAATACATCTCAGATATTGAATGGAGCATATGTCTGTAAGTTATCTCTGATTTTTGAACCATGTGTACTACTATGAGTAAATGTTCCCATT
Source organism: Parotia lawesii (assembly GCA_003713295.1). Taxonomy (NCBI): domain Eukaryota; kingdom Metazoa; phylum Chordata; class Aves; order Passeriformes; family Paradisaeidae; genus Parotia; species Parotia lawesii. The sequence goes on from RAHM01000062.1 coordinate 2,776,816, forward strand.
AAATCAATCACAAGTTAATTAAAAACTTTTATTACTGAGCTTTGAAAAGTACTGCACTGAACATAAGGACACAAAAAAAAGTAAATTTTATTAAAAGATGCATGAAGAATAGAAAGGAACTGGTGTTTCTCAGATTGAAGAACTGTCCTTGATATTTTGGGGAACTGAATCTGTGACTATAGACTAGATCATGATGGTCTTGTTCACTACATCTAGTTCAAAAGGAAGCGTGGTAACTAACTATACAAGTACATGAGAAAATACAGAACTTTTTTCTGTAATTTAACTCAAGTGCTGGCTTTACCCATGTCTTGCTCCCATTGTATCCACAAGACACCACAGACACAGCTTTGAGGAAGCCATATCTGCCGATGAAAAGACTGTCAAGAGACACRCAATAGAGCTGAAAGAAAAGGTCTRTCTCACAGATCATCCTCCAAATAGTGTCTATTTTAGGCTAGCATTAGAAGGGGAACAGGATAGACTTAGAAAAATTTTCATTGGCCTACAGTGACGATAAAGTCAGCTACCAGTAGAATGTAAAGGAAATGAAATCTTTATCTTTTGTAGTAACAAAAGAAAGTGACACAAGAAAAATTTAAGTATGGAAAACCAGAACACTTTGAACAACCTCTGAGAGATGTTTTGGTCAAGATTCTCAATGTCCTTGTTCAACTGAGTCACTGTTTTAAATCAAATGTGCCACTCAYATTCAAATTATGAAAGACCCAAATTATGAAATTTCATGTTATGAAAGATACTCTTTCTTCAAACCATATTTGTTTGTTCTTGACTTTCAGATATCTCACAGGAAAATACAAGCAAGTTATGCAAGCACAGRAAGTTCTTGGGCTCATATTTGCAATTTGATCAAACAAAACACATTAGCATGACTTGAGTTTGAAGAATGGAAAAATCCACAAGCTGAAAAATAAATTAATTAAATAAATGTCATGTAAAACTTTTGCACATCTGAGAAAAATATATTTATATAGTGAGATGGATAGTTCAGTTGTAATCAAGTTAGGACAACCACCAATGAATCCATGCAATTAACAGCAAATGTGGAGGGGTTTTTGTAATTTAGGATGGTTCAGAGAAAATAAAATCTATTTCACCAAAACCTGAGATCCATGAGACTGATATGAGATACACTCTTGCAAAGATATTCCATGGCTATGGTTCAAATATTAACAATGAATCTGAAAAAATGGTGGGGTCAAAATGTGATGAATATAGTCATGAGAATCTAGTGAGCACAAAGCTCAGTTTCCAGAGTCTTCCAATGATCCTATAAATATGTGCAGAATAAATGGACTTATTCAAATCAAATACCTGTATTTTGGTGTGTTAGAGACAGAAGTCAGCACAGAATATGTTTAAGACAAACTAAATGTTCTTGTTTTATTTCTATAATGGGTTAGCCATGAAAATTTTAAATCCTAAGTTATTGTATAAATTTGTATAAATTTACTTTTTAGTACTGGTGTATTTGACAGAGAAGGAAATATGTGAAGCTGCACCAGTTCTCCCACAAGCTGTCTGTAACAGTTTCTAACTCACTGGTGTTGAGGAGCCAATATTAAGACTTTTGGCTCTGTGTCAGTCAGGCTGTTGTTGTGTCGCTGGSTCTGGGTTGAACACAAAAATCTCCTAAAGAAAAAGGGAAAGAAGGTTAGTGAAACCTGTTATCAGCAATGAATGAGGTGTCTTCACGATATACTGGCAGTTTACCTGAATTTTTATGATGCTGTTGTTACTATTAATATCAGTTTTACACTGATATTAATATTGGTATAGATGCAGCTGTAAGATCATGGAAGCAAGTGAAAATCTYGCTGTCCGTACTAGTTTTTGACTTAAGCTATCAAGACTTGCGTTGTTAAGCCTGAAGAGATGACGGTTCCATTTCTGGCATTCTCCTTGCTTGTTTTATTTAAAGTCCTGAAGAGATGATGGTTCCACTTCTGGCATTCCCCCAGATTATTTGATCTACAGTCTAATTGCATCTGATGTCTGTGGTGTGTGGCTTTATTGCATAAGGACCAATGGCTACAGGTTCAGTGCTTTTAACACAGGAGTGTGGCTTCAAGGGAAGAATAAACAGCAGGAACAGATGAAGTGYTAAGCAGCTAACTGCTAAGACCACTTTCTTGGAATAGTTTTAGCCATAAAAAAAAAGAGTGCAGCGAATAAAAACAGTAAAGTAATAGAAGTACTTCTCATTAGAATGAACTTCAAAGATTTCTGTGACATGAAATTGACTTTCTTCTTTCAAAAAGATACCAAATACACTGCATCAAGAATAAGATCCTCTCCACAGCAGTAGTACACATTGCTTTGATAGATTCTGGGGAGCAGTACTTTGAAGAATCTGGAGTTCAAAAGTTCAAAAAAATTCTCCCATACTGTGATGTATAGAATTTTTATTACATTTAATAAGCTTTGCTTTGAGATACATTGCTTTTCTTATCAACATTTTTTTTTTCTATAAAAAATAGCATTTAATAATGGAAATAAGAAAGAAAAAAAAAGTAAAATTGGAAGCAGCATGCTTACCTCTGGAATTCTTGGCTGAAAAGCAGAACTTTGCTCTTGGGCTTGGACTGTCAACTTACTGACCAAAGATTTTACAGTTTATACGGGGCAAATAGTTTCAGCTTTCCAAGCCTTAAGATTTCACCAGCAGTGAAGGATCTGGAGTGTGTGTCCTGTGAGGAGTGGCTGAGAGAGCTGGGGTTGTTTAGCCTGGTGAAAAACAGGCTCAGGGGGGACCTTATCACTCTCTAGAACTGACTGAAAGAAGGTTGTTGCCAGGTGGGGGTTGGCCTCTTCTCCCAGGCAGCCACTGACAGGACAAGAGGAAATGTCTTCAAGCTGTACCAGGGAAGGTTCAGGTTGGCCATTAGGAAGAAGTTCTTCACAGAAAGGGTGAGTAGATATCGGAACAGGCTGCYCAAGGAGGTGGTGGTGTATCATCCCTGGAGATATTTAAGGAAAGACTGGATGTGGCACTTAGTGCTATGGCCTAGTTGAAGTGCTAGTGTTTGGTCATAGATTGGACTTAAGGATCTCAGAGGTCTRCTCCAGCATAATTGCTTCTGTGACTCTGTGATTTCTTTGTAAAGCCAGCAATATTTAGTCTGAAATGTACTTCTTGCAGTATTTCCCAACCCCCCTGCTTTTAAGAGCTGCAATGCAGTATTCTGCTGGGTTTACTATATAATTTTAATAGGATGCAGTAAATATGGTGCCAATTTATCAATAGTACCAGTATGTGGACATACTGGGTAAACCCAATTTGTCTTGCTTTTGCCCTGTCTCATGGATAGGGACTATTTGTGAAAAGTGAAAAATAAAAAAGCAATTTTCACATTATTTATTTTATATTCTTTGCAAAAGAAAKATGATAATGAACATCACATTTTGGGAATTAGCAATGTAGAGGTCTATACAGGAGGAAGTCTCAACATGGACACATTGAAACATATTGTTTTTGGCAGGAATATGGAAAGGACAATATGAGGCAGAAACATCAGGGCTGGTCTTTACCACTCTATCACTTAGAGAACTCCACCACATCCTACCTTTTAACGCTGAGAGCAATTTGGGTAACCAAGAATGGTGCGCCAGGGACAAAGAACAGCAAACTTACAATATCAGTCCTGTGATTATGAGGACACCATCCTGCCCTCCACATTTTTTGAAACACAAAAGTCAAATTAAAAAACCAGAAGTTATTTTGAAAATTTATTATAGACAGACTGAATARTACTACAGACTTTCCAAATGCCAGAAGCACATTCTATAGGGAAACAARTTAGTGTCAACATAAGATTAATTTCCTTGGAGCACCCTCTTTTCCCTTGAGAAAATAAAACAATGTGATTGATATTGATTCAAAAGCATGTTCTTTTGGAATAACATTTTAAAGTTAGAGCTACAAAGGCATGTGTAATTAATTAGAAGAATAAAGTGAAATTTTGAATGGAAGACCTTCATGCAGCTGGGAAAAAACAGAAAAAGCATTTTTTCTTATAGAACAATGTGTTTTATAAAAGCCTTGGTTTCATGAACAGATCCTAGCAAATTATTCACAGCATATAATTTATTTGACAAGTTAATTTTCTTTTCTTTCTCATTATGAACCAAAACAGAGGTATTTTTGTTTTTGTTTTGGAAAAGGTAATTATTTATTTTTTATTATTATTTAATTTTTTAACTGTACAAATTATTACAAGCTTTCAGGGAGTGCAAAAACTGTATTTTGTACTCTTATATTTCTGTATTAAGTTATGATTGTATATTATAAATTGCATCATATTCCTTCTGTTGCCTGACTTTTTTAAGAGATCTCTGAGATGTCTGTAGTCCTTTGTTTTGAGCAACATCTCATGTTAACTTAATATAGTTAATTTCCTTGCAACTGCTCCCATGTGCAAGTGTTTAACATTTGATGTGTGAGAATACAGTGTAAAACTTCATGTGTGGGGTTTAGGCCTTATCCAACAGAAATCAGTTTTTTCCATTGATTTCAGTGGCAGTGGATCACTGTTCCTGTGAGCATCTTGATGAGTGAAAACTYGAGTGCATGAATGTACATGGGTCATGAAGACAGGAAGGCTGTGAAGAGAGTTGAACAAATACTTAACAGAATTTTTCTTAGGAGTCAGATTGATTAATTGCCTAGAGTGACCTGAAGTTTCAGTTGGTTAAGATTTTTTTACTTAAGTCCTTCTTAAACCTGATGCTTGCTATTCTATGCCATCACTGATTCGTTTTGCTTCAGAAGTGGTGAAACTGTGAAACAGGAAAATCTCCTTCAGCATGTGACCAGGACAGCCCTGATTTCAGGGAATTTGTCAGTCTCTCTTATCACACAATACAGTTAAGTATCTGGGTATGAGGGCACTTGGAAAGGAAGAAACATGTTTGTTTTCACACAGAATGATATCTGTCCAAATTTATAATACCACTAGAAAGAGGCAATCCAACCATAAGTTTTTTTGGAAGGCCTTTCTCTTCCCGTTTCAGTACGAGATGCTGCTGCTGTTCATGTGACACTTCTTTTTTTTGGGCTTGGATAATAATCACAGGCAATGTCTTAGCCCAAAGTACTGTGCACTGGCTGGATAGATAGCAGAGAATTTGCTTCCAGGAAGATTTAGCAGGAGACCTCTTTGTTATGTGTGATTTTAATATACATTTGAGTCTTTAGAAAAACATGAAATTCTGGGTTATTTTTGCAGAGTTTAAAAACAAAGAAAAGGTACAAGATTAAATTCTACTAAATATTACTTATCGTCATGCAGTATCTTCTTAAGTATGATTTTATCTTGTTCATTTCATTTGCAGAGATTTAAGTATAACTGTCTGATAACAGATGGTTTTGTGACATTTGGTGAGGCCTTCAGTGACACATACCTGAAACACCAATGGTCAGAATTGAAGTGCCCTGGTGTCACACTGTGAAGTAACTTCCACTGCACCTCTATGCCTTCTACCTAACAAACCATTGTTTTTCTGTGACTGTCACAGACAGTTGCTTACAGAGTCTAAAAGAATCAAAAATGTGGCTTAATCATTATAAATTAATGGGATTATGTAAACCCCATAGTTCTACTTATGCCACTTGAATGTGAGCAGAAAGTTTGACACACTTGGATTTACAAGATAATGTTTCTTGGTGACTTTTTCAGAGAGTGTCACTGGAAAAGGCTGTGTGTGACCAACACATCATGTCCCAGGAGACTTAGTTTACTGTTATTTAAACACATTCTTTAGATAAACCAAAAGAGGCTGCTCTAACACCTGCTATGGACAAACATTCATTTACTCTCTATTTTTCTAGAAAGGCACATATCTGCTGCACGATATAGGTCAGCTGGACTTTCTCCAATTCCACTTCATTCTTGTCTTAGAGATGAAGTTCTAAAGAGTCTTGCTGGAAAACAYGAAGTGCTCCAGCAGAGACCAATCTCAGAATCTGGGAGAGGAATATTTCCTTTTGTTTCCATTCCATTTTATCTGTATGCCTCAGACTAGTATCATGACCTGTAGTTTAAAGCACATTTTTTGTCAGATGGAGTCAAAATACGAGTCAGAGACTGCATTGATTTACCTGAATAAATAATCAGGAAAGAACGTTTTATCTAAATAYCCTAAAGATAACAAGAGGGTTACCACTAAACCACAGAATGGAATAACAAGAAACTGAAGACAGAATTTTCCCAACTCTTTCAATGAGAAAAAAAGATTTCAAAATTCTTTAATCATCCTTGGAAACTGTTTACTTGAGTCTTATTAAAAAATACTGATATATATTGAGATTAGCTCGRTTGGTTAGAGCATGGTCCTAATCAAATCAAGGTTAGATCCCTGTATGGGCCATTCACTTAGGAGCTGRACTTGATGATCCTYGTGAGTCCTTTCCAACTGAGAATATTCTGTGATCTGTGACTTTTTTTCTAAGTAGCTCTTTGTAGAACTTCTCTCTCCTCAAAGTTACAAGTGCATTCCCAATAGATTTTCAGCAGTTTTGCAGCTAATTGGATTAGTCTTTACATTGTCAACAGCGATATCAGACTGAGAAATCGGTCCCTACTGTCTCAAATATTATGGATACTCTCATCATGATACTTGAGTGCTAACAGATCCAGCTCCAACAYCATGAGAGGCTGTCCCTGTCTCTTAAATAGCAGAAGCATCTTGGTTCAAGCGTAACCTGTAACCCTCATCTTTTTCCATGTAGATCCAAACCTCATTATTACTTTCGCTAAGAAGCTCATCTTGTATAACTGTCTGAATGTGCAGTCAACTGTGAATGTTTTCCATTAGATTTGCAGTTCAAACTGCTGCTGCAATTCTCGTTCCCACTTCAGTAACAAAAACTGAATCTGTGTTTGAAATACAAATACGCTTAATCTAATTGTAAAGTACAAACTATTATTGTATCATCTCTCTTGATCATGCATATTAATAATTGGCATCTTCAGTTTACCAGACCAGTGTTATAATCTCTTCCTGGTCTATTTTCAGACGGATAGCTTTTAATAGTAAGAAAGAAATTTCCAAATTTCCAGTTATGGCACCTTTTTGTTGTTGTTTTTCTGCCACCAACAGAAGACTAAGGACCTACAGAAAAGAAACAAAAATACTGCAAATATTTTTCTTCAACCAAAATAATATCAAGATTCCTACTTCACTTCCTACTTTGCAGAAGTTGTATTTCCAGCTACTATCATAAATTATTTGTATGTCTTTTAAGCATAAAAGACATTTATTATTGATTCTGCTACGGTATGTACAGTCATTGCATTCTTTAAAAGACAGATTATTTAAATTGACCTATGTAAGATGTTTACTACAGTTAAACTTCATTAACTTTATCGGAATTTAACAAAGTAATATTTGAGTAGCTTTCAGTGGGTTCACATTGTCCTGAAAATTTGTAAATCAAGTTACTTCAGGTTTAAAGAATTTTAATAAGAAATTTGCCTGCTAGCTATAACAGGGAATTATAAGTCAACAGTATTCTTACATTTTGTTCTCAGTGACAAGTGCTCTGTTTCTAGCCTAATTTCACTTTCACGWCTCAGGTGTTTTTTCTATGTGAACTCATATAATAAAAACTTTTTATAGTCTTAAGTATATCATGAGAATTAATGCTTGAAAAGGAGATATCCTCCATTGACTGATCAATGTATGTTTATTCACTCAGTAGCAAACACACAGCTAATGAARGTGAAACACTGCTGAGCTCCTGAGGGGATGCTGTCCTGGAGCCAGAGAGAGCGTAGGAGCCTTGCCATTGGTGTCCACAAGTGCAGCACATCAGACTCTGACACCATGAATGTCCCTGTGACAGCTCAAAGAAAAATTCTGCATCTTTGCTGAATACCATGATGAAAAGCAGTGTAAACTTAAAGGCTTTTTTATGGTATTTCTTTTGCTTCAGATATGGAAAATGCCAAGTACCATCTATTTTGATCAAGCTGTCAAAAATTTATGCCATAGTATTTGACCATGAGATCTATATGCAGAAAATCTGAGGAGATGTATCTCTTCTTAAAATGCTGTTGGCAACTGTCTCATTTCAAATAACTGACAGGGTACTTCACAATCATTTGTTTTTATCTGCTTATAAATTTTATCTCTCTATACATGTTACTTCTTTTAGTTTTAGGTGCCAAAAGAGCCAGCTTGACTGATTAGATGGAAGGTTTAAAATATATAGCTTGAATGCTTTTCATCAAAATTATTTGGTGTCTTTTCATGTGACTTTCTTCACATGGAAAGCTTTAACCAAAAACAGGTCAAGCATCTCTATGTTCTAATTTGAATGGCTGGTCACATTCCTTCTTTGTAAAGCTTTATTTTAGCACTCCCCTTCCTTCTTCCTTTCCAAAATTATTATGCCACACTGTTGAAGCACCTGCCATATTGATTTCATTTCAGTGTTGGGTGAAGATAGTTCTAGTTCTGTGAAATGATTCATACGTGCACACAGTTTTTCAAGCACAAAAGGTTTCTTAGAAACGAAAGGTTTTATATAACCGTAATCTCTCATTGCAACGAAATGTAATTCTATCAAGAAGAAAACAAATCTATCTTTCTCTTTCTTCCTGAAATTTTTCTCAGAGTTCACATTGCTGGCACAACTGTACTTAAAGATAAGCAATCAATAGGCTAAGCCCAAATTATCATCTGAAATCAAGTAATGAGATCCTTTCATAGCATATGCAGCAAATAAGTGTATGTCAAAACAAGTACCTGAGAAGTTTTCAGTGCTAATAATTTTGTTAGTATTTGCATGAATACCTTAATATAAAACAAACAACAAAAAATTACAACATCTGTTCCAAGTAAAGTGTGGTTTGGGATTTTTTGTGCCCTTTTTTTGTGGTTTGTTTTTGTTTGTTTGTTTGTTTTTGTTTTGGGGTTTGTTTTGTTTTGTTTTGTTTTGTTTTGTTTCTTTTTCATCCTTCAGTATTATTCTGTCTGGAGAAAATTTATGTTTTCTTTAAAGTGAACCTGATTGTTCATTGCAGGCGTTTTAAGAAAAAATACAACTACTGATTCTACTGACCTTGAACAAAATTGGTTTATACCTACCTCCTACCTAATCATTTAAGCAGGGCCCAGGTTTGGAGCACAATTCCTCTTCAAATCTAATCCTAAATGTCCAAGCTGCTATCTTGAAATCAGGCTAAGCTGAGACATGTGTTTCCACTCAGTGAGTTTCTTATCTTCAAGTCTGTAATTTCATATATGTCTGTATGTTCTGCTTGAAATAACATTCACATCATAGAGGAATTTGTTTTAACAAAGCCTCTAACTCACAGTGGGGGACTGATTTGCTGTGTTGTACTGCACAACAGTTTGTAACAGCAAGCCAAAACAAGGGATTGTTTTCTTGTCTAGGCATTTGYTCCTAAGACATCTTTAGTTTCATTGATTATCTCATATTAGAGTTCTGAGGCAGGCTGTGAAGTGACAGACCTGGCAGAATAGAGCCAGAGGCACCAGGAATACCTTAAATAACTAGGGCCACTTCAAAGCTAGCATCATCCTACAAGTAAACTTAATGAGATGATGTGCCTAAGGAGTCAGGGATTTTTAAATACTTGATTGACACTTCCTTGAAAGTAATTTATTTTCTAGATCTCAGCCAACTGCAAGTTTTTACTTTTTAGTTTCTCTTGCTCTAATTCTTCTCAGATTTAAGATTACTGAAAACCACCACTAGCACAYATATATCTGAATGCAGGTTGCTGATTAAAAATAATTTTAATAAATCAAGGCTTATACAGTACAGTTGTTTGGCATACAGCTGTTTTAAACATATTCAAATAAAACAAAGAATTACTTTCAAGTAWTAACATACACCGAAATTTTGAGAAATCCCAGTTTGCACAAGGAAGAACTTTAAGAAGCCTGAAAACCAAAAAATGTTTTGATTACAGTTTCAGGGTAATACCTTTGTAAATACTTGTCTTAATAAAGGATACCCTTTTTTGTAAGACATAAGTAAATGTGTATTCATCATAGAGTTAGTCAGTACCAGCACTTACATTTTACATAGGATTTGCTCTATATGCAGAATAATTGAGGAGAATATGAGAAATAATTTTACCAGCTCTTGAAAGGAGATGGGCAGGAGAATATTTTCTCCTTCCAGGAGGTGTCAGAAAGCACCCAGAGAATAAACACAGCACAGTTCTGTTTATTCCTGAATAATACTGAATTTACTGTGAGTAGACATGCAGTAGTACAGTGTACATAGATCATAGCTTTTGCCAGACATCCATAAGAGCAGGATTTCTGAATGTCCAATATCTGGGTAGGAGGTTCCCATCTGCAAATGTACATAGAGAAACCATAATTCACCAGAAAAAASAGGATAGGTCTGGGAAATGTGGATGTTTGTTTTACGTCTGTGAGAGCCAAAGTCACATACAAAGCATGACTGAAATCAGAATGGTCAGCACAAACATAAACCATGACTGCCGTGTTTCCAAATAAAAACATGTCAGTGCAAAGTTAAAACTGATCCTGTGTGGAAAGGTGACCATTAAAAAATAAAGATAAAGGAAAATGAAAATAATTCCTTTAAAAGGTCATTGGGAAGCGAAAAGAATGTGTAGCTGAGTGAGGTGCTGTGACTAAGAATACTGCCTGAAACACTGGAACAGCAGATAAAGATGCCTGAGGATTATGACCTACTATGAATGAAACTGGAATATGATAATATGTTTTTACATCCTAAACCAATATTAACATTACACAGCTGAGAACTCTGGCATCCACACACAGCACTGGAATCAGACTTGCTAACTAGAGACAGGCTTATTTGTGGGACATTAAAGCCTTCAAGAGGGATTGTAGAGAAACAGAAATGTCTTTAAACAACAAATATGGCTGAAACGTGCAGAGAATTGCTCAGGGCAGTGCTCAGAGAAAGTGCACATAATTAAAATAAGAAAGTCCAGACAAAAGACACAACAGATGAAACAAAAAATAGAACACTTGCCAGTTTCAATTTATAATATAGAACGTCAGGAAACCATGGGAAAGGTAAAATTAAATGCACTTAGTTCACAGGAAATTTTATAAATTATATGGACAATATAATCAAATCCTACTTTTAAGATGGCAAATGAAAAAAAAACTTCAATACAGAGGGTCTTAGGACCCAGAGACTTCTAAGAAAAGGGGTATTAAACATAATTCTGAAAACTCTTACAAAGGAGAAAATAATTTTAGTAAAGCTGAATAAAATACAGTACAAGTGAGCTGCCAATCATGCAATGCCCTAATGCAGCTATTACACCAATAGTTAATTTAATTCCAGCTGGATGGTGAAGCCTGTTGCAATGCAATCCAGACACAAAGAGCAAAGTTTGCCTGGAGTAATCTGACCAGGTGCTGTGGATGTGAGACAAAATTGTTCTGAGACCAGTGAGTGAAAACCTACTGTTGATAAGAAACGTTTAAAAAGCAAAATACTATGATTAAGAGATTTTTTTGGGCAAAGCAGATGTAAACCACAGAAACAGATGTTTCAGTATAGTGCTTAAACAGAATGTGAATAGCACGGTTAGTCCAGTTCAACCTTGTAACACAATATATAGGGTATATTTCAAGGAGCTGAAAATGCAGAGGCTGAACCAGAACTAAAAGAATTCCATACATTTATTGRGAAGAGGAAGACAAGCAGTTTTAACATCCCTTTCATTGTTAGTCTCCTACTACTAYGTCCTACTTTCCTCTGATGGTATGTGCTTATAGTGGGGAATTTCACCTTCTTTCCTTGGAAGACACAAGAGCTTATTGTTCTCTTGAGCTGCAAACTCATGGTAGGATCAAAGGCAGCCCCTCAGCAAGACMCAGCTGGGAAGGGAAGGATTCAGGCTTGTTTCTTCTTTTGTTCTTTTGGAAGTTTCTTCTGCTCCCAACAAAATTCCTCTGTGTGTGTTTGTAGCTGTGTATAGATAACATATCTATACTCTGTTAAGACACACAAAACAGAATTACAATAAAGACTTTAAAATGGCAGTTCTACTTCTTCCTTCAGATGACCAAAGTTACACCTGTTATAACAGATTCCATACATTCATTTTAAACACACAGTCAAAATATTTCCATCTTTTATGCTGGATAACAGTAAAGAGAACTATTGCAAAACTCTTTGACGTATCTCAGCAACTGTTATTAATTCTCTTTTCTAGGGGTATCTATTTTCACAGCTGTTTAGACTCCTATCCACATATCTTTGGAAAACGTGTCGCTTTCAGAAATATACAATTAGGTGGAATTTATATTTGAGGGGGAAAGTTAAAGGACTTGATGTTCTTACACAGGTTCTACATAAACTGCTTAGTGTCAGCTCTCCAACTTTCTGGTTTAGTTTCTTTCTTACATTCCTATTGGCATATGTGTTATTCTGAGTGTGAGAATACACTTGCTTCGTAGATCTGGATCTCTTTTTTTCTAATTTAACGTTTGAATTCAGAACTGTGAAATTTTATTTGATTCCTCCTTTATTTTCATACTTCCATCTTGTTAAGCAGGCTGTTGGGTAATATTTTTGTCTTCGTTTTTCTGAGCTTTTATTTTGGTCTGTATTGTCAGAAAAATCTATCTAATGTTAGTTTATTGTTGTTAATAAGCCATATGGTGTCTATAATGTAGCTCTAGCCAAATCAACAATAAAGAAGCAGGAGTAAAAAGTTATTTAATTCCAGAGTGCTTATGTGTAGGATGCTACAAGGTCAGCACTGGGTCTAGTTGAATTCCCTATTTTCAATGAAGAATTAAATGATGAATTAGAGGTTAGTCTTATTGCCTCTGCAGACAAGAAACTGTAAGTGAATGCAACAAAGAATGGAATTAAAATGCAATCTATATATGCAGAGACAGTTTGAAAATGCTTGAAAAAACAATTAAGTTCAGAGACAATGGTTTGCAAGGAATCGGCAACTAAAAAACAAATGAAATTCATAGGTAGTTACGTTATGAACTAGATTATGAGTTGAAGAAGAATCAACAAGTCCATGCTCTTGCTAAGCAGGTAAACTTCACTGTGGACTATGGGGGCAGAGAGGGAAAATAAAAAAGAAACAAACAAACCCCTGCAGAACAAGAAAAGTAGAAGTAAAAACCAAAATGGTCAACACTGTTATCACGTCCACTTTTGGGCCCTACATCACAAGAAAGATATGCATTGGCCTGGGCTAATACAGAGAAAACCAACAAAAATTGAGAAACTTATCAAACATGACACTTGTTTAAAGATTGAAAATATATTTTCACTTTTTGCAAGAACATTTAATAATAAAAAATCTTCAAGGACATAAAAGTGTAAAGAAAAATGAATAGTACATTCTCTACATGTGGCACAAAGTAGTAAAGTAAATAAGGAATTTTCCTGATTAGATATGTTGTTAATAAGATATTATTGAAAGTGTTTAAGAAAAAGTAGTTTAGTGTCTGTAAAGATTATTGTTGATAGAGTTTAATCCCATCTTGGGCAATAAGGAGGAAAAGAACAATTTTTTTCACAGCACTTCCACAGAACTCCTCCACATTCGAGCAAAGGATGGGGCTGAGAAAAAGGTGGGGTTTTTTTCAATTGTCTCATGTGTAGACAGGAGAGACGGACTGGAGAAATATCAGAGAAGAAAATAATTTACTCCATAGATTAAAAGTCTGAAACAAGAAGAGGTTATACTGTGAACAGAGCTTTGGAAGTGAAGACAAGAAACTTGGACTCCATATAAAAATGAAGAGCAAGTACACCAATCGATGACATGGCATATGTCCTTTGTAGTCTTTCTAATTTTTTTTGCTAGTATATCCTTTAGCGAGTGTAAATTCACCACCTAGAATCTTGTTGAGTTGATAAAGTGTTTTACTATCAGTTTTCACAGCAGCTGTTTCTGTTTGTGGTTATATTACTCACATAATCCCTCTTGTGTCTTGTCATGCAGATTTTTACCTCTTTTTTGTCCTTTGTTTTAGACAGATTTATTGCTCCTTTTCCTGGAAGTGTTGTTGGGGAGCTGACGTTTACCTTGGCTTTCTTAGCATGCTTCTATATATTTTAATTTATCCAAATTTCATGTTTGTATGGCTACAAAGTGGCAAGTTATTCTTGCCAGGAGATCTTAGCATTTAGTATTGATAGTGCCTTTCACATGGTGCAGCACCTGGAAAGTGTTCCACCATCTTTTTCTCAAATGCTGCTTGGTCTATTCAGTTTTGTTGTTTAACTTCTGAGGAAGGAGATGAGTACCAGTTTTCACCCATTTTGTTTTCTATTGTGCTTTACATGCTTTTCTTAATTTGATAGCACCTTTTCCTAGATGCCAAGTTCTGTATTATAGGCCATAATATCAATCATCACATGGAAAACTTCAAGATATTTTATTTTTATTTGGAAATAAGTTCCATTAATTATGAAAACATAGTTGTACAATTTTTCAATATTTCTTTTGGCAATGAAAGACTTGGTGGAGAGTTGACAGGAAAAGTGTTGTGGTGCTATGCAGACATTCTTCAAGACATTGCCAAAGTCTTCAGATAACTGTAGGTTTGTTCACTTATCAGTCCAGGTACAGGTTATGTGCAGACACAGCTTTTCTATTTGAAATCTCTGAAAATAAGTTAAGTGGCTTTTAATATAGTAACTGTTTTTCTGCTTTTTAAAACTCAGTGCTATGCTTCCCAAGGGGCAGCTGTCTGACCTGAGGGAATTAGCACAATATATTTTCACTAAGAGTGAACTTCTTCTAAAGAATTCCTGGCCAGAAACAATTAAGGGTTGTAAGAGAATTTATAYGCACACATTTATTGACAGACACACCTACATTTTGAAATCATACATTGCGTAGTGAACTAGACACTTAAGTACACAATTTTTCTTCCAGAAATTAAGATATCAGAACTTTGTTATCATGTAAGTTTGCAATAGAATTTTGTTATTTTCCGTAGGATATTTATTAGAATGTCTACCTTCCTGTGTTTCTTTAATTTTACTATAACAAATTAAGAAAGGTTTTTGGTTTCTGTTTTTCACCTGGTTCTTCTCCTTTGGTCCATCTTGATTAGCATAAAAGCAGTTAAACTTCTTCCATGGAAAGTGATTTAAAAAACAACAAAACCAATAAATATTAAATGAAACAGAAAACAGTAATATTTAAAATTACTGTTCTAATAAGTAGTAAAAGTGAATGTTAAATACTTGATGGAATAGTTTGTAACTACGTTCTGGTTTTATTTCAAAACTAGAGATTGTTAAGTGAGCTTGTTATAAGTTATGAATGAACCAAAATATGAAACTGAAATTAATACACCTAGTTGAAAAATGCCTTTGTAACTCTCCCCACTCCCCTCGGGTCTTTCATGCTGTTGCCATTAACTCAACCCTTGGTTGTGCCTACAAGTGAGAAGTCATCAAAAATCCTGAGAGCAGCTACATGTGACTATATCTGCAGTACAAGAATAGGACTGAGTCTTGTTCACACTGCCTCAAGAGGTGTAAGCTTAGATTCAAGGCCAATATTAGCACTGACATAGCAGACAGTAACACAGATTGGCAAAATTACAGGGAAGGCAAATCTCTACCTCAGAGATAAAACAGGCTGGAATCCCCTCCAGACACTGATGGAATTTCTGTCTGACACAGCAGCAGTGGCAGATTTTTTTTTCCAGAAACAAATTACTTCAGCTAGCTTGAGGGACTGCGACTTCATTAGATCCTTGGACACAGTTACCTCCTCCTCGCCTCTACTTACCGCTTCCTTCTGTGCACTGTTTTTATTGCAGCTTGAGAGAGACACCCTCCAGTTAGCCTGCTGCTGCAGCAAGGGGTTCACATCCCAGTGTGGTCTTTAGTGCTTCTTCAGTATAGCCCTGCTGTGACAGCAGGGTTTTACACGAGATAAGCAAAGGAGCAGAGTATGACAGAAGGCCGAAGGTGTAGTCAGTCCTCAATCAAGAATATTGATCATGATACTGATTTATTTTTTCTGTCCAGAGTTCCTTGGAAACAGCTAAATTTCTTCTCACTATCAAAGCCTCAGTAACACGTCATCTCACCTTGTGTTTAAATTCTAAAATCATAGCGAAAAGCTAAACATATAAACTGCACAAAGGTCTGCTTACGGCAGACATGCATTACCAGTGTTTCAAATGGGGTTGGGACAGAGCGTAAAGATTAGCCAAAAGAGCATAATCCAGACTCAATTTACAGGTTTTTACAAAGAAAATTAACCCAGTGTGGTTCTGTAAATTTTTAGTGCAAGCATCCAGAGGTAAAATGGAAAAAATACTTCCCCCACATGCAGCTTTCCCTTTGAAAGGTTATCAACAGGCATGACTGTTCAYAGATATTATTCTTTTGCCCCTCATCTGATTTCACACATTTTTGAAAACACAGTGGAATCACAATAACAGTGCAACTCATATTGAACCAGACAGTAATTAGATGCTTAAAAGGTGAAGAAGCAGAGGGAAGAAAGAACTTGAAAATCTGCTAGGCAGAGTAATGATTTTCATTGTGGTTATTTTTCTGAGGTATATAAATTAAATTATAAATTATTTATTCTCTTTACATACAAATTAAAGGAAATATCAGTAAGAGTACAGAAGAGACAACAGATCCATCCTTTCTGTTTTATCTCAACTTTTGAATAAACAGTCTCAAAAAATTTTTTTTCTTTTTATTCTTCTTTTTCTCTTTAATGGCAGTTTTTTACATTTCTGAACTAAGCAAGGTGAAAAAAAGGTAGCATGCCAAATGTGAAATGTATCTATGAGGCAGAACAATAACAAAGTTTGTCCATTGAGTAACTCTTCAGATTTGTTATGCTGCATTTCGGTTTTCAGTGGCTCTCTGTGTTATTTTATCTTAGTAGCTAGTTTTGCCCATCCTTAGTCAAATCTATTTGTTTTTAACAAATCTGACCACAAAATAAATTATTAAAATGCACTCAAGTTTTAATGGTTGTCAGCCCATTAAATCCTTTTTCTTTTCCCCTTTCAAATAACAAGTTTCCAGAACAGATCTCTGTACATTTAAAGGGATGGTATATTGTGCTGGTTTTGGCTGGGGTTTAGTTGATTTTCTTTACAGCAGCTGGGGCTGTGTTTTGGATTTGTGCTGAACACAGGGTTGGTAGCAGAGATATGTTTTTGTTAGTGCTGAGCAGGGCTTACACAGAAAGGGCTTTTCTGCTTTTCGTGCTGCCACACTGGTGAGGAAGTTGGGGGTGCATGGGAGGCTGGGAAGAGACACAGCTGGGACAGGTGACCCCAGCTGACCAAAGGGATATTCCAGACCCTGTGACATCATGCTCAGTATAGAAAGTGGGGGGAAGAAGGAGGAAGGGGGGGCACCTTTGGAGTCAAACCATTTGTCTTCCCCAAGTCACCGTTACGTGAGGTGGGGCCCTGCTCTCTTGGAGATGGCTGAACACTTGGGAAGCAGTGCTTTGTTTTGCTTGTGTGTGCAGCTTTTGCTTTTCCTATTAAATGGTCTTTATCTCACCCCATGAGTTTTCCAGCTTTTATCCTTCTGATTCTCTCCCCACTTCCACTGGTGAGGGAGTGAGCGAGCGGCTGCATGTGGCTTGTCTGCCAGCTGAGGCTAACCCATGACATATGTAGTTATGTTTCTATGATTTCTTATTACTATGAAGCTTTGAACCTTAAACTGGAAAAACAGTCAAGACAGGTGTTTGTCATGTCTACAACTGTATAGTTTTCCAGGATTTTTTTTCAGAGAGAGTTAATGACTAACATACTGAAAAATCGAGAGGCGAATATATGCAATGACAAGTCACTATTGAATTGAATGAAGTTAACCCAAAAGAAAGAAAGTAATCCAAGTGACTAAGTCTTTCACTAATATTACATTGACTACACTGAGTGTAGAGATTAACAAAAATAATATTTATAAATGCAGTAAATATATTCAGAGTGCAAAACATTCTCATGACCAAACGTGCCAGAAATTATGCACATTTCTTCTTCATTTTCATCTGTTATACTACATCTCTTAAAGTCTTTTCAGTGTATCACCATCTAAGGCACAGTCACATCGACTGCCTGGATACATAAAAAGGATTATCTCATATGCTGTTAGTAGGTTTGAATCCTCCATTGCCCACTGAGACAATAGCACATCACCTGTCTATAATATTTTTCAGAAAGGTAAAAGGTCACAGGAAGCTAGCAGCATAAATTAACATGAACTAGCAGCAGCCCAATATGTCCAAGTGGAAAGTATACTACATAGTTATAATGTCAGCTAAAAAAAACAACATATCAATATGAGCAGAACTTACAAAAAAACCACTAGTAGACAGAAATGTCTTTTTTTTCAGCTAACAATAATTTTCACAGAAAGCTATTTTGTAGATGGAAAACATCATTTTGAATTTGCAATGATATATTAATCATTTTTTTCTTCAACCTCACCCTTAAGCTATTAAAAAACTTTAAATCTGTTTCGTTTCAAAAATTTCTAAATAATTTTCTAGAAAGTGGGTCCATTTCAAAATGGATATGAATTTTACTTCTAAATATTTAATTTTCCCCTCAGATATTTTAATTTTGTCTATATATTTCAGAAATAAGGAGAATAGGTGAGAGTTTCAAATTGTCTTTAAATAATTTACATTAGTTGTTAACATAGAGTAATTAGGGATGCACTTAAACAATTTCATAAATCATTGTGGAATGTAATTATAAATTTATAAATTTCTATTGCAAATAAAAAGTGAATATGATGAAAAACATCATTAAAATACACCTTACAGCAGTACAGAAATTTGAATTTCTCTTTTCAAAAATAAAAATCTTCCTTTATCTTATGTAGATTATGTAAAAGAAAAGTTCCAATAGAGGTGAAATAAAACAATCTCTGCCTAGCAGGTGTGTTTTGTCAAGGGTATTTTCCCAGGACAATTAACTGTCAGATTGTTATTCTTAATTAAAAAAATATCAAGTAGATGGTAGAGATAACAGATTTAAGTTAGACCTAGAATCATAGAATGGGTTGGGTCTGAAGGCACCTGAAAGATCATCTGGTTCCAACCCCCTGCCATGGACAGAGACGCCTTTCACTAGACCAGGTTGCTCAGAGCACCATCCAACCTGGCCTTGAACACTTCCAGAATTTAGGCACCCACAACTTCTCTGGGAAGCCTGTTCCAGCATCTCACCACCCTCACAGTAAAGAATTTCTTCCAAATACCTAATCCAAAGCCAATCTCTTTGAATATGAGGCCTTTCCCCTTGACCTGCCACTACACACTCCTGTCAATAGTCTTCATCTTGCTTGCAGGCTCCCTTCAGGTACTGGAAGTCTTCAATTATGTCACCCCAAAGCCTTCTCACTTCCAGGCTGAAGCATCCCAATCATCTTAGCTTCTCCTTGCAGGAGAGCTCCTCCATCCCTCTAAGTCCCTCTCTGAACTCTCTCACACAAGTTCTCATCTTTCCTGGGCTGGGGACCCCAGGGCTGGATGCAGTGCTCCAGGTGGGGTCTCACCAGAGTGGGGAGAGAGGGGCAGAATCCCCTCCTTCCCCTGCTGCCCACGCTGCTTTGGATGCAGCCCAGACACATTTGGCTCTCCAGGCTGCAAGTGCACTTTGCTGGCTCATGTCCAGCCTCTCACCTACCAACATCCCCAAGTCCTTCTTGGCAGGGCTGCTCTCCATCTGTTCATCCCCAGCCTGTGTTGATAGYAGGGCTTGCCCCAACCCAGGTACAGCACCTTGTGCTTGGTCTTGTTAAACTGCATGAGATGCCTATGGGTCCTCTTTTTGAGCTTGACCAGGTCCCTCTGGATGGCATCCCATCCTTCAGGTGTGGCAACCACATCACCTGAAGCTAACAACTAGGAAAAATAAAGAAAGAGAGTAGTTTGAGTCCTTTAACCCTATTTCCTTCCTTAGAACTCTCAGCAAAGGTCAGCAGAAATATTTTTAACAAACAGCTTAATGGCTGYGCAAAACTTCTGATGGTGAGTGGACACATTAGAAAAACAGTAATTGGGTGCCACTTGAGAATTCTATAGTAAGAGAAACAAACACTATGTTTTTATTAATCCATAAATATTTTTTTATGGTGTGACTTTGCCCAAGACTTGTATTTTTTGAAGTATTGTTTCTATTGATTTTAATAATGCATACAACATTGCCTATTCCAGCTAAAGCACCATAACTGTCCTCCCCCCCTGCACAGCCACTTGTTTGGAGTCAGTACACCTAAGTCAGTGAAATAATTTATGTTACATTTGGCTGAATTAATCGGCACTAGAACAGCAATATATAGTATCAGGAAAATATTGTATCTTAGACTTGCACAATTTTAATGGCGTCTCTAATTGCATTTTTTCCAACTTTAGTTACCAATCTTTTAACTGGTCATGATTTATTTTAAATTATGAACTTCTACTGGGTTTCCTAGAACTGAACAATCACTAAACCAAATTAATCCATACCATAATTCAGATGTCTTCTGTGAAGACACATCAATTGAAACTTGATACATTTGTAAGAAAAAAAAATAGCACATGATTTCATTTTTGCAATTTTGTTTCACATTCATGAACACATGTATTTCCTGATATTCTCTTCTGCAGAGAAAAAACACATTGCACTGCAGYAGAACAACTGCAAGCTCTCAAGAAGGCTCCTGCAGGAATGCAGCAGGAAGCAGCTCTCAGGGTCACCTGGCCTCCCAGTCTGACGTTATTGGCAACTGGTCACCATCAGCTCTACTCTCAGAGGACACTTGGGTGACCTAGACTAGTCATGTAATGTAAATGACTCTCTGTTTATATGCTTGAATGAATCAAGCTTGCATAAAAACTACTCAACGCTTAACAAAATACCTAGATAAGATATCCTGTAATTTTCCATTTGAGGGGTCTTAGGAATTCTCCTTTGGATTTCCCAAACCACCACCAACATGCCTGCCGGTTGCCATTATACTTGGGACTGGGCTACCAACAATGGTTTTCACAGATCATTACAACTCATCTTTTTTAGTCAAACAAACCCCATGTCCGGAAACTGTCATGCTGAAACAATGGCTTCCATGGAGTCAAATGTCATGCAGAAATCTAACATTTGTTACTAAGTTATCTTATTTAGTGTTTGTTTAGAAGTGGAGATTTACTTTACATTGCACTTCATAAATGAATAATTATACTAAGTTAAATATCCTAAAGACAGAAAACTGTTTGGGTCAGCTGATTGGAAAGGAGATACTGAGCCAGTTGTCTTTGAGTAAAACAGTCTTTAAGTAACTGTATCCTGTTTTAAAAATTTGATTGAAACTGAGAGGGGACAAAAAAGTGTAGATAGTTGTATTGGGTTTGCATGGCCAGATTCTGGTAGCAGGGGTGCTACAGGGGTGGCTTTTGTGAGAAGCTGCTGGAAGCTTCTTCCATGTCTGGAAGAGCCAGTGCCAGCCGGTTCCAAGATGGACGTGCTGCTAGTCAGGGCTGGGCCAATAAGAAATGGTGGTAACACCTCTGTGGTAACATATTTCAGAAGAAAAAAAGAAGGTATTGCCCAGTTGTAATTGTGTCCAAGGAAGAACAGAGTCAGCGTATGTGAGAGGAACAGCTCTGCAAACAGCAAGGTCAGTGCAGAAGGAGGGGGAGGAGGTGCTCCAGGCACAGGAGCTGGGATTTCCTGCAGCCCATGGTGCAGACCATGGTGAGGCAGCTGTGCCCCTGCAGGCCATGAAGGACTGTGGAGATGCAGAGATTCACCTGCAGCCCGTGGCAGAGACCCACAGCAGAGCAGGTGTATGAGAGGGCTATGAACCCATGGGAGGCCGGTGTTGGAGCAGGCTCCTGGCAGGGACCTGCAGACCCAGAGAGAAAGGAGCCCATGCTGGAGCAGGTTTCCTGGTAGGACTTGTGACCCCGTGGGGACCCACACTGGAGCAGGCTGTGCCTGAAGGACTGTACCCTGTGAAAGAGTGACCCACATTGCAGCAGTTCATGGAGAACTGCTGCCCATGGGATGGACTCAAGTTTGGAGAAGTTCATGAAGAACTTTTTCCTGTGGGACGGGCTACACTCTGGAGCAGGGGAGGGGCTCTTCTCCCTCAGCAGCAGCAGAAACAACATGTGATGAACTGATCATAACCTCCATTCCCTGTCTCCCTGCACAATTGCGGGGTAAGAGGTAGAGCTTGGGAAGGAGGGAGGAGCAGGGAGAAGGTATTTTTAAGATTTATTTTACTTCTCATTATCTTTCTCCAATTTTGTTAGTAAAAAATTCAATTAATATACCCAATTCTAGCCTGTTTGCCTATGACAAACATAGGTTKGTGAGTGATCTCTCCTGGACCTTATCTCAACTCACGAACCCTTCATTATATTTTCTCTCCTCTGTCCACTCATGGAGGAGAGTAAGAGAGTGGCTTTCGTGGATGCCTGGCATCCAACCAGSATCAACCCACTACAATAGTTTCTTAAATATACACTTTGTAATTGCAACTCTAGTGTTCAAAGATTTTCTAATACCAAAGACTGTCTGACTTAAAATTAATGTCCTCTGGGTTTCCTTTACTCATTTGACTGGTTTTTTACCCTTTATTTCTATTACATATTTGGAGGAGGTTTTGTTGGGTTTTGAGGGGAGGTTTATTCTTGTTTTGCTTGGGTTTTTTTTGTTTTTGTTTTTTTTAGTTAAAATGATCTTTCCCAAATAATCACCTGATTCTAGGAGCCTGTATGTCAAGAAAAACAGTAAACATATCAGGTTTTCTGTTACTTTAAGTGTGTTGGTGCAATAGCAATCCTGTTTTTGTCTTTCACCTGACCTCAGTGTGCATTGGAACAGGATGCAAATGATGAGTAAATTAACTGCAGCTTTCTTTACCAGCTGGTGGAAACAAGCATATTCTGAATACACGAATCAGGGAGAGTAACTTTTTGTAATTGCTGCTCATTCATGTATCTTTTAT
This sequence comes from Parotia lawesii, assembly GCA_003713295.1. NCBI lineage: Eukaryota > Metazoa > Chordata > Aves > Passeriformes > Paradisaeidae > Parotia > Parotia lawesii. The sequence goes on from RAHM01000062.1 coordinate 2,799,815, forward strand.
AGTTGTTTCAGATTTTTAATTTCATTATGAAACACAAAGAGATCAGAAGAAATGTCAAAAAAAAGTGCAAAAGACAAACATTTCACAGCAACTGTACCTTTTCATGGAACACTGACACTTTTGTCAACAAGCACCAGAGATGAGGCCCAGGATGGTTGCCCTAATTGAGAAGCAGCAGAAAAAGCAAACAGATTCTTATAGAACTTGGCACAKGAATTTGTCCAACTATCATTCACAGGTTCAAATGTACTGACTAGTACTTCTCATCTTTACTGCACCTTACAATAAAGGTTCTGTGGTAATTTCTTCCTAAATAAAGGCTTCTAATACCTTCCATGTGTCTTATGTCTTCTGTGATTAATTTAAGTTCATGTCACAAATATTACATTTAATTTATTGATATTTGTTGCAGTGTGGATTTTAATCTAACAAAATAACAAATATTTTGTCTTAGATGAAGACATATTGAAAGCTGAGTTAATAGAGTTCTAAATAATAATTATGATAATAAATCTGGCATATGCTTTCTCTCTGACACTTTAACATATTTATCAGTAGATTGAAGAGAAGCATTGCCAACTTCTAAACATAAAGTTATCAGCCATGGTCATCGAGAGAATTCTTTCCGTGTTTGGCTGTTAGTCATACCCCTGAGACCCATGAATTCATGAAACAAGAATAACTCAAAAGATGTGAGGTTTCCCAATGTTGTTTATCATATTTCTACCTTCAAAGTAGATTATGAATTGTCTATATAGAAATTTGCTTGAAAAACTGGGTAAGTCATCAGCTGAAACCCACTTTCTTTCAAGAAACATTCTGCTTTAACCCTGGATACCCTTCCAAGTTTGATGAAAGAATACTTATTTTTAAGACATAGGTGAAGAGGAGGGAACTTTCACTCACTTTTAATGCTTAATAGTGTTGGCTTTTCTCATCTGAAATTATTTCTTTTTTAGTTTATTAGTAGGATGTTATAATAAAATATATATTTAGAGACTAAAATACATGGTGACTATTGTTTGAAGTGGTGGAGAGTCTCTCCTCAAGGCCCCTAGCTTAATACATGGCTATTTATTTGAGGGAAAATTGGAATGAGAAAATAKAAACAAAAACTTTCTGTATTAGATATGAATTGGTTTTCTGAATACTGATGAATTTAGAATAGAYCTTTATGTGTAGAAAAATTTCATTTATAAGAATATTCCTAGTACCCTRGGTTTTTTTAACTGTACAAGTTAAAATGCATTGTAATTTCCACAGGTCATTCATCTTTCCTGCTGGAAAATTCTTCTTTGGACTGCAGGAAAAAGCCTGGAAAATAGGACTGGAAGAGAACAAACAAGACATAGAATTTATGCACGCAAAATATTCACTTAGAAAAAAGTTGTCAGGCTATGAGTTTACAAAACAAAACAAAACAAAAATAAAACAAAACAAAACAAAACCAAACCAAACAAAACAAAACAAAACATTCCCTTCAGTTTAGGACATTTGGTACTGGATAAGGAGTGATCTTTCCATGTAAGAGGATATTAACTGGTACAAACTGGCTTTATTGAATGCATTTCAAACATTTTTAAAGGACATTTTCACTTACAGCCTGCATGGGATTGGGTATTGAATGTCCTTTCCCAGCTGTTAGAAAACTGGCATAATATCAGAAATCTGGCATAAACTCTGTTCAGCTTGCTCTTGGTAATTTTCTGGGAATGCTCTGATCGTCTGGACCAAATTTGAATCACACAGGCTATGTCTATGGTGGCAGATAAAATGCTCCAGGGCTTGGTTTATGTCATTTCTAGAACGTGTACGTCACAGATAGCAGCCTCCTGGACACACTTGCCTCATCTCATCTGTACTTTCTGTGAGAACAGTTCCTGGTGTTCAGGCATTTCCTGGGATTGTCCGAGTTGACACGAGCTAAAACCATGCAGGACAACAGGTGAAAAAACAGCAGGACGTGTGTGCCARTGTCTGAATCCCTGCCTTGGCTCTTTGGGTTAGTAGAGTAGAGAGACCTTGAGATTATCCATTAGCACTGAGATTTTTGCCTCATGAATATAGAAACATAATCTCACATTCAGGATGAAAATTCTGGTCTGAGACCAGGTTCAGACTGTATTTGGCACACATTTGGGACATGAAATTTCGTGTTCGTCTTTCAGCCAATTTGTAGAACTTCTTGAGTGACATCACCATCAGCAATGGGTGGCTGGAGATTAATACTTTCCTCACAAGAATTCACTATAAATTCTTGTTTCAATTGACATTGTTGGAGTGAAAGTCTGGTCAGGTTAAATATGAACACTCGTAGAACTGTATCTAAATTTCAGATACAACATTAATGTTTAACAGAACGCTAAAAACAATTGTTAGTTTTTAATATGCATTACTTTGCATTTCGTGATATCAGGGATTTGCAATGAAATTTGAAGCTACAAGAAACTACACTTGTTTTGGATTTCAATCCAAAATTTAAAATAAACTCATTCTCAGAAGTTATAATGAATTTTACAATTAATATGCAGATAATTTTCAGAGTTTTTTCTGCCGCTAAGGTTTTTCATATTGTTGTTGCTGTTTGGTTTGTTTGGGGGATTTTGATTATTCTTTTTTAATTTGATGAAATAAACTTCTTTAGACTGTACATTATGAAAAAAGAACATGAGAGTAAAAGAGAAGCTGCCTGTACATTTTAACAAACAATTATGCAAAGTTAAAATCAGTGGACTCATGTTAATTTTTATCAGCTCTAATAATTAAAACAATTATTATTGTGGCTGTTGAAAGTTTGCTAATATATTATTAAAAGTTTAAAGACATTTTAGATTTTTTACAAATGTAATTCATTATTTTTCAGTTTAGAAGCAACATAATATGGAACAACAATAGTAAAAAAAATCAATTGTACTTTTAATAAATGAGTGTTTACCTTGGTGCATTTCACCAAATCAGAATTGGTTGCTGAGGCATTTAAAAAAAAAATAGAGAGAAAAACCAAGTTATGTCTCAATGATGTAATTATTACTCTTACAAAGAGATATTTCTAAAGCTTCAGTTGTTTAGACAAATTGTTCTCCTTAATTAACATTTAGAATAKGTTGATGATCTCTACATATGACAAGAGTGATAAAACTAATGGAGAGAACATTACAGTGATTCTGTAAAATTCAATTTTAATCCTTCAAGGTGATGCAAAATTCAGGCTGGATGCTCACYCATTCCTGTTTAAAACTTTCCATTTTCATCTGTTTCAATCAGTTGTTATTATTTATTTAATTTAATACCCAGCCYTATATTACAGTGCACAGAAAAATTCTTTGCAAGCACTTGGAAAGACAAGCTCTCTGCTCTAGAATTTTTTAAGAACATGTTGTGCAAAGGATGAAGGAGAAAGACATGTTTAGGTATCTTGTTGTAATTATACAAATTGTGAAAGAAATATACCAGTTTCAGAGAACGTATTGTTCTTACAAATAAAGCATRGTTGTCTTTCCATGCTTGCTTCTCAAAACATCTTTACTTGCCTAATTTTTAAAGACCCACAATTTGTATATGGGACCTTGTAACATAAGTGACATAATGTTGCTGTATTTCCTCCTCACTCTATTTCTCTTAGCATGTATCTGTTGCAAATTCCTCTGTCTAACAGGGAATTGGAAGAGAAGGGAGGCACAKATTACAGCCAATATTTCTTGGAAGACCTTTTATTCATTAAGCTGTTATTAATAATAGAATCAAGCTGTTGCTTTTAACAGACAATAGCACAGCACACTTATGTACTCACATAGTTCATTACCATCCTCTCATACTCATTCCCAGCTACCAGAACAAAGAAACAGCAGGGAGGCCAGCCCCAATGCCTTTGGGTGCTAAAGCAGTGGGGCTGGCTGAGATGTGCCAGGACCTTCTAGGGAGGTGTTAGGAGAGGCCCTTGGGGACCCTTTGGTGCAGATTCTGTCCTGTAGTCTTCATCTGTGCACAGCAGCCAGAAGCCATATGGCACAGAGCCACAGTGGGTGCCCATCTGTGCTTGTGATTTTCCACAGACGCATCATGTTCTTCACATCCTGACTTTATCAGTTCTATTGGGTTCAGCACAGTTTTAGCACTCCTTGGGAAGACCTTACACAGTACCCTCCCAAGACACACTGTTCCTCTCTTTGGCCCCTTGTTTCTGGGCTCTGTTTCTCATTGCTAACCTATGAAACCCATTCTCATCCATTGGCACTGATGGGGGTTTTATGATGTATGCATTTAGTGAAAAAACATTATTAGATTACTATTAGATTTTTAGATTATGATTAGAGAGACATTTTTCACTTGAATAACTCTTTTTAAATTTTTGTCTTCCCCTTTTTTCTCTCTTCCTGAAAGCTATACATTGCAAAATATGAAATATTTACTAAATATTACTTAGATGTCTTTTCTATCAAATTCTTTGACTTTACAAAGTAGATTGTTTACAACTGTGCTGCCCTTCTGCTTAATGGGTACCCTGGGGGAATGTTGTTGGCTTTGAGACTCAGCTACATATTTTCAATAAACAACTCCTGAAGCCAGTGAATGCCGAGAGCTGTGAACATTAATCAGTGGTCTATCTGAATGGAATACTTGCCTGTTCTCCCTTCAGGGTATGGAAAAAAAAGACACACATCATGATGCACTATTCACAGTCACACACAGTCAAATAAGCCCAACAAAATATTTTAACATTCTCTTTTATTAGAAGTTTTTTAGTTAGCTTGAAATTGTGATAGCAAAGCTGACTGCCTTATCAACAGATTTTGCCAACTAGAAAAGGAAAAGAAGCTGCTCCAGGATGAGGAGCAGCTTCCAACTATTAAAAGGTTTTAGACTGCTGGTAGATTATATTTGGAGTTATTGCATTTGCCATATCCTTTTGTCCTTGAGTCACATCGCTAAGAGGATATCTCTTTGCCTTGGAGGGAAAGCTGCCTGCTCAAGTATTCCCTGAATGGCACTGCATCTGGCAGGCTGATTTACATGTAGCTGCTGACATCTGCCTTAGAGGAAATCCCTACTCCTGTTTTTAAAACACAGGTCGAAGGTCCAGCTTGGCAATTGCAGGGCTTGTGGTACTGGAGAAGAGAAAGACAGGAGATTTAAAAGGAAAGAATCAACCTGAGAAAATCCACAATTGTTTTTTAAGTCAAATCAGCCATTCCAGTATTTAAAATAATTAAAATGCAATGATGCCAAGTATGCAGTGGATTCCTATGCCAGTTTTTTAACAGAAAGCTGTGGATTCTAAACCATCATAGTCCAGCTGAACATGTCTGAAGCACAGACCTCTGTAATCAMATAACTATATTGTCTGATGTATCTTGGCAGTTTCAGTCGTTAAGAATTTACAGGCCTAATGACAGCACTGATTTTCAACTTTGCAAGAACTGAGACTTTAACTGAAGCTCTACTGTATGTAAATCAAGTTTCTCCTTTTACTTTTCTCACTGTGAATGTTAGGTAATGTTGTTTGTGGCCTTGCCTCCCATTCATTTGAAAAATCTCTTTAAGCTAAGAGCATAGTGTAAAGAACTCTCTGGTCCCAGGTATTCTGGAGGTCACAGTTTCTAGTGAAGTGGTCTAACAAGGGTGGCACAGGATTAAATTATATGCCCCACTACATGGAATTTCAAATCTAGGGAAATTCCCCATGTTACTCGAGGAGGAAAAAAAGTATAGTCCTTTTCTCCAAAGCAATTCAATTCAGGTGCAGGAGGCTGAATGGAAGTGTACTGCTTCACTGCCCTCCCATGCCATGAAGAAAGACCAGAAAAAAACTAAGAGAAAAAAATTAAATTTTGTGGACCCACTAGGTTTTTAAAGGACTAAACRGAAATTCCAGAGAGTAAGCATAATGCAGAGCATGATATCAGAAGCTCATGAGAGTAAACATTTGTAGCACTTGCAGTTATTTCTACGTATTGTTCAAAGATCTCCTGAGCTAGCACTTCCCTGGTGTACAAGCGAGGTACACTGCTAAAACACGCCTGCCATGTGGAGCCTTTCACCTTTAGAAGGCACTCTCAGCCTGTTCCAGGTGTGTAACTATGAAACATTCAGAAACGGGGATTCTAAGTTCAGGCTTCAAGTTCATTTAGAAGTAATAAAAGAGCAAAGGAGAGGAAGTAGAACAGTAGCTATTAATATCAAAAGGACTAGAATGATTATTTTGGCTGACCTCATGCATAAAATAAGTCATAAATATATCTAACCCATCCACAAGGCTGTAGTTTCTAGATAATTGTTCTAAGTGTGATTTCTCTCAGGCTGACTGTGTTACTTCCTTCTGTAACACAAACACAAGTCACTGCTTTTTGAAGACAAATTTGTAAAAAAAATAAAATCAAAGTTAATTCCAGAAAGAATTTAGATATTTTGTGGAGCCTGGTCCATTGGGAAAAGCTGAAAGTCTTGAAAGAGAGGTGGCTATGAAGGCTTTAGTTTGTTTGGTTCCTGTTTGGACTGGCAGTTTCTGACAAGGATAAAGATATGCTGAATTAATGCAAAAACTCCCAGAATATAAAGTTGACTCCTTATTGAATTTAATATCTGAGTGAATTCTCCAGAAGAACTGCAGGTATCTTTTACTCATTGTTTGCACCTTTTAACTGCAAAAAATCAGAAAAATATGATTCTTTTAATTTTGTCTTCTGAACATCTTTTGCTGACTGCTGTTTTCCTTCCATACTTCAGTGCTACAAAACGTAAACTCTAGTGTTTTACAGCAGTAAGTGTGTACAAATGCTGGAATCCTTGAAAGTTCTGTGTATGTTTATAAAATCTGATACTATGTATTTTGATAACTTTGATAACCTGATGTTAACTATTTTCAGTATTTCCAGCACCCTTTTTCCTTGCTTTCTCTTTCCTTTGGTGATTTCCACACTGACTTTAAAGATTTAATATCCAGTACTGCAGTGGTATGAGTTCTCCTTCTGAAAGGTTTTGAACCAATTATAAACAAAGCAGTCTCAGTCTATTAAAAAATTTGTTCCCTTTTGAACTTTTGTTGTAGCTTTTGCTATTAATAGTATTGACTCCTTCCTGACAGTCTGCCAAATGGACAAGAATAATACCAACCTCATAATGACTGAAGTCTCTAAGTTGATGAATAAAGGAAAAAAAAACTTGGGATGACTTTTTCTCTGGCCAAGAAGTTGTTTCATACAGTGTGACAAGCTTTTTGCAATATCTGTCACTAAGGCATTATAAGTCGGTACTTACTGACAGAGTATTTTAATATTTTCTGTTTCTCGCAGCTTCAGAGAAACATGCTTATCAGTTGTAATTGATATCTATACATTTTTTTCTTGGAGGAGAGGAGATTGCATATATTTATAAAAATAAATTTAAATAGTKATTTTTTCCTAGGGGATGCCTGAGAAAATTACATGTTAATAAAGAGATAGGTATTGTATTTTTAGAGTTAAAATCTTTAGCTGGCATCAGTTTTTAAAGAATCCATCTATAGATATTCTCTTGAAAGAACATTTTCAACTGACATAATTTAAGGGGTAAGTAATTGATCTTTTAAATCTGCTTTGATAAGCTGTCATTAAGCAGGGTGATAAGACTGAATGATCTCCAGAAGTGCCTTCCAACCTCAATTATTCTGCTGTTTTGTAAAAACAAGGGATCATATGTCAGAGTTTTGGATTTGCTCAAAAATAGGCATAGATGATAGATCCCACTAACATCTTTAGTTATTCATTTGAACTTCATTCAAATAATGTGTGATATAATGCAACTTCTAAGATCAGTGGAAATGTGTTTGTTAATTCAACAGGTGGATCAGGTCTTGGGTAAGAGATGAATTGATTTTTCAGAAAAATTTCTACAAACTGCAATCCTTAAAATTTAATAAAATGTTGACATAATCATATTGATGAAAAAACCCCCCCAAATCAACGTAATTTAAAACTCTCTAGTGACACTAGATTTTCAAGGCAAATGCTCAGTTTCCTTTGAAAGCTTTCTATCCAAGAAACTAAACTGCCCTTCAGTTTTTCTGTTTTTATCATGATGTCTCTTTAGATGATGTCAATACATAGTGTCCTTAATTTTGTTTACTCTATTACATTAAAATACATTCCAATAAATAGTATAGTATAGCATAGTAGATATAACACAAAATATTCTCTGGAATCTCAAAGGTTAAAGTTGTAAGAAATAAGGCAAAAATCAGCATAAATTCCTGACCGTGTCAAAGTCCATGGGACAGACTAGTGGCCCTGGCATGAAAAATTCTAATTTTGCGTCATTAATATTTTTTGTCATCTTGTCCAAAACAATGAGCTGGGTGAGGCTTTTCCTGACTTCAGTGGCACAGCAGCTGTTTGGGATTCATGAAACAATGCAAAACAGGAAATGTGTGTGGCAGACTTCTGACATTCACCATCGTTGGGGCAGAGTTCAGCAGCCTGTTCAGCTGCCTGAGTAGTATAACAGATTCCCTTTTGCCTTCCTGTCAGGCTGCTTTCCTGAGGTGCTGGATCTTCCTCATTACTGTTCCTTTCTCTTTTTTTTTTAATTTTATTTTTTTTTTTTAATTTTAACAGAGGTCTTTCCTTTCAGATGCAATAAACTGAAGAGCCATTGTGGTGAATCACTTCTACAGATCCCCCAGACTTTCAGGTTATGGCCTGATTGCCCTCAGAAATGTAGCTGTAGTGAAAAACCTTAAAAATACTTTGAACTTGGTAACACCTTCTTGCCTCTGCCTCAGGATTTTCTCGATTTCACTTTTCTTTTATTACTGACATCTGCTTGGAGCCAAGATCTTTTGCAGACATCATTTGCTGCCTTCCCCAAAACTGCAGTTTTTCTGTTGGCAAGATTCTGAAATTACACCTTGCTAAAACAGTGCTTAAATCTGGTTTCATCCTGGGTTAGCAGAAAGAGGGGATAAAAAATTAGGAAAGAAATTATATTTCCTTAAAAGAAACTTTACTGTCTTAGACATTTTTGTATCCTGCTTTAAGCCAGAAGGACTTTGGTAGAGATATACTCCAAAGACCTTTTTCCTGGTTTTAAGTTTACAGGTAGGCACTGTTATTACCAAACCATTATAGGCAGAATTTTCAACATACTCAGCTCAATTTTTCTGGCATTTTTCTTTTATTGATGGCAGTTACCACTGTGGCTAATTGCAATAATTTTTGTTCACTGGAGCTGCACACAGATATTAAACTCCTAGCAGTACAGAGGCAGTGGAATAAAAGAAATGTCGTATCTTAGAATTGGCTGCACTAAACATCCTCCTAGATGGTCTCATCCAGTCTTCTCTTCACATTTTTTTTCTCATTTATTTTTATAAATTAGGAATTGATTTTATATGGTTTTCAAGTTTTGTGCAATAAATTCTCTAAAGTTAGTGATGAGTTCTCCTTTATGTTTCTTCACTCTGATCATGCCAAGCACACACTGACTGAGAAACAGTCAGTGCATTTTACYATATGTCATATTCCTATGCGTACTGTAAAACTGTGGCTCAGTAACAGCATAAAAAATTAATTTATGCCACAAGCCACTGAGTTGAACAATGTCCCTCCCCTCTTAACGCCTGTATGTCTGTGTACCCACAACTCATCTGTGCATTTGTGAGACCTGAGTGTGCATCCATGTACCACGGTTTCCTTTGGAAGCCATGGTAAGTTGTGTATGAACCATGATCTAACTCTAAAGGCAAATCTACTTCCATGTTGTTCCTGCTTTGAAAAAGAGCTTGGATCACAGGTACAGCGAGATGTTCTTTACTATCAAAACCATTCTGTGATGCACTCCAAGGAGATCTACCAGGATGGACAATTCAGTGATCAAACAGCTCAGTGAGGTTTGTATGAAAAACACCTGCTCTACAGTTGAGGCATCACTGTAAGCACCTAGAAAAAGTGCATCCAGAGGAAGGACCTTGCTATGAGGTGAACGTTTATGGGAGCTCTCTATTATTCCAAACACAGTGAACAGTATTGAAGAAGTGCTTACTGTGCTCTTTTACAAAGTAAAGAGCAAAATAATAAACATTCCCTAAAACTTTCAAGGAATTTTGACCATTTGATWAATTCAGAAATTAATTCCTACCAGCACTAATGTGGAAAAAAACTTAGGGTAAGATAAGCCTAATAAATCATTAACTTGAAAGATAAGTGGTCACTGATGCTGCAAGCCTAAAAAAGGTGTAAAACTTAAGGAAAAATATCTTTCTTCCACCTTCTTGAGGCATAATATGCATCTAATGCAAATTTAACTTATAAGATATCCATACACTATGAGGTATGCTGAAGTGGCCGGAATGATTTCCAAAGCAGATGATTATGATTCAGTAGTCATTACCTTGACTCACTTTGCTACACCAACCAAGATGGACATGRTCCATAAATATACACACATGGCCATTTAGACTCTTTATGAATGCACTCTTACAGATTTCCTATTAATTCAGAGAGTGATGATCATATTAAATATTCTGTGAATTCAAATAAATATAYAAAAGAGATAGCACTTAGTGGTTTATTTGATACGTTTTCAAATTTAGCTTGCAGACTTTTGCTAGATTATAAGGCTCGCTGGATAATTTAAAACAGTCCTACCAAGTTTTCTTGAACTGCAGATAAGCAGTTCCTTGACCCTTCTTTCTATCTTTTTGCCTTTAAAATAATTCACATTTATGAATCATACCCTTGACAATTACAGTTACAAATCACTGACACTTAAGAAATATTGTAATGCAGAAGTAATGCATGAAAAAGTGATGAAATTTCTTTGAAAATTAATTATATACACAGAGCCTTGAAAAGTACAGATGCCCTTTTACGATACTGATGCTTCCATTGATATGAGTCAAATATTTCCTTGATTTAAAGAAGAAATATGCCTATTAGAGACATTTGTAAAATAAACAGCTTCTTGATCCCTGCCCTCATGTATGATTCATCTTCTTTAGCTTTAATTTTGTTGCACTTACTGAACAAGTGGCACTTAATGAAACAATTTGCTGTGCTGATACAGGATGTCAAAAGGAAAGCACATGCAGCTTCTGCATGACACAGATAATCCCAGCACATAGCTGCAAAGGCAAGCATGTTCTTTGCAAAATTAAAAGCAAAAAAACCCAACCCAAACCATAAAAAAAAGAAAAATAAAATCTCAGAAACTAATGTGCAGTATCTATGCAGTAAATTCTTCAAAGAGCTTTTTTTTCAGAAACAAATAAATCTTTACACACAGACAAGGASGTATTTAGGGAGTCTTCTCAGTTTTACAGCTAAAGAATCTAAGAAAAAAAGTAATTTAGTGCTGATTGCACATCAAGACACTAAAAATAATGGAAGAAATGATGACATTACTCTTTTAGACACCTCCATGTTTGGTTTTGTTTTTYCTTTTCTCCAGCTTCCTGTAGGGTCTGCTGCTTGATCACAGGAGACGTGACTGAAGACCCTGAATTTCATCTGATATCTGAAGATTCAGATGCAATTTCACATGATTCCTATCAATACCTGATGAATTGACATTAATCTTCACCTTTACTAGGGAAAAAAAAGAGAAGATTGCAGGCCACATATCTGTAAAAAGCCTCTAGATAAAATCTGCAGTCACAGGCTRTTTAGACTTAAAAAACCCAAACCAACCAACCAAACAACAAAACAAAACTCCAAACCCCAAAAAACCTTATATAAGGAAAAATTCAGGCTATCATAAAATTCAGTAAAATATTCTTGTTGAATTCAGGCAGAGTAGAGTAAATCCTTATGTATACAATTATAATCCAACACTACCATAGTAATGCCATCATTTCCCCTGATTCCACCATTTATTGCACTTCCTTACTTGAAACATTTGGATTTTGAATCTGATTAAACTTGCAGTACATGAGGGTATCGGAATCACATTGGACTCACCAGAAGGGAAGGAATAGGAATGAGGTTGAGGAGGCCAAAAGAAAGTAGSAGATGACCTCTTCAGCCTAGACTGACAGCTCATGAAGTCTGTAGAAGTGGTTTTAGACAACTAATCCATTCAGCCATGCTTTATCCCAGCCCGGGAATTTACTAAGAAATTGTGGAAGACGACAGTCTTGGTGGAAAGGCTGGTACATTGAGAGTCCTCCTGGCACAGTGCTATGTTACAGAGCATACACCCTTCTGTGCAGAGCCAAGCCACATTCTTATCTCCGGGATGTAGGCAAAAGTAGTCCACATGCTCTTTAATCCAAGCACTGTTTGGCTTTTATRTTGTCTATCAGCTGCCTGGGAAGAAGGGAGTTTGGCCTTCAACATATCTGTCAAATTCCTTGAACCTCAAATTCCGGAGATTACTTTAGGATAACCAAGGGATTATCCAACATCAATAGAAAGCCAAGAGGAACCCTTACTAGATACTCACTCATGAAGCCTTTTTTCTCTCAGAGAGTTAGCAGCAATACTCCATGGACATCCCCTTTATGATTTGTCTCTCATATAGCCAAAATTATTAGTTAGATGTAAACATTGTCTTTAAAGGATCACCACAAAAGGACTTGGTTAATTTCCCTAAAATATCAGCCCAGATACCATGAGTCAATATCACTATTATGATGATCCCAAGAGGCTGAATTGCTCAAAGACACTATATCTCCATTTCTTCATATGTAGTAACCTCTCTGGAGGCATTTTTATTGCACATTCAGTATTTTTGTATAATTTTTTTTAGTATRATTTTGGGTTTATATTCTGATGGTATATTTTAGGAGAAGTTGACACTTGTGCTGTCTCAACCTCACTTTTTTGTGATTCATCACTCTGATTTCTGTGCCAGCACACATAGTACTTTTAAGCATGTTTTCTATTTGATTTTTTCATCAAAACAAAATGTTCTAAGCATTATATCTTCAAGTTTCTCCTGAGTCACATCGCATTTTGTCCAGCTGAGAACTGAAGATGAGAATTACTGTTTGAGAATATCTAAATGATGTTCTTCTGTATAGTTATTTAACAATTCTTAAAATTTAGTGATTGCTACCCTAGAGGTTTATATACTGTCTGTTATACACTTCCTTCCTGCTGTTACCTTGCAGTAAAAGCTTTAATAGATTAACAATAGATATTCTCAATATAATGAAAAATAATTAGCCATTGATTTCCCAATCATGATATTTTTAGAAAGCTAATACAATATAGTAACCTTGATTGCCATGTTTTAGGTCACATTTTGTAAAGAAACCCTCCAGAAAAATAACCTTTAGTTCAGCGAACATGGCTAGGGAAACTGCATTTCTAGACTAATTTACTTTTTTTTTTTTTTTCTGGGAGTGTGCTTTTGTTTTGTATAGATTTGGTTTGCTTTGTTTTTTTTCAAACACTATGGAAGTTCTTATCCCAGGCAGTGAAAGAGCAATACACCTCAGGAACCTTCATCTCATCTGCTAACTCACCATGCTATGCATTTGCTACTTACAATCTAGAAAGGAAGAGGACGATTGAGTGGTTCCCAAAAGGCAATGTTCTTAAAAAAACCCACACTAGTGTCCTTTTATACCTGCTGCAAGTAGTAGATCCCAGTGTTAAAATCAGGAGACCRTGACCAGGGACTCAGCTGATAAGTGTAAATGAAAGACTGCCATCCAGAGGGACTTAATCAAGAAAAGAGCTGAGAGGAATCTTACGAAGTTAAACAAGGTCAAAGGCAAAATCCTGGCCATATAAAGGAAGAACAGTGATACAAGCTGAGGCTTGTCTGAGGTAGAAGCTTGGCTAAAAGTGATATGTAGGTCTCTTGGCAGACATTGTGTGAATGTGAGCCAGCAGTGTGCCCTGGCAGCAAAGATGGCCAACAATATCCTTGGCCAAAAGCAGCCAGTTGACTGAGCAAAGCGATTACTCCCATCTACTCAGCACTTGTCACACCATGCTGAAAATACTGTGCACATTTTTGGGTATCCCAGACACAAGGAAGCCAYTGATAAACTTCAGGAAATGGATCAGAGGCCATCAAGATGACCAGAGGAATTGCCCTATGAGAAGAGGCTGAAGGCTCAGGGCTCAGCCTGGAGGAGAATCTGTCTTTGCAGGTCTCAAATGCAGATCCCAGTATCTATGAGGAATATATCAAGAAAGTGGAGACATACAATGATGTGAGACAGGAAGATGCGACACAGCATAAATTGAAACAGGAAAGCTTGTGCCTGGATAGAAATGTAAGGATATGTGGAATATAAGGACATTCACTTTGGGACTAGAGACAGGAGAAGTAATACATTAAACATCCAGACACAGCTTTTCAGGAACAGTAGATAACAGAAAAACAAGAAAGGCCCAGAGCTCTTAAGCTACTGGTGCAACTATTTAAAGGCTTGAGGAGGTTCATATAGCACTTTATAACTGGTAGAATGACAGGAAACAAGAAAACCATGGGTCTCATGAGAAATGACAAATGTCTTATGGGATATTTGAGGGGCTTGTGTAATTGTGAAAAATATGTTGGGTGTTTGCAGGAAGGGCCAAGAGCGGGAAAATGAAGGGATTAAGGAGGATCAGGAAGAAAGGGTGGGTAAATTAACAGGGCAGGGGGGAGGGAGGACCACATGTAAACAGGCTGCTGCTGAGTATCCTTGTCTGGCCAAGCCCTGTGCATGATCCCCACAATTGGTCCTGTTTCTCATAAATCTCTGATCTTGGGTACTTTCCTGGGTGAGGGTCCTGTGTGTGTGCATGCTTGCTCTAGTCATACAACTGGCCTTATGCACACTTTCTGTGGTTGTGTGTGTGTTTTTAGAAATTGTGGAGAAGAAATGCTCTGGGTTTTAATATCCAATGGATTTAGTTTCCTTAACATAAAAGGAAAATCTGTTTCACCATGAGGACTGTCAGGCTCTGGAGCAGGTTACCCAGAGAGGTTGACTGACCTCTTCCTTAGAAGTTTTCAAGACCTGACTGGACAAAGCCTTGGCAACTTGCTCTRTCCTTAAAGCTGACCCTGTTCTGAGCCACAGTTGGACATGAGGCATGCTGAAGTCTTTTCAGACCTGAATCATCCTATCATTTAGGATTAATGATCCTACAATTATTTTTCTGAGAGGAAAGCCTGTAGGAACTAAAATTGTGTCAGGTTAGCTTGACAGGTAGGGTTCCCCATGTTCCTGAAGTATTATCTACACAAAAAGATGTGTGTAGGCTGAAGGATATGCTAACTGGTTCAGACAATRGCTCTTGATTAATTACCAGTCCTTTTATGTAGCTTTATATACTATTAAAACATTTTTGGCAAACTTCCTTTTTTCTGCTAGTCTCAGCAATTCCCAGTTCAAAAAAGTGGAAGTGGAAAAGGGAAAGGCTTTACGCTTTTACAGTTCAGCTTTAAAATGTCCATTTATTTTTATTCATACTTTAATTAAATGGATTTTTTCATGGTTATATTTTCTGAGCTGATGGGAGTACGCACAAGTTTACAAGATGCATCTCAGCCTGACTGCTGCCAGCCATATCCATGTTAACACAATGAACGAAGACAGACATTAGCGCAAATTGGGTGTGAACATGCACTTTATTTTTCTTCTAAAGAAGTTGAGAGGAATAAAAGGCTAAAAGTCAAGACACCTGCAATAAACTGGTGGAGAGGAAAATAGACTGTTAGACATTGCAGATTGAAAAGAGGAAAAGTGAGAGGTTCTAATTACTTGTACATCCTGCTTTAAAAAGTTARGGAGTTGGATTTTCTTAGTAATATGTTTTTCTCCGACAGCCGAATATTTATACTCCAATTCTGCAATAAGCAAGAGAAAGCCTAACTTCCAATTAAAGTACAGAAAACATCTTCTTACATTTTATGGAATAAAACTGTGTCTGAGATAAATTTCACAGAAGCAGTTCACTCCAGCTCAGCTGGCAGCAACTGTTTTGCAACCACACCTGACTCATTCTCCTGCCTAAACACAGAGGGCCGAGACTGCTAGGAGTATTCAGACATATCCCATATAGAATCATGAGGTTTTCTACAAATACATGTGAGACATTTATTTACTTATTTTATATTATAGTAATGTGGGGTTTTTTTTTTCTTTTCTTTATATAAGATCCTACCAGTTAAAGCACTGGTCCCTGACACAGAGATTGAAAAAATTGGTGTGCCTGTTCATTCTGTGCTTCAAAGTGTGCATGGCAAGCAAACATGAATATAACTTGAGCTAGATAATTTGGACTAAAAAAGTACCATTTCAATTTTTGAATATGCAGGTTTTTTTTCTCCAGTGATAAATCTGTATTCCTACTCTAACAATAGAAAACTCCATTTGTTTTGAATAAATTCAAATATGAATTACAATGATTCAAGCATATTGAACATAGACAAAGTTTTTGGCATCTGTCCTGTAAATGTACTGAGTTAAGTCAATAGAGCATTCTTATTTCTTAATAATAAACTATGCAACACTAGTCATTCTAGAACAGTTGTTGCATGTTAAATTATCAGGCAAATTACAGAATACCTTTCCTAGGTGAAAATGTCTTTGTAACAATGTCTGTAGATTTTAATCTAAAAAAAAAAAAGGTCATCAAATCTTCCTCAGTGCTGTGACTACAGATTTGTAATGACAATAGTTTCCTTTCACTAAGAGAGTCCCAGCACCCAGCTGGAGTAATTTGGCATGGCTCTGGTAAAGTTACTGGAGCAATACAATATTGTATGAGCTGGGGATATGGTTCCTGAGAACAATAGGGAAAGCCCAGCTGTATTGTCGACAGACTTTTGAACACGGTTAAGAATAAAATCCTTCACACATGTACAAAAAAATAGCCACCCACTGTAAAAACACATTTTCAAGACTGAATTGATCTGTGAGTACCATGTGTTACCAATCATAATAATTACATATGTTAGGTAAACTTAATGAGAAAACTCAGACAATTTTATTTTATTCATTGACAAAACACTCTCTCCTTCCACAAAGCACTTTAGTCTTTCTTGTTGTTATTCATAATTATATTCTTTATAGTTTTCTTTAATTTCCAGAGTTTCCTGTTGGTTTTCTTCCAAGTGGAAAAAGGGGACATTTGTTTACTATAAAACAACAGAGAGAGTAAGAGGAAAAGAAAACATGACATAAACATCATAAAACCTTATTTTCTTAATACTACTCACGATTCATTTTGGGGGATTAAACAAAAATTTGACTGTAGATTCTACTCCTGATGCAGACTTGAAGACCTTCTCTAAATTATTTATTTCTTGATAATGATATGCTTTGAGATAACCAGACTGGAAAATTTGTTTAAGTGCAAAATATTATTTTTCTTCCTGTGCTTGAAAAGTTTTGTTCATATTTGTTACATTGCAATGATGGCAATATAAAAGATTGATTTCCTTTTTACTCAAACTTTGTATTACAGCCATGACCCGAGGCTTAACACAATATTTTTAGTGATCATCATCATCTCAACAAATTCTAATTTATGGGTGTCCGGACCTCGGAGCATCTTGACATCTTAGCAGAATTAAGAAAACATGAAGTTTCTGTTAAAAAAACTCCGAGCATTTTTAAACAACACCCCTAATCCCACCTAGTCACAAACTATATCTATAAAATATTAAAGTACCAAATAAATTAAATTTAAATGCATAGAAAAGAGTATTGGGAAGTGTGTTTGGACCTAAAGAGTATACAGAAATGGCTCAAGATGTGATTTGTTTTCATCCGAAAACCTGCTGTCATTATGGTTTTGATTTTTTGTTTTGTTTTGTTTTTTCTTGTTCGCTTTAATAATTGATTTCTGTATGGTATGTGAGTCTGAGCAAGAAACTCAATAGAGAACACTTAAGGAGATTTGTATCTTGAGCGCTGGCTGGAACCAAAAGTCTATATAATTTTCTAATATAATTTCAAATAACCGATGACTGAAAGATGACTAAGTAAAGTAGGAACCATCCATGTCCTCCATGTTCCTCAGTATCACACRTAGAATTAATGGACTTCATTCTGCTTGTGCCACTTTTGATGGACAGGGCGGGTGGGCACACCATAAAGCAACATATCCACCACACATGCTTTTATTAGCAACACCAGGATTGTAGTGAAAGTGCTATGACTCAGGTTAGGCACCCCTCTCTTTGAATAGCATGACGGTCTGTAAAAACTGGTCAGCAGTGTTAGGCCACACTTGGTCACTGCTTAAGCTTGAGCCCTGACTCTGTGCATGTCTGTGTCAATATTTGTGAAGAGCAAAATTTGAAGTAATTTCAAGTTCAATTAAAAAACCCCAAAATATAACACATTTTGATGTGTCTCTATTTTTTACTGTACAATATTGTGTAGCTGTTTTGGGCAATTGTCACAAAGTTTGAAGTAGGTGACATAAAATAAAGATGTGGGAGGGAATAGTTTAAGCTAGTGGAGGCTGAGGATCACATAGTGTAGGTTAAACAAGAGAGTAAAATACTGCCATAATAATGTCGTGATTAAGATTGAAGAAAAGAAGATTTTAGATATAAACAAAAGGTAGCAACTTGTAGTAGAAGTAGATAGAATCAATTTCCATATGTTTAATCTCACCATGCTTCTAAGTCACTGTTTGCCTGTACCCATGTACAATAATTGAGTGTGAGCTTTTATTCATTTTGTAGTGAAGTTTAGAAAAATGTGTTGAATTCAGAAAGCTTTTATAAGCAACACATATATTTTGATATGAACTGTCTGCCCTACAATTTGCAAAATACACTATTCTACCTATTCCAAGATAAAAAAAGAAACAATACAAAACACCGAAGCTGATGGAAAGAATCATTCTTCCTCTCCAGAAGAAACTTTTCAGCTTTGATTCTGTTTTGCTCGTCTAAGCACAAAGGGAAAGGGCTACAAGGCAAAAAAGGAAAAAGTTTATGCACAGATTAGGTATCCGCTGGCAAATGAACAATAGGAAAAACATTGTGGTAAGTCGTGGGATATCAATTAATTCCCTTTTGGCATTCTTAGAGTAGTACATTTATTCAAGTGGAGAAGGCTTTATTCAAGACAGGATAAAATCAATTAATAAACCCAGACTGGAAGGGATGGGTTTGGTTCTCTTTTCTTTTGTGTCCCCATTAAAAAAAATTAAAATTCTCTACACTGTGCAAATCTTCTCTTATGAAATAACTCTGTAACAGATAAATGAAACCTTGCATTAAAATGAAAGAATCTGTGTAGCAAAATAAAACTGAATCTACATCACAAGAGGTTTTTCAGACTCCCAACTAGTTCTATGAACTGTTTAACCTCCCAGACTCTCCCACTTGGAGGTGTTTAGTCATTAAACTGTATGGTAACAACATAGAGAGTATTTCTAGAAAAAGGACTGATAATTGCCTCTGTGGTAATATTAGTTTAATCCCTTCTGCCACATAGATGTACACTGGAAGTTGGGAGGGATAATATAAAATGAGAGGAAATTGCCTGCTGTGCTCGGCCCTGGTGAGCCCACCACTTAAATCCTGTGGTCAGTCTTGGGCCCCTCACTACAAGGACATTGAGGTGCTGGAGTGTGTCCAGAGAAGGGCAATGGAGATGAGGAAGGGTCTGGAGCACAAGTGTTATGAGGAGAAGCTGAGGGAGTTGTTTAGCCTGGAGAAAAGGAGGCTCAGGGGTGACCTTATCACTCTCTACAGATACCTGAAAGGAGGTTGTAGCCAGGTGAGGGCTGGCCTCTTCTCCCAAGTAAAAAGTGATGGGACAAGAGGAAATTATCTCAAGTTGCACAAAGGGAGGTTTAAATTTAATAGTAGGAAAAGTTGCTTCACAAAAAGGGGGGGTCGTGCACTGGACTAGGCTTCCCAGGGAAGTGGAGTCACCATCCCTGGAGGTATTTAACAGATATGTAGATGTGGCACTTGGGGACATAGTTTAGGGACTCGGAGCTTCTGGGTGTACAGTTGGATGAGATGATGTTAAAAGTCTTTTCCAAGATGAACAGTTCTATGGTTGTCTGAAATTATTTTTCCCTGGAGACATTTTCTGCAATAATTTTTAGTGGGTAATGCTTTATTGCATTATTGGAATTATTGAATTCTGAAAGGTGTTCTATTTTCCATCTCTTAGCAATCATAACTTCCAAATAATGAGTGTGTGGACTTATTAAGTCAGTGATCCCTGAAGCTACTGACAGTTAAATGTCCTTTGAGCTGCAGATCTCACTTTGGAGAGCAACAGTGTCTTTGAGAATTGATGGAGAATATATATTAGATTAGTATGAAGTTTAAAGAACAGTTAATAACAATAAGACATCTTTAAGCTCATTACATCTAGAAAACAACACTCTTTGACCTCCTTCAGCCTACTGACTATTAGTCATTCTTATGTCTGCAGAAGTCTCCTGTGATCACTCATTTTTCAATGAAAAGGATTTCTGAAAATGCCATCAAGCAATTAGGGAAAACAAATGCAGCTGACTGACCAGAGCCTGCCAGGATTGTGAGGGTGGTGGTAGGAAATTAAGCAACGGGTGTTCCTGCCAGACAGAACATGCTGTGAACATGTGGCTACTTTGGATTGCTAACAATGAGGATAAACAAACGTGAAAGTGTGAGCTTTTACAGAAATTCATACATTACATATTTCTTTTACTGGAAAATGAAACCTTATAAAAGAGAGGGAAAAAGAAAGTAGTAGAACCAGCTGGCATAGCACTACAAGAGCATTAGAAGTGAAGGAAAATAAATAAGAGGCTGAAGTCTTTCACTTACAAATGGAAGGAGGAAAAATACTGAAAATTGCCAACTGAACCTGCTGTTAATAATTAGACTGAGGTTGCTGAGAAAATGAAACACTATTTTTTTACTTCAAATTTTAATTCATAAAACAGGTACTAATCTCGTTCGTTAGACCTGCCGGCTGGAGCCACGTGCCTGGCTGTTGGTTAGGAGTGCTGTGCTGTCTGCATTGTGTCTGGGGACTTTTAAAAGTGTCTTCTGGTTTGTGTTCTTAACAGAGGTGGAACTTGGTCTCAGATCACAGGCCAAGGCCTCTAACTTTAAAAAAATATGGGTATGGTTCCTGCTCCAAGTATTGTAATTAGGTCCACTCCTTAGGATAGATGTTTTGTTTATTTATTTGCTTGGCTTTTAGTTGTTGTTGTTTTTTTAATGGTGTGATGGCTTTAAAGAACAAGTATTGCAAGAACAGCAGAGAGTCCCACAGAGTGGAACTTTACCAGAGCAGGGGTGCAATTCATCCATGGGTTTATTTATGGATTTTATTTGTATCTCCGAGTACAAATCAGGGGAGTTCAGGAGCTCAGACTACTCATCTGGCAGATTAAAAACCACTGAGATACATCCTAGTCCCTGTTTCAGTTAGAGTCTGGTTTCTAGTTGTCAAATATGCTACCACACGTTACCGGCAAGGCAGTGAAGGGTAGGAGTAACTGGTTAGATTCCCTTTGTAGTGCACTGTCAATGTTAGGGTAGTTTATGGCCACAATAATACAATCAAGATTCTAGCTTGGAGAAGCCAGTAATTTACATTTTAACAGAACAAAGAGCGAAACGATCAGATAACCTCAAAGTAATAGAGTTTTGTATTGGGACATTTCTTTCTTGTATAGAAATATATTGCCAACAAAAATAATAAAATTCCAATCACTTATTGCTGTCTGAAAGACTGATTTGACACTTAAGTCAAGATTATGTATTTTAATCTTAATTTTGCTCAGTATATTTTCTGGAGTCATTAAAAAGAAGATATTTGGATATATTAAAATACTTTAGATTGGGGACATCCACAAAACAACAGCTTGCCCTAAAATATTTGTTTAATTTGAAAAGCATCCACACAGAAAAAAATGGAGCTCAAACTAACCTTCTATTACACCTTAAGTATTAGTGGAAAGGACACCCCTGGTGCACACTCCTTAATCTTGCAAT
This sequence comes from Parotia lawesii, assembly GCA_003713295.1. Taxonomy (NCBI): domain Eukaryota; kingdom Metazoa; phylum Chordata; class Aves; order Passeriformes; family Paradisaeidae; genus Parotia; species Parotia lawesii. The sequence continues at coordinate 2,821,709 of RAHM01000062.1, forward strand.
ATATGCAATTTACAATATATGCAATGTGGAAGGAGAGAGAGAGAGAGAGAGCTCAGAAAGGTCATAGATGCTCCCTCCCTAGAACCATTTAAGATCAATTTGGGCAGGGCTCTGAGCAACCGTTCCAACCCAAACTATCYTATAATTAAGTCTATAATTCTATAATTCTATAATTTTATAATTCTATAATTCTATAATTCTGTACAATTCTATATATGCAAAAATCAACTTCTACTGTAGGCTTTTGTCTCCTGTTCAGTTTTAAGGCACAAAATCTTTACTCTTGATTTGACTGATATTTACTGAGGAGTTATGAACAGTCAGTAGAAGTGGGAGTAATCATTCCTAATTTTAGCTCTCTAACGGTGTAAGCTATTTACCAAGACTCCATTTATAGTCGCTGAATAAATTTAGACACCTTCGGATTCTTTCTTCTCTTTCTTAAGGTCCTGACTAATTAATCACCTTCTTCAGGAGCCTGTCTGCCTTTTACAGTATAGAGACCCAGTGCAGGCAGCTTACACCTGAAGCTTAATRTGTAGGTGGCTACAGGTAAATAAGAAGATTTGCATCTTACAGTCCAAAAGTTTTTTCCTGGATATCTATATTGGGTCTCTCATATATTAGAGATTTGTAATTGCAAAGGCTGTATTAAATCCAATACCATGATAGCTTAATAAAGATGTAGATAGCTAAGAGTATACAGTAAACATGGAAAATGTCTGTAGTTTAGCAGCATCAYGGGCTGGTTTCAAAACAAGGATTAAAAATCAAGTGGGTGAATTGCAGTTTAAATGTTCCACATCAACCTGTCCATACCAAGAATGTGACATTTAGTAATGCAAAAGTCTGGCAGGGGCTAAGACTAGAGTAATTTTCTAATATCACTTATAGAAGGGTAAAAAAATCTAGTACATTCAGTGACCTTGTTTCTCACATCATAAGTTGGAAAAAAGATGCTCAGTGTCCTGGGAATTTTGCATCCGTAGAACAAAGAACAGTTGTTTGAGGACTTGTTTGCTAATAAAATCAATAAAATCCATCATCATTAATCACCTTGTGCTTTTGGTTTTTGGCTTTCCAGAGGGCCTTTGGCTGTTATACATTGGTGACAGTTTCAGATATTGTTTGAATATGGAACACATACGCATGTGTGTGTGTACATGCCTGCATCTCTCTATATAAAAATTTCACAATGCGTTCACTGGATCATGAATGAACTATATTCTTAAAGGTTGTKCCGGTTTGGCCAAAATCTAGTAATATATCCCCTGAGAGAAGACCAGGTTACAACCACCCTTCTCCCCACCAGGTTCAGGAAAAAAGGAAATTTTTCCTCAAAGGAAAGTGAAAGAGATAAAAACTATTTATTTTAACAAACACACAGAAAAAGGATAATGATGATAAATAATGAAATGAAATCTCTCGCTATAGAGAGAATCCTGGGAAGATTTCAGAGTCCTTCTGTAGGTGTGGTCTCTCTCCTCCTCGGAGCTGGGTCGGCGAGGGCCCACCCCCCGGGCCTCGGGGAGGAAATTCTCCCGATGTGTTCTGATGTTGTTGAAACAGTCCAGAAGAGAAGAAGGGAAAAAACCAAAGTCCCAGGAAACAAAGTTCAGCTCTCCGTCTCACGCCGGGAAGGTAAAAAAACCCTCTGGCTGAAGAAAGCAAGAAAGCAAGCAGGGTGCTCCCTCTGTGCTACCYGCAGCCAGAGAAGCAGAGGAGTGTATCTCTGTGTCCTTGAGAAACTGCTTTGAAAAGCTCATTTGGGTTTTTTTCAAGTTCAGTTTAAAGGCACAGAAAAGGCACAAAATTACTTTTTGGGCATAGAGCTTGATAGGGGATACACATGATAGAGTCACCCTAAGACAAAGGTATACACCATAATGTCAGCTGCTAAACAATTAAGTTTTCTCAATGTTAAGATTATGTATAAATTTGATGACGTTGTGATTAAAGCCCTAAGGCCAGAGACGGGAGTTGTTTAACATAAATTCATCATTAAAGACATGTCTTTTGTCAAAGGACAGAAAAATTTAGCTTCCAGGGATGAGTAATCCCTTCTGTTTCCGTAATATCAGGGAAGAGAGGGACCATGTTCTCCAAGTACCTGTCTCTCTCCACTGACTGTAGAGGGAAATAAAATGGCTTCCCAAAATTATTTTAGCTGATGTTGTACTTGATTCTTAACTAGCAACTAGCATCACTAAATCCTTGTTGTGGTTTTCTTTTTGAGCTCTTTTCTTCTAACTCCTCAGTCTACTTATTCAGAATGGAAGCATGGGCATGTGCTTCAATAGAATGGGATCCAACTTTTGTGACTGCTGCTGGGATTTCAGGAAAACAACAACAATGGTAATTGTGGATCAAAAATCCTTGACCCTGCAGTCACCAGTTGGTCACAGAGTAATTCTGCTGCAGGCTGGTTTTGGAATTCTGGGGTAATGGTTCACTGTTGACTCAAAGGGAGGAGTGAGACCTACTGGATGACTAACACCTGGTGTTTTGTTTGGGAACCTGCTGTGTAAGCATTTGAGCACAGGCCAAACCTTATTCTGGTTAGCTCCTCTGAGGTGGCACTACAGTGATGCCATAGGCAAAAACAATACCTTTGTCAGCTATAACTTGAACACATGTACTGCTAGGTAAAGTCTTCCAAAGCTGATAACAAAGAGCTCTGTTGCTTGACCCAAAGTAGACTCTTTGTGGTAGTGGGTCTGTCAGACTCTAGTCAGTCATTAGAAAACAATCTAGTTGTATGCAGACAGAGTAATCGTTCTGTATAGGGTTTCAAACAGGTCTCAGRAAGTGAGTCACTCAGCTCCCTTGAAAAGTGAATGGAAGCTGGAGACCTGTTTCCTGAGACACCTTTGAAATCTTAGCTTATGTTACAATATGGCTGCTATCCAGCCTTAACCTGGGACATTGAAAGGATTTTCTTTCTCTTTTCTTTCCTTTTTTGTGCCAAACTAAAAGTGTGAGGGCCTAAAGTGCATTTACACCAAAGCAACTTTCCACTGACTTAACCATATAAAGAAGCCTTGTAATAGGCATAAATATGATTTATACTCACTTTAAGACTCATTTCCACCACCTGAGTGGTGTGAAGCAACCTTTGTTGAAATGAGATTCAGGTCTACACATTCCAGAAAGCAGCCAGGTTGTGTTGCTCAGACCTGCTGCTGCAGAAGCAGAAACTCTTCTGCTCCAGTTAGCAACAGGGCAATAGGGTTGCCTCACTATCCAAACAAACTGTTCAGACTCTCTGTGTCTTTCCAGTGTCCATTCCACTTGAGAACACAACACCACTATCCAGGAAGACCTTTTCAGTCTTTGGGAGAGGTCTTTTGATTCTGAGGAATAGAAAGAGATGGGAAAAAGTGAGCAGATGAGGTACTTGGGTACCCTTTCTTAAGAAGTCATATAAATGATAGGGAAGTGTAACTCAGGTAACAGTTTCTTAATGTTCTAATAGAGGATTTACTATTGGGAGTAGACCTCTTTAGGAAAATATCCTTAATTCTCATATAGTATTTTTTTAAGAATGCAGAGTGTTTTAGGAAGCATAAAAGATCCAGGCTGGATCCAAGCTACCTCTTCTGAAAAAATACCATCTGGGTTTAGGGAGCAGAGTAAGGCTATAGTTTTGTTTTAAAAGGGAAATTACTTCATGTTATGACTCATCAGAACAAGTTAATTTTCCTATTAGCATGTTTTAGCTTAAAGCTATAATTTTATTTTAAAATCCATAACAATACATCTGGATTGCATTCTGGAAACGAAGTTGATCTGTAAATATGACCTAAAGCTTTTGAAAAACAACAAAAAAAATCCCTTTCCCTCATATTTGAAAGTAATGAACAGCAATAAAGTGCTTTGGCCTGCATTACTATTATTATTATAGAGTGCCTATAAGCAATTTCAATAACATTATCTAATTAATCTTCCTGAATTTCTGAGATGTAGATAGAGTTATTTATTTAACTTTTTTTACAATTGAATGACAATTCAAAACAGACTGAATGATTTTCCCAAAATATTGCCAAGCATCATTTGCAGAGGCACACTTAAAAAAAAAATCTCTTCTCAGGTTCTAATATAATCATAAATTCCTCTTGTCACTCTTATAATTATGAAGGAATATGTCCTTTCAATTGACCTTCTTTTACACATAAAAATAAGCTCTGCTATGTTCTCATGTCTCTGTATTGTGCAGCTCTTGAAAGTTCTGTGACGATTGTTGTGTCTCCTCAAAATTTTTAAAAGGCATCTCAGGCTGTCATGAGGGTGCTTGACCTTTGCCAGCAACCCAGGTACTCAATGCATCACCTCACTGCCTTCCCGACATGCATATAAAACAGTGTGACTTTATATTTCCTTTTCCAATTACTCACAATCTAATTTAAGCTGTGTTTTGCAGGCACTTTTTTATTTTCCCGAATGACAAGTGTATTAGCTAAGGCTGTCAGCCTAGCTGCCAGCTCCCCCAAGCAAGCCCAGCATGCTGTGACCTCATGCATGCAGCATGCAGGACTGGCTAGGGGGCTCCTAGGAAATAGATGTGAAGCCTGAGCCCTGTCTTAGCTGCCTTGGTAAGCATGTTTTATGATAAACTTTATCTCATTATGGGAGGGAAGGGGGAAATTTTGGTCAAAGTCCAACTCTAGAGCTTATGTTGAGGCTGAACTTTTCTGCTCTCCAAGTCTGCCGTATCAAATTAGGGAGAATAAAACCGGCTGCTTGCCCGATTATTTATAACATCACAGGAAACTTGGAATGACTTATTAAGGATGGAAATAGTACTCTTTCCTCAGAAACGGATCTTGCTTTGCCAAGATACACAGTGACTGACTGTGTGTAAGAGTGGTACACAAATACCTTCCACGATGAAGGTTATTAAAATATACCTGGCCTCGTTTATCAGCACTTACATGATATGCATTTATCCACACAAAATACTTTAAAAAAAGGCTCCAAGAAGCCCTGCTCAATGTTTTTAGGGGCAGAAACAGATCTAACTGTAAAAAGAATCCAATAAACCAAACCAACAAAACAGCAAGCTTTTTGTGTCTTTGGCAGTATCAATGAGCCTTTAGCATGGACCTTGACAAATATTTTTGTACAAGTTAATATCTACTGACCACATTGGCTTTTCATTAAAAATAAAGTTGTTTAGATCGTCCCGTTGAATACTACAAGCATAGATCTTGGAAATTCAGGACAGCTTTAGGAGCAGGAAAGTTTAGTCTGATGGTCATAAAAGGATATTTTGCGTTGGATTTAACGTCTCACTCAGTGACCATACGGGTAGTTATCCCACCTCACTGTTCCAGCACCCTCAACACAAGGCAACAAAACTGACCCATAGGTGCTGTGTACCAATCTTTATTAAGAGTTTTGATTCAGGAAATGTGAATGTCTTATTTATGAAGAGGACTTAAAATGGGAAAGTAGCACATAGTATTTTGAAAGGGAGCTGTGTAGGATGAGTGGCATGGACTGGAACCCGTGTCTTCATGGCCCAGTAATTCTGGTTTGGTACTTGTTGACAGATAATTCATAGAGAAAATCTCAGAGAGAAGGGTGGAAGAATCTAAATTTCATGGATGAAATTAAATTAATTCAGCCCATTCCAAAAATGTCACAATACTGCAACTGCCTGCGTTTCAAAAACAGTATTCCAAAGAGCACAGATTTGGACTTCCGCATGGCTGTGACAGTCCAAGTCAGTCTACAATAAAAATTGCAAGATGAGTGCAAGCCTGTAGAGTTATCAGGAAGTGAGAGAAAGCAGACATTGACTTAGATATCAGGAAAACTATATTAACTATGGATTTAATTTTTTCTTATTATATGTAACTGTGGCTGTCTGAATTATCTGTACGAATAAAATGACTGTCGGTTTGTCTTACCACTTCATACTTTACTTCATTTGCTGATAGCTTTGTGAAAGAGAAATCTGCCTCAGAGATGTCAAGCCCATTGTCACCTTTGTGAATGAAATGAACAAAACTATTTGTGCTTTGACTTTTCTGTTCCTGATGATGCTGATAGAGGAAGAGAGCTCTCACAGAGTTTAGAATAGAAGAGGACTGATCCTTTATTTTTACATTTCATCAGCTAAATAGAGCTCTTTCTGGGGCTAGTGATGTCCTTTAATTTCTGACCAAGAGTTCTTTGAAATAACTGTGGAAAATCAGTTTCTACATTTTTAAAATTATTTGATGACCATTTGACAACACTAGGATCTAACTTCCTTTCTCTAGGTATCCAGAAGAGAAAGGCACTGTGCACACCCTGATCCATAGGTCAAGGTTCAATACACTTTATTTTGAACTTTTAAATATCTGGTTAAGGGTTCAAATCTTAAGAAAATACTGGAGGACTGCTCACTGACTCAGTGCCTCAAAATTAGATGCAAGCCTGAGAAGTGAAATCCATAGTGCGGCATGGGACATCTAAACTTTCCAGTACAATCCGCAAACATAATTCGTATCAGCCAATACATTTGAGGGTGGATGTCTAATCTACACATTTGAAAATGTCAGGGAAGGAAGCATCTAAAATTTTGTTTCTTCTGAATTTAGGCACTTATCCGTAGTCCAAATTAGGTTCTGTGGAACTAGGATTTGCAAATGCTTTGCCTGTGCTTCTATATGTAAGTCATATGAAGTGTCAGCAGACAACTCTCTCCTGCTTCTCTTTCAGAAGATAGCCAGCGAGAAGAGAGAGGAGGAGGAGGAGGAGGTGATATTACTAAAGAGGCTTTGCATAACAGCCTTGCTATGCAAGTACTTGCCGCCTTCTCCTGACCTATTTTTGAATGAAGTGGCTGTGGGAGCTCTGCAATGTGCTGCCGTTGCTGCTGTCATTGTGCGTGCAGTGAGCTCGGAGCACACCTACTGAGCCGAGCCACTTGGCAAACCGAGCACGACGCGCTGCTTTGCATCCCAGATGGACTAGGTGTGGAGGATGTGCAGTTCATTCCGCTGAGAAGGTGACATATTTTGATGTGTGCAGAGACACACCAAGTTAGAAAACTTAGATTTCTTAGACATGTAAGTGAGTACATAGGGTTTTTTAGATCACCCTTCTTGATATGTTTAAATTACAATCTGAGTGTATGGTAGGTGCTTAAGTGCTGTTTCGGATTTTACCTTGTATTTGGACATGGTCTCTGCATAAGAGTTTTGGTAATTTTAATTTTTGAGTGTCTAACTAACATTGTGTAACAATGTGGTGTAGCAGTGAAGCAATAAAAATTCTGATTTGAGAAAATTATTTTTACTCTGTCTTCTGGAACATGATAAAAGTTTTAAACTAGCTTAGATTTTACCCAAAATAGCAAGATATACAGAAAATTACAGGCAAAAAAAAGCCATAATTTTTTAGTCCCTGAGCTCCAAAAGTTCTGCGTATTTAATTTTGAGATGCTTCTGTGTAACTTACTTGAGTTTGCTATTTTCTTGTTTTGCTTGTGGTTTGTTTTTGTGTTTGCTTTTCTTTCAGATGTTGTACATCRTTCTCTTAATGTTTGTCACTCTCTAAACAAGTAAATGGTATAATTCTATTTTTCTGAAACATCTCACAAAAACATATTGACACGATGAAAGCCCATAAGAGAGAAAAGAGTGTATGGAAAAAGTGTAGAAATATTTCTGTCTTTCCCCATGGCTTAAGAATGGTCTTACAGAAGTTATTATGAATATCTTTATAACTTTTTAAAAGGCTGTAAGTACAAAGGGTAAATCCTTAAAGGCTAACTAGATGGATACTGGGGTAGTAAAAAAGATACCCGTAAACCTCCTTACCAGCAAAGCAAACTACTTATTCTCTCCACTGCCAGGTTTCCCCAGTCTAATTACTTCCCAAAAAGCTGATCCTCCTCATTCAACACATAAAATCTCAGCCATTTTTTCTTCTTTTTACCTTTTCTTATTTTATTTTTCCTTTGCATACTTTTTTAAGACTAAGCTGAAGACATGCGATGTCATTCAGTGCAATTAGAGTACCTTGAGTGGTTTGCCATGCGGAACTCTCAAGTATGCAGATCTCAAAGACCTCAATCCTCTCAGGTCCCTCAGCTCATAGGCATGGTGTCCAGCAGACAGAATACAGCAGATGCTGAGACAAATAAGGGCAAGAATATGTGATTGCAAGCAATTGACTTATGCCTGTTAAATGAATTCCCACAAGCAGTCATTACTTGTGATTTTCTGCCTCCATCATAAGGGTGTTGAATACTAGCTATGCAGATGCATGAAGAAAATAAAAGGTTGATGACTATCAGATCTGTCCTCCTTGTTCCTTGTTTTAATAAGACATGACACATAATAAGCACAAGAATCAACCCTGACCCCACTTCTGGTGAGGTTCTTTTTCGTGCCTCTACTGATATCTGGTCAAATTTGTAGCTTGTGGGCAATAATCTACTAAGCTACAGAGATGGTGGCGTAGATGGACTCCTTTTGATGAAACAAGAACTTATTTAAACTACCTCAATTTTGAAGTGAAGCCAGTTCCAAATTTTCCTGGAGTTTTTAGGACAGTTTTTAACTGTTAAAAAATTATATATAGAGAGAAATTTATACGCATGTGAATAAATGCATATTCATACTCACTTTTATTTTTGCATTTTTGAGTTCCAACTGGCCTTTTTCTTGGTATAGCTTATCAAAACAGAAGAAGGAAGTTTCAAAAAGTTTACAGAAATGCCAGCTGTCACTGTGTTTCCTGAGCATCTCCACTGTGATCCTCTGGGTCTCTGGAATACTGCTTGGGTCACAGGGGGGACATTCCATACAGGGCACTGCACTTCCTGAACAGACTACCAGTAGTCTTTATATTGAGTCAAGTTTAGAGATAGGATTTTAGATATCCATAAGATTAGAAGATGGGAGTGAACCATATTTTGTTTTCTCTTGAGCTACATATATCCATTTCTGTAGCTTGAAGCTAGGAAACTGTAACTAAGCTGAGGAAAACTGAAGGAAGCAGTATAAAGCTTGATGTCAAGGAATAGAGTGATTCTTCTAAGAGGATTTTAGCTTTTCTCTTGTTCCCATATTTCTTAGAAAATTAGTCTATATATGATTTTTTTATCCACAAAATATCCATTGTCAAGAAAAAGATACCTTTAAATAATATATTTAATCACTCCCACCCTATTTCTTTCCAGATTTTTTCCACCTTCTGTTGCAGTCATCACTCTTAGGTTACTTCTAGAGAGAGACAAAGATAAACATGAAGAGTTGGAGATCTGTTGATGTTGTATGATGACACATTCACACTTCTACAGGTGTCACAGAGCTTCTTTCTTACTGTGACATTTTTCTTAATAAAGGCAGTGGTTTTGTCAGAAACGGTATGCATGCTTATACCAGGGCTAAATTTGTTTCTAATTATCTGGCACAATTGCCATAGCAGAGCATGCTGTGTATACCAGCACTACACAGATAGGGAGTTTGTGAGAAGAAACATGCTCTGGGTTTAGAATGTGAAAACCAGCTGAGGAGCTCACCACAAGGCAGGGGTGTGAAAACTTTACTTAGAAGTTGTTTTTTTCCCACTGTGTCCTCCCTGCAGCTGATGGAGTAATAGAGTTGTAATGGTTTGCTTACAGGCAGTCAATTAGGCACCTACAGCTGCTCCACAGGGTGTAGATTTTACATGAGTGGATTATTCATAAATAAAAAGAATTACTGCACATTTTGCTCTAATGTTCTCCATTTCTAAACATCACTACATTATTTATTTCAAATCTTGTCACACTCTTATGCAAGGTCTTTGTTTCCTTTTCTGTCCTCTTTAATATCAGGGTAGATTGACATCGACTGATTTGTGATATCCCACTATAGCACAGAGCACATTGTTTTCCTGCATTAGTTGTACTAGAATTCACAGGCTAAAGGGTCAGTTTGAATTGAGGAACTTATAGGAAGACTATGAATCTGAAAGAATTAGTAATGTTGAATTAGTATCATGAATCCTGAAGCTGGTATTGCACGGTGTGGTTTCGAAGGGACAGTACTGCTGGAGATATTTTTTAAAAGAGATCAGTCTAAGCTTCCGACAGCTCTTGAAAACTGAAAGTCAAATATTATGTTACAGTTTTCAATATGAACAAGGAGTGAAATGTACAGTGCATATGTACAAATTACTGAAAGCAAGGAATGACAGTTTAAATCCTTATTTTCCCAAAGCATTTGAACACAATTCATAGAGTTGTAAGTACATGGCCTATTCTGGAAAAAAAATTAACTATTTTCTGGTCTGTGTAAATGCAGACACATACATGTATGTATATACAATGAGATAGCAACATAGAGACAAAAAACAGATAATATTTTTWAATATTTTAATTATTAAAATATAACAAAGGCAATCATAAGYGAAGTCAGGATTGTCCCATACATCATGTCTTAACTCCTCTTAAACAGTTTCTCCTATCCCCCACCTCCAGTTTCTACATTCCAGTCATTGTAATCTCTTATCAACACTCTTCCCTCTTATCCCCACCCCCATGTCCTTCCCCTTCTTTCTCTTGTCCCTCTCCCACTGTGGTCTTTAGAGYGGAATGTGGGTGGGATTAAGTTTAGGCAGCCGGCAGGCAGTCGGCAGGAAAAGGCTGTATATACAAATGTGTCCCAGGTGTCCTAACATGTCCTTGCCACACAAATGGTYGCACTCGCTGTTGACAGGATGACAAACTTCAGCCCAGAATCAGTGCCTGTAATAAGACAATGATGTAACTGGCTCAATCTCTCTACAGACTATTGTGAAAGAGGGAGGGCAGSTATGATATGAATACAAACAGCTGTAAGAAGTATTTTGTTTCATAGGAAGATCATTTTGTGTAAGAGATATTTTCTGTCTTTTCTGTCCCTTTTTCAATATTTAATATAACTTCTTTGTACTATTGATTTATTTACAAATAATGTCATTCATATCTATAACACTAGGTAAATAAACATGTATAAATATAATGCATCTGTTAATAGTCACTGAGGRCTCTTTTTAAAAAGTAATAACTATCTCCAGCTTATAAAAGATCAAATGTCTGGCCAAAAGCTTTTGGATGTTGACATTTGGATGTTGGCACATCTATTGTTATTACACCTACATTTGCCAGGTTCCATAAAACACTGCCAGTCTCTGCACGCTCACCATGCATTCAACTCTCTCTCCAAGGAGATGTGGGATTTTATAGCGTCTATTACACAGCAAGGAACACATATGAGAACTCTGATAGACAGCTTTATAAAAATATATATGTGTATACACATACAAACACACAAATATATTTATTTTGGTCATTTATTAAAAAAAAAAAAAAGACTTCACAAGGGAGTAATATAGAAAATGTTTCCTAGGCTAGTTGTCACTTTGGAGTACATTATTTAACACATTTGTTTGTCTCAGAATGGAGTACATCTACAGAAGTATAGCTGTTGTTTAGCTTGAATATTACCTAATACAGTAATTTTTTTTTTAGAGATATTCACTCATTAACTKATTTCCTATAAAAACTGCAACAGGGGAGTTCAGAAAAAAAGATGTGAAGGGGAGAAAGATAAAAGTACCACACCCCACTCCAGAAAAAATATGTTGGATGTAGGAGCTAACATGTGCTACACATTATCATAGCCTGCTCTCCAGGCTGCTTTTGTCTAAGTTCAAAGCAGGAGCTGCATTTCATAGCTATTATACAGGATACAGAGCACAAACCTCTAATGCACACTTGTGAGATAGTGGCAGCTTGGAATCCCTGCACCATGGCCGTCTGGAATAGTGRGATCGCATTTCCACAGATTTATCTGTCAAAAATATTTCATTTTCTTACAAATATACTTTAAGGCTTTGATTTCTAGGACAGATTAGCATACTTTTGACCCCTGTGGAGGCCTGCCGGTCACAGGGACACTGGATTCGGGCCTACCTAAAGGCGGAATTTCTGCAGCGCTTTAAGCCTTTTCCAAGGAAAGGCTTGCTGTGTGTACTGGTATCATAGGAGTGGCATTTAAATAAGTTCAGACACAGCCAGAACCTAGCAGAGTAGATAGGACTGCCAGGAAGAGGGAACTCTATGGAAAAATGCTTCGCTAGTCTATAGGCCAGCAGCATGTAGGAAGACTGAGCACAGCTCTAAATACAGTCACTTACAGCTCAGTCTCTCAGCTGTCAGAGCAATGGGTTTAGAGCTGCTGTATGAGGAATTACATCTTGAAGGTCAGAGGTGAAGATTATGATTGCAGTATGCTGGAAATATCTTTGTCCCAAAAGTAAAAAATATGGAAAAAAACCCCAAAAAACACTCACTTTTTTTCTTCCTAACAGTGTATACTCTTTAAATTCATAACATATATAACTTTAATATGTAACAATTTTATTCTGAAACATATTTAAGAATCTGTGCTTGAAGATTACTCTGCATCTCAACAGCCTTCTGAGCAACCCAGTCCAGTTTGCACAATCCACAGGAACAGATACAGTTTCATCACAGGGCTAAAGTCCTGGTGTGTTTGAAATTATCTGCCAGAACTCTCTCAGTGTATGAAACTGAGTTTATAATCAACTTTCTTAACTGTTCTGAGAAATGTTAACATTTTCTACAGAATATATTTTAGCCAGTTTAATGAGAATCTTTCGAATCAAATATTCAGAATTCCCAAAACAGCAATGACAGCTCAAATTTCTTGATTAGGATAAGAGAACAGGGTTTACCAAAGTGCTTTGATTTTAAGTTTTTAACGAAWATAGAAGATAGATTTGGAAAGCACCACCTAGACAACCTCTGTCTTTCAGAGACATTCTACATTGTCATCCACTAAAGCAACAATAAGGTAACATACTCCTGACACCTCTGGTCCAAACTTTTTACACATTTGTAGGATTTTCTGTTCATGCATAAAAGAAAGAGCTGCACAACTGTGAATTTTAAATTGAAACACTCAATTACCCTGACTTTCCATAAATTATTTTCTAATCTATTGTGTTCTGATAGAAGGAATCAAACCAGATATCCTTTCTGGACAAAAGCCCAACCAGAACCAGGTTGGCTGACATAATTCACAGGTTTCCAGTGTACCCTGAGTGTCCTACACACCAGTTTCACTAACAACCTGGCATGCATTCAGTGATGGAATCATTTGAAGGGACAGCGACTCATAGGAAAATTTTTATGCCAGATTTTGTTTCCTGAAACTGCTTTGCTTAAGGGATCAGTGCACAGGCTTCCAGGAGTTTCCTTTAATTGTTTGGGGATATCTGTGTTGCAGCTACTGAACAAAACCACTGTGAAACAGATAACTTTGGTGAACATTTATTTATTTTGACATTTTATTTTATAATTTATACGTGTAACCAACCCATTGTATTTAACTCTGTTGTGACTACATTGTGGGTATTGACTTCCTAGACCAAATGTGACAGGCTGTCACCACAGACAGACCAATCAAAGTTCCTTGGCAGATCAGTCAGTAGCAGCGTGTACTTCTGCTACTATGATTGCAGACATGATATCTGCGCTGCAGTCATGGGTGAGCTCTGTTTTGTGCATAATTTGGAGATAAATTTATTGTGCTGTCAATGTTGTCATCTAAATTTATAATATTAATATCAGGTCTATTAGGTGGGAGTGATGTTTAGAAAGAGCTGTAATTTTTGGAGAAGCCTCATTTGCATAGCCAATATGCCATCAGAACGTCTAGAAGACAGCACTACAGGAGATGCTACTGCTTCATCCTTCTTCAATGTGTTTAGAAAACAGCTTGCAACAATCATACTAGGCAGTACAGTGAAATCTTTCCTCTTGTTTACTTCGTCCCACTCTTAGAGCAATGGTCCTTCGGGTCTTGTGCAAAGGGACCAAAATCCATGCTAAATAGCAGTGTAGAAGTGAAGTAAATGAGGAGGATTCTGATATAACCAGATGTAGGGAGGGATACAACAGAAAGATTTATGTATCTAATACCCACACATCTCCTCAGCTGACTATTCCACTATTCTTCTGCCAAGGCTTTAAGCTGCTGACATACAGCTGGTTATTTTATTTATTTATTTAAGTGTCATAATGTTTGAGATTATGTTTCAAACTGCAGCTTTGCAGTCTTTTTGCAATATTTTTCAGCTGGCTTCTCTCATTGCAATATTGGTGCAATAAGCATGTCATCCACCTTTAAAACTGCTTAAAAAGAAAGGTAAAAAAAAAACAACACAAAAAGAGGTAAAGGTTTCACCTCTTCAAAGAGCAGATAATTTCTGACTCATAACATCATATCCCACTAATAGTACTTCAATTGTTTGGAGAGGGTTTGGCCAACCTTCTAAATAATGATAACCTACATTTACCAGCATCCAGTAGGTCAGATGTGTGTTGAAGTACCCACTAGAGACTACTGCCCTAATCTTCCCTCCCGCTGGATGATCCACCATTAAAGCACTTAAGATTGGTTCTTGTCACCATAACTCACTGGCTTGCTCTCAAGGACCTGTTATCGTCCCAGAGTTTCCAGCCAACTTTCCTCTTGAAAGAGAAAATGGACGGAAATACCTGATTGAAGTTTAAATTCAGTCTGAAGAGATGACATAATTTTTTTGTTTTGTTTTATTTTAAGAATTGCCTACTTAAATAAAAGAATATATCTAATACTTTTAAGCTGTTGTGAATGTGAAAAAAATTGTATTCAAAGCAAAATAGAATTAACATGGTCCTATGTCTACTACATATAAAGAAAAAGTTACCATTTACTTTAATGCCACAGGATTAAGTTTTATTTCTCATTGAACACCACTGATTTAAAGATAAATTCTGCCAACTTGACTAACAAGGAATGCACCCCTATGAAAAGCCAAACAAGTTTTATATAAGTTGCTAAGATAGAGCAGGTAGGTAGCTATAAAGTCAATGTTGTTCTTCATTACAGGATTCAAAGAAGTTCTTCATGTTCCTGTCATGGGACAATGCCTACTTGGATAATTATGCCTATGCAGCATAATAGAGCATGCTGCAAAGATCTCTGAAGTGATGCCACCCTGATCATATGTACATGATTAGAGACAGATTTCTGCTAGTAATTTATATCTGTCTCTAAGCGTTTTTTCAACAATCTTTCAACAAGAATACACTTTCTCTGATTCTTTTATATATATGGAGAGAGGCTTAAACGTTATTAAATCTGCAAGTTTGGGTTAGTTCTCCAGCATACTATATGGCTGATACATAAAAACCACCTGTGCCTGATTACAGTGGGAGAAATGGTGAATATCATCCTGGCAAAAACAATACATAGAGGACTAAAAAATAACAAATATATATATACTTATTCAGAGGAGAAATGGACAGAGAAATCCAGACACTAGATATAAAAATGAAAATATTGAAACAAAAAAGCGTCTATTCAAAAGTGGTTCCATAAATTGCCTGCAGACAAACTGCAGACAAACTGTTATGCTCATAATTTAATATTAAAATATTTAAATAGAAAATATATTTGAGAAACCATTGTATGCTATTAACTAATTCGGAAACAAAAAAAGAGGATAAATTTAAAATATTTAGGAAAAGTAGCTTACTAGCTTCATGATTATTAACTAATGCTTTTGCAAGCATATTTCCAATTCTACTTTGTGATAGGGAGAAATCTTGTTTTGACAGGCTCAAACATAAAATGATCAGGACTTTCCTTCATTATTACTGATGGTACTGATTACTTTAAATTTTACCTATTAACGGGGATTGACCATATGTTTTTATCTCTGTAAGCCTTTCTTCTATTGATTTTAAGTTCCACAAGTAGTCAAATGACCAAGAGTGTAGAGGACCAGCCCTTCACCTTTCCAGGCAAACAGTTTTGCAAATTGGTAAGAGTTCTGAAATGGTCATCTCCAGTGCATCAGTTCAGTGACAGTGTTTTGATGCTTCATCCTTGATATTTCATGACAAGTTTGTATATATATATGTGTGTGTGTGTATCATAAAGGCTTGTTATTCTCTACCATAGATCCAGATATGAGTCTTTTGAGCAAGAACTGAAGAATATAGGAATTTCCAGTAGCAACAGGAGCAATTCCCTCTGTGATGAAGACTTGTCTTTTCAGTAGAACTGAATGTATCTTCTTCATACTCAAGAACCTCCAAAAAAGCCCAAATTTACTTCACTAGAAAATAGTGTGAAGCTGAGTTTAAGTAGAAGCAGTCTTTTGAAAACAAAAGAAAACAAGRTGTTAAAAGCTAATTTTTAATTTGTGACATGCAGTTAAACAGTCTATATTTCTACTTATTCCATGATATTTGGAGCTGGCTTCCATGGACATAAGACGTCTGGGTTGCTATGTAACCATAATGCTTGCTAAAAGAATCCTAATCTTTATGTCCAATTTCTCAGTTATATCATTTGAGACTTAGACACTGCTTATATTATTCATCACAGGTATTGAAAATAATTGAAGCATTTCCAAAGAAGTCTTGAGAACCAAATGCCAAAGCTTGAGGGCACCGGAGAGTTGTTTGCAAATTGCACGGATGCGGCATCAAGTTAACGAGCAAAGGATTAACCATTTTAATGTGCAGTACACCAGAGAGGACGAGAAGTGCAAGAGAAAGCAAAAGTCATTGCATGTTAAGTACTGAACTAATGAAAGTTGTCATATCATAATTTCTGAGAGGGATGGGGTTGGTTTCTAATTTGCATCTGGCATGTAGTTAAATCTGTGTGCTATTGTACCTTACTCATGCAAATCTAAGTGGAAATAAACAAATAAAATTCCAAATTCTTTGGAAGACTCATTTCACATATTTTTGTTTTTCCTAAGCTAAAGAAGTCGTATATTCCGTTTATCTCCTGTCATTACTAATTACTTCAGCACTTTGGATAACATTTAAAACCAGGCAGGTTATAAAATAGAAGTGGCATTACCTCTTACATAGGGATGAATAAACCTCCACCTATAATTAAAAAAAAAAAAGGTAAACAGGTAAACAATGCAGATGCAATTATTTTACCCCAAGAAAATTAAACCAAGTAGAGAGAACTAACTGCTTAGAAATTATTCATATTTAAGTTGTTATATGCCAGGTATTCCCTACAATCCTGAATCACAATTTTTATTAATTTTTTGTGTTAGTGCAGCCCTCAAAAAATTTATTTCAATTTTCCATGCTATATTCAAGTTTCATATTGAAAACAAATGTGAACCCTCTTTAGAATAACAACCTTATGTTACTTTTTCCATAAGCATTTTTTTCCCTTTCCCCTTTTAAGTCTGTAATTCTTTCTGTCTGATTTTATTAAGTGTGTGAAAAGGTAGGCAGGCTGCCCAGGTCTTGGAAATTAAAGTTCCCTAAGTAGCTCAGGTGGTTGCATGAAATCCGGAGGTGCGACAGCTAAGAAAGAAAAAACATAAAATGATCCCACTTCTTATAGAAAGAAATCGAGGACATCCCCATCTACTGATATCTCTGCACACTGGATTCTGAAATGTATTTATCATGATGATAAAATGAGGGAAATTCATCTTAAAAGTTAGGCATTATGTTTTGCATGTTGCGGAGAAAGGAAAAGTGACACAACCCCTTTTGTGGTAGTCAACCAAACTCAGATCCTCAGCCTTTTTAGTCCAGCGTAAACTGTTAGAAAGTCAAGTGATTTTATCTTTTGTTTTATTTTATTTTATTTTATTTTACTATCATTCTTTGCCTTGTTATTTATCTTAAGTGATTCATACATTCCAATAATTTTCACAGAGGTGAAAAATTACAAAACTGTATTTTTTAAAAAACAAAAACACAATCATGCAACTCTGTTTAATAAATAAATAAAACCAAAAACATGTACAAAAAGATGAACAAGCTTCAAGAAAAAAAAGTTTCTTATATGTTTCTTTCTGACTTTTAAAAACATCATTATATCTTTCTCTCTATGTGTTTCACCACTTCCACCCTGTATGTATTTCCATTTTCAGATTGAGTCCTTCTGGCCTGAGACTGCCTCATTTGCATTGCAACCTTCTGTAGAGACGTATTTACTTTTTTCACCATTAGGTTTGATAAATGAAAGTGATTCAAATAATTCAGTTTCACACTATGCAAAACTTAGTCTGATGATTTACTTGACCTCACAGTGTCCTCTAAAGTACCATATGCCATTTGTTTCCAGTTATTGCACTTGAACATACGTACAAACACATAATTTTGATCCAAAATCACCAAACATGGCGAAGAGATAGAAATGCATTTTAGATGGCCTATGATAAGGGCCACAGGCCTGTTTTTGCTGGGATTCCATGAAGGCTCATATCTTTATATGAGTGAATCTCTTTTTCACTTAATTGAAAATTCACACTGATACCGTGATTTATGATACCAAGTTCACAGCATGATCTGGGTTGTAGACAACAAATCTCTGAAGTATGAATTCGGATTTAGCATTTGTGCATATTAGTATATATATGCGTGTGTGTGTGTGTATACATACACACATTTTTRTAAAGCAACTGTCTATAAATACGGAACTAAAACCACTTAGTGAAAGCAATAGAGACATAATAATGAAAAATGACCACTTTCTCAGTGCATATTTCTGGGTTACTCTGATTACTTCTGTCTGTTTCCTCTGCTTTAGTGGCTGGGCAATTTACATGTCCATTCCTAGTTTACAATCTCAAATCTCGCATACTGTGCATTCCACTGTCATTAATTTTTGAATATTAAATTGTAATATTTTATGGACTCCATCACTGAATTGCAGCGTTCTGACACGTTTAATTATAATTTCTTTCACATATTCAGTTAATTGAATGGTATTGAGAATTAAGACAATGGCAAAATAAAATAGTAAAAACTAAAATGAAATAGTAATGCAACTATTTCATACGCCATTGTTCATCATTTATCCTACTAGAGCTTAAATATTTGAGGTATTTCTTGTTAAAAAAGGGTAAAGCAAGTTAGAAGAATATTGACTACTTCTCCCTCACAATCTTCTGTTTTGATTAAAATTAAGGTTAGCACCATCAGCTAAGTTTCTTTCTCTTTTTATCTAGGTGGACATGTTCTGAGGAATAGAACACATCACCTGCATGTAATCTTTACCTACAATATATGACAATGGGGATGTGTTCGATTCTTAGAATTACAGGAAATTGTTCTTGTAACAACAAGTGATTAATCCTTTGGTTTCCACTAGAGCCTCTTACAGAAACAGAATTAAGTTTTATACATAATCATAAGAACAGCTGCAGAATTGCCCCAAAGCTTTGCTGAAGTGCCATTATAAAAAATTCCCTACAAAGTGGTGTCTGATTCCAATGTGAAAGAAACATTACCAAAACTTTAATGATATGGTTTAAAGACAAGTTTTCTACAGTAAGGAGTGAATGGGACTCAATGTGTTTGTTCTTATGCATTATGTATTGTTCCATGAGGCTTATGCATAATGCATAAAGACATACCTATTCATATAGATACATACTAGTTTGAGTCAAGTGAAAAACAATAAAACTGTAAACACAGATGTTTTTCGAAAAACGTATCCAGATGCACTAACAAAATTATTTTTAAAAAAAAGTAGAGAAAAAAACTCGCTAGTGATAAATACATCTCCACAAGTCTTATGCAGTCTACAGATCGTGAATTTTTGAGGCACTTAACAAAGGAAAAACTTTATGTCTAGATATTTAGGAATCAAATTAAAACTTCATTAACTAATGATGAGACTAACAACAATCATAAAAGCAGTTTCTATATGACTAGGGGCTTCATCCAGGTTTTTAAATAATTTTTTATAAAAGCTACTAAAAACATGAAAGTCACAAGTGGAATTGGGCAACCCACCTCTGGCAGGATAGTTATAATTTTGATTGACTTTGTAATTACTTTTGTCTGAATCTAAATATTTATGTTGCAGAAATGTAAAACCAGTTCATTTTGGCATTTACTCAACAAAATGTATTGGCAATTTTGAGACATTATATTTTTAAAGTCTTGTCAAGACAGACAGGAACAAACAAAAACAATATCCACATACCAGCTGTAGGAAAGAGCCCTTTTCCTGTCTGAAAATCCGTTCAAGACATGAGAGAGGCAGGCTCAAATCTCCCCTTTACTTCAGGGGTCAATTTCCCCTTATTAAGATGATCCTTATCATTAATTTGGGATTAAATATTCCAGAACTGAGAGTTGACAACATCTTCTGATATTACTAATTTTTTTTCAGGGAATGCACAGTATCTTTTGGAGGAAGAGAGAAAGAGAGAACACCTTCATAGCATAGTAGGTGACATCTTTGCCTTGATGTCCATGTACCTTCTGTTAAATTTGTTAAATTTCAATTAATTTTTTTCTCAATGTCATGTAGAGATATCAAGAAGTTAAGTAATTTGTGCAGGCAGACACAAAGCTAATTTATCACAAAGTGATAAATTCACAGCTAATAACAATCAATCTCATTCCTACGCATTAAGTGATGTCCATGGTTTGACTCGTTTGGAGTGGCTTGCTAACATTTATATTCCAATTGGGCTAGGAAGGTGAACATATTCGTACACAAAGCTGATGGTGATGAAATGGAATATTATTCACAGAATTGGATGAACCCTGAGATTTTTAAGAGTTTTCAGTTTGCCAGAATTCTTTACAGCATCATGGATAGCAACAGTGATGTTTTCAGTATTTTTTGAGTATCTCATTAACGGAAATTAAATTTACACAAGATTCCAGAATATAATCAGGCTGCAAAAGTTCTTAATTTTGTTTTTGAAGCTAAATGTGAAGTTACATTTCCTGTCACAATGCAGAAGCTCCAAAGTGTAGTTATAAAAACAGCAAAATTGCTCAGTCAAATACTAAATAAATTCTTATGAACATTAGCCCAAAGAGCTTATTAGAGAAAGACACAAAACAAATGAAAAATTTTTTACTTTAAAAAAATGAAGATGCTATTGACACTAGAGGGTCAGGCTTTAAAAACATTTGATGTTTGTCATTATGTCCTGCAACGATTAAAAAAATAAAAATCATACCAGCTCAGAACAAAAATTTGTGACTGTTAGACCTTAAGTCTGAGATTTACTGGGATAAACCACTGCCACTTAGAGGTTTTAAATTAGGTCAGAGATTTAGCAACTTTAATAGTGACTGGATATTTCCTTATTGATTCTAAAGTAACTATTATCTCTCATATATCTGTAACATAGTATTCTCTATATGGACCTGGAAGTTCCATTAAATTAACTGTTGTCCAAAGCAAACATTTAAAAACACCCAATTACCGATCCATGAAATTTACTWGCCAAAGTGTGCTGCTCAGGTGATAACCATGAGATGGCACAAATGAATAACACCAGTCCTGCTGACAGACCATTGTCTTAGCACACCAACTGCTGGAGCAGTTCTCTGGAGGGACTCAATAATAATGAGGTGGCTTGATGCCTTTTTACAATATTCTCTCATCTATAAAGGAACATCAAGAGCAAAAGTCCAAAAATACAGGATGAAAATGTTTACTCCATAGTGATACTGGAATCCTAATAGAAACATAGCAACATAGTCCTGAATGAGAGATAATACAGAGGTTGAGAACTGAGGAAAAAAAAAAAAAAGGACAAATAATCTGTGTTTGGTCTGCTAGCAAAATGCTGCCAAGACAGAGAGAGAGAAAACAAGGTATGACAGTTAAAACAAGAAGCAAGAATAACTGTCTTTTCCTCCACCTTTGGATAGCATAATTATCAATTATAAAAATTGTTATTATTATCAAGGCTCATGTTTTCTTATTAGAAAGYAGTTTGATATGCACTGAAGATTGAGATACCATGCACATGCAGCATGATTACATAATGAAGGTCACTACAGTTTCCTCCACTTTCAGTGACAGAACACTTTTTCTTCTGACCTTCCCAGATTTTTAACTGCTGCAAGATAAATTTAATCTCTTCTTCATAAGTAAAATTTACTTCCAGTAAAACTACGTGGAAAAGAATTGGCAAARCATGCAATATATGCCAAGATTCAGTATCGATTTTCATTAGTAGCTGATGCACAGTGTAGTTGGAAAACAGGTTAGAGTTCCAAAATGGTGACATTACATTCCTTCCAAGTCTGGAGTATTTAAAACTAGTCATGTAGTGAGAGGCATTATGGAAAATGTTAGTGAAAATCAGACATAAAATTTTGTCTGAAGTTAAATTCCCATCCTGTATCTACTTCCCTTGCTTGGGATTAAGTTAGGCAGAAATTTCCATTTCAGCATCAACAATGCTGAAGTGATCAATTTATGCCATAAAGATATAAATTCTCTCCCCCAAAGAAAAACTGTAAGCTTAATATTTTTATTTTTATAGAGGAAAACCTTAACGATTTGCATGGAATTTCACATACTACTTTTGAGTTGGTTTAAAGATGAGAGCTAGAAGCCAAATTCTGAGATAGAGAATAATAAATAGTATATGAATTAAAACAAAAGGGAATTTTCATTCCTCCAGACTGAAAATATTGGCCTTTTTGGAGATATAATTATATGATCTCATTTTTTTTTTCACTTGTACCATGAACTGACAATAGATAGAAAGGYAGAGAAGTGTGACAACATAAATCTGCTAAATACTGAATCAGCCCAGAATATGTGTTTCAAAAAATAATTTTGAAAAGGTAGAATTTATTGAAAGAATTTTTGGTAGTATTTCCCCTCAGCAGCACCAAGTAATGAGACAATTCTGTAACAAATTTATCAAATCTGTAAAYCTTTTTATTTTAACTTAGAGTAAGAAAAAATAGTAAATTAGCACAAAGAGATAGCTTACTTTCTTTGATTCAATAAATSAAAATAATAAAAAAAAAATTCCTCTTTATAAGAAGAATCCTCCATTTTGAGCATATTTTTGTTGTCACTGTCACAATAAAGATTATTGATGGTTAGTAAAAAAAAACCTAAACACAGAAAAATKAGCAAAATTCATACTTATATGCAGCAAACCCAATGAATGTGTAGCTATTAAGCAGGTGAAGACTCAGCTCTTCAGTAAAAAAAAAAAATCTTATAGAGCTCATTAATAATATAAGAGAGAAAACAGCTGATGGATTCCCTCGAAACCTTATTAGAACAGGTCGACTCACTCTCCTGAAGAAGGCAAGAAAACAGTCACCAGCTGAGTAAAGCCAAAGGCTGACATAATGATGGATGATCAGATGGTTTTACCACAAAACGAATAACTTGTCCCCAAACAAAAGAACACAGTTCTCAAGCATAAATATATTGACCCAGCCCGCAAGAGAAAAAGGAGAATAAACCAGCTTAATTGAAGGCCCTCATATACTCTCAGTGATTCTCTCCACTGAGGAAAGACAATGTGAATAAAAATAAAAGCCATGCAAGTYCTTTTGCAAATGTTATTTTCCTCCTAAATATATTAATGACTATTTATATTTTGCATATTTTTTTCTTAAATACAAAGGTTTCATAACAAGCAATTTTCAAACAACTATCAACTTTTGAAAGAGTTTTGTTCCAAATGTAGATTTGAAGTCCATGTGTTTTCTTCTCTCAGGAATACAATCATTTCGGAGGAAAAAGCTTTTCATTAAAACTAAAGAGTTTATATTATTTAGCATAATATTCCATTTGTGGGGAAGAGATAATTTGAAGGTGATTTTTTTGGTAGTTACAGAGTGTTTTTCCATCTGTTACTCCTACCTTTAACAGTTCTGAAACTTTTACTCAGTCCTCAACAAAAGATACATGAAAGGTTCCAGTGTCATGAATATTCTGTTCCTTTTCATACAAAAATGTTTAGATGGGTACACAAAGATAAACTCTATTATTTGAGAAAAATGTAGTCTAAGTTCACAAATTCTGCTTGGAATGCTGTACCACCAAAAGCAACAACAGTATGCCCTACCTCTTTCTCAGATGATGATTGGACGATACAGAAGGTAACTTTGGGATTTGCAGGTGGGGTTAATGGAGCTGTAATGGAAAGAATCAGAGAATTACTGCAGAATAGTTAAAGACAAGAAAAAATGTCGACTGTTGAAGTTATATTGAGAGACACAGATGCCTAGAAAATAAGATTTAATTTATTCCTCTGCTCATAGCACATTTTGTTCTTCATTTTTTTTTTCAAAACTAAAAAAAGAATAAAAGATGAACCAAAAAATTCTTAAAATCCTTTTTTTATCATCTTTTGAGAATTAGATTGACTCTGAAACAAAAACAAGATTTTGAAACCAAAAATTGAAATAAATTTGCAGATAAAAAAAGTCAACATTATATTTTTCTCTCACCTTCTTCTTTTTCTTATCAAAATTCTTTTCTAAATCTAACTCATTCTAGTCATTTGGACAGACTCCAGTCTGACCTTACATGATTAGAACTCTAGAACTTTACCCATGTAAGACACTGCAGGGTGTCACTTTTAAAGAAAAATTTACTAAAAAGGGTAACAATAGGCCTTAAGTGTTAAATACATATATATGTTCTTGTGGCATAAACTTGCGTACGGCTGACAGATGAATGCTTTAAGAAAAAATAATTGGATCATTTTTCATGGTTATATAACTATGTCTACATTATGGAGAAATTTGAACCTTTCCCATATTGTCTGGAATATATCTGTCATTGGAAGTTTTGCCAGGACTCGTGATGAAAGTTCAACAGAATCCTCCCATTTGCTTTACTGTATCAGACCAAAATATCTTTTTTCTTTCAGGCTCCTTGAGCTCCTGATTTCTTTCTTCCCTCAGTCAGCTACCATTCCTTGTTACCTACTGACAGTTTTCACCAACAGATTCCATTCAGTTTCTTCCTAATACTTCTTATCTGCTTGACTTAATCTTGCTAGCAGCCTTTTTGACACACTGAAGAGAGATAGAAACTGTGGCTCACCTTCATCTCAAAGGCTTCACTTAGAGCCATCATCAATATATATCCACAGAACAATGAAAGGAAAGTGAATCAGGGACTGCTGACTGTGTCTGAGAAGGGGCAGCCAGAAGAGAGGATAAAGAGACTGGAATAAATTTGGTCTGAGGGGTTCTGTTTGTTTGGTTTTGTTGTTTTTGTCCTCTAAAAAAAATCCCTCTGGAAGCTCTGAATGAGATGAACGTTCATTAATTAGCATAGATGATGATTGCCTGCTTTAGTGAAGGGCAATTCTACACCATTAAGACAAGCTTTTGATTTTCTCTCCCTAAAGCTACAGCAAGGAATTTGGATTCATCAGTTGTAACTCGTGAGGAAATGAAGAAGAGCCTATTTTAAATGTTATGGAAGCGTAAAGTAGAAAAGCTTTGTGGTGCTTTCAAAATCTGCTGAATATGTGTATTTTTTATTTTATTTTATGGGACGCAAGGGGAGAGAGTAATTATGACTGTAAGTATCGAATATATGGCAGCTTATCTGCAACAACATCTCAGTCACAGATTTATAGGTGGTTCTCAGATCATCCTGTGGCCCTGAATAGCTCTTTGTACTGTTAGAACCTTGAGAGATTGAAGGGTAATTCTCTAAAGTGAGGAAAGATTTTAAAAAGAGAATTATTTATCCCTTATTAACAGTACTTTAAAAAACAACCTTAAAGCAACATTTAAATATAGTAGTCTGAACAATATTGAGTTTTCTCTAAACATTTTCTAAAATGTACTTAAAATATAGACATACTCAGCTGAGTTTAGCATGTAGTATGGATTTTAATTATGTTAACCTGAAGCTACTGTCTATATTATGCACAAAAATTTTTTTTATCTTCATTCCTGAACACATTCTGGCCTGAAAATCTTTCTTAGAATTATCTTCACTTGTCTTAAATTCCTGTGGAGGGGTTGAATGTACTCAGCAAGATGTAGAACTCATATCCACTGCCCATGTTTTTAGTATGATACATATATTAAATTACATTAGTTTAGAAGACAGAAGATACCTCTGATAGGTTTCTGCTAATGCAAGCTTGATTCCATGCCCATGTTTTTCTTCAGTGAAGCAGTAAGCCTCTGAACTTTGCCTGAACTCAGACTCTCAGAACAGTGCAGTACACATTTGATGCAATCCATCCTCTTCATATTCAATTTCTTTTTTTTTTAATAAAAAAAATATTATCACTTACTACCCAGCTAAGCAAGAAAGACGGTGACAGGTTCTGTTATTTGGTCAAGAATCTGAGCTCTAGTAAGACATATTCCAGGAAAAGCTATCTCACAATATGCTACTCCACCCCTTAACATTTATTCCTCCAACTCTGAAAACCAAGAAGACAAAGACCTCTGAAATGGAAATTCTATATTATGATCAATAATTCATGTTATTGCAATAGCACGATTCGTGACATTAGCAAGTGCTAAAAAAAAAGATTATTATTTTCTCAAGTGTATTAGATTTGATCACAGCTTCTTTGTAAAAATAGAACTTATTTCTTTAGATTTTTTTTTCCAAGAAATCTGGTTTTTGTTCTGCAGAAATTAAAAATTAAAAAAAAAAAAAACCAACAAAAACCCCCCCCCCAAAACAACAACAAAAAACCCCCCAGTTGTTCTAATAAGTAGCAACCTTATTCTGGAATTAACCAGTGAACTTACGTTCTAGTAGACTGTGCTCTGTGATGGACGCAACAAGCTTCTTAAGCGTGTTCAGATCCCATTACCTTCTTTCAACAATTATAAGTATTTCAGCTCATTGAACACAGGGTAAATATATTTTTCAGCTTTAATTTGTGTTATTTCTTTCTTCAGATGCTCATCTGCTTGTGTTGTACAGGACTTTCAAATGCCTGATTTATTTACTTTTTGGTGTTAATTGCAGTGAAATGGTCTCGAGAATAACTTTCTACCCAAACACAGAAAATAACGTAGTGAAATGGCATCCAGGTTCACCGCAGAAAAAAAAGGTGAGAATACTTGGGTATTGGCCATCACTTTCGATCATTACTTAAGAAACGAAATTTCTTTGCATTTTGTGTACTAGGGAAATCCAAAGTTCAAAACCAAATACACTCTAGGTTCTCCTAGACGCTTATAAATTATGTTAGCGGGCAATAAAATAATGTGATTTAAAGAGGTAAATCTGCAAAGGAAGATACTAAAAAAAAATGTCCTTGGTGAAATGACATGTGAGGAAAGGGAAAGGAATTGGGAAAGAAGCTAATCTAGAGCTGGCTCAAAGTCTCAAGGGCAGAGAGCTCTGCTGTAAAAATACAATGTGTCTTCAAGTAGAGCTGAATAAGGATTTAACAAGCATTTGCRGTTATTTATACTTGTTGCAAAATTATGCTTTCTATCATATTTAACAGGGTAAGAAGCCAGTTTTTGCCCTCATGAGACAGAAGATTTTAGCAGAAAAACACTAGGTAGAAATTTCTTTCTATTCTACAAGTACCGAATTGGTCTTCATGAGCCAGTTGTAATGGTGCTGACGTCTTCTGATGAAGCTAAAAGTGAATCTGTGTAAAATTCATCTTTTTTTATTGTTTTGTAAGTCAAATCTGAACATAAAATAATTCTCTTTCCTTCTACCTTATTTGCAGGTCCTTCAATTATATCTGATGTAAAATACCTTCAGTTTTCATGTCTTTTTCACTGTAATTTCAGTTGAATTAAGTTATTTTGTTTCTTTTTATTTGAGATATGTGACTTACTCTGACTAACAGGAACTGCTAAGCTTATTTGTTAGCAAACTGATCAACAGTAGAGTGTAATAAAAAATAATTAACTACTTAATATTGGTAGTATAATTTAAATTCAAATAAATTAAGTTCACCATTATTTTAATTCAAATAATCCCCTAGAATACTTTTTTTTTTAAATTTGTACAATCTTCAGTGAAAAATTTTAATATTCTAAGGCACACATGAAATTTGAAGGTATGTGCAAACCTTCAGTAAATACTTTTAAATTTTGAATAGAAAAAATAATTTCTAATTTTTTGGTTTTTTTCTGGGTTTTTTCCCTGATTCAGTATGGTTCAGAATATTTTCTAGAAGTCTTTTAAATACCTTTAGTTTTGATCTTAACATTAGTTGTTGTGCTGATGAAAGAGGAAGAGATTTGACCTAAAGGCAAGATGTAACAAAAATATAGCACCGTTTCATTGTAGTGGAGAAGACAACACCTGTACCTCTATAGCATTTTTACTTAAATGACATGTACAACTACTGCCAATTTGGATAAATCCTAGTTGTGTTTGGTAAAAAACAGTATAAATATTCGAATGACAACATTTTTTGTGGATCCAGATATTCCCACAAATATTTTGATTGCTGACTTTTTTACATAATATTAGTTATAATGTTAATGTTGTATGATAATAGATGTTACCAAAACATTGGTAGTTGTTACTATATGTAGCACATGACAATTCTTTTTTTAAAGAAAAAAAAAGATGCTATATTCTTTTATTTTTATTTGTTTGATCCTGTCCTTCTGATAAAGTCTTTGGGTTTGATTCCTGTATTTCACCTACAGGGGAGCTGTTTTCAGCAGCTATTTTTGATTCATGGTTTTAAGGCCTCTACATTCAGTTGGTCCGTGATTCTTTTGCAGTGAATGGTGAAAGCACATATCTGATTACACAAAAGCTGATTTGGAAGACACTGGAGAACTGGTGCTTATCTTCACCAAGAGGTGATCAGCATCTTAAGGTGTGTTACCAATTTTGACCAAAAGAATCACAAGACTTTCGTGAGGCTTTCATATGTATAGCTATGCATTATGTGCATATATACAATATACATTGGTAAGGTAGAGAAAGTATTGTACAACAGTTATGTAAGAAATGGAACTAAATTGAAGGGAAGCCACATCATCATTGTAAACCACTGAATCATTTGATTTCTCTTTCTAAATTTCCAAAAATCACATTTAAGCTAAAGAAATGGGAAAAGAAAATGTGAATTTTGAATTGAAGAAATTTTGGATTTATCTTTGTATACAACCTCTTCTTCAGATGTGTCCTCTAAGGAATTAATTACCTTACAGACAATCAACAACTTGCATTGATTACTCAAACCCACTTTGCTCACAGAAACAAATTATCCCAAAATCAATGTGAAACTTATTGAACATGAGAAAACAAAGCCTATGTCAAAGAATGCTGGTAAAGTAGCAATTAGTCCTTTCATTGAAACAGGACATACTATATTCCAGCAGAAAGAAGTACGCATTTCCCAGAAAAAATAGTTTGCTGTTTTGAGCATAAAAATAARGTAAGTCTTGACCACTGGGTGCCACTATTTTTGCATTTGATACCTTCATTTTATGGAAATATTTCTAGCAAATTACACTCTTTTGGAACACAGCAGACAGTTTGAGTTGGAAAAATAATCCATGAAAATAAACACAATCTGGCCATTGTCTCTGATTTTTCCTTTGCTATCCACAGAAATTGGGAGATGCTAAGTATTTTCAGAGGTGTGAAATAATACAACAATCAGCTCTTCACCATTTATTGATCAGCTTTAAAGTATTGTCACAGAAATGAAAATAATTCCTTTCACTCAATTTTTAGGCAATCAAACTGCATAATTCAGCATTTCTTTTTTATCATACTAACGTGATGTGAACCTTCTGAAACAGTGCCTCATATTCATTATTTTTTACCACGCACTATGTGCTGCAAAGATCAATGGAAGATACATGCCTGTATTCATTGCTTGTGACTTTTAAATCCAGTGTAAAACAATCCAGTCAGAGATGGCAAAAGCATTTTAAAATCATAATTAGCCTGAGGGGATGAAAAAAAATGTTGGAGCTTTAAAAAATATAGGTAAAATCAGTATTTGCCTCCTATTATGTCTTTAAGAGGGAGGAAAGAAAATTTCTAATCTTTCCAAACACTATTCAACTTTTAGTCTTTATATAAAAAACTAGCCAGGTCTCTACAGCTTAACACACAGATCCATAGATTTTAAGGTCAAAAAGAACTACCATGATCATCTTATCTGACCCACAAAATAACTTAAGCTGTTAAATTTCACCTTTCATTCCTGTACTGGGGTAATTATTCTTTCCTGCTATGTAAGCGAATGTTATTGAGCCAAATGTGAATTGCTTGCTTTGTCCTTGGAAAGACCCTCTAGAAGAGGTTCTATTATCCTGCTATAAACCAATTCAATTTATTAAATTCATCTGAGTTGCCTGCTTCCTCACAGTGAGATTGCTTCAGTCCTTTAGGCTTCTACTACAGAATATGAGCAAAAGGATTGCCTATATCCCCAAGGAGAAAGAAAGCCCATGCARAGCTGGAAGTTATCTGATTCCATCCATCCTGTTTCCTTCGGACTCTCAGCTCAGCATAGCAGAATTCTGACTCGGACCTGCCATGTTAGGATTTGTCTGCATCCATGTCTTGCCACAGTACAATGATATTAGTTTAGAAAAAGTACATTTTCTATCACCAGATTGTTGCTTACAGAATTTTTAGAACTCTATAATGCCATACGTATATTATACATTTTCAGTCAAATATATGCGTATTGCCCAAATGTTTTGTTATTGTTTTTAAACAGCTGAAAAGCCCTAAAACTTAAATATATAGAAGAGGTGACAGGAAGTCCTTGCTATTACATTTTATCCTTCTGTTTAAAAAAGATGACTAGTCAGGCAATTTTCCATGAACTTGACATTTTTTCTAGCAAAACAAACAACCTCAGGCTTCTAGACCACAGTGTTTATGAAGGTTGCTGAGCTGACATAGTGGACTTGGTAATTAGGAAGATTTTAATTTTTTCCTGAAGATTCTAAGTTCAGCATTTCTGGGATTGTCTTTGAATGCAAAAATGTAATTTCTAGTGCCATGTTTTAGAAAGCTGCTTGTGCATATGTATAATTTTAAACATATGAAAAGTATTAATGAAGCCCATGTTTGTGCACTTTATGCACTTAGAATTACATCCATGCCACAATGCCTTGCAGTGCCAAAACTGAAGTCTAGATGTTTAGGCACAGGACAAGCAGGTAAAAGGTCATACAGACATTTGACAGGCAACTGATATAACAGGACCTCGTGTTTATTTGTTTAATATATATAAAAGCAAGCACAACCTCTGCTCAATACACAGACACAGGGAAACTCTTATATCTCCTGGTGTGAGAAATCCCAGTAAGATTTCCCAACAGAACTTTCTCAAACAGGTCTCTTCAAAGCTGGACACTTGTGCCAATGAATTGGATTTCTTTGTGCATCATTTCTTTCCCTACAAATGAGCCAAATAAAATTTCTTTTCCTTATTTTACCTTACTTTTCCTTTCAAACTAGATAATATTTTGAACAGAGGAGCTTATCCACTTTATGAAAAGAGACATATTTTTCACTTTAAGCTTCTATTTTCAACAAGAACAGTTATCATCACCATCCAGGATCTATTATCTTGATCAGGAGTCAAACAAGAAAAACTTTTTAATCAGTTTGACTCTCTCCATAGGGATTTCTCCCTGAAATTGTTTGCCTAATAAAGTTTTTAATTTTTTTTTCCAAGATTTTTCCTCAGGGATTTTTCACCCTAATGAAAAGTAATCTGTCGGGCATCTTCCACCTCTATTATTTCCTCATGTTTTATTAAAAGACATGGTGCCTTCAGTATCCAGAGTCCCCTATGACTGCAGATGGATGAGATTATTCAGCTTTTAGGATATGATTACTTGAGCAAACAACCATTCAACCTTAAGTTTTCCATAGCAATTCTTGCTTACTATAAACCCCTTTTTGTGAACTCCTCCTTTTTTTTTTTTTTTTTAGTGATTTGTACTTTTCACCAAGACCCTGTGTTTGGGGAGASGGAGGCACCTGGCAGGGGATGGTGGGCATTTAAAGACCTGGCACTGCAGGTCCCCCACACTGTGAAGAAGTGTTTGGCTCCAGGGAGGGTGTGAGGATGTGAAGGATGAGCCTCCTGGAGAGCAGGAAAGCATCCCAGGTGGGTGGGACAGAGCCTCTTTCCGCAGGCAAGGGGGTGGTGGGTCTGGTCACAGACAGGGGGCTCTTTGGAGTGCCTGGAGCCTCCAGGGCCAAGGAAACCACAGCAGCTTTTGGTGATTTTCGCATTGTATTTATAATGCTTGCTTGTGTGCTCAGTATTCACCTCCAATGCTTACTGATACAAGTGCTCGCAGTAACTGCTGCATGTAATGGAATGGGGTGATAAATACAAGAGCCAAGTTTTTCGCTCCCACGTAACACACAATGTTATGCTGTGTTTTGCTTGGTGTACTACATTTTTCTTACTTGTAAGCTGTTTTTCTGGCCTGCTGACTGTTCATGCCTACATCAATCTGAAGTAACTCCTGAACTGAGGTTCTGCAGGTGACTGTACATTTACGAAGGATGAAATATATTTAAACTGCAGTACAGCATTTCTTTTCCTATCAGAGTCAGTAAAGTCCTCTAGGAGAAAAAGGAAAGAAGAAAAGAAATCACAATTTTTGTGTGACACTTTATTACTTTTCTATGTATGCTGTGGCTGTTCATAGTTCTGGTGTGTCAGTGAGGCTATGGAATAACGACAATGACATATTTCCTAAGGAAGTATTTTACACTTTTTTACTACTGTTATTTTTCTTTCCTCCTTGCTAGTTGTGCTAAAGTGAGCCATGCCTCAGCTTCTCTTTTAGATGCACTTTCTGCTGCCACAATGTGGGTGTACTCCTGGTCTGTTGATGACAGAGTTTGCAGGGGCTTCCTGCTCTTTAGCCAATGGAAGATACTTGTTAACATAGCTGTTTCTCAGAGAAATGCTGAGGATGATTTACAGCCCATGAAATATACTCTGAACAGTCATACAATGCAAGAGGATTCTKATTTTTGACAGATCTGATGCTGTGCCATTGAGGTAATGGGAAATTTGGCTGCTGATTGAAGAGAGAAACTTGCTTTTTTACGTAAAACAGAGAAGTCATGATATAACTGTTCTCAAAATTTCACATTTATCACCTTTAGTATGTCTGCATCACTGTAAAGTGGTGGTCTCATACTTCTTGCTTTTATTCTTAAATAACACATTTCTTAGAAAAAGCACTCTTTTAAAAACACTTATTTGTGTCTAATTCATAATATACAGAAACAACGCTCTAAAGGAGTCTGAATATATGCATTAAATTTCAGTAAGAATAACTATTGTAGTACTTATCAAAATAGACTGCAATTTATATCTGTACTACCACTGTTTATACATCAAACAAAATTTATCAAGATTCCAGTACATGGATTGAGAGATCCACTGAAGGCAGGGGAGTTGACTGTATTTGCATAATGTAGGTATCTACTTACTTCTATGAATATCTGCCTTTGTATGCTTACAATATATCTCTTTTCATTAAAAAGCCATAAACTAAACCTCACCTTTTCAAAATAAGAGATTTTGAAGACTATGTATCTAAATGAGGCACTTTGAGAAATAAGAGGTGGAAAATTTTCATTTTATTTATTGTTTCTAGTGAATTAAATTGACTTGTTTCGTGGTACATCTTTTAACCTGAAGCTCTTTCTTTTTCTCTCAAGCCAGACCAATAGTATGAACGTCAAAGGACCATTTGTATAGCTAAAATTTAAGTCACAGAGCGTCATGCAGAAATTAAACTAGTGCTGCTGTTAACACATCCTTGTGACAGGAACTTTACTCCAGTGCAGTTAAAGACATTAACTAGGGAACTAGGCGTAGATAATTGTTTCCAAGGGAGAGATGCATATAATAGTGTGCTTCTCCCTCCCTGCATAATATGGTGTAGGAATTTCAGACACTGTTGTCTGCTTATTAGTTTGGAAGCTGATGATGAGACCTTAAGACCATTTTTAATTGTGTTCTGCTGTGAGGTTGTATGAAATACAGAAGGAAGACAGGCTTAGTGTACTTGTATAACAACTGGTAGCAAAGAGAGGCTGTAAAAACAAGCTTCCCTGCAGATGGGAACCATTCACATTTCTTACTACTTTGGGTAGGATTCTTAATGCCTTTCTGTGAAAAAAGATTGAAGACTTTTCCTGTATGATTCACAGGGACGTGATGCAGTTCTCCTAAAGGATAACAGACCATGTGTTAGCAAGCAGTGGAATTAATGGAAAGTAATTAGAGAAACTAGATCTTTGCAGAGAACTGGATACTCTTCTTTCTCCTTAAGATAAAGGTCATTGTCAATATGGAGAGAAAAGACCTTGGCAAAACGGGAAGACATTCTTGCAGAATCACTTTGTTTTGTGTTCTCAGTCATCTAATTAGTTATGTTTTGGCATGCAATACACTGAAATGTAAAGGAGAGGTGATCTATTCTACGGGCAGTTTGGGAATTAGGCATGTGTTCCTCCCACCCCTTGCTTCTGTGTTGAGTGCTGCCAAATTCATATGAGGTTTCCTGTCTTCAGATCAACGAAATTAAGATGGCTGGGTTTGTACATAAACACAGGGATATTTGTTTGTTGACTATTAAATATTTAGTTTCTATAGAACAAGTTAAAACCAGAAGTCAAAGAGGGGAAACAGGCAATCAAAGTTCAAATTGTAATTTCCACTACCTCTCTATTGCATGCAGTGCTGGGATGATCTGGTTCCCAGCTGCAAGAGATGAACATTATTGGAAGGAGTTCATAGGACAGTGTGTTCATGTATTTCCTAAGGTTGACTCTTCAGGTCAAAAAATAGAAAAAGAATTGAGGCATACATAGGCCATTCTTTTATTTTAGCCATATTACTGAAGATGGAATTCATATTTATTTTAATGAAGATATTTGTGCCTAGTAACTTAACAGTCAGTAGAGAGAAAGAAACCTCTTCATATGTCATGGCTCACTGCAGTTATGATAATTTTAATGAAAAATTGTGACTATAACAACCTTGATTTCAGTAGAAGAAAAATCAATCTTTGAAATTCAGTGAAAGGGGTGGGCGTGCATGTGTGCGAGACACAGGTTAACAGCTTTCTTTCACTCAGGAATTTACACACATAAACTCACAAAAAGAACAATGAAAACATAAAGCAAGAAATGTTCCTAGTATGATGATTTTTTTTATTAAAGGACCAAAATGAAAGGCTAAGAATAATGCCAGTTATCAGAGAAAGGGTGTATTCAGTGTCTAGAATATTTTAAATGTCACCTACTCCTGTTGAAGGAAAAGAAAAAAGTCTTCCATCTGTTCATTGTTTAATTTACTGCTGCTTTCATACATCAAGGCTATTGCTTTCTTTTCCCAATATTTTTGTAAAATATATACAGTCCTGGCTGCAAAGCTGTAAAAATCTGAAAACATAATATGAAACATTCCTCAGTCTACTGTATCAGCAAGATGCAATATAGATGCTCACATGTATCTGGTAATATTTTGAAGGCAGATTAGTTCTTTGGCACTAGACGTGTGAGTAAGTGTTGTTGAAAATGCATAAGGGCTTCTCCAGTGTATCCAGAATGACTACATCATACACATTCAGTAAAGTTCAAGGAAGATAAGCTTCGTCAAGTGTTTATGCTGGAGAAAACGTGTTTCATTCATGTGACCGGGAGTAAGATACCATTCTGTTTTTGTGTAGAAATGAGAAAACTAATAATTTATGTTAATTTGTTTACAATGGTGGGGAATGAACTCGGCTGAGAGAAAAACAAGACCATGGCAACAGAGCTGTTGTAACAGTATTCGGAAAACAGATATGAAAGAAATGCAGCAGCTGAAATTTAATGCTGAGTTATGGTCCAGGGTTCTGGGACTTTCTTTTTGCCTCTGTCATTTTCTTAAAAAATTTCACTGTCGAACTAAATGACAAAATAGTTTTTCTGTAAAATTATTTTATCAGTAACTCACAGCATGTAGCAAAAAGTCAATTTAAAAATATAACTCTTTGAAAAAAGTTAGAATCACAATTAAAAAAGACAACATAAGTGGAAACCAGTAATTATGTGAGTATCATACTTATTTTCAAAAAAAAAAAATTGAGTATAAATCAAGGAAGTTGTATAAGAAATTATGYCAAATGAAGAGTTTTATTTTAAATCTCTGAACTTAATTTGATAGTTTTTGATAAGCCAAGCAACCTCTACTTGAATCAGATGATGACTGGTTAGATAGCATCTGCAAAACCCAGAGTTAATCCAGGTATGCCAGCCCCGGGGTCCTGTCTGGACCTTAACCAAGCCTGTCAGATCTCCCTATGACTTCTGTCCACAGCCCTAACCAAATGTCATATTTCAGTGATTTTGTTCTGTAACCAGCGCAGCCGGGTCTAATCTTCAAAGCCCTATACAGTTATCTCACAACTTATTCTGAAAAGAATCCTAATGCTGCCAAATTCACTGAAACTACTCCTGTGTTTTCTTCCACACAAGGAAAATCTTCAGAGCAGAAGCATTATCTATAACTCAATCATTTTTTACTGTTCTTTCCGGAGTCATATTTGAATCACATTTTCAATCCAGCTTCACATTTCCTCTTACATAATGTTTCCTTCCTGTCCTATGTTTGTACTTTACCAAGTCGTTACTGTGAATATAAAACCCAACTACAGGCAGCTTTGCAGGACCTTGCTTCAGCATTAAATCACCAGCTATCCTCAACAATGATTATAACCCTATACATACCAATTTCTGCTGGTTCTAGACAAAACTTAATGCAGTAAAAACTGTGAACCAAGCCGATGATAGAACAAACCCTGGTCCAGATGTAGAATTATGCTTCCATTGCAAAAGGGGCAGGGTTATGGCTTGAGTTTGGCTTCATAAACCACTGGTCTTGGGAGTACTAAAAAAGGAAAAAAAATGTAGTGTTRTTTCTTGCTTACTTACTGTGCCATTTCCTCAACTGGTTATGCTATRTTTTTATAGCTGATCTTTATTCTTTCTTTCTTAAAATTCACACATTTCCTTTCCCTACCGAATAACTGTTATTTCACGCTGTGGGAAGTTCAGAGTCCATAAAGGCCACATTCTATGCCAATTTTGAGAGCAAGAGAGAAAGATCAAAAATTAATTCCCCCTAGTAATTTTATCATTAGTTCCATTCTGATGTATACATTTCACCCTCATTTTTATGCAGGTTTATTCAGTCTTTACCTTTATCTTATTTAGGTATCAGGAAACTCTGCCAACAGWTTGAGAATTTACATAGTGTCTTGAAGAATCCTGAATTAATGCTGCTGGCATACTTCAAAACTAACTAGAAACATTTTCCTTACGAGAAAAKCTGTCCTGTACTGCTGTTATGTGTTCCCTTCCCTGACACACTGTATAAAAAAAAAAAATAGGAGGAAAGGCCAAACAACCCCCCTCAAGCCACTCCCCCAAAAAACAAAACAAAACAAAACAAAATGACAAAACAAAACAACAGCAACAAAAACAACAACCCACCCCCCTTCCCAAAAAAAMCCCAAAAATCACCAAAAAAAAGTGCCTGCAAGCCTCAACAATAACAAAATAAGCCTTCTGGAAATTTTTTCCTTCGTATTTAAATGAAGAGACTTCCACACCAAACTGACAATTTTATGTTCCTTCTTTCAGTCAGGCAGTTCAAGGGCCCAGAAAGAACCCATGTGATGTGAATTCCAATTATTAGTGTGATGAGAAAAGTAAATTGGGTGAATAAGACATGGCTAGTGGATGGTCATAGAGCTAAGCAGTTATTTTACATTGTGTATACATGATTTATTGCAGGAGGGAAGAGGGTCAAAAATATGTTATTGTAATTTTACAAGTGTTCCCATAACTTTGATATTTGGGTGTTTATTTACAGTAATGCAATCAATTAAGAAAAAGAGAAACTAAAGTTCTGCTTTAAAGTCATTATAGACTGTGTATTTCAATGAATGGCAGGAGATATTTCAAAAGTCTATGTGAATGTCAGACTTCTTGTATTCTAATGAAAATTCTTATCTAAACTGCAAGATAATAAAATCTTACAGAATTATTTGAGAAATGTGTGTGTGCTGAGTGTGTGCTCAAGTGACTGATCCTGACTGGGAGTGGGGAGGAAGGGGAAGAAATACTTTGGATATGCACAGGTATTTAGAGTAGTTTAATATACTCAATGGGAGCCAGAGTTGATAGACAAGAAATCCTACTATCAATGGCTGTTTCATTCCACCGTGTTCATTGGTTTTCTACAAATTTTTTTTTACTCATTAAAATGTTTGAATACTACCGGATTCTCCTACCAATACTGATTTTTACAAAAAAAAGGTATTCATATTCTGGGTCAGGACTTAAGGGAGGACAGGGGCAGGCGATTTTATTGTGTGGGTCTGCTATAGGCCGTCTGACCAGGAAGACCAAGACAATGAACCTCCCTAGAGACAGAGAGGCACAGCCTTAAGTTTTCAAGCCCTGGCCCTCATGAGGGACTCCAATCACACCAACATCTGTTGGAGGGACCACACAGCAGGATGCAGGCAATCCAGGAGATTCCTAGAATGCATTGATAACAATTTTCTTCTCAAAGTTACAGAAGATCCAATGAGGAGAGGTTATGCTGGACTTTGTTCTCACCAACAAGGAAGGGCTAGTGGGGAATATGAAGCTAAAGGATAGCCTGGAATGCTGTGACAATTAAGCAGTGACATTTGAGATCTGTGGGACAACAAAGAGGATAAAAGCTCGTTATCCTGGACTTCAGGAGAGCAGACTTTGTTGTCTTCAAGGATGTCTTTAGTAGGCTGCCATGGGATGGAGCCCTGGAGGGAAGAGGACCCAAGAAAGCTGGATGATAGTCAAGGGTTCTCTCCTCCAGACTCAATAGCAAAGCATCCCTACAAACAGAAAATTGGGAAAAGATCTCCTGGACAACCTTAAACACTAACAGGTAGCTTAAAGAAGGTGGAAGCAGTGAAAGATAGCCTGGGAGGAATACATAGAAATTGCCTGAACAGCCAGGGAGCAGGTTAGGAAAGCTGAAATAGTGGCCAAGGACATCAAGGGTAAAATAAAAAGCTTCTTTAAGTAAATCAGTGAGAAGAGAAAGAATAGGGAAAATGTGGGTCC
The DNA here is from genome assembly GCA_003713295.1 of Parotia lawesii. NCBI lineage: Eukaryota > Metazoa > Chordata > Aves > Passeriformes > Paradisaeidae > Parotia > Parotia lawesii. The sequence goes on from RAHM01000062.1 coordinate 2,860,633, forward strand.
CGGATAGAGGAGACATGATTAGTCAGGACAGGGAGAAGGCTCAGGTACTCAACACCTTTTTGCCTCAATGCTCAAACCATTCTATGATTCTATAAATGATAATTTTATTCATGGCTAGGATACTGAAGAAATATAAAAATTGTCATATATTTTATATGCTCCRTAATACATGTGTGACAACTATTAACAGATTATTTAACTAAATTTCATGTTTTTACTTGTCAAGCAGAAATATGTATAAGATGTGCATAGACAATTAGTAAGTAGACATTTTAGTAAGTAGCTTTGAATAAACTATAAATTAGCTTTAAAAACCAATTTGATTAACTATGTTTACAACAAAATTCTACACTAAAGCTTTCCTTTGCCTTATGTTTGTAAAAGGTAATAGGCAGCTATTGAAAATAGTGTAAAGAAAAGGTTACAGCTGCAAAAATTGATATCCTTTGAGTCCGATCACTTCCACAAATTTTTATGTGTGCACTCTTGGTTTCTCTTACTCTCAGAAATTTGTAAATCCCTGGTGACCTGGTATTTGTCCAGTACTTACCGGAACAGTGATAATCTCTCTATTCTCTTCAGTGCCCTAGCTTCTTTTTTTAAAATTTTTTTCAACTTTTTAATGGGTAGTAACCCTCCATGGTTTATATTTACTGTTGTTCTCCTTCATGGTCATGTATAGCCTTCTAAGTCCAGGAAGAAACTTTCTGTATGAATGAAGTATTTTTAAATGTCTGCTGGGAAGTTTTTTTCTGTTCAGTATCTTGTACCTAAAGAAAAGGTATGAATCAAAGCTGACTGCTTTTCTACAATGGCACTGTGGTGCTGTGTACTGGAGGGTAAAAGTTTGGAACTCAGATCTGTGAAGCATTATGTCCYAGTCCCTAGGCAGTTACCCACTGAATATGTCTCAGAATTAGGGTCAAAGGTGTCTCAAAGAAGTTGCCTGATGGGTTGACCCTAGGGAACATAACAGATTCTGAAAAAGTCTGTGAAGTGCAAAATGTTCTTAAAGGAAACATTTGAGCTCAAAGAATAGTCCTTTGTTTCACTCGGAAGTTTCTAAGGGGTCCTAACAGATACTGGCTGGTATGGGACCAAGAACAAAAGAGCAGTGTTTCAAATGTGGGTTTTGTTTTGTTTGTTAGTTTGCGGGTTTTGGTGGGGTTTTTTTTGTTTGTTTTTTATCCACCAGCAATTTATCCAGTAATTAAGCATATAGATAATGGTTTTAAGTAGATGAAAGGAAGATCAGTGGGGTGGACTCTGTGACACTATTTGTGTAATGGATAGATGTACCCAAGACTTAGCTCTATGTGCTCTAAAAAACTCCTTGAAAGTGAAAGCCCTGATGGAAGTGTCACTAGGAAAGACTTCCTTACCCCATTTTTCTTCTTCAGGTTGAAACTTAGGAGCAGGTAATAGAAAAGGAGTGAGCCTGTGCTCACAGTGAGCCTGTGCGGAGTAGTGGTGTTACCCTGATGATAAGAGAATGTGCATACAGTGGGTGCACCTGGATGTGGCTGGTTCAGGCTGAAGTGCGCTCAGCACTCTGTGAGAGGTGAAATGTAGCACCAACTCTATCGCCAAGAGTGCCAGTACAGCTTAAGTATGCTTTCTGCAGGAACAACAACAAAGCTTCTTAACTTCATACAGATGCCTTGCATACTTCTAGTCTGCTATGGTTAAGTCTGTGGTAAAATGTAACACGTGAAAGCAGACATGCTTCACAACTGCTACAGAAAACAGTGAAATACTTGCCCCTTTGTCTCCCCTTCAACTAGCTATTTTTACTTGTGTTACTTTGTGTTCCCTCCCTTCACCTCTACCTAAAGAAGTAAAAAACTCTGCTTTCTATTTATTTATTTATTAAACTGGAACTTCTTTCACTGAAAAGTGGCATAGCATGCRCAAAGTACTTAGAAATTCATCATCKGTAACTCTGCAAGCCATACAGATCTTGTGTTTGTTTTATTCGAGGTCTTACCATGGGACTAAGTCTAATGCTAACGAATTAGTAGTTTTTAGTATTCTCACCACTGCCTGTGTATGCAGAATATGATATCCTATTGCACTCAGGAGAGAGCTCTTATTTTGTAAATTCTTTAATGCTGTGTTAGCTTTGATGTAGAAGGGTAAATCAAACTGACATACTCAGCAGAAGTTTATTACCATTTGTAAACCAGATATTTTATTAGTGTTAATTTTTTTTTTTTAATTTATTCTTTCCTCTTATTCAATTCAACTGGTCATTCCTCAGCAAAGATGAACATTACTAAACAGAAGCACTGAAAGTCTCCTGTGGTGGCTCTGGGTGCACCCTGGGTGCATTAATTTCAAAGATACCCAAAGCCCACCATGTTTTAAAAGCAAGTACAAAGAAACCAGTGTGAAGAGACGGAAAAATAAAGTTGAAAAATCTCTGAGTTGACATGTTTTCTCTTCATCATTAACAGTACTGTGCTGTCTGTCAACTGGAGAAATCTCACAACCCTGGCAGTAGCACTAATTTAATCCGGTGGTAATTTATGTGCCACTCAAGAAGGGGTCTTTTTTTAACATGAAGAAATTACTCTGATTATATAATTGAATGGCAGGATTCATTACTGGGAAATGCCACCTGTGGAGAAAGATTTGCTCTAAATCCATTTCTACTGTGGAGTAGCAGATTAGTGCAGCATAAGTCACTCAAGAAGCCACCATGAAAATTATAGATGGAATAGACCCAATAAACTATGTAATCCAATGCCATCTGAGTATGATTGTTCTTTATAATGTATTTTGTATTGCCAGTGCAATATGAAATGGCTCAGATGATGAGTATTTACCTGATTTTATAGGAAATAAATGAAATTACATTATACTAATGACAGATTCTGACTGTGGCTGCTAGAAATGAATTATTAGCACTAGGATTAGCTAGTGTGTTTTTGGTAGTGAAGTGCAAGAAAATAAGTTTCAAATATTCTATATAGTGCATTCTGAACCAAAAGGACAAGGAAATACTCACTGCTGACTCTTTCTACGATGTCCACAATTTGAAGAGTCTGATCTATATGCAAAAAAGGATCTGTTTCTACCTAAAATGATAATGCACTTTGACTAGAAAAAATAAGTAATTCTTCATATCCCTCCCTTTGTTACTGAAATCACCCAAAATTCTGGTTAATAGTCATCTCTAGGTAAATTAACCAAAGATTGTTTTTTTACCCTGACGTGAGTTTAAAGTAGGATAATCTGAACAACTTTTTTTTCTGTTTAGATTTACACTTTTATTTATCCTGCTGGGTTGAGCAAAATAATCTTCTTTACTGTTTAGTACCTTTATTAAAGAAAGTATTGAAAAACAATTATTTGAGTGCCATTTAGGAATATTTTCTGTTAGGGTAAAAATAAAGGGATGTAGAAATGTTGTTTTGACAGTTTTTAAATTAAGCATTTCAACCTTTTTTACACAGGTGTGCTTTTCATTTCAATGCGATTGAAATTAAAAAGGAGGCTAGAGAAAAGCATTAACTAATGTGGCATTAAACAAAACACTACATTTTTGTTGAGCAGAATGCTTCATTAGATTTCAAACATTTTTTCCCCACTTGAAAGAGCATGAAGCTTCCCATAATACCTGTTTGTTAAGTATTTTTCACTTTGCATAGATCCCCAGCTATTTCAGTTCAATGCAAAATGAGTTGAATTTTATGTCTCCAGTAATTTTAACCAGACTGTAAAACCCATTAAGAGGCCAATGGTATAAGAAATTTTCTTTCAACCTTTAACATGTTTCATAAAATTATTATCTCAAGTCATGCTGCTTGTTTTGACTCTGAACTGAGGAAAAAATGTGGTGTATTGTTCTACTGTAGAGCTTCTGTCTAAGTTCCATAACTCTAGGATAGCAATCACCCAAGCCCTGCTGTTAGATAAGTACCAACTGCACATTTTACAGGTTTCAAAACTGAGTCAGAAGAAAGCAGTAGTCCAGGAGAGATCAATTTATATCATATCTTTTCATTGTGTGAATATTCCCCTTAGTTTCTGCAGTTTCTCATTGAATGTGTGAAAAGAAAGGGCRTGAATTTAAAGTTACAAGCTAGCATGAAGCAGAGATAGTAATAGAGGTCAGGTCTCATAAGTCTTGTTGTTTTTAAATACTAGATCAAACTGGAAAATAAGCTTTATTTTAAACTATGTCACAATGGACAGCTTGATGTTATAAGTCACGAATAAAACGTCAGGGCCACTTTTTATAATTATCTATTGAGAAACTTGAGTGTCTTTTGAATAAATTTGTTTACATTGTGAGGTATACAGCCTCAAAACTTGAGAAAAACTAAGTCATGGAAGCATTATAGTAATGAGATCCAGTACTGAAAAAAGCCTGGCACTTCCAAGAAAATTAGCTTGTCTATCTTTTTCACCTAGAGGCACAAAAACAATGCAGCTGTCACTCTTAGAATGGCTTATGGTAACACTCATTTTGAAAACTCACTTTACTTTTTTCCAATATTCATAAAATTTTAAAAGTGAAGGAGAGTGAATGAAGATAATTCAGCTGGATAATTCAGCTGAATATTTCTGCTAAAGTGTTTCATAATTTTGTTCTATTGTTTTCTTTGAAAATGAAGGGCTTTGAAGCAAATTTGAGGCTATGAAGTCCAAACACTGTCTCCAGTCTCCTGATGCTTTGTTTACTACTCAAAAAACGCTATTCTTTATTTTTGTTGTATGTGGTAAAAGCCTATATTGCTACCCATGACTGCTTATAATGATTTCATTCAGATAACTTCAGCTATCAAGAATAATCTAAACTGTCAGCCTAGTGGAAAAATTTATGACCAAGTCCTTCAAATGTAAAATATTGGGCCAAAAATCAATTTCTCTGCCAAATGAACTCCCCTCCCTCACATTACATGAGAACCTTTTAATCATCTACAAAGAAAGTCACTGAGCTGTCTCCAAAACATTGCTAATTAATCTAGAAAAATGCTAGGCTATCACACATCTCAGATGGGTTGTTAGAATTAAGGTCATTGGCACTCCCCCAAATAAACCAGACTCTTGGAGCACTCCTGTTTCCTAGAATGTATAGCTCAATACAGCAGTGGGCAGCAGGAGTACCTGAATAAGGTGCTCTCAGAAACAGTATGGTTACTATGGAGATGTTGGAGCTCTGGCAATAAGCACTTAACAGGGATGCTTGAAGCTTTAGGTGTCTTCACAGTATAAAAAATGATGGCTTGAAAAGAATGGTATTTACTTGTAATACACACACAAACACACTCAAACATATAGCGGGGATGTGTGTACATATATGAAAAAAAAATCATTAGTCCAAAGAGTGTTCATCTGGCAAATTTTACAGTGTTGTATTATTTTGATAAGACCATCTTCCCATAGCAATTCTCATTATGTAAGACCATCACTTAAAATCTATAAGTACATTTTAATGTTTCAGACATTTCCTAGGCTTGAAAAGCCTTGGTCTGATTATTGAACAGATGTGGTAACAGCTCCAGTTGCTGGAATCTATCCATGGTTCTGTCTTCTGCTTGAAGGGGACAACAGGAATGAAAGTCTGAGACAGAGAAAGAACAGGAAGGAAGYTTATCGTAAGTTGAAAAGACTGGCACACTTCTGGGAGAATTGGTTCGCTTGCATTTATGAATTTAAGCTAATGGCATTATCAGTTTTAATGACACTTTGACTAACTATCATGGGATCTTGTTTTATTTTGGTTAGGGTTTCTTATTATGCATGTTCTGGTAAAAATAAATGAAGAAATGATCATGTCTGATGATTCCTTGTGGAATATTGACTTCCATTTTTTTAAAAAGTGTGTTGTTGAAACAGCACCCAGATGCTGTTTAAGTTTAAACTGTAGAAATTGCTCATCAAAGTTGTTGTGTTTCACCTTTGAGCATAGTAATGGAATTGTTAGAATTATGTGAGACCAGTGAAATAGAATCCAGATCTGAAAAGGACAGTTACCTTGAAGAGATGATCTGAACACAGACGTAGCCTGTTAGTGATTTTGGAGGAGCTACTTGCCTGTTGAGATTAAAGATAAAGCAGAAAGAGAGTGTTCAATGGCTCTAATGGAAAGTTTGCCTAGTTGATCTAGTTCCAAATCACTATCTACCACTCACCAGGAATACTGCCTCTCCCAGAAAAAGTCAACAACAGCAGCGCTTCCAAATATGACATCATTTTCTCTATTCAGAAATCCTATTTTTAGTTATTTATTTTATGTCAATGGAGATAACAGGAATTGTCTTTGCCTAGTAGATATCATGGCAAAAAAGAACCCCAAACCCACTATAAAGCAAAACATCAAAAAAAGGAAAGATTAGTTAAATATATCTCCAAAAGGTTGCTCCACCCCATCATCATCCTGCATGTGTTTATTCTTTCCCCATTGTTTCTTAAGTATTAGTTTTCTAGGTCCTTAGAATAGGTTTCCTCAAGAAGCAAAAAATACCCCCTGAGGAAAGTATAATAATTTTGTTTATATTTAAAATTTTTAAATATCTACATACAAAAGTGTGTCTGTCAAAGTTAAAAAGAAAATCAATAAAAGTTTTCTCAGATGACTATTTTTGTACTTTACTTGTATTGCCCTAAGATACTACATCAGTATTTTACACACACACATATATATATCTATATATAAAACTAGAATGATTTTCTAATTGCTCTAATTTTTAAACAGATTCTTTGCTTTGTTATTGCCTCCTGTATAAGCTTCCCCACTTTTCCCCACTTCTGATGTAATTAACAATTTAATCTCTTATTTGTCAAGATCAAATTGGAGGCTGGTGTATGTTTTAAATGTTTTTATTTCTTTGTATTAATCTTTAGTAAGCTTGAAGGTTGTTTTTGAACTCTCTGGGAGTGTTCCCCAGATCAGAATGAAAGACCTGGCTGTCACTTACCTAGGTCTACTGAGGGCTGCATGGTTTGTCCAGTAGCAGAGGTCAGATGTGAGCAGATGCTGGAAAGAAATTAACAGTCAATGGTGTTCCCAGAGCACTCTTTGGGCAAGATCACACAGACTGGCAGATTTGGAATCATTCAGAAAAGGTTCCCACCATTTTCCCCTAGTACCTTTTTCCTCCTTGTCCTAGGCACATTGACCTTTTCAACCACCACTTCAAAACACCTCATGGTTCAGTCACTTAAGCTRTGTAAGACTACCTCACTAAAGCAATCCCTCAACATTGGAAGGCTCTCAGCTACACAGTCTCTACTATGTTGTCTGATTTTGGCTAGAAACTATTTCAAACACTGAGGGAAAAAAWCCCAAAACTTTAGTCTCTCTTTGGCCTACATGTATTGTAAAACTTGCCAAAGAAATACAGGTTACCAGTTAGATAATATAATATCACCTCCCCACTACAAGCTGCATAAAACCTCACCCAGTTGCTCTAATACAGAGGTAAAACCATAATCAGTCCTACAAAGACTAGGCATTTCCTTAATGAATGCATYCATTAAGTAGAGCATTTTCCCTTGATCAGAAAGGGAATGCTAAACTTCTTTTCTCTGTGAGTATGACAGCAATTAGAGAACCTCCTGTCCCCTGGACCTTACTTTCCAATTACAAAGTTTTATTCTTTTAAACCCTTATCTCAGAACAGGAGCAGGACATAATTGGAGATGGAGAGACAGAGAGCCTTCAATCAATGGTGGCAAGAAAATAAAACAATACCTTCCAAACTGCTTCAAAAGTACACAGGAAATATTCTTCAAGATCTTTGCTCTTCTCATGATTGATATAATGCAATAAGACAGGAAAAGCAGGTCCTGTTAAACTTGTGTTTTCAAATACTTTTAATTGAAGCGTTTCATTCTATCCACATAGTGTTAAGTGAGAACTTTCATGAAAAAGTAATGGGAACTAATTCTGTAGTCAGCTGTAGGTCAGGGAGGCTCTGATGAATTAGTCTCTGCAGGCTTTCATGAGCACTAGAAGACTAAAGTTCATGCATGTACTGGGATCAGGCGACRTTTATAGACAGATAACTTGTTAAGGATGCAAAGGTGTACTAAATTGAAGCACAGTTTTAAGGATGGGTTCACTGGATGGTGRTATGTTTTGAAAGTCTTGGACCTAAGTTGTAAATTGCATGTTTACAGGTTTCACCTACTACTGAATATTCATCTACAATCTAAATATTTAGGAACTGATCTACTTTTGTTTGCAAGTAAAGAAGAAAAATATTGCAGGGGCCAGGGTGGATGTGGGGTTAAAGAGCAGTATGTGGAGCTCCTTATGCGAAAAAATACATTTAAGAAAATTATTGTTGCTTTTCTGTCTCAGTTTCTGTTTCTCTAAAGTGCTCTGTCTCAAAGTGATGTTGTTTCTTTGATCGCTAGAAATCATCCTCTGTGAGTCACCACTGTGTTCTGACTGTGCATTTGAACACATCTTAAATACAGCATTTAGACAGGCAGCAGCAATGTTTTAGCACAAACAACACCCTACAGTGCGTGAGCCACGTAGAGTTGCCAAAATCATCTCCTTGTCCTGACCTTACAAGGATGTCAAGAACTTCAAACAGATGAGGTGTTGCTGAAGCTTTTTCAGGAAGAACACTGACTTCATATACCCCCCAAGGGCAGGTATGAATTGTATCTTTGTAAAATTCAGGTGACTGTTCTGAAATGTGTGGCTTCACCAAACTACACTGAAAGCAAGTCATATCCTGGCATGTGTATGTGTGGAATGTAAGCAGAGATGTGTACTTCAGTTTGCTGCTTGGCTTACATTCCTCAGGCAGAATAAATATACAGGTACTGTGCTTGTGTAGCCTTCAGGAGGGACAGAAAGGAACAGTAAAAAATACTGTTCTTTCATCCACACTGAAATGACTACAATTTATTCATTTATTTGCATTAGGTCAAGGAGGGGGGTTGGTTTCTGAAGTGCTAACCTCATCTCACAAATTAGCAGATTGTATAGTCTCCTCTTATTTGGCAAAGGATGCGTATGCACAAGTAAAGTGCTGATTTGCTGACTGTCTTACAATGACCACAAGGRTATGGTGTCAAATTCATACGTAAAGTAACAGATTTTAAATTTTTTTAAAAGAATCTGTGGCATTTTGAAGGATGACAAAATCACAGGAAGGGACAGGCAAAGGATAATGGCAGATTGATAAAGATTTGTGTTTAAGAGCACAAAATCACAATTTTAATATCAGATATGCTTTTTTCTATGTATGTTGCATCATATTGTTGCTCTATAGTAAATCTTAAAGGATACTTCATTTTAGGATTTTCAGCTGGGATGTAATTTGAAAGTTATTTCTTTTTAGTATTCTATAATTCATGCCAGTTGAACTTGGCTGCACAAATACCTACTGAAAATTGAAACAAAAAAGGGCAAATTAGTGTATAACTTATATGCTGAAATATTYGTAACATAATCTTCGTACTGTAACCTCTTTCAGCTGATTTCTATGCATATCTAAAGAACATCTAAAGGTCTGAATGAATTTTACTAAATTCATCTGGGATTGCATCAGGGTTTGTAGTTCTTATCCTGCAAGCCCATGAGTAACTTTCTTCTTAATGTAGAATTTTGAAGTMTTTTTAAAAAATTAGTTAGGATGTGTGCATATGTTTTTAACAAACCTTACATGACAAGTGTGCATACAGGAGCAAACTGATTTCCTGTCTCTCAGATTCAGGCCCTCCAACTATCAGTGTCACTAGTGAAATCACTGCTCAACAGCTGCTGGCAGGAAGTTCTGAATACCAACTTTAATTAACAGCTTTATAAATAAACAGTGTCAAGGTTATGCACTTGGTGAACAATTCTCTGACATCTGGATAAAAAAAAATAGCACATCTGTTTATTTTTTCATATTGAAGTCTTAAGTAGAAGAACCTGCAATATTTTTGACCCAACTAGCAATGCTAGTACTTTCCAAACTAGTAAATTCCGTCAAGACTCTTTCATTTACTACAATGACCAATACTTTGAGGAAGTACTTACAGAAGTTATTTCCGAGAGCACTATAAAATGCATTGCTCTCTATCAGCGATGCTCTAAGTTGAAAAGGATCAGAGGACTGAGGCTTACCAGCAGAAAGAATCTATTGAAAGGACTAGAAAGGTCTGGGACTTGCAACACTGCAAGCAGCTAATTTTTTACCCCCACATGATTCATTCATCAGGTGCATTGCAGTCAATGTCTGTGCAAACAGCATATGGATCTCTGAGTCTCAGTACAAGGCTACCTGAAGTGTAAGAACACCACCTGAGGAACTAAGAGCAAGGGTAGCTTTTGAGACTCTTCCCACTGCATATGGCATACCTTCAGATGGAGGCCTTGAAGTAAAACAATCTGTAATTCTCACAATCCCATTATTCCTTTTCTGTGGTATTGAGTGAGAAGTTTTGGAACTGTAGCTACTGTCTCAGACTTTGTCTCCAGGTTTGARTATAAGACAGCAATTAATAACAATGAGGAAAAAACCAAAAAATCTGCCTAATATAGGCACATATGGTTCACAAGAGCCGAACTGATTAAAATACAGCCAACCTTACAATACCGTGTAAAGTATACAAAGGATAGCTCTATCACAGATTGGTGCTGCTCTGTGGGAACCTGGATGACCTGTAAGTCCACGTATCTCTATTTGTGTCTAATTCCTCATCTAAGTTATTGCAGGGAACAGAAAATCAAGATATAAAAACATTTGAAAATCTGTTTTGGTTGGGTTTTTTCTTTTTTTCTTTTTTTCTATAGTGGTGTGAGAAACTGGAGTATAAGAGAACACAGTAACAGGTTTGAAAATATTGGGTAATCGATGATTTTGTGCATGATACCATTCATTTCTGAATGATCTGATTGGAGCATTAATGCCAATGTATTCAGTGACATGAAGAAGAAAGGTATCTGTCTGTATAAAATAACCTTTCTAATTCGATAAAAATCCTATAAACCAAATAAAAAAAGAAAYCCATCAATAACCAGATCCCTGATTTCAAAACAGGAGTACTTTGTGGTTAGCATATATTTCTGGAAATTCGGTAGAGGAATGGGGCTTGGCTATAAAAACCTATGAGGCTGATATGGCTAGGCTGATAGAATTGTTTGATTCCCATTGAGAGAGGCAGTCTCATCTGTCTTCACTGCTTTGCCCACTGTCCTTTCTAAACCTTAGATGAGCAGTCATCTTGGCATGTATCTGACCTCTGACAGGCCAATTCAACTCTAGAAAATATTGACTTCTCATTTTTTTTTATTCTCTTCCAAATTAGGGAGTTGTAGCTGCTTAGTGAGAAGCCAGAGGAGTGCTTGAGCTGGTGGGAATTGGTGGCCAGGAGCTGGGGTGGGCTCTGCAGTTGAGAGACCCTTCTGACAGCAGCTGGACATTAGGTAAGGTCATCAATCCTGTTCAAACACGATTGAAGGTGTTAATTTAGCCATACCGCTTGTATCTGTGCAGTCAGTCTTTACTGAAACCTGATTTACTTTGATGCATTTTTCTCTCTTTTTGTTTGTAGCTTGAGATTTTATTTATTATTTTCTGTCACTCGCACCAAGAGCTCTCGGGCTCTTTGAGGTCGTTCCAGATCTCCAGCATGCACCAAATCACTGCTTAGTATTGCAAGGAATTATATCAGACCCRAATAAGGAATTATATCAAGGTTGGCCAGTGTCAAGGAGTGCATAGTTTTTAATGGTTTTAAGACRTGCAGTCTTTCTCGCTTTGCTGTAAAGGCATTAATGAAGCATCAGAAATCTCTACTCTCCAGTAGGACTAAGGCCTCAGTAAAACACCAATTGGAAATATATTGTTGCTTTGTGACTTCAAGACTGCCTGAGAGAGCTATAAATCAGCAGTGTCAGCTTAGTAACAGCTGCAGGAGGTTGAGAGTCGAGAATTATGTTCTTCCCTAGGTCATATTCCTTCCGGGACTATGAATAGAAATGGCCTTTGGTGCCAGTTTATGCTAGCAAATTAGTTCATCACCAAGTTGTTTTCACTCTCTAAGGACTGATTCTGGGGCCYAGAGTCCAGAGCAGTATGTTTGCTCTGTCTGCTTCTAGCAAATGTACTCCAAACTCCACACATTTCAGGCGGGTACTTTGTGCAAGCTTTCGCCCGCCACAGAAACTAACACAGTGACTCTTCAATGGAGCAGTGAACAGGATCCTACTGTACCTCACACATCTGCTGCAGATACACTTGCCTCTCCCCACATCCCATCAATATACTCTGGTTAACACCCAATAAATCCTGGAGAAACCTTCTCTTGTACATTTCGTTTATAGTGTAATGCCCATGTCTTTGATAGTAATCTTCAGGCAAACGTRTGTATTCGTAGTGTCAGACGATGAATTGCTTTTCACACATTTGTGAACATTTTTCCTCTAGGTTAATATCTCATAAACACAGTTTATTTCTTAGTTACATGACAAGACTTTTTACTCAGCAGTGATCCTCATATGTTTTTTTAACTTCTCTTAAACTTCTTTTAAAACTAAATTCTATCCACTTGTTAACAGATGTCATATTGATCTTCTAATTGCATTTCACTTAACTACGAATAATCTCATAACAGTTTTCAGATGCTGGCTTTTGAATACTTTTCTTTCCCTCCTTTTTGTCAAAACATGAAAAAAATATTCTGAATCTTTAGCTTCGACTGTAGTACATTCCAAATCTTCCTCTGTCTGCTAAAAACATTATTATGTCTTGGTATTTATCATCCTGAGAGCAGTRTTATACTCAGATGTTCTGTCTGTAAACCACACACATATACACACAAAATCTGTGAAAGAAGAAAACTAAGATATATCTTTGTATAAGGGGTAGAAGTGTAAGTACTTCTCATGCAGCTAAGTTGGATGAGCAAGATGTGACTCTGCAACTCAGTGACAAGCATCCAGAAAACTCAATACAGTTTTTATGCAAAAATTGACTTTTTCAATCTTTTCAAAGGTCTTGCTATATAAGAGATAGAGCATAAATCTGTTCTCATCCTTCCTAAGAAAATATCATTTTTCTGCGTCCAAACTTCCTCTGCCTTAACTGAAATACATAAAAAAAAAAAAAAAACAGATAAAGAGCTATTTCAGCAATGTTTTCAGTAGCAGATTTTGTTACTTTCATTCTTCATGCACCTTGTAGTCAGAAGAGACTGAGGTGAGATATTGGGCTGACAAAAGTTAGGCTTGCCTACTGTTAATATCCAGATATACTACTGATTTTGAGGCAAGCAGCTTTTATAAAACTGTGACAGACTTTTCAAGGCATTGACTATTTCAATTGAAAGATCACTAGGAGCTCTCTGCTGTTTGACTATGAACCTCTGCTCTTGAGGGTGAAAATGAGTGTTATCACAGTAAATCAGATGTGCTGAACCAGTAGTACTGAGACTTTTTATGTTTYTAAAATTTGGCAGGTTCTCAAGGAGTCTATTGATTTGTGACATTAAGGTGTCACATGCTCCCCTCTTCATCTTGTCTGCTGTAAAATGTCAGCGTTCTCATCATATGTGTGAAAGGAAACACAAGGATGAAAGAGCTGTAAGGTGGGCTGGACATTCTCAGCACTAACTTCACTTGTGTACTTCACAAACAAAACTCAGGATCTCACACTGTAGTCTTCAGAGACATAATGAGGTATCTTGTCCTCTCACAGTAGTCTTTATCATATTGCAATTAACGTCAGTGGGAACTTTGCTGTAGACCCAAGGTAAGGTGTGCTCAGAGCAGAGTGTGCTTAGTGACTTGTCTCTGTGATATGGCATGGAATGCACATCTCACTGTGTGTTCCATGGGTAACAGGAGGGCTGCACCTCTCTTCCCCTCTCCTCCTCCACGTGCTTCTCCAAATTCAGTTTTACAGTCCTTTGTAAAAGCGCCAGTATGAACACTTAGGCAAATCATTTGTAAGAACAGTGTGGTAGTGCTGTTCTGAGCTGAAACTGAAAGTTTTCACGCAAAACATAAAGTGGAGAGAGAGTAGAGAAAGAAGGAAAAAGAAGAAAATTCAGGGAATAATGTGAAATTCTTTTCGTTTTATTTTGGAAAGAATTTTCATTTCTGAGCTGTGCGAATGTTTCCTGTTTTAATCTTTACCACTCATGTTAAGAAATAATATATTATAACATTATACACATGAATTTAAATTTTTGTGAGAGTAATTTAACTTTAAATTTGACTTTTCATGGTGCAGCTGAAATGAGAAACAACTTTTTTTCATTTTCTTTTACACCAGGTCTATCTTTAGCAAAAAATGATAATACACACACTTAAAAACGTCATAGGAATTTTTAAAATTAATTTTAGCAGCTGTGTGTTGTTAATCAGAAATATTATAGTCTAATAAGAATTCATAATTTGAATATCTCACAAATTAATTAGTGTATCAACTCACAATTTATTTATAAGATTTATATGAATTTGGAATTAATTTCATTACATGAACTATTGACTTCCAGCAGTCACTACTGAACAGTTCTGAAAGTCACAAATAATTTTGTAAGAAGTAAAAAAAAAAAAAAAATCTTAAGTAGCAGATTTTTTAATCTGTTTGGTAAAATTTACAAAAATAAATTGGAGGAGAAAAATGTGTTTATTCCCCTTATTCAAAATTGTGTCATGCTACTTACCCAATTAGTGGATAAACTGGGTAGTGACAACATAGAAAACCAAATCCGTGTATGTAAAGTTACTGTTGAAGGTTTTTAAAAGAGAGTGAAAAGGGGAGAGCATAGATTATGTAAAAAATAATTTTGTAAGAAAAAAAAGGGAATTCAGTAGAAGAGAATCTCATCTGTGCTTTATTCAAAGAACTGTAATAGTTTTTGCCGGTACCTTCACATTCTTGACATAGTAGTGAATCTGAACCTGGCTGTCTGCTTTGTATTCTGGACGGAAACATGAGACTTTCCATATTTTGATTAAGAGCTTGGATAGTCTACCATATGACCTTGTCTCCATGAGCTATGAAAACACCTATCTAGAATTTATATTTTTGCCCTTCTTCAAGGGATTGAATTTTTGGGGAGATACATTTTTATGCTTCAAAACAGAAAGATGCCTGTGAGCTAATATGTACATTAAACAGCTAAAAAAACCCCAAAATCCAAAAAAACATAAACAATAAAAGGACCCCTAAAAGCTCAGTATTGTGATTCTAATTTAATCTGTAACTAACTTATTACTTTGGTTGTTATTTTTTCCTAGTGTTCAAGATACCAACTTTTTTCTTGCCATGTCTTCACTGAAAGGTTGTTAGAAACTACCAGTACAAATTTGATTCTGCTCTTAAAATACACCTCAAATTGCTTAACAATACTTTGATTTACATCAAATCAGGTGAGCAGGAAATCAACGCTTAGATGCAGATATTGCTTCATTTTTCCAATTTATAGCAAAGGTGTATTTCTTGAGACTTCCATAGCTTTTTCACAAGTTTCAGCTATTTTTTAAAGAGTAGATGTATTCACTCACAGATTTTTTAATTAAAAATATTAACATCACAATAAAGAAATTTTGAAAGTACTCATATCTTCTTCTCTCCAGGTTACAGTTTTCACATCCTGTAAGGATATGACTAATTTAATTCCAGCTTTGCAGAGTACTTTTTACTACCCAGAATAACCCAGCTGCTTCAACCCAGATATTAATCTTCATAATATTTTTATCTACATTCAGCTGGAGACAGAGGGTATGTCCATTCTCTAGAACAGTATCCTTTGCCTCTCCACTACTTAGTGGAATAGCATGTTGTTTTAGAATATGTGTATATGCTGACCTTCCCTGAAATTTCTGTAGTACCACACTGAATTTTCCATAATCTTTTACTTGTTCTTAAAGTCAGCTAACTGCAGTATTACTTCAGCTAAACTTAGYGTGCGGAACATATGGCAAAGAAGAAGATGCCATGTAAGGTCTCGGGCAGCTTCTGTTCAAAATTCAGCTCTGCTTTCCATTCTAGTCTTGCTTTTCTCCACTCCTTCCTTACTCTGTGGAACTTTCTAAAACAATCTAGATGCTAAAAAAAGCAATAATGTTAAAAAAAAATAAATTTACAAGGCTGCGTAAAGCCCAAGAAAAGAAAAGAAGTGTGAAAAATTATAAACAGATTAATGGCAGCAGGAGGAATGGGACTGTAATAGAAGGAGTGAAGCACAGCATTAGTCATGTTTTCCTGTTGTGCAATACTTGCCTATTTTGTGTATGAACAGATGCCCTTGCTCTTTGCAGAAATGTTTCAAATATAAATCCCATCAGTTTGGATGGATTCTATCTGGACTTGCAAATTATGTTACTGGAGATCATTCTTCTGTTTTCCTTGGTTTCACTTTGCTGTTTGCTTTCTGAAAGATGCATAGAGACTCCCATGTGCAATCTTCCAGCTAAAATTGAAGACAGCCCAAAAGATGCAATAAAGCTTTGCTGAGAAATTCCTGTTCTCGCAATTACAGTGCATTTTCATTAAATGGCTCTCCTGAGACAACGTCTCCAGGTGCAAGATTGTTGTAGGTTTGTGGCTCTCAAAGGTGCTGAAATTCTGTACCACTTTATTATCCTCTACATCACACTATTTCATACAGCTCTTCTGTCTTACATATTCCAACAAAACCTGGCCAAGGCAGGAGCTGCAACTTTAGCAAGAATGCCAGCCACACACAGGAAAATGTATAGCTTGCATTCCTGAGGCATTTAAATACTTTTATTATGAAAGTGCCTGTACAAAACTACTAGCCTTTTAGGGAAAACTACTTTTCCTTCAGAGACAATGAGGTATCATACCTAGTATATAAAACAAATTAGGAAGTTTTACTGATCTCATAAAAAAAAAAAAAAGGAAACTTTTCTGAAAATACGAAGTTTGGAACATACCATTAGCAGTTGAATTAAAAGGTTTGATTTATAAAGACTTTTAGGAAATGTGCTGAGTTTAATAATACCTATTTAAGTGCAAGAACATTAAGAAGGTGTAGACAACATTGTGTGTTTGGTTTCAGAGGAGAAAGGAAGATTTTCTTATTAGTGAACAGAAGAGAAGTTCAAAACTAAGACTGAGTAATAATAAATACTCATAATTTCATAGCATTACTGTTAGGCAATACAAGAGATATTAGACTCTAATGGCATCCTAGGATACTCAGCAGTGGACATACATTTCTTTCTACACTGCAGAAAAGGAGTTCAACTTCTGTTATAGCTGAATGATTCAGGATTTCATTCAGAACCTGTCTTAGGTATCACCACCTTCGACATGTAATTGGGATTTTTTTGTTTAGTTAGTTTTCTTATAATGAGTCTTGCTTATCTTTTGGGTACATTAATGTTTCCATATTAGGTTCAGTGTTTTTGTGACAGCTCACCAAATATTTGACTTTCTCGTGCTGGCTCGATCTTGTGTCCTTTTAAAACTTTACATTCTCCCAAAGTGCACTACGAAGTTTTTTTACAYTGTGTTTCTTGTGGAGGCTAAGCTAAGCTTCTTTATTAATGYACCATTGAACAGCATTATTATCTAAATAATATTAATTAATACAAATATTAATAGTATGTATGTAAAAGGTTTAAATAAGACTTGCAGCATATTTATGTAAAATTTCAGACCTCCAAGTTTTTGCACTGTTTCTTTAAAACAAGAATAAAAAGACATTGCAGGTGTCTATTCTCAGTGTGGGATAGTAACATAAAGTTACTGGTGGTTTTTTTAGATGGAGGATTTTTAATTAGATAGCTACTTTTGAAATGTGTTTAATGTGAATTATTTTCATAATGCCTCTTTGCATAAATCACTGTATTGATTTTCCAGACTTTTATACTCACTTATCGGTAACCAAAGATATATAGGAAAAAGGGCTCTAACTAATTCTTTTCCTGTCTTCATTGTTACACTGACCTTATGTATTACATCTTGCACCTCAGAGCAATACAAATCTTTGGAGATTTTTCCATGCCTGACTTGAATTTAGAAAATACTTAGGGTTAGACTTTAACCAATAACTTTTCAGTTTCTAATTTATCTTGTGCTTTTGTTGGATTGAGCACCAAGCTGACACAGACCTACTGAATGCAAGATAAAATTAGACATATCTTCTTTTATGAAGAAGTTTGTGCCCATAAAAATCTGAAAAATATTTGTGATCTTAGAGCTAGCCAAATGTTGTGTATAAGTAAAGACAAGGTAGGCAAAATGTTTTTGAAGTATCCCATCAAAACCATAATTTTTGAATTAACAGAAAAAGAAAAATTAATTAAAAATGGAAGATATGCTTAGAATGGCTTACAATCRTGATCTCACTTAGGGGAAGTTTATGATCCTGGCTTAGTGTGGTGAAATGTAGGTTAATCAAGGATGATTCTCTATGAATTATCYTGGGTTAAAGAGATGCATAGTACTCAAAGAACAATACAAAAGCACATTATCTGTTCATCAGTATCTGTAGGCGGGATATTAGAAGGTCTCTATCAATCAGAGTAACAGTCTTCTAGGTACAGCGGGAACAAACAACTCATCCGACTTTAATGCCTATGATATCATGGGTGAGCGTGACGATATGGGCGATGCCTGCCTATGTTCTGTGTTGAAGAGGGCGTTTTGGCCAGTACATCGAGGAGCTGACCAGTGTTTATGACACAAGCACAGTATACCCAAATTAGCATGACTACTGTCAGCAAATGCAGCGTCAAGTACCAAGGTGTAATAACAGCAATGAACTTTCYTTTGGACAATCTTAAATAGGCTCAAAATCTTAAATTAAAAGAACACAACACCTTCTGACAGCCTGTAATATCCTAAGAGCTGCAACAGTTCCTTACAAATGCTCTAGTGAGAATAACGCTTCCTAAAGGAACAAATAATCCAGCAGGAAGAGAGGTCTTGTTCTTATATCAGTTATCAGTTGCATGATACAAAAGAGAAAACAGGAARAGATAGTTTGCAAAATAGCCTGTCAGAAATGCAATGAACTCTGCCCAATCCTATAGGCATACAACAGACACAGCTTTGAAAAGAACAGCCTTGGAAAAAGGAGGGAAAGGATCTCTCTACATAAGGACACAAGGGGAAATTAATTTAATGGTCTAAAAATGTGGATTTAAATTGCATTAGTTAAACCACATAAACAATTATGCAGATACCCTCCTTAAACRTTAAAGGGACCTAAATGTGATTTAACATAATCTACTTCCAAGGCAAAGTAAGGTAAAATGAACTATTTTAATTCTGAAATGAGGTGTTTGCACGGCCATATAATAAGTTAAATGTAATCTAGTTACTTAGGGTCAATTTTCTGAATTACATTGATGTAAAAAACCTAAGAACTGAGTGCATTTTGCAAGATGTGCAGCTATAATTTTCTTGCTAACAAYGTCTCAAAGCATCTATGCTGTACTCAGCACATGGAACTCAATATTTCAACAAAGGCAAAATAGACTAGGGCTGCAATATTCTAGCTAACACATGATTTGCTTTGGGGTTTCTTCCTCACTTCTTTTAATATAGCTATTCGAAAACTGGGGTAGAAAAGAGAGTGGGAAAGGCACATTAGGTACCAAGACAGCCACAAAATGAAAACCAGATATTTATGAGAGAGAGTTGAAAAAGGATTTGACCAGCTAAATATTGTCAGTCTTTCTTAGGCAGTTASTTTTTCCCAAATAATGTATGGAAAGATGGGCACAAACCTCAAAGAACATGTCYTACAAATAGATACAAATGGATACTTTCCATTCATTTTAGAAGCAGCTACATGCACTAGTGAAGGATAGAACAAATCCCTTAATCTTGTCCTGGTATTAATAGCCWATTAAGATCACATTACAAAAGCCTGTTATCAACGTCAGAAGGAAACTCTTAACAATGAATTGTTTTAAAACATTACAATAGGACTTTGAATCAAAAGGTTATTAATTTTATTACGTAAGAGAACTTACTCTGATCTCTTCTAAACCTTCCTCTATTCCTAAATATTGCATTWAATCAATGAGACTAGGAGTCTCATATTATTTTTCGAGTTGAGATTGTAAGACTAGTGTTATGTGTTTATACTATTCGTCCTCAAGACAGTCTCWTATTTCTGATTAATTTTAATTAATTAAGCCAGCAAATGGCTTTTTATCTCTGTACTTTCAGTAGCTGCTCCGTGCTAACATTTGTTTGAGTTTACATTTAATAAATATCTTAACCCTTCAGCAGCAGCTTGAGCTGGAGTGCTGGTAATGAAGATGTATGGAAATCAGGACAGGGGAAAAGCATTAGAATGAAATGGATTAAGTTGGCTGAGAAGTTGGAAAGGCTCACATAACAAATGATGCTACAAGCATGTCAGGGCTGAATAAATACCAAATTGATTTAACTGGGTTACTTCTTCAAGGTCACACCTAAGAGATTATATTTATGGCTTTTGCCACACAAATTCTATTTGGATTAGTGAAGAGTGAAGCAGTGCCCTGGAGAAAAAGAAAAGGTACTGTTAATTTCCATACAATGTCAGCAGTTCTGTTGGATAATATGCAATTCTCATGTTTTCCAAATATAAGAGATTTTTTAAATCCAATGCTCAGTAACTAACTCTTATAATACTGCACAGAAATTGTGTATTACCTGCCATCTGCCCCCCACTTAGCCGACTGGAAAGAAGCTATTAAATAAAATCTGGCTACTGATGATCCAAGGSTGTGCACTGTCTAGAGCCCTCATTAGTTCCTTCATTTGAACCTGCACAGTGACTTGAAAGGAGAAGGAGTTTAATAATAAGGACAGACTCCACTGAGATAACTTTCTTAGTTTTGGTTGAAATTTAACATTTCCTGCTGTCAAGATTCCAATTCAAGGAAAGCCAATGCATCTAATTGATACAGTCTTGGATTACTGGATATTGAAAAATATGATGCTCAGCAGTATGTAATTACTTCTTCAAATATTCCCAACTCATAAGGATTTTTTTTTTTTAATTACCAAAATTATTTTGATAATGTGAATTAATTTAATTTTAAAGAAAGATCTAAAAGCACTATGTAACTTTGAGTTATAGTTGATTAGGATACTTAAAACATGCATAAATTAAGTATAATTGAAGTTTTATGCATGATTTTGGTTTGACTTTCATCTTGTTTCTTATTGGTTTTTTGCATAATATGTTGTTCACAATTGCACAAAGGTGTTACAAAGCTCTGAAATTCACTGTGAGGTAGAAATTTTAAATCCTTTATCCTTTAACCTCAACCCATGCAGTTTCTCATGCTGCATGGGGTTAGCAAACAATATCTTCCTGATGGTAATTTTATTAGCTGGGGCCATTTATGATATGGATTTAGAAAAGCACAGAAGTAACAATGTTCGTCATCCTTGGTAAAATGTCTGCCTGGTATCCCCCTRGTCATTGGACCTTGGAACCTAGAAGTTTATTAAGCTTCATCCCTTAAAAATAACAAGGTATTTTTAAAGGTGCAGTATGGATAATAAGGCATTTTAAGAGATATTTAATAATAACATAATAACATTTTCAACTTAAGAGTTTTAAGATACGCAGTGGTTTTTTGCTGGCRTTATTCCACAATAATGGCGAGGCATCATGAAAGTACTCAAAGTCAGTTGCAAGGAAACTTGTACTTGCTGGTTATGTTTGATAGGTGGTGATTTTGTGGTTTGAATAGCATACTGAGAAATGGAAAGAACCAGTATTTGCATAGAACATCTCATTAGAATGAAAAGAGAAATTGACACACACAACTAAATACTGTGGACTTTTCTATGGGATTCAAAAATATATGCTGTTTACTTTGGGATAATTTTCATCCCTGCAAAGGCATCTACAGATGCCTCAAAATGAGTGGAGGAATACAGTGTGTAACAGCATCACGGGATGAGGATTATGCAGCCAGTGTCAAGACAAAGGATAGTAAGTAAGCAATATTTCGGAAAATAAACTAACCTCTAGTAACTAGCTTACACTTAGAAAAAAATTGTTCCTTTGCTGATTACCTAAATATTCTTTTTATTGCAGCCATGAAGCTAGCTAATGTTTCCATATTCCTTTTTCTCAAAAAGTCCAGTGTTTCATTTCATGTTTGACAAGATTTAATAGGATAATTTGATAAGACAATTTCATTGTCTGAAATATGAACCATATGAGAAAGTTGCAGTTGAGGTAAATCAGTCTGACTTAGCTGATAGCCATGGAGTTAAATCAATTGACATATCACACAGCTACTTTGCCAATGATTCATCTAGCATTAAGTTTGCATCAGCGTTTAATAATAAATTGATAAGAACGCCAGTAAGGAGTTCATATTGGTAGTTCAGGTTATACACTTGCAATCTATTAGTAATATTTTGATACTATTAATATTGATAAGTTTCTTACTAATATTATTATGACATTGATTTATCCCCACTTAGGCAGCTAAAACTATTTTTTTACTGGTTTAAAAAGAAAATTCTTCATAATATAAGTTTGTGTAATTTCTTACTGTAAAAATAAACAATTTTTCAAGTCCCATGTTCTTAGACCCAGTTTCATAATGTGGAAGCCCATTCCTCAGATATATTCTGTGATTCTGTACAAAATGCGTGTAAGTACTGGGTTTGTGTGAACAAACTTGAAAAAATCATACAAGTTTTCCAGAATTTCAGACCATTAATCTGACGTTTCTAGTATAAAGATCATTCAGTAATAAAATACACTTGGTTCAGCTTTTATCCTTAGCACTGAACCCTAGAAAAAAGRTTTTACTAGCGATATTTGTTCATTGTTAACACATGGTAACTGTTAGGAAGTGGTAGATAGACGTCAGTGCTGTCAGGCCTAGAATAGGCAGAAACCCAGTGCTACCAGAATGCTCCAGGCATCGGTCCTCTGTCAGCTTGGGGAAAGTATTCCTCTCCTTCCTGGTCTATCTGCAACCCAGAACTAAAAGCGTCTAKTAATATGGGATCTCTGGGTTACTGGAGTCAAATTTTAATAATAATGGACCCTTGCACAGGTTAAAATTATGAATCCTGAAACATTTGCTGTGCCCAGGTTCTTTAGTATAATATCCACCTATAGGGTCTAAACCTAATTTCAAACTTATAAAACACAGGCAAGTGTGAGCAAACATAGGTTAGAAGGAGAAACAGATGATAAAGTAATGAAATTCCATATGGTATGTAAATTCAGTGGGTCTAAAGCAGGTTTTATTTTTAAAAGGAATTGGTTTTGGTTTTGATAACAAATGAACAATTTAATTAGAAATCCAAGGTTTGGTTCATGTATGATACAATACCTTTTTTTGCTTTCATGTTACAGAAACCACTTAACTGTTTTTGCTCTTGAAGCTTTGCTTTAGAATATACTAAAGAGATCTCACCTATTGACCTGTTATGATAGATCTTAAAAGCGAAAGCAGATGATACTGCAGCTGAGCTCATTGACTGCCATCAGCTCTCCAGTAAAATATCCTGGTTTCCTGCATCGCTTTCACCATTTATAAAGGTTCTTTGACTTCACCAGATTGAAGCCCTAAACTAAGATTAAGTTTAAGAAATCTTCTCCATAATGTTTAATTTGTATTTTTTGAAAGGTCTGCTGCCAAAATTCTTGCAGATATTCAGTGGAACTGCTGTAATGTTTTCATTTCTTCCTTATCCTGTCCTCTAAAATATACCTCTTCAAATGTGAGTACAGACGTATGGGTTTTAGGGGAAATTATTGAACTTCTGAACAATCTTTATTATTTGTTCCATACGTTCCCTGTTACCAGAGAGAAAAAAATATACCTGGAAATGAGTCCCTCACAGGCAAAGGCAGATCATTGTCTCTGCAAGTCTAGAAGGCAAGCTTTATTTTTTTGGTTGAATTAATGGAATACTGCCACTGTGCTTGTAGTCTGGAAAAGAGAAAAAAAACCTCTTCACAAGCCTGCAAGGGTTTCTGAACTGCATTTGTTACAGTGCTAAAACAGTGGGCCTCCAATTGTGCATTGAAAATGTTTCCTTATTTAACTATGCGCCTGTTATAATTAATAATTGGTGTTGGTTGCACCCTAAAGTCTTTATACCTATTAAGCTTTTCATGAAAGGATTTAATAAGTAAGATAGATTTTGTTGTGTCTAATTTGAAGCAGATAGGCTTTAGGGTTTCAATGGCCAAAAACTTAATTTCCTCAATAGTTTTTTTCATTTCAGTCATGCAATTTATTGTATGATACAATTCTCTTAGGAATACTGTTAAGACAAAGTATCACTTGTATAATTATTCTGTAAAGTACTTTGGATTGTGACTCTGGAATTTTTATTTCCTTTATTTCTACTGGGCTTCTTTAGCACCAGCTAGAGCTTTGAGTGTATCATGGGTCATAGAATGCTTTMATAAATAAATATTAAAATATGATTCTATTGTTTTCCATTTACAATGCAGAAGGATCCAGACAAGTTTATTGAGTCCATTATGTTATTTTCTCGGTTTTATTGGGTATGCCAAAAAAATGTACTGTATACAGAAAATAAAATATGATCCCTGTCACAACAGAAAAATATAGAGACTTCAATGAGAAACTGTTGATTGGGCAGTGATCCTGCTGATGGCTTCAGGCATTTCAAATGCCAGCTTCCAGGCCATTGGTTTGGATCAGACCTCAAGTTTTTTAAGTATCTATGTAAGACTTTCAAAAAACATACCCCAAAAGTCCTGGAAGAATATGTCAGTTGTAATTACACCTCTGTTAAAACTTCTTTACTCCTGCCAAAGCAGTGAGCTAAAATATAAACAGGATTCATTTAYCTTCTCCACCCAATACTTTGTTTCTTTATTTGTGTATTCTTTCAACTTGTCATTCTTCTTTTGTTTTAACAGGTACAGCAGGRGAAAGTGGATCTTGTAATGGTCTATACAGGGTTTAAACTAGAGAAAATGTTTCAGGGTTATGTGACCACACCAACATTGTGCAACTTTATAGTAATTTATACCTATTTCATGATATTCTGTACTTTTTGAGCCTTGAAGGGGAAAAAAGTTAGAAAAATAAAAAAGCCATGAGGGCACAGAAGGCATTTGGTGTCTTTTTTAATAAAAAAAGCTTCAGGAAGAAACCTGACTCACAACAATTAATTAATATTTGCAAGAAGTTCTTTGATCTGAAGTCCTACACTTCAGAGTTTGTGTGACCACAAGTTGTTTGCATGATCAAGTTGCAGCTAAACTTCATCAAAATAAGGTGAACAAAAAAAAAATTTGTTCTCCCTTTGCAAATGAGCATCTTGTTGTGTTAACCCTATTACATATAGATACTTCATGGAATCATGGAATATCTCAAGTTGGAAGGGGCCCATAATGATTATCAAGTCCAACTCCTAATGATTCTTTGCTCCAACCTTTAAAGAAATTTTGATAACAGTGTTAGGAAAAAATCAAAGGAGCAATACCTTTGAATTGACTTTTCAAATATTTTAAAATTTTCTATTATAAAAACTTTTCCTTCATAGTTCGTGAGCAGCTAACTGAAGCAGCTGATTCTCTTAATATTACAGAGCAGTGCCTTCTGAATAGTTAATGACCAGAAGCTTCAGCCTTAAAATTGTTGTTGAATGACATCACTGAAGACTTAGTGAAGGCCCGCACACTTCTTAAGTGGTAGCCAAGGTCAAGTGGGTAATGACACTGGAAGTGCCTATGACAGCCCATGGCAATTCAAATGACACTTGTCTCTGTAACTGGTCTATGTTCTGGGCACAAYAGTGCCAAGCCTGGCTTTCTCTCAGACAACAGAGACAGTTGCCAGAAATCTCAGTGGCCATAGAGTCTTGCTGCCTCTGCCTGTCTCAGAGACTGAAATAAAACCCTGAATGCCTGCCCCCATTTGTACCCCACTAAATGCTCTTCTACCATGGAAAGAAACAGCCAGAGCACTGTTTTGTGACTGAGTTACTGCAAAACCCACTTAGTGCAGAACAAAATACTTCTAATGCTACTGCATATTTCTGAATCCAACGTCTAGGCCTTGTTGGAATAGTAGATAATCCCACATGTAAAACCAAGTTAGGTCATCATGGTCATTATCACCCTACATTAAATACCAGTGGAATAAGTAATGACCAGCCACTTGTTGCAAAGTCTTAGGGACAGAGGTCTTTTACATTTTATACGCAATAAAAGGTGTGGSTGGAATGTAAGACAACATTGGTTTGATTCCTTGCACCTGGAGTTTGGGAGTTGTTTGTATCTTTCTCCTTTTCATGTCAAATGTGGGTGTCCTCATCCAGTTTCTTAATTTTTACAATATGTGTTTTTTCACTTTTTATTTAGTTATTTCATAGATGAAGGCATTTAAAGTACTATCTCATTCCCTTTGTGCTTTAATTACACACATGACACACTCACACCATAGCTGCAATTTTCTGGAGAATAATAATTCGGTGCATGAAAACTCTCAGTGTATGACATTTGTTTTCATTCTCTGTGGGATCTAAACCAAAACAATCCCAAACCTTTAAAAAAAAAAAAGAAGAAAGAAAAATGTGTCAAAACAGATGTTTTAAGAAGGGGGAAAAAAACCCAATGCTTTTAGCTTTTCTCTTTCTGTCTGTCTCTGTCAGCAAAAGTAATCAGTTGAATATGC
Organism: Parotia lawesii; assembly: GCA_003713295.1. Classification (NCBI taxonomy): domain Eukaryota; kingdom Metazoa; phylum Chordata; class Aves; order Passeriformes; family Paradisaeidae; genus Parotia; species Parotia lawesii. The sequence continues at coordinate 2,887,220 of RAHM01000062.1, forward strand.
ATCTGAAAGGTTGCCTTGCATAAAGGGACAGTGAAAGTAAAATGCGTCCAGTAAAATATCCCAGTTTTTGAAATGAACGGATGAAGAATTCAATCAAAACATATTATCTCAATGTTATATATAGATATGTATATAAACACTTCACAACACACCCTCATACCTTTCCTCCACTACAGATATAATGCATGTACATGTTTCAGAAGAAACACGTTAAAGTATTCACAGAAACAGAAATGCGTTTGTGAATACAAGACAGTCATTTACACTTTGCTGTGCGTACAAATTTAACACACATATAACGTGTAAAGGAATCCATCAGCTCATTTCCTTTTTCCTGACAGACTCATTCTTTGCACTGATTGGTAATAGGAATAACCTAAAGGATGTAAGGCAGAACAATAGCAATAGGAAGGTTAGCCAAATCCTGCTGTAAAGAGCAGCAAAATGTATCTTGGGTACTTAATCTTATCAGCATGACAAGGCAAAATCATATAAATATATGTGCCAAGGTCTATTATTTGAATAAGTGATAGACATTGAAGGAAGTTAATTTCCTCATTACAAGCCTATATCCAGATCATGTCTTTATAAAACAATATTCATAGTAGTACTCTGAAAATACTTCACTCTTTTGTTTCTCCATTTAAGCAGAGCGTTCTTCTTCCCCAGGGGAAACAAGAGGGGAGGGTCCACTTCACTGGTCTTCTACAATGTTTTTGAGGACTCTGTTCTTCCCAGGAGCCACCAACCTACTATACTAATGGCAGTAAAGAGAATAAAAATTTTATCCTGTTTTGCTAGCTTGGGASAATTATCAGTGCTCTCTTTTGCACACAGCTAAGCTGTAGAAACAGAAGTCTGAGCAGCAAAAAAAAATTAAAATGCTCTAGTACACTGTCTACTGTGTACTGAGTTCTGGTCAGAGCAAAAATAAAATACTGTATTCTTAATAAATACTGTTTTCTTTACATGTGAAAATAGTTGCATTTGGAAGCTGAAGTCTGGTCTGAACATAGTTTTTTTAACTGGTAAAATGCTGTTCGCTTGGTTATATTTTTTTCCCTTTATACTGAGATATATATACAATTATGCAGTTATTTTTATCAGTCCTACTTCTTGGAGAAGAAGAAATAAACTACTAGTAAACACAATTTCATATCAATAAGCAAATAATCACAACCACATTTAAGAAATTGCACTGCCTAAGTCTTTTGATATAGTCATAACAGTGCAAGCCTTGTGTATAAACCGAGCCTTTTGGGATCCAGCAGGTATCCTGCTGATCTCTATTTGTTAGTGGGATCATTGGCACCCTCTGGCAGAGCATCTACAATATTTGTAATGTTTCTGCTTCTCATTCCCATCACAGCTAAATAGAAAAGTTGTGAAGAAGATAGCATTAAAAATAGTTAAACTAATTATTTCATAAGTATATCATAACTCATACGATGTTGATTTACCTTTTGGTGAAGCTTTCTGAGTAGTGAATTATGAAAGGTTTGGTAGCATAAAGAGAGACGTACATTTTATACTTACCTGAAGAAGTTTGCACATTACTTCTCTGTACCTTTGCAAGCAGAGGAAGTCCTTTCATTCCCATATTACTTCCCATATATGCTCCTCTCTTTAATGTATCTCTTTCTAAGTAGTATACATCTTATTTTCTTTTGTGAGGAAGAAAAATGTGTGTTCTCTTCTCCCTGCTAAATTGAGAAGAAATTCAAATCTAGCTTCCACATGTAAAAAAATAAAAAATCTTTTTAATTCACACTTTACAGGCCATATTTGACTATCTGCTAAATTTCTAAACAGGCTGTTGCTTGTTTTGAACACTCTTGCCTGCATAAAACTTAATTATAACAGAAACACCATTACACTCCTTGATTTTTCCATCTGTATTTTGACTTCTCCCCTTTAAGCACTGGTAAAGGCATCAAATTCAACACTGTTTATAACAGTTGGGTCATTCTGTCAATCATTTCAGGAAAAAAAAGAAACAGATTGACATTGTAAAAAATAGCAGGCCATTGATAATGTTAACCAGTACAGGAAYCTAAACCCTTGTGATCTGTTTTACCAATTAATTATACTGTACTCTTGGCCTGCTTATACTCAGAAGCTGGTAAATTGACAAGTTGCCTCTGACAATTTTTTTCCCTGTGTTAAAGTGCAGGATCTTTGTTAAGCAGAATTACCTTTTTGTTTCAAAGAGGATCTTTGTTTTGTCAACACAGTTTTTGAATTATCACGCTGACTCTAAGCCTCTCATTAAAAGCTGACAAAGACATAAGTCCTCTTGACAATGCAAGAAGCAAGGACAATGGACATACAATAGAAAGTGAGGTGCTATAATACCTTAAGCATCTTCATATGCTTCACTTCTGGTGAAGATTAGTTAAAAATAACTAAAATCTGGTAGTAGTTTTGTAATGTCTGTTAAACAGATAATATTTGACAAGTAWTTTTTTGTAATCTCATCAAAGAAGTGAAAAATTATGTAGGCTGTTGAGAATGAATTTTCCTGTTTGAACTCTGAAAGAACTCTTTGCAGGTTTTCATTACAAGGTACACTTTTAGGTCTTTGTGAATAAAACAAAAACAGTCACTTTGAGAAAAAATACAATTTTCTCTTCGCTGACTTTTCAGACCATTAAATTACCTTCAGGATTTCAAGAGGCTCAAGAAGCTAGGATTGTTTAGGTGGAAAGTTCAAGGAACTGTTGTTCTATGTAGAGACAACAATAAAGGCAAAATGAAGCTCTATTCCTTGGACATGAAGAGAGGAAGAAGTACTTTCCTCTCATCTACCATAAAAATAAGAAAACTGATTTTTTCCAGTTCTTACAAAGTAGAAAACTCCCATGCGAAACCAGTAGTTTGGGTGKAATCCTAGAAGTTTCATCACTGACTTATTAGAAACAGGATTCAAGTCTAGTTAGAAAAAGCAATTTTCCTATAGAAGTACTTATAAAAAATAGTTATATTTTTTAGGTCTGTACTAAATTAAGTAAATTTGAACCAGTTTTAAAAAATGTAGTACAATATTTCTATCAGCAAAAAAACCCCATTTACTGGAGTAGTTTTAGTATWGTTTGTAATTTCTGTTTGATTCAGTATTTATTTTTCATCTGAATCATGAATCCATAGASTCTGTGGTATTTTGATGTGCTGGCGTAATGATTTACAAATAAATACTCATAATAAAATTTAAGAAATTTCTATAGATAAATTCATAACTACATGTCTTTGAAAGATAAACATATTTTCCTGCTTTTGGAACAAACACTTTGGAAAAACACAGCTTTTCCCCAGTTGCACTTCAAGAATAGTCTAATTTACTTAAATGGGTTATTCTATTCCTACAAAATAATGTGAGCACAAATTAATTCCKGGCATAACACATTTCTCCTTGTGATTGTTGTAAATAACGGAAAAGTCTTGGAGAATTTAAATGCATTGCTGTCCTCAAAGGTACGATTCTGTGCAGGCCTCTTGATGCTGAATAACCCAGAGGAGGAGGCTGTTGTAACTTACAATACTTTTCAGCAGCCTAGATTTAAGCCCATGGCTCAAAGACTTGAAGCTATTTAAGCCATCTTTATCCTATTATCAATGTCTGATCTTAAGATCAGACATCTTTTTTTTGCCTCAGTATTACACACTGGCACTGTATATTTACACTGATGTAACTTCTAATATAAACAGCATTCTGCCGATTTTAAAGTACCTTGTAATGTCCTCAGGTAAGGAAACTATATTCCAGGTTGTGTTTTACCACAGCAGGATTGCTCCATTTTTAACAATGCACAGGCAGAATTCATGGTATTAAAATAGCACAAATTTTAATGTACCTGAGCTCAGACAAAAAAATGTCAGAAAATTGCATTCTGAATTACTTTTTTTCATATTCTGCTAGTAATATGCTGAAGAACCCATTGGAAATAACTTGCAAAGAGAATGCAATTAGTTTATGTTTTATAAAGAAAGAAAAGAAAAATGGTAACAGAAGTAACTTTTCATATTATTTACCTAAGTATTATCGTAGAATAATTTGACAGTATCATTTAGATTGGAAAAGACCTTTAAGAGCATCAAGTCCAACTACAAATGTGAATTATTAAGAAATATGATTTTCAATAGGAGAAAATAGGATTTTTCTTTTCAACATTACTCAGCTAAATTAACAGGAGCGTGAAGCATATGTGTCTTGGAGCGACTTTATGATGTTGTATCCCATATCACCTGCCCTATGCCCAGACATGAATCTTCACAGTGCAGAATCTTAACATTAAAAAGTAACATTTTTGTACAATTTTAAGCCTCATTCTTTTGTTATTTTTTATTAAAAAACTCTGCTTAGAATTTGTCTGTTCAAAGATTAATATATCTGTCAGTTGAACCAATACTGCGGTAACAAGCATAAGAAATTCAAGGTGGATTTATTGGGACAGTCAGAAAGTGAGAACCATCTTAAAATACTTTAAGAATGACAGTTATATGAGTTAAAGGATGGGGSGTGAGAGTAAAAAAAAGACTGAAATTGGCCCCGGGTAAAGACAGGAAAATGGAATCATAAATCATATAAGACAGCTGGGTTCTTTTATCCATGGATCCAGATGTTCCCACTAAATGTGTAACAACTCCAGAATTATTTTACAAGGAGGAAAGGAACTGTGAATATTCGATTTCTCTCTTTCTTAAACAAGACTAGCTGGGAATGTTTGATGCCAAGTAGAAACTTTGACCTATGCTTGCAGGAGAGCAGCCTCTGAACAGAGTTCTTAAACATAACTCCCAACCAAGGTGGATTATGATATGATTTAAACAGCCAATGCTAAAAGGCTAAAGTTATACTGGGGTCTTTTTGAAAACAGTGACTAGAATCAAATCCATTGTTGAAGCATCTGGGTAATATGAGGCTAGATACCCTCACTGACTAGGAATTTCTAAATGCTAGCCAGTATCATGCAATGATGGAGTCCTGTTAGATTTATAATCAGTTTCATACTGAGATTGGAAGTAGATGAATGTTAGATGGTGAGAAAATGAAATTATAAGTCACTTCAGATATGTTTTGAAGTAGCAGCTCGGGACAGACCGTGACAAAGCTATTTAAATATCTTCCAAATGGAAATTGATTTTCCTCTCTCCTCTGTCTCATCCTTAAAATGCAACAGGTGATCATAAACCAGCTTATGTTTCCAAGTAAAATAGCGAAGGAAAAGTTTTTCCACTCTTCTAAATGTTTCTTTATTTCACAAAAGTAAAATGTAATAGTATTTTTTTTATTTGTGTTAGTTTCCTTCACCAACAGAGTTTTGAAACTTAAAAACTAATACCTATAGCTATTCCATAGTCATCTAAAAAGATACCTTATGCTGATAATAAAAAATAGCACGCTACTGGATATGATTAAGTTATTTCTGTAATTACACCTCAGTGACTGAAGCCAGCTATTAGGTGATTATCACACCATTGTTTGCAGAGGAGGGGAGAGGAGGATGAGTCTCCATTAAATCATCAAGGATAAGAATGTTCTTAAAAGTACGGATGTTATATTTTCTTTTCAATTTGATCTCTAGGGACCTGAGCCACTATTTTCAATTTAGCTCAACGCAAAAAATACAGAGAAAAAGAAAAGTCAGAGACATCTGCTTCTGGATTTAGACAGTGCTGCTGAAGTCATAGAGATGAATAATTCCATCCCCATCTGAAGCATCATGAAGCCTTGCATTGAAGAAATTAACTCTCTTGGCTAAAAATTATATGCCTTTTCTAGTGCTACGTTCCACAGAAACCTGAGTCCTTGTAAACTTGTGGGTACTTCTGTTTGTTTTCTGTAGTTCAGAGTGTGATAATATTGAGAGTGATATTTTGTCTCTGTGGTGACTTTCTGTATCTTTGCATAAAAGCAGCCACTGCAAGGCAGGAGAGATCTTTGCAAGATTTYTCATGGATTGAGACATGGCCATTTTTAAACATGATAGATGATACTGTGTCCTTCATGTGGTTTTTTTAGCTTTTTTAAAAAATTTTCTCTTTAGTAAAAATAATAGTTTCTCAATTTGACAGGTGTGTTATACAATATATTTAATTTTGTGTTGCTATATAAATGTGGTTAGGAAGATTAAAAAAAAACAACCCGACATTCTTCTTTCTCTTTTACATGTTTACCCTCAAAACTTTTAAAAGAGAAATGAGCTGGAAAAAAAAGTGGGACTACCTTTTTAAGATAAATTATGAATAAAGGTCCTTAAAGTCCCACAGATCTCCTGAAACATTTGGAAAGCCCGTTTTCTTTCTGACAGACCTATTTAGATGTATACCAGCTTTGAGAGATCAGTGGAGCAAGTGCTCTTAGCAGGTTTTTCCAAGAGGCTGAGACAAACACGGTTGTTTTTTGGAGTATGATGACATCAACAACATGACCGACTTACAAATTTTAAAAATGTAATTAGATGTACTGCTATTTCTTTTTCTTTTTCGGCTATGAAAGCATCAAGTGTCTATATGCCTATTAATAAGAAAACACTGGCCTGAGGGAGCTGCTGTAACATCCTTTCGTTTAGGTGGTGAGTACTTTTTAATTCTCATATGTTTTTAAAACTGCACCCAATTTACAAATTCTCCTTATATTGTATGCCATTATTATATGCAAAGGACTGAAAATCCACCATTTTAAATCTTTACGCACTTTGTTATCTTTTCAAGGTATGATCAAATTATCAGTGATTACTTGATGGCTCTYACAATGCTGTGCATCACTCTTTGAACAGAAAGTCAGGTATATGGCAATTAGAAATGTTTGTGAGTTAACTTTCAAAGGCTGAGGCAACCTGCTTACAGTTTAAAGTGAGCAGTGCTGTGATAAACACCTTTCTTAAAAATGGAAAATGCATAACACAAAGTACAAGAAGAATATACTGTGGGAGGAGTGAATCAGATGTATGAGGAGTTTCTAAATAGTTCTATCATTCTGCTCAACATAGGAAAAGGTTTATTTAACTTTAAATGGGATAAATCAAAAACATAAGACTGATTTTAAATCCTGTGAATGGTGACCTGAACATCAAATTTTGTAGTACAGAACAAATCTAGGTTAATCTAAACTAGTACAACAATCCTATTATAACTATGAAAAAGGAAGAAAGAGAAATCAAACTGCAATATTGATATTGTACTATTCCTACATGTATTATATTGCTCCATGTAAGTTCTCTTTAATCCAGACATGTAAAAATGCATTAAAAATAAGATGCAACCAAGAGGAAGTGGCTCAAAGCACCATATTGGGTGGAGTAGCTACTTGTGTTACTGCCTCTCATCAGTTAGAAAATTGAAGAAAACATCCCAACACATATTCAACCAGATACAGAAGAATAAGGTTGACCCACAGAATCATAGAATCATTAAGGTTGGAAAAGATCTTAAAGATCATTAAGTTCAACAGTCAACCTAGCACCACCACCATGTTCTCCACTAAACTGTCCTCTCTTCTTTTTTTGGTTTGTTTATTTTTTGCAGGCTTAGATGTTTCTTTCTTCGTGTTCTGAGTTTCATTCTGACCACCTTCTTTATACCTTGAACATAAGGTGACCATAAGGACCTTCCTAACCATCGCAAATTTCACTATAGATTCTTTACACTCTGAAGGATTCAGAATGAACATGGTTAAAATCTTCAGAAAATCTGGTACCAACTCTTTGTCCCATCTCATACACGCGGCTTTGAATTTGTGGGACGTATGGCAAGTTTTCAATTTTTCAACGCTTTACTGACTTATATTACTGATAAACAAAAGGAAAAAAGGATTTTTTGCCTTTAGGTGATGAATTTTTTTCTGATAGAGGTTGACAATGAACTAAAGAGCTGTTTGGTATTCTACATGAATAGAATTGTGATTGGCCACTCCACAGAAAAATGCCACAGTTTTAAAAGCAAAACTTTTGTACTTCTCTTAACCTCATAAAAATTAATGTAACCTGGTTGACAAGAGCTGAGAAAGAACTTGGGTGAAAACATGAACATACTGAGAATACTTAAGAATTCTATTAATCCCTTTGATAAGGGAGTCTAAAAGACCTRTCTTTGTTCCAGCATTTCTGATGGACTCTTACCAACTTTTTGGTGAAGAAAAGTGCCAATCCTAATAAGGCAAAAAAGCTTGGTTAGAATTTAAATAATCTTCTTTGGGGAACAGACCATATATTTTTCTCTTCGGCATGTACTCTGTAACGGGCTTCCATAGTGGAATATGCTAGGTTGTATTGGTGTCTTCAGAGAATTACAAAAAATAATTCTGATTCTTTGTTTCCTTAAGAATCTTACCTGTTCTTAGGAGGATCAAGGCACTCAGAGTTTCYGAGACTTCCAGCTTAATTCTACTGCAGCATCTTCAATTTTATTAAGAAAGAAAAATAGTTGGCAAAAAACAAGAATACAAAGAACTAATGTTGGGGTTTTTTTAATCTTGGATTTCTTTCAATAAATTTATTTTCCTCAAGCAAGGACCAGGTGTTGAGACCCATTTTATTAGCCCTTTCATGCAAATGCAGGGAGTTTCTGACCTTGCTGCATATTATTGGAAAGCTGAGTAATTACATGTTATATAATTATATGTTTAGTTCTTTGGAAATGGATCCAGGCAACAGCTTTCCGCCAGGAAAAAAGGGGAAAAAACCAACAAAACAAACAAAAAACAAAGCATACACACACAAAACCCCAATAATGTGYTGTTTCTTTGCTTACATTTTATTCATAAATTTTTTATATGTGAACCTACTATACATGAATCCTTTATCTACTTTCTTCTGCTTTCTCTATTGTTTACAAATATTTTAGAGTAAGGTTTTAAAAGAAAAAAACATTTAAAAAAATTATTTTCTGCTGACTAGGAGAGAAACATATATTTTTCCTATCTCTTCTCCCCCTCCAGCCCTTAACTGATTATTGTGTTACTAACCTGTTCCACCTTTTTTGTGTGCTTTAGAGCCATCTGTTAAAATGCAGAAAAATAATTTTAAATTAAGGTCTTGGAAAAACATGAAATGAAGTTCTTAACGAACACAGCATTATCTAAAGAAAAAGACAGAGGAAACATGGAGACAAAAGACGTGGGCAGATTGAGCAATGTTGTGGTATATCTTTGCAAAAAGAAGTCAATTTCTTAATTAAATGTGTGAGAAGCTTTGGTTTTGGTTTTTTTTTTTTTTTTTTTGGTCCCAAATGGAAATTATTGCAGCAATGGAAGGACTAGATTTATTTCTGGGTTTTCTAGAGTTTGAGGAAATTTAGAAAATTTCATTTACATACAATAGTTCTTCCTTCTGTCTCAATATCTCCAGGCATGATACTCAAAGAAGAAGAAATGAGTCATGCAGGTTTCCTTGTGCCTTGAAATCTTAGGCTCTCCTTCAGGGAAGAAGCAGAATTGTTTTGTGCCACAACATCAACTAGTAGTGTGCACTCGAGAAGTGAGAAGACAGACATAATCAGATCAGTTCTGAGTATAACAGGATGCAAAGGTAAATCAAAGCAACTTTTCTGTGCAAGTACATAGAACAACCTTCTTCTCCACACAGAAGTAGATATTGCTTGAATATATGTGACCAATAGCATTATATGGCCACTCGTATATATGGATTATATGGACATTCTTCTTCACAGGTATCAGGTGCCAGAAGTGATGTTTTGAGCTCTCACTATATTGCTTAACATGAAATGCTGAGCAGAGCATACAATCAGGTACTAGGTGACTGTGTAGGGACCATATTTCTTTCATAGTTACTGTGGGAATTTTAGAAGCTATTCTAAAAAGAATTCCAACCATTTACAAGTTGATCTTATTATTGTGCTAGATCATTTCCTTTACTGTTACTTCACTTACCTGAGGCATTCAGAATTACCATGCTGGCAAAAGGTTAATTGTCTGTTTAGATACTGAATGGAAAGAGAATGTTTAATTCTACAGTTGCATCATTCATTATAAATATTCTAAATCAAGGAGTTTTGGGATTTCATTTGTCCAGGGTCCAGTACAATAGTCCCCCTGATTGTGCTCCTGAAGTATTACGAATTGATGAATAAATGAATAAATATCTACCTTGATGTTTCAGGCAGASGCATGAAATCCTTTTTATACACCTAAATGTGCTATACAGTATTTTCTATAGAGGGAAAAATTTTCCTAATGGCAGATGACAATAGCTTTAGAAGAGGGAGACTCATAATCCTTATGGGCTTTATCTTATTGTGTAATTGCAAATACCACCAAAATATAATAGAAATACATAATTCTTGTATTAAAATAAAATTGGTAAGTYCTTTTTTAATTGTGTCTCACAAACAGTTGTTTCTTTGGCTAATAGAGTAGGGGAAAAATATAAAAATGAAAAAGGAACAATTAAGCAAAAGCAGACTAAGTGAATCTGAATAAGTGAGAGAAATAATGATTAGTGTATGTAATGAATCCCTGCGTTTTTTCTCCATTATGACAATATGTTTAATACTGTTTCCTATTCCTGTGGGGTATTTGCTAAATTAGACCTACTTGAGAATCCAGAACCACATGCAGCGGAAGCCTGCTGATGTTGCAGTTTTCGAATGTACTTTTGAATAGTCACACAGCTGCACTGCACAGCACCAAAGCAGTGGATGTTATCCCTTCGGCAACATGAGCTGGTACAGCATTGGATGATTTGGGATGATCTTCTGAAGCCATTCCAAACTTTCTGGTCCACACTCCTAGCCTTCCTACAACTGCTTAGGGCCATTCTGGCCGTTCAAAGCTATTGTAAAGTCAACACTTCCATCCTGTTTGTCAGAGACTGAATATTGTCATTTATTGCTTAAATATCTTCATGAAGGACCTTGGCCTATTATAGCAAAACTGTAATACAAAAGCTGCAGAGAAGACCACCATACCCTGAATAGGCCTTCTGACTGAGGCCCCACACTGCTCCTAGAAGGAGATAGATAGTAACTCAGTTCTGGCCGGGGGGAAGAATACATCCACAGAGGAATCAAGCTTAGCATCGTTGGGGTGGAGACCACARAACCAGGGCTATCAGCTGCCAGGCTCGAACAGACCCTCACACCAAAGGATGGRGGGGAGGAGAGGCTTTTGCCGAATTGATTATCATTGAAATAGCAAGATTTCATTTCATCTCATGAGATGAAATTCTTCGTTTCATGATAGGAAACAAAATCTTGAAATCAGAGAACAAAGTGGAACAAACACTCTGGAAAGGAGATACGAGAAGTTTGAATCCTCTGTGGATGTATTCTTCTTCYCCCAGGCCAGCCCTGAGTCACTGTCTTATCTCCATCAAGGAGCAGTGTGGGGCCTCAGTCAGAAGGCCTATTCAGGGTGCAGTGGTCTTCTCTGCAGCTTTTGTAACACAGTTTTGCTGTAATAGGCAAAGGTCCTTCATGAAGATATTTAAGCCATAAATTATAACATTCAGTCTCCGACACTGTTAGGAAGAAGGAAAATTTTAGCCTTCAAAACTAATCTGGCAGTTTGAAGAGAACAGGTCTTTCGTAAGGTTTTTGACTCTTGTTTATTTCTCTATAAGGAGACTGAGCCAGGAAAGAAGTGAAAAAACCTAAACAATATCTTAATGACCATGCATATTAGAACTTACTCTGTATCATATCAGCTGAATGTATGAGGGAAGTGCTGGTAGAGAAATGCCTGGATATACTTGAATCATTTTATACTTAGAACATTCAACACGTCCGTGTTTAGTTCCATGAACATGTATGCTGGTTTGTAATCCCACGGTTAAAGTAGGTCCTTGGAAAAGGTTCCCTCAGCAGCTTGACTCAACTTGAACTGTGTACACTGTTAAAGTAGGCAGAAACCTCTCATAAATTACTTTTAGGGATTCCCTGCTGCGTGGTAGCCYTGAATTTCAGTCTACTTACATGCTATGACTTTTTCCCAGAGTACAAGAGATTAAATGGCTGTGGGGAGTGAAAAGATGGCACATTTTGCTTCACTTATTCCCAGAGATTGCTTGCCAATCACTGTTAAAGAACAAAATTATTCCCAATTTTCTTGAACCTAGGTAGTGACAAACATATACTTGAGTCACAGTTTCTAATTTTCTTATCTTGATTTCTAGTGTGCCCTGAGTGACCAGTGAAGAAAGCATTTCTTTATAACTATTCTTGCTCCTGTCATGCTCAGACTGGGGTTTCTAAACTTGTAACGGAAGAAAGGAATAAATCCTTTCTCTCTCACAGTCTTAATTCATAGGCTGCAAGCTGAGTACCTCTAGTTCAGAACATTAATCGAATAATGACTTCTTCCTATCTTATCCATTTAATCCTATAAGAAGCATATTCTGCTAAAAAGAAAGGCAAGGGGTGGTTGGGTAGAGATTCTAAATGTGCAGTGTAACAGCCTGCCTTCAGCTAGAGGTGTAGCAAACAGCAGCAGAAAAAGAGCCAAAGTCCTTGGATATGACCCTGAATGGACCTTTTTATGAACCTTATATGTCCGTTTGATGTATTTATTGTTTTTTGACTTTCTCTTGAGACTTATATTTAAGTTAGTTGTTTTTTACCATATTGCTGTTTAATCCTATGAGGGATGGAAAGGAAAACAGCTTGTAAGGTTTGTAGTGACCTTGAAAACAGAAACAGCTGCCAAGGTCATGCATGTTCAGCCTGTTGACTGAGTTCAGCAGGGATCTTTCGGGTTGACCAGTTTTGCCCCTGCTAGAGGTATCAGTCAGTGGAAATCCCAGAAAGAAAATGGGTTACACATTTCTCCCTTCAAAGACAAAGAAATGTTTATACATGTATATATTTAAATCATTAGGTAATGTGCATCACAAGGAATATCTGATAAGAAGTCRTGCCTACTAAGACTATACAGATTGCACTTGCATTCCTTGAAGTTCCATTGAAAGTTAACTTTTAATTCAGCTTTGATGTGAGAAGTTTTGTGGTAGAGAGCAGCAAGGTTATTTCTCTAATCSAGAAACTGACAGCACAAAAGAATCTGGAAAAATGCTTTATAAAATGGTCCTGTGGGGATTCTTTCTGTCTCTGCAATCAAATTTGCTCATGGTTTTTAGGGACAAATCATGACTGTTCCACACTCCCACACCCATCCCTTTCACGCTGTGGGCCTTGAAATTTGATTGAGGTTTTGAAAATAGTCGGTGTTCTTTCTGATTTGTCATGAATAATAAAGCACTTGCAATTAGAATGCAAATTATTATTCTGTTGACGATGAAAGAACCACRGTAGAATCCAGTTTATCCTTGTCTTATTTGGACTGTAGTAAAAAAAATTACATGAGAAAAAAGGAGGATGTGGTATCTATAAGAAAAATTTTTAAAAATTTCTCAAATTCTTTTCTAGATATATTTTGTATTCATGAATAATTCCAAGCTCTATTTTTCAATCTTCTCTACATAATTCAGGTGTGGACTGTACGAGAAGCAAAAATGAAAAATACAGGCTTCTGGAAAGGGTTTACAAATTTCTTGTTTAGAGAAGGAAACCAGCCCAGGCAACACTCTTTATTTAGTAGTGCACAATGATTGTGARCAAAAGGACAAGAGTAGGCAGTGAAAAGGGTAGCAGAAAAAGTCTATTTTCAACCTTTTCATTTTTGTGGCTCTTGGATCATTTGCATATTGGGGATCTCTGTGATCTTCTCGTCATTTCTTCACCCCAGTGGCAGGTCATGGCCTAACTCCAGGTATAGAGCTATGATTTAGTCATGCTTAGATCCAGATGAGACTTTTTTTTCTCCAAAATGAAATTGTTTTCTACAATTTCAAGAAAAGTCATAGAAATAACAACTACCTGCTACCCTGAGTAGTTGCTTGGTCCTTGGCTAGAGCATAATAAYCATATTTAAGGAAGAAGTGTCTTTGAAGTTTTAAAACTGCTGTTGTTAGCCTTGTCAGAGCTCTGGCAGGTGAACTGTACAAAAGTAGTGGCTATTTACTAYGGCTGTGTTTTCTTTAAGTGTTTTGATTGTGGGGTTTGCCTCTTCATGTAGCTAAASTAACTTTTTCCTTCTTTACAGAAGAAAAGCAATATTTTTTATATTTTTCTTTATAAAATGGAAATCTAAAARTATCATATTCATTGAAATTTTCTAATTTTTATAATAAAATATATGTTATAAAAAATGAAACCATTTTAATATCACTCTGATCAATACATTCCAGCCCTTTTTCTTCGTTATCTGCTCCTCTATACTTTCMAGTTTGTATTACTGCAGGTTTTCAAATTATTCCACACATCCTAGGTCTTTACAGATTTTAGCAGCTAAAATTCCATGAGACATAAAAATGTAATTTGGTCCAGTGGGAACCACAACATACATTCTTCATTGCATTGATTTCAAATCCATGAYGTAGTTGAAGGCTAACGCAAGAATATTGACTTAAATATTACAAATTTTGTTAATACAGAATTTATCAGCCTCACATTTTCCAGTCTGGATATGCTTTTCTTTTTCCTTTCACCTACTATATAGCTCATAGTTGGACAGCTTTTCTGAGTTGAATGCTTTGACAAAGCTCAGAACACCTTTGGTGAATGGAACATTAGTCTTGGACTTGAGTAATTCTGCCCAAAGTCTGTGTGAACTTGGGCAGCTAATTAGTTTCTCTACTTTAGTTCTACGTCTATAACATGTAGATGTTAACTTCAGTTCTATAGTTTGTAAATTAAGACAAGTACCTTCAAGACTAATGTTTCTACCTAAAAGAATAAGGAAAAACAACCATTTAAATAATGGAGACAGAATAAATAAGGCCTTCTCATGCAGAAAGTTAAACAAACCACTCAAAATTGCCCCTTCCTACCTGAAAACAGTTTAGATACTCAACAAAGATTTAGCCTTCCATTAAGCACTCTATTTAAAAATATTTATGGCTTAAAAGACATTAAAAACTAATGAGGACTAAGCAGCAGCAACACAAGTAAGTATTCTTTATTATTTTCATGCTCAGCCTTGAGGTTTTCTTCTTCAGGAAATTAAATCATTTAAAATTTCTCAAAAAAAACAATTCCCTTTCACAAAAATTTTGTGACTTTTATTTCGCTTTTAAAAAAATTGATAGAAAAACGATTAAAACTGTAGCCATTTTAACTATGCCTGAAAGCTAAAAGCTAAAATGAGATGAGGGGAGACATATTTATATTCACTGTTGAGTTGTGAACAATTTTATGTATTTTTATGCAAGGTAAAAAATAAATTAATAAAACACAACTTGTTAATTAAAGGGTGAATTTAATTTTAATTTTTAGTAGTGATCCACATGTTTTGAAGCAGGATGATATGTTTTGTCTATATGACTTAYGGGGCAGCAATCTCTGGAAACTGACTGTTATGTTCTTCAACAATGCATGTGAGTTCTGCTCAGAAAGACAGGTACTTAAGTCAGTAAATAGTTATTTTGATAGTAAAACAGTCATGTCTTGCCATTGTCCACCCGAAATATCTGCTGCTTACAACTGTCATATTTACTAGACTAGGAAGCACATCYCTGTGTTTGCAGACTACTGGAAAATATACATTTTAATTAATTTCTGTCTATGCCTGAACTGCAAGCAATATTGCCCAGCTTTTGAGACCAGAACAAATCCTGCCATCTCTAACAAAATGATATTGGTTCCTCTTTATTACACTCCCCAGCCATTTGTGAATATTTGATTTAACAAGCATACCTCCTTCTATTAAATGACTAGAATGAACTCCTCATTATGTTAGAGTGGCTATGTGTATTTTGTCCACGTAATAACATTTGTGGGGTGGGAGAGAATTCAGGTTTCGACAAAAATGCAAACTGGGGGGAAAAAAGTACCAAAACGAAAGGCCAGCAAATAATTTTTCTCTCCTGTGATTTGCTCCAGGCTTCTTATGCCACTTGGARCTGGCAGTGTTTGGAAGTATTATACTGTTGGACAAGATCCAACTTCCATGTCCAAGCATGATGACAAGGTGATTCAGTCACAGCCTTATCTCCATCTGGGCACTCAAGTCAAGTTACAGCTGTTYGGACGGTCCCTCGTGCATCGGCCCAGATAGAAACCACAATCCTTAAATACTCCGTAGAACCAATTTTTCAGACCTACTGAGTGTACTATGCCTAGTGAGTYATTCCTAACCATTGTTTGCCATGGACAGGATTTTCTCAAGAAGACTAGGAAAATATACACTGAACAGCTTTGAAAAATGCAATCAAAAAACAGATGAGTCGTGCTCATCTCACTGTAAGTTCATACTAAATCCACTGCTTTCCTGACATGTATCCCCGTAAAACCAAATACTATATACTATTGGCATATGATTATTTCATACATAATTGTTTTGGGTTTTTTTTCTAGGTAGAATGATAACATTGCTATTGAAATGCTGCAGTAGCATGGGAGGTATTTGTAATTTATATTTGTAATGAGAGGGAAAAAATTCAAATTATTGCATCCACACAGACTTGTTCTATTTTAGAATAGTTCACGTACTCTTATTTTCATTTTCCAAAATTACTTTCCAAAGTAAGATCTTTTGAGTTTGTTAGCAATGCAAACTGAATAAATTGATAATAATCTTATGAAAGATTTAAAGAGTAGTCCATTGTGATATAGAATAATTAATAATACTGCATATATTGCAAATGTGTTCAAAGATCTTTTCAATAAATGGATATTTACAGCATATGAGAATTTCTTTTTTGTTATTTTTATGTATGCAAGCTGGCTTACAGCTGAATTGTCTGCCTCAATATGAGTGTTTTTCACTATTTAGAAGCTCACCACAGAATAATTTGTCACAAATTTACTAGATATATCCAGTTTTGAGTAACTGAATACCCTGGTGTTCAAAGCATTCACAGAAGCAGTGCCATCCTTGAATCACAATGAAACTAGAATAAGAGGATATCTTGCAACTTTTGGAAGGAGTAGAGAAGTTTTAAGACATCTTAAAAATACCTTATAAGGGTTTCAGCAATATTTTGATGGGGATTTGCTAACAAATGCTAGAAGGTTGCATTGGTAAAACAAAAGTTAGAAATAACATAGCTATACTTCCCCACTTAGAATACCTCAGCAGTCAGTGCAGAGGGGGGGCAGAAAAGCATCAATTACAGTTTGTGGTTTCTCAGCTCTGGAGTCCCCAGAGGTCAGGTTCTGTAAATCAGAATATCTTATTAAGTGTCACAGCCACAATAGTTTAATTTTTTTTTCAGAAATTCTTGTGCCCATTACAAATTAAGGAACTGCACATCTCCCATCGTATACGTCTCTTGCATAGAAAAAGGATTATGGAARTAAATTATATTTATAACCTTTCAAAATTTCCTCTCTTCCTTTCTCCGTGTATGTTGGGAGGACCAGCTGTATATTCAATACAACTGTTATTACTTTTAGTGGGATAAAAAAAAAATTTCCAAGACACAGATTTGAAAATAACTAGATTTGCAAGTATTCAATGTTCATCAGTATCATCTCTCAGAAGAGAAGTTGTTCTTGTTGCTCCCATCCAATCTCTTCAGCTGCACTGCTAATATCAGAGAGTTCTCAGCCTACATTTCTTCTTCCTCTCCTCTTTTCTCCACTTTCAGTCTTAACATTTTTGAATTACACTATAAGTACATGTGATATAGTCACTTAAATTTTGGTGGAATCTCATGCAGCTTTCCAGTGTAGGTACAGTTAATAACAAATGATAAATATATATTTCCTTATAAATACTACTAAAGTCTGTAAAGTCCTTGTTCGATGGAGTTTCATCAATCAACTTTTAGCAAAGGTGAGATAAGGCAAAACACACTTTCAGGAAATAAAAGGTCTCCCTTCTTCTTTGGAATCTCCTCTAGCAATGCACCTTTTRTGGCAGAGACCACCATTGGAAGTGCCTTCTAGAAACATAGTGGGCAGAACATCCTTCATGTTTGCAATGTGGCCTATTAGACTGATTTTTGAAATTAAAATTTGCTGATAACCCGGGTGGATAGGACAGCCTTGATTTACAGCAATCTCTCAAACAAAGTAGATACACAGGTCTGTTCTTTGAAAGCAAGTCACAAATAAAAGCTTTGGAAATGAGGTTTTTAGAAATTCAAGGGACTGTTTACTGAACTGTCTCATGACAAAGAAGTTGAAGAGAGCATTAAAACATGTTAAGCTTCTGGAAATCATCTGGTGAAATGCCTTAATTTGCTAAGACAACATTTAAATGTAAACTCCTAAGGTAGTTTAAAAAAAAAAATGTGAAAAGGACACTCAAAAAAAGTGACACAGAAACCAGTCAGGCTTCTGTGTGAATCCTGTACCTGTCTAGTGATAACTCATTGTATATTTGTGTATGCGTGTGAGATGGAAACAGTGTCAAGTCTGTCAGGATAATGTTCAGAAATCATGCAATCACTTTCCATATGGAAAGACTGTTTATGTTTTTATACTCTTAAAAATATTCTGTGTATTTGTCTACTTGATCAATTCTCTTCTTTCCTTCTTTCTATATTTCCCTTCACCTCCTCCCTCCCTTACTCAGATACTGGTCAAATGGCAGCTCAGTATCATCTATTGAGATGGAAAATCAATTGTATCCAATGAAGACCCATGCTTTTAAAATTTTTGTATRTTGGTCCACACACACCCATGATATAGAAGAGTGGAACAGAATATGTGATGGTTTTTCTCATTGTGGAGAAAGGCATAAGTAAAACCAACTTTCAGCTTAAATACTCATATTATTCTTGACTGAGAATGTCAGACTTTTTCACTTCCATGAAGTGGCCCACACCAAACAGCATGAATTCTAGGAAAGGGTTCAGCCACCTAGGAGCAGGGTTTAAAGGCAGATATTCMTATTTGATGGGACGAGCAGCAAGACAACCCTAAAGATCCATGATAGGAGCTACAAGTCAGTGACGGTGTTTGTATGATGTAACATCAGCATAATGTAAAAGGTTTTCTGCCTAGACTTTGTGATTCTTCAGCTGGATTATGGTTCCCCCCCACCAAACACAGATTGCAGAATTTTCTATATTAAAAAATGAGTTTATTAATACATATCATACATATGTATATATGAACTATGTGTATATATGCGAACAATACATAATATCAAGATATTAGCATGATGATCAGAAAAATGTTCTATTTCCAGCCCTCTTGGTTATATYTTGGAAATTGCTATTAGGAGCTTTCAAAGTCAGTTTTAATGCAAGAATGATAAACTTAGCTTTCTCAGACTGTCATACCTTCTAGAAACAGGATTTATCCAAGAGCACCTATCCATTTAGCATGAGAACCACAAACTCAATAAAGACTTCAATTCTTTCTTTTGTCAGTCCTTCTTGGCAATAAAAATGACACAATGATCCTTACATTTCTCTTCATCATATAATTCTATGCATTTATCTTGGTGATTTATAAAATATCTCTTCTCTTGCAGCATTCTCTCTACATTTGGTACTTGATTTTACTGCTCTGTTGGGGAAAAAATACTCTTGTAGTTAAGGCACAGAACTGAGAGCCAGCTTTAAGCAAGCTTACAGCTTAAACATGGTCAATTTGTCTCAATTTCCAAGTGCAATAAAAAAGAACTATATTTTTCTTAGTTATGAAAAGCTTTGAACTGCAAAAAGGAAACAGCTCTGGTGTCTGACAGGACAAAATAAAAATCTTTGTGGGCCAGATTTGGACTTCAGCCAGACTGACCATCCCAAAATATCCAAATGCTGTAAAGCAGTTCAGATTCAAAAGCTGCAGTGCTGACACTCAGCTTCACATTGTAGCAAAACACAAAGTTACTTGAAATAAGGTTGCCTTTTTTTAGAGCCTTAGTCAAAAGGTTTAGTCACATCACCAAAGAAATTTCCATGGTTTTCTTGATTTCAAAATAATCTACAATTCTGTCTGCCTTCTTACTATAGGAAATACCTATTCTTAGACCTAGGAAATCATTCTTTGTTACCTAGAAAAACTCCAGTTAGGGCGAAGTATAACAGACTAGGCATAATCCATGCAAGAAATCGTACTTAAAGCCGGCATGACAACAGAATATATCGCTGTTAAATGCTCAACAGCCAAACTGATTCTCGTGGAATCCGACCCTTCCTTAATCACTTTTGAGAAAAAAAAAAAAAAATTAGAAGCTCTTTCTTTCTTTCTTTCATTTTTAACAAGCCACAATCAGGGACACCAGGACACTAAAGCCACTTGCATCCACTAGGGATGTCCTTTGAATTTTAGGAAAAAGATTAGCCAAGACTGGCTATTACTTTCCATACAGGTCCCTAAAACCATCTTTTTGCTTTATGTTCCACCTCCTCCTTAAAGCTTTTCTCTGGCTGCTTGAACAGCATATTATAGTATATATCATTACACAATTGTAATACTTAAAATCTTAATTAAAATTACATGTTATTGTCTCAGTCCACAGCATAAATATTCAAGTTACCATTTACTTATGTTTGCTTTTGTCAAAAATGAATGTTGACACCCGTGACATGACTTTGTTCTTATCTTCTCACTTTGTCAAAACTAAATGAAAGATATACATGACTAAATATGAAGAGGGCAGTGCTATGTTGAGGTTTACTCACACAAGTTCCTTCCCCAGAGTTTTTGTTTTCACTATTAAAACCTTCACCCTCCAATGCTTTAGGCTTACTTCCTTAAATGCATTTCATTCTCCTGCAGTCTCTCTTGCAATACAGTGTAGATATCTTAACSCTTTGCATACTTTATTGGCAAATAAATTAACATCTTGGATTACTAAACAAATTTGGATCTAGCTACAGCCAATTAAAAGTATCATTAGCCCACAATGAACCTTTCCCCTACAAACACCGGCTACTTCTGAAACACCTTGTCAGTTAAAAACATCAGCATTCCTTCATTATCCCCAGTACAGGTCAACCTCACCCTAAAACATAAAATTAAGTTACTTTATTTTTCTCCTCCCTTCTTATCTTTTTCATTCCTTGAGATCAACAACCACAAGTAAAATAACAAACAACACTGTATTCTTAAATCCATGCTTTTGACATTCCAAAGGCACAGTCCTTGATGTCCACAGATGTAATTGCTGACATAGCTGTAGACTACTACAATACTTTTGCTTACCTTCTGCCCAAACTAATGGCAAAAGAGCAGTTGACTGCAATGACAAACCTGATATCCTGAACACACTGGAAAACATTTATCACTGGTGTAAGGCCTTTGGAGACAAGACTTTTAGATATATTTGGTTCAGAAAAAATTCTCCGTTTGCTATTGATAAGTTAAGGATGTAGTTAACAATATATCAAAATACTGAAGTCCAACATATTGTTAATTAGTGAAATGCTGGTATATTTCAGCGGCCAAAGACTGATGTCTGAAAAAYATGTTAAACATTTAGAAACAATGCTTTCCTGCATCCCTTTCTGTAAATAAATCCTATCAAAGTGTAATTTTTTGTATATTTTTCATTGCTCTTGTCTAAACGTTTGTTTAGTGTTGTCATGTACTGGTAAACAGCTGCCACATTTGATTTTGGACACAGTTCTGGTACAGTGATGAGTGAAAAGGTTCCTGGATGTATATTTTTCAATCAYGACTATTAACAAAGAGCTTGGGACTGAGTGCCTGCCTGAGCGTTGGAAATTCCTCATTTTGTGTTTAATAGGGTTCTTCTCTGAAATGTAAAATTTGATAGTAATTTTAAAGCAGACCACTACAATAAACAGTGTTCCATTTTAATGTTTTCCATAGTTTTAAGATACTTCTTACAGGAGTTACTTCTCCCCAAGAACAGCTGTTTTTAAGTTATCTATTATCTTTCAGTCTCRAAGGTCAGCTTCAGACCTAGGAGACATCTGGTATCTACTCCATTGCTATGGAGAGAAATGGCACTCTCTTGTGCAATGCTTGTGCTTCACAATAATGTCACATATTTGCCTTGTTCCCATTTAGAAAAATGCCATTCTTATAACTTATGGAATAGCTCTGCATGGCAGACCTAATAGTGCACACAGGAAAAGAAAATRCCTGGAAAAGTACATGTGAAAATGTGTAATGTCTGTAAGTAAATAAAGCCCATTTATCACAGTTGCACTAATASTCCAACATAAAACTATTGGATATTTAACTATCCAGCCCTTATTTTATTTTAGATTACTTTGTTATTGGGAGTCTTGCAAAGAAACAGAATACTAAAGGAGAGGTTTTAGTTAAAATATATCTGAAATAGCTTGTAACAGTTGGGTGACCAGTCCTAAAAGGCCCTAAGCTATATCATATCTGTTTGTTTGGGTTTTTTTAAACGTGTGACCTCTTTATAACCACCTTTATACTTCACTGTTAGTATGATACTGTATATTTATATAGGCGATTATTAATAGCACAACTGCAATGTAATCAAATGCAGGATTCAATAATAACATAGAAGTTAAAATACCATATGAATATAAAATTCCCTTTCAATCTTGCTCATCCTAATTGAGGGCTTCCCCCTGCTCTCTCTTTTTTTACTTTGTTTTAAATAATATTCTTTTTCAGTTACCGCTATGGCAGGGAAAGTGAAGAAGGAGAGGGACAGCAGAGCAGCTTTATTTTGGTAACATTTTTGTTCATGTGGAAGAAGATTGCATTACATGCAGTTTGATCCCCAGATAAGACTTCTCAAAGAAACAGAATCARAAGCCAATTATGAGCCTCCAGCCTTCAATCTAAAATGAAGGATTGTGACAATTTATTTAGGATGAGAGCTTTTTAGAAAGTGAGCTGTGTTAGGCGAGTGATGCCCAATTAACTAATTGATCTGATAGAAAGCTGAAGCCTYTCATAAAAGAAAAAGGAAAAGTGATCACTTTGGAAAATCTTGCCATTTCCTCTTGTGATCATCCTAATTATCTTCTGATAAAAATGATAAGTGAAGGGGGAAGTAGAAAGGAAGGATGTGAGAAATTAAGAAGCATGTGATCAGTTGGAATGTGTCAAATATTTTAACCCAAGTTGTAACTTTTTTTTATTTCGTCTAAGTGCAATGAAGAGTAATGGAACAGCAATTACATTTGAATTCCTTTACAAGAGCTGCAGCCTTGGTGACAGATTTTTATAAACAATTATTTAAAACTATTTGATAGAAGCTTATTTTATCATTCATTGTATTTATCCCCAACCTAATTATTAAGGAAAAAAAATCTAGAATTGTTGGGTGGCTTAATTATTCATTTTAATTGTTTGGGTGTTTGAAAATGTCCATTATAAATGTGTCGATTAAGTTCCATATGAATTATGAATTCTTTCAGAACTCTGGCCAAAGCAAAGTGTACACATCCACACCAGTATCATCAGCTTAGAAATATGACTGGTGATTGTTAGACAGCTGCAGAAATGAAAATAAAAAACCAAAAATTTGTTCAGAAAGGAAAATAGCAGAAAACAATTAATTGAGAAGTCTTACCTGGGAGGAAGCAAGACGATTAAGGTGCTGAATGCTGAGTTCTTTGGCTGTTGAAGTGTACAAGTGTTAGTGGTCTTAATACGTCAATGGAAACACAAGATTATGATTGAAAAACCCTGGTGGTTACATTTCACACCAATAGTGTCACTGTTCATAGTGTAATGTGATGATCTTGACGATGAAATACTGAAGTTCCTTCCTAGGGCTTGTGCTTGAGGTTGAGAGCTGAGAAAGAAGAGCAGATTAATATGAAGAAAACACATGCAGGTCAATTAGCTTGTTGTGYTCAATGTATTCACTTCAATGTACCTTCATAAACTTTAATGTATTTTTAAAAAATAATTTTTCCCCCTTTTAAAGCTTATCAGTGATTTCAAGTGYTGCAGAAAAAAACAAAATGGACATAAAGTCCTAGCTTTTGTGTTATATCATTTCAGAGTTCAGCCACATTATGTATTTTACTTCAAGTGAATCACATTAAGCAAATGTGGTCAGCAAGATGTAAACACCACTAGACAGCTTGCAACATTAACCTGGAAGATTTTTTTCTGCACCTTCAATTCAGAAATTCCTTGCAATAAAAGACTAGGCCACAAGTATGAAAAATTATTTTCCCTTGTATTGAGGCTTACTTTCAATGTATGTGGCAGCTTTGCTTTGCCAGAACCCCTATAGCTGCAACATTTGCTTTCAATTTTTGTTCTCCAGTGTAAAACTGAAATTATTTCTGTCAGCTTATCAAGGAACAGTTGTTTTCCTTTATAATTTTCTTTAATGCATCTGGAAGACTATTTTATACTGCTGTATTTTCAAAGCTTATCTTCTTGTATAAATGTTTAAGTATGCATTTATGAACAACCTGAGAATGGTGGTAATTATCACAAACCATATTCTCTTCCTCCTTTTCTCACTCTATAAAACACTTTCCTCCAAAGAGAGCTGCTGCACAATATTTTGTGGAATTACTATGGGACAAGTTGCTACTCACTGAAAGCAAGGGATTAGATTTGCTTCTCAAAGTATGTTGTATATAAAGTACACTAGCATATGTTTGCTTTTTGAATTAGAGATGTACAGAAAATCACTCTATGAAAAGCCAGTGTCCATAGAGGTGGCAGAGGACTCCTGCTACTTTATTCGAATAAAGGGAGAGAGTCCATTGGGGCACACACCCATGGGGTTTTCTCTCTCGAGGTTTTGGGATATGCAGCCTCCTTTCATCCTAACTCCCAGCCACATGTTGCCCTCTTCCTTTCCCGATTGGCTGAGGTACTGGGAAGGTACAGCCTTCCYGAACCACCTACCACATATACCCCCTTGAACCTGTCATTTTACCCCAAAGTTCAGAAACTCAAGCTTGTGCAGACCCACTCGTCAGTTTCAGGAGCCAARCTGCCTGGACTTTGTAACAAATCTGCTCCTTGAAATTAGTAGGCATTAAGACGCATTTCAAAGACRTTAACACCCACACCTTCACCCATAGAATTGTTTGCAAAGACGTTAGCACACATCTTCTCTATCAGAGATGAAAGAGAAACTGAACTTCAGTAACAATAATTTGCTTTGGTCTGGAGTTGAAGAAGCTTGCAGTATAATGACTTACTGCATTTGACTCTCACCTTACACCAAATTCAAAAGGCCCCTGTTTATATTTTAGCCTCTTGATCTTGTCCTTCCACGCAGCTTTGGAAAGCCATCACGGTATGCTTAAACACTATTTAGGGGCCCTGACCTTAAATAAGAGAAGAAGGGTTTTGGGTCAAGAAGGTGATTAGGAAGAACTGAAAGACACATTATCCTTTTCTCTCCTGTGCCTTCCCCACGCTCCCCACCCCCACTGCATTCTTGGAATAGAAGAAGAATGAGCATTTTTTGTGATTTTTCCAGTATCATCAGCTCCATCACCACACTGACTCCATCATCTTCTTTCGTCCTTAGTCCATTTGTTTGCTTCTAGCTAAATTTGAAAAGAAAACAAGCAGCATTTTATGCAGTTTTATTAGTTATATGCGAGAACTGACAACTTTCTCACAGATCCTTACTATCTGTAAATTCATAAATCTTGTAAGACCGCACTAACATAACAACATAAGTCATAACTGTCTTACTTTTTCATGAATTAGTTGATATAGCTATTGCAAATGTAAATCAGAATATGAGAGCACAAGAAGTTTTAGATACTACTTTAGATCACTTGCACATATGCTTCGTAGCAAAATGTAATTTTTAGAGCTATAAAAATACCCCCTCAGCTGTTCCTTTCAAACTAGATGTCTGCAATTTTTATCTAATTTTTGCATAGATATACTGAAAATTCCCTAAACTTTTGAGTCATGGGTGTGAATACAGATAGTTTCTAAACACTGATTTTTGTAGCTACAGCCACAGGGCACCTGATGACCAGTCTGTCCAAACTCCAGCTAGAAGTATATATTTTTCAGGATTTGAATGAGAAATCTCCTAGGTTTACTTTAATCCTTTAGCCTGGAACTCTTTTATAGGCTTCAGTTTTCATTATTGCAAAGTTTCTCTAGAACGGAATTACATAAATTTAAAAGTCTTATCAGAGGGATTATATTATTAAAAAAAATAAAAGAAAAAAGTCAACTGAAACACTATGCTTCTTTTGCCCACTCTAATCAGTGTTAAAACTGTTAATCTGTGTGAAGGGAAAAGACTATGTAACTTTGTGAACAAGAAAGAATTGGAAACATCTTACTTAGATGTCTTAGGAACAAGAAGGAATTGAAAAGGTCTCATTCAGGACCAAGTATAAGACCTGGTTTCCAGAAAGCTGAGTGTTTTCAAAGTGTGAATTCAACTACAGAATTTGCAGGTCCTGTGAGTGTGTGGGAAACCTGTACCGATTCTATAAGGCACAGACAGGAGCAGACAGGTCTATCTGGGCCAGTTTTTCTCCCTTGGAAAATAGTAGAATTRTGTAGATTTATTTTTTTGTTCAATGAGAGATATTAGACACTTACAAAAGGGCTAATAAGATAACTGATGTGGAACATTCAATGCCATATTAAATGCTAAGCACAAGCATTTAAATCCTTCTGTGTTTTAAAAAACATTCCTAATTATTACATGATGACTAATTTTTTTGCTTATTCATTTCCCCAAAATGTCTTGTAAATTCATGTTGTTAATATCTAGAACTGATGCAGCCCTAACTTAAAGGTCAGAGATGTGTCCACAGACACAGAAATAAGACATCATCTTGTAAAAGAATGTGCACTACAGAAACAAACAATTTTAGATACAAGACTTACGAATTAAAATATTTAATTGTTGGAAATGAAAAATAAAACTACATTTTTTGTATGATCTGAAATTTTCCATTGAAGTGAAGTTTTCCATTGAAGTGAAGTTGGACCACGGAAAAGAACGCAAATCTTCAGCAGCCTAATTCTTGTACTTTCTCATGAATTTCATGCTTAACTTCACACTTCAAATGTTAATTCAAAAAACCTATGTGGGTGTTACTTAGCACTATAYTTATACATATGGAAGTAAAGCTAATACAATACACTTTGCACTGCATATAAATTCTTCTTCATAGACTGTCAGTACATACTTAAWGATGCATTCAGTAGATTGGTTCTTTCCTCTCAATCTGCAAAGGAACAGCTTTGGAAAGTTTCTRTATTCCTTTCTGGAATATAAATTGCTCAAATAAACATATACAAATGTGTATTTTGAATGTAAAACAAAACATGGATAAAACAAGGAGCAATATTAAGTAAGTGATTCCGCAGTGTATAAGAGTCTTTCATTCAGGAGTTTAAAACTGAACTAGAGCAAAGAAGAGAGACCCAGTATTTCAGATGGAAAAGGGAAAAGTAGTAAACTGCTTTGCTTCTAAAAGGTAATTGGTTATTTTAAATTCCAGGTTCAGTCGTATATCTTTATCATTTATGTTCACTTTCAAATGCTGTTGCTAATAAAACAATTGTCTGAATCTATAGTTCAGCTACATTGAAATATTGGAAAGAACAGAGTAACTTTTACACTTTTTCATACAATGGAAAATTATTATTTGTGAGTAAGGATATTTAATTATATTTGGATTATATATGAAGCTGTAGTCTGMCAGTCTGTTTGCTTTGTCACAAATTCTAGTGATGAAAATTTTACTAATATATTACAATATATATTTGGGAATAAAAGAGAAGTTGTCAAAGTTGGTATTCTTTGGGGCATTTAGCTTGTATACAGTGCTCTGAAAAACGAGTACAGGCCAATATTTCTGGTTGCCAATTTCCCCTTCTTAAAGATTATTTCAAGACTGAGGTAACAGTCAAGTGTTAAACCCTTGCTAGCTTTTTTACTTTTAAATGGCAAATGAAGCCTAACTGAAAATTTTATTGTTTTCATGTCCGCTTCCTACATGCATTAACTCAGGAAGTGATAAAGCTGGAGCAATTACCTATGGCCTTTTCAGTGACTAGCGCCAAGTGACTTCCTGAGTACTTATAGACAATGGATCAGGAAATAAGCCTCGTGACCAGGAAACTTTAATTATTTTTACAGTTTTTCTTAAAGCTGAGAGGCCTAAAACAATGGATGCAATAAAGCACTGTTCAGTTCATTATTGCTATAATGCCTATAAGTAATGACRGACAAACAGATACATGTCTGATGTATCCATTTTAACTCCAAGTCTCTTGTCTGATATTGGTACTTCTAGTCTCAATTATTTTTCATCATTCCCACTTGCAAAAAACCTTCAATATTTTGTTCAAAGTGCACCAATATGTTTGAAAGCCATACAAAATTCACCACAGAGTAATCATGTGCAGAGTAATAAACACAAACTCCTATATGCCTCACAACATCAATTTTCATAACCAAAATAGAAATTTTCAAGCAAAACCTTTTGTTGTTGTTGCTGTCATTCTTGAAGTCAAACAACTGTTTTCTCCTTCACTTCAGCTTGAAAAATTTGAATAACATCCCCATCAAAATTTAATAAAATTTTCTTCCATGGGGTTTGATGACAATGGGGCTGGAATATCAGCCCATATCTCTTAAGCTTCAACTGATATTTTAGCTACTTCTGTTCATAACAGGAGTGATGAAAACAGACCTGGGAAAGAGTTTTTAAAACATTCTAAGTATTGTGAGATACATATCACAATTTAGTAAKTAGGATTTAGTTTTTTGTAATTTTAAAGAAGGAGAAAAAACTTTATAAATACATAAGACCTAACCTTTCATTAAAGCTAATAAAAATAATTTTCTGAGTAGAATGGCAAGAGAAATACAGTGGAACTCTTCTGTGAAAATGTAAGCTATAGGAAGAACTAGTAAAATTTCAAGTCTGACTCCCACACGACTTAAAGAATAAATTATAACTGGGAGCAGACAGCAAAGGAACCATGCAGTAAAATGAATTAATAGAAAGCAACTCTATTTCCCCTACATGAAATAAAAGGATGAATAATGGGAAACTGTCAAGCTTCCTTGCCTCAGTTTCCCTAGGAAAGGTTTTAATGACATAGAATGAGCTTAATCTTGTTGTTTGAAAACTGCTTTGAAGAATTTTTGTTGGTTGATTCTGTAGAAGTGCAAGTTGGTGTATCTTTTGGACAGATGTGTTATCTGCACAACCACATGGATAATTATTTTTTKGAGCAGACTAGTCTGGGGGTTTGTTTGTGTAATATTGTGCTCAATATAAATCAGTGTTGCTGCTGCCTGACTCCCTGGTCTCTGTCAGAGTTTTTGAAGATATGATGGAGAAGGAAATGGCAGAAGACAGAATGTATAAACACCCTGACTATTCTTCTTACTCCCCCTCCCTGCAAAACAAAAAGAAAAATATGATACCATCAGTACCGAAGTTGTAGTTTTCCTAGTGTTAGGCCTTGGAACATCAAAAAGGAAGAAAAAATGCCATTTTCTTCACAGTGAACTCAGCCCTCACATCAAGATGTGTTTTCTTTTTTTTTTTACTTTCAGTAAACAGATGTCTACCTTCACAACTGTTTCTTTGAACTGCTACTTTGGAAACTTACTTAAYACATGGGATTTCTGTAAAATTAAATAAATTCCATTTTCCTAGAGAAAATATATCTTTATATGTTTTATAGATACGAACACAATATTATTTTTGTTGAAACCATAATGTATATAGTTGCATATATTACAGCTTGAAGACAAATAGCCTTGTAAAGAACCAAATTTAGATCATTAAAATTTAACAAATATCTCATGCACTAAATTTACAATTCTTCCTGTATATTTGTGTTAAATATTAATATTTTTTATTTGCTAAGAGCCTTGCAGGCTTGAGAATTTATCAACAGAGAGAGGATGGACATGYCTAAAATGTTTTCAGTCTGAAATAAAGATTAAAGAAAACTGAAAGCACAGGAAAGGACTAAGTGTTTCAAAAGGTATGGTTCCARTTGTTGACACCACAAAGAAATGATGGGGACATTTGAAAGAGTGTATGTCTAGAATTTTTCATGGATAGCATGATAATTAAATATGCTCTCAGAGAAAGAAAGGGCAAGGGAGGGCTCAAGAAAATTGTGATAAAAGCTGTGAGGACTAGGACACAATAAGAACTTTATAGAGAAGTAAGACTGTACAGCAGTAGAAGAGACTGTTTAATTTCACTTTCCCTGTAGTGCACAAGAAGTTTAAATCAAAATGAATATGCAATCATGGAATTTCCTACCTGTGTAGTAACCAGAAATATAACAAATAATACCATAAAAAGTAGAATCATTGAAATCTGGTGTCTTGTATTTGGGTTGTATTGGTGCCTGSTATAGCACAAGATCCACTTAATGCTTATTCCACACTTTCACCAACATTCCAGGTGATGTTTCCTAGTTTAAGCTCTGTACAATTTCATTAAAATTGAGCAAATTTTTTTTTTCATTTTGACAATAATTTCCTAGAAAAAAATATGTGAAGCACCTCTGTCAAAGTAGTCCATTGGGCCAATAGACTTAAACTCTGTCATATAAAGGTGAGAGTTGACAGGCAGATACAGAGAAAGAGAAGGGAAAAAACTATGATCTCATTTCCTTCAGAGAACAGACCAGAAATGACAAAAACTTTTATAAACACTATCTCAACTTGCCTGAACCTAAAGAAAGGTTCAAATCAAAATCTAAGCATAGTTCATGGCTGGATTGTATTTATTTTGAATTACTGCACTCATTTTTAATATTGTTTTGAAACAAAAATTACTATGAGAAACCCCATGCAGTAATTCCCATGGTTAAGCTTTCCAGGGGTTAAAGTTTCCACAATCTTGACCAAAACATTTAAACGTTCAGTACTGCTGTCAGCACAATACATCAATTAAAGGTCCAAGCAGTGTCAGTTGCACTTGTTTATTTCTTATATWATATTTATCTTTTCCTGGATTTCAAGTGCCTTCTGATCAGCTTTCTTATCCTTTGAAAACATCTGTACATAATTGTTTCAAATGAACAGAAACTTACTACAATATCTATTCAGCTGTCAGACAATCAAGGTCATACAAGGTGCAAAAATGCTTATCTATAYGAGAACAGGCTGAAATCACCCCTTACATAACCCAGTGACTCCAATTACAACTTTGTTTTCAGTGGGGAAAATACTTGGAACTTGTAGTGGATTTTTCAAAGTCATCGTTTCCAAGACCCTTGGCTATTGTGCAGACAGGAATGCAAGATTTAGAAGAGACCACAGGMGAGCTGTGATTCCTTAGCTTGGAAKTTTATGTGTTTTCCAGGGGGGTTGGTACTTCCTTATAGTCCAAGGACTGAATCCAGCTGTATCCATCAACTGTGCTCTAAACTGTATAATCAGTTCTGGGATCACAAATCAGAACAAGAGACTCAAACTTTCCCTTACCTCCCCTTCTCCCCAAAAGGCTTAGAAAAYAATTCAGAGTTCTGCTCAAACCTACAGGATATACCATGCATTGTATAAACACTGCAATATTTGATGGCTTTTAACTTATTCACAGCATTTAGCTCACAAATGGATTTTAGCATCGGAAGCCATTTGATGTGTTCTAAAATTGTACTCRAAGCAAATATTTCTGTTTTCTCTCCATTTTATGAATATAAACAGCATTATAAACCAATAAAGATCAATATACATGCTAGGCAAAAGGTAACTACATATTATGGGACACATGCATTCTGAGGTGCCTTTGCAGTTCTAAATCCTCATCTCAGACCATTGTAGGAGTATCCTATATCTCCTCCCAGAGTATATTGAGAATTTTCTTCTAGAGCAATAAAGATACACAGGACAACATGCACCCAATTTAAYATGTACTCAGAACCTGGACGGGTTCTGAACTTGAAACCTGGAGCTGGCGTTTGTCACATTAACTTTAAAAACCTTGGTTTAGATTCAGTTGACTTACTAAAACAAAAGGAAAATTCCTCTATAACCAATGGTAGAAAATTAGAAATTAAACTGTTTGGGATCAAGACCCAAAAGCAGAAAGGGAAAAGGCATGTAAAGCTATGGAGATTACTTCAGACCACATTAGGTTATATTTTGAAGGTGTTTGAAATGAAAATATTAGCTAAATTTTTGAGTATATTTTTCAATCCTAGGTAATATGGAAATTTGAAGTTTATTTGTCACATGTGGGACATCTTTCTGTAACAAAAAGGAAGTTTTATCACTATGTTTATTTTAATTAATCTAGTTAGACTATGTGTTCACATCTATAGCCATTTCAGCGTGCATAAGTGCATGTGAAAAAACTGCACTGAGAAACATAGCAAAAACAGAAGAAGAAGTAAAAAATTAAGAAAGCTCTTCACAGAATGTGATAGAATTTAAATCGTGAATTTTTAAGCCACACAAATGAAGAGGCCAAATTATTAACAATTTTTTTCCACTTATGCTTTTCTACTGACCTCTTCAATCATTAACAATCTTGATTAACCTATTTATAGAACAGGAATAGAAAAGTTCAGACATGATTAGAAGGTAATAGACTTGTTCCTACCAGAAAAGTGAAAAAAATCTCAAACCAAAACAGTGACAAAACCTAACCACAAGATACAAATATCCACGAATAATAGCATGAAATCTTAATTCTGTTTAGATCTTCCAACTGACTTGCATGGCCTTAAGCCACTGAAAAAGAAGATACTTCTTACATACYAAAAAGATAATCCAACTTTTTTTTTCAGATTTCTTGAAGTGTGAGAGTTTAGAAACTCATACATGGATTAAAAAAGTTGTCTTGGAACAATTTAGAAGAGGCTTTTTCTGCCCAGGGAATCTTTCCAAGTCTCTTTACCCTTGTAAATTCAGACTCCTATTATCCAATTTTTCACACAAAATGCTTGTTCTCRGACATGGAACCCATTTTTTTATATGACTTCCTGGTCATTTACATAGTTTTGCAATTGCAGATCTAATCCAGTCCTCGGAACTATTCCTATTGAGCTTATTTTTTAACTACGCAGTTATTTGCCAGCTTCCATACTTTACTGCCTCACTTATACACACTGTTCATGCAACTCCTTAGTCTCACTCAACACTATTAACATAAGGGCCTAATTCTCTGCAAGCTGTATCATTCTGGATTTTGTTTACTCACCACTTTTGAAAAAAATGGAATCAAAACCAGCAGCGAAATAAAAAGGAGATTCAGYCACAGATAGAATAAATTGTGTAAGGTCTGTCTTACTTCCCTTYTGAATTATGCTGGGCCTTTCATTCATCTAGCCAATTTTCAAGCCATTCATTCCTTCTGTTTTTCTTTTCCGAATTAAACGTCCCTTTAGTAGCTTGTATTTTAATAAGTAACATTGAGGTAGYTATGGAAGACAATACAATCACGTCAGTCTCCTTTTAGATAAGATAAATGAAATCCTTAACACTCTCACTCCCAAGCAATTTCAACAGCTCTCAGAGAAGGTAGTTGCTTCCTACACTTTAGACAATCTCTAGATTCAGTCCTAAATAAGTCAAAATATCTGTGACAGTTACCCATAAAAATCAGAATTGTGATGAAACTCTGCAATTCAGCCACCCARATGGGAGTTTCATTACAGAAGAATCACCTTGTTCAAGTCATAATTATTATGGAAACTCCAAATGACATGGCAAGTTGAGAAAAATGTGTATTCCTGTCCTACACCTTGCATATACTCATCTTGTCTGCATGAGATCAGGGTAAAACACATTGTGAAGTTTATCTCCCTCTTCTGTGCCAGAGCTCACAGTCTTCTGAGTCTTGGATTATGATTTCTCAGAGCAGAGCTCCAGCAGCACACAGCAACAACCTCCCAGGGTTTGATTTATAGGGCTTGTGCCCGTCCTGAAGCCACAGCTGTTTGCAGGAGGTTGATGAGCACCTTAGGTTGAGGTAGTCTCAATTAATAATTGGATCCTGGTGTGGATCCTGGTCTTGAGTGAGAGTTTGGCTAGTGCATACCATCAGGGTTTAAATGCTTATTACTACACCTCTTCTAGGCAGTTTTCTCACCACCGCTTCTTTACTTTACACAMTTTTCCTCCTTAGAACATCTTCAGTTACTCAATCTCATTTAAGGCCTTCTGCTCTTCCAAAGGAAGAAACATCTCTAAGTCCAGCAAGCATTAAATCTCAACCTCTTGGCTTGAATTCATACAGAATTTTAAAGACTCATTACAGCTGCCAGAAATAGATTTAGATATATTGAGAAAAGGGATAAAGGGAGAAGTTATAAAAAGAAGTGTTGTTCTTGGTTAAGTTTTTATACATTCAGTTTTCATGATAATCCAGTACAGTAAAATATGTGACTATGATCTGTTTCTTAGGTTACTGTACTTTGCATGAGAATTTAGCGATCCAACTGGAAAAAGTCACAGGATAAAAAAAAAAAAAACTTGCAAAAACCTCAAACTTGCCTGAATCATTTTGTGGGATTTATTATTATTTTACAAAAAAAGCCTTAGCTCCGCATGACTTTCTAATATAAGATAGCAGCGCAATGAAAGGGGAAAACAGCTATCAGAATCAGGCAGCAGTGGCCGCAATACCACTGTCTCTTCCATTGTCATAAGACAAGTTCCATCRTTTAAAGGAGCTCAAAACCTAATTTTGGTCTATTTTAAATCTACCTGCTCTGCCCTTACTGCATAGAGAGCAGGTAGCATATAATTGTGTGTAGAAATCAGGGGCAGAAATGGGAGTTTCATTTCAGATCTGAGCAGAATTACTAAGAAAGTTATTTTGCTGAAGAGAGAACTATGTGGGTGTTTGCACATTGATCAGAAAAAGAAAAGATGTGATAAAAGTCATGGGAATTTATGTGAGAGCTTGTGCAGGGGAAATGTTATTCCACATTCTATAATGAAGCTGTGAGGTAGTTAAAACTCTTACTAAATTTATCAAAGATTAAAAAGAGAAAATTATGGTTGAACTGAATAACTGAATGCAAGAGAAATATATCACAGCTTCACATATTTCCATTGTATTCTGGTTTTCACCCTTTTGTACTTTTTGCATGTAAGCAGAGTTTCTTCTTGTCATGGTTGTGCACTTATTCACACTTAAAATAAATTTTTAAAAAATAGCATGTAAAGAAACCATTTATAAACAATTCTGCTGTATGCAGCCATTAAATAGGCATGTGTGTGGTTTCCCTGAAAGACTTTTTTTCCCAGAGTAACCTAAGAAAACAACCGTTCTGTTAAGCAGTATCTTAAATTAGTTAGGGAAACATATGGTGTGCCCTCCTATGGAGGCTATATTTTGKCTATAGCTTTCTGATCTAGGTTTTGGCATGAAATATCTGCCCAAGGACATACAAGGTCTTTACATGAAATATAACTTGTAATATGTTATCAATGATGATTTACAGCTGTGGATGATTAGATATTAGGTTTTTCAGGGTAGGGTTTTTTATAATTTGGAGAAATATTTTTCTTATGTAAAACTCAAAGTAGACTAACATCTGTGTTGGGGGAAGGACACATTTTTCTGAGTCAGTGTTGGTGGGAGATGAAGTACATAGGTGAGGTAAGTGGAAGTAGAGAGAACCCAAGGCGTTCTAAAACATATTCACACTTCACATATTATACTCTTTCATGTGACCATGTTTACTTGTCTTTTCATGCAGCTGTAAGTTGGTTGCAATGGCTTTCTCTAGCAAAACTGCTGCAACTGGGGAAGTATAGGYGCAGGCACTTAAGTAGAGATGTTCAATAATACTTCATCTCTTGCGAAAAAGACAATACTGTATTTCCAGTTTACAATATTATATTGTCCAGCCATTTTTTTCTTTAAAGGAAATCCCAATGCCTGTACATCTTTTCTGCTATGCTGTAAATAYCATAAGTGAGTTATTTTTTATTTTTATTTTTTTCTAGTTGACATGGTGGTGACCAGTCAAAGGTGAGACTCAATGAYCTTACAGGTCTTTTCCAACCTGGATGATTCTTTGATTCTGTGATATGCAGATTGCTCCACCYGTTCTTTATTAAGGTGCATGAGGCAGCAAACATAATTTTCTGCTCAATTTCCAGTTAGCCAGAGTGARAACATAACTCCTGCTGATTGCTACAGAAAGTAGCTACGAAATGGAACACATGCCAGTCAGTACTGCTTGCTTCTATGCTGATTTGTCAATGCCTCAAGGTGCAGTTTATTAAAAAAACCCCACATTTTCAATACATCTATCAGAAAAAGGTATGGCTAAGTATGAACACTCCACAATGGGGTTCAGCGTTTTGTACACTAAAATGAATCTTAACAAAATCTTTAGAGTGGAATTAATGCAGATGCTAAAATGTTTCTACTAGGTGCTCCTTGATTTGTTGTGCAACAACTTTGCATCATGGTAGAGACTGCACCTGTAGCCAGACCATTCTTTCAGCAGTGCTTTAAAAGCAGCCATGGCAAAAGCATTTGAGAAACTGGAGAAAGAGGAAGCAAGAGCTCTAGATTTCACTTGGAAGTACTAACTTGACAGTTTCRTGACTTTCTTGACATGAGGAGGAGCAAAATTTGCCTTTTCTAGAAAGACAGAGAACAAAGTCTCAACAGCTAGTAGCAGTCAAATATTCTGAGATAGAAATCAGCTTTAACTACAAGAGGAGGTGTTAACATCTGCTTACAAGGACATTAGGATGCTCCTGTTTAATGCTTCAGTTCTATTTTAGTTTGTCAGTGCTTGTGTATCATGCTCATTAACCCCTATCAGAATAGGCAAAAAAAATTGCCAGCTGACTGAATTAGAAGGGAAATTTATATCTTCTGGTGCTTGGATGGTATATGAGCATATAATTATACACACATACACACCTACACATATATATTATATTTTTGCTGTTAACATTTGCTTGCCATTTTTCTTTATTTAAATTTGTGTGAAGTTTACTAYAGTTTACCTTGAGATAACAGTCTGTTGAGACATCTTATACACTGAAATTGCTATTTGGCTTGTATACTTGCAGTTCTGTAATGCAATAATGCATCCCTTAAATCTCTTCAGCATTCCACCCTGGGGCTTAATCCACTTGAATTTCATGCAGAGCACTCATTGACRTTGTCTGGTTTCATGACCCTGGTCAAGTATTTTACAATAATTACAGCAAGCAACATAAACTTGCTGTGTAAGCATAATCTGTGTTGGTGTCACAAAGATTGGCTGTTGTGTTTTAATGTCTTCTAAGACAATAGTGACAGATATTTTTGTTCAGTAACTGTTTTTCACTTGCAGCTGACCATCCTCCACTGGTGTTAAAACACTTTTTCCCTGCTTGATTTTGTTTTCTTTGGTGTACTGTAACTAATGATGTTTCTACACTCATTTAGCATATGCAAGTGAAAATGCATGTCTGAAAGTTGTTTGTAGTGRCTGCTGCTATGCGGATAATTTCTGCACATAATTGATATGTTTAATGTACATCCATGGCAGTCAGATCAGAGTTGCTTAGCAGCAGGCACTGAACAAGATTCATTCACATGGTAGTTTCTTAAACAATAGTTTTAAGTATTGTGGTGTAAATAGAGTAAGTTTAAAACTCGAAAAGGGCAGTTTGAAGTAATTTAACCAGGTTTTGGCAGAAGGAGTAGGCACCTTCTTCCACTACCTCAAAATGAATGCCAAAGCATTTTCTTCAGGTTTAAGAGCAGAAATCCAACTGTGATGATGAGTTCTTCACTAACTTTGTGAGACTTTTCTCATCAGATGAAAAGGACTGTGAAACAGATCCATGTTTAGCTTGAAAATCTACTGAACTAAGTTTCATAACTGGCTTCTCCTGCTATGAGTCCTTTTAGTACTTTGACTTTAAAGTTAGTAGCAAAAGTATTTCAAAGCTTCTCAAAAATGAGAATTCTAGAAGTGTTTGTACAGTTCTACTTTATTAGGCATTTCATTAATAATTCATTATCCAGCTAATTGTCCTGAGATTAATCCGAATAAATATTAAAGAGGATTTCAACAGGAAAGTCTGCTCTCCATCAGAGGTGAATGCATTAGTCTTGTAAAAATATCCTGGTTTACAGTTGTCTTTTCTGTCCATAATGAAGTTAAGCATATGCACTATAGAGGATTTAAGAAATCTTGTTGTCAGTTAGTTTATTTTGACTTTACTACTACTAATAGAATGTATATTCTATAGATAAATTTTCTTATTTTCATAGAAGTTGTCTATTGAACTAATGAAGTTCTGCAGTACAATAGTGCTGCAGTTCTTATAAGGTATGTCAGGCCTGTCTTGWAATGTGCTTGGACATAAGTTGTAGTAAAATACATGCATATTTACTTAGATTACCATTTCAAGTTACTAGTGAAAATAAGTGCTCTCTCTGGCCTTGGGCAGGTATAGTGCTGGCAGCCTGTCTCTGTCCCCTCAAACTTGCTATTGTGGAGCACRCGCAGCGGA
The DNA here is from genome assembly GCA_003713295.1 of Parotia lawesii. Lineage (NCBI taxonomy): Eukaryota > Metazoa > Chordata > Aves > Passeriformes > Paradisaeidae > Parotia > Parotia lawesii. The sequence continues at coordinate 2,925,522 of RAHM01000062.1, forward strand.
AACAGCAGTTAGATCCTGAACTAGCTCTGAAGTAATGAAACATTTAAGCAGCTGTTTTCCTGCTAATTTCAGGCAATGTTTAACTCTTCCTTAGCAGGAATTTAGAAGTCTGAAGAGACTGGAACACAACTAACCAGATTTTACTAGACAAACTCATGACAATACAATGCCTTATTTCCCATCAAGACTTTATATCAAGTAAACTTTAGGAGAAAAATTTGCATAATGGTCAAGTAAAATTGCATAATGATCTAAGTTTCCAGTCTAGAGCAGCTGCCTTAAAAGAAGAGTTTCTCCTCTCAGACATTTAGCCCTTAAGCGTTACTACAAAGGATGAAATAGCTTCCCCTCCATAGTTAAGCTACAGTCAATTGCAGAATATCTCCTGATCATGGCATAATGCATTAGAAAAYGTTTCTGGGTGCTGATACTTCTACAGAAATCACTGATAGATATATACTATGGAGCACTATACAAATAGTTTATCTAATTAGTATAACAGATAAAAGGGAAAAATGAACAAGAAGTTTTACTGTAACTGGAAGGCGTACAGAGCAGGCAGGTACAGGTGAAAAGCAGCTATACTTTCCTCTCTCAGTCTGCTTCCTTCAGTCTCGCATTCTTCCCTCAACACACATCACTCCTAGGCTGATATTTCTTCCATTAACTKCAGTAGCATTTTACAGAAGAATAACTATTATTGGCTTAACAYATGAATCTGCCCCAATATGCACATATTCATGGATAAAGAACTTTTGACTTCAGTTAAATATTTAAACTTGGGGAAAGATACCACATGTGAGGTAGTGCAYAGGCTTGTTCAAGTCTACAGATGAGATAAGAGGTACTGGCCTAGGAGCACCCTACCAGAATGATTTAGGCACTAAGCTATATCGATATGGGTTGAAATAAAGAAGTAAAATTGGCTTTGTAGAGGCATGAAATTTTTCATAGAAGAGAAGACAAGTAAAGATTCAGACCCTTCTTGTCAATATCAAATATATGACATGCACACTCATCATAATACTTGCATATGACTCTACAAGTAATTTTCTTGTCACTCCACAGCTTCTCCACTCTGTAGTGRCACAGCTTTTTTTCTTTCAAATCAGGTTTTATCTGTCCCTAGCACTTGCATTGTCCAATTGTCCTGTGTTAACTTCAACACTGATTGGTTTCTGTCTTTTTCTTCTCTGCCTCATATTCCCATTTCCTAAGGAAACAATTCCACTTGAGAGAAAGAAAAGTTACAGGATCACTAATGTCTATCAAACAGCAACAAGCTTAGGTTAATTCATCTCCTTAATAGTATTAATGGAGCAAAGAAATGAATGTCCTGGATTCCATCACTCAGTAAGACTCTACAAGAAAGGAGCAGAGTGGGGTTGCAGATGGTGTTACTGCTTGTTTCCTAGTTTTTAGATCTGCACAACAGCTTGTCTTATTAAGAGTAGAGTTGGGTTGTTGGGTTTTTTTTTGGGGGGGGGGGTGGGTTATGTTGTGGTCTTCGTTTGGTTTTATTTGGTTTTTTAACAGAAATCTTGGACAAACCATACACTAGAGATCTAAGTCTTTTCARACTGCACAAGGGAAGCCAAATAGTTTTCTATGTGGATTTTACTTAAGAACTGGGATTTTAAAAGTTATAACTGTTTCCCATATCTTATGTTTACAGTGTTACAGATATGGTTTGCAAGGTGRTACATGGGAAGATTACCCTTATTTGCCCTAGGTCCTTGCCACAGACGATTTACAAACTAAAACCAAGCATACTCAGTCTCCAGACAAAGTCTGACAAAAGGAAGAAAAGCACAAACAAGATTTAGCCATATCTTGCTAGTTCCCGTAGATGACAAACTGACCTCTATGACTTTGAAGTGCTAAGTTAGCGAAGCAGCTGTTATCTATACCTTGTTCTAAACGTCAGTATTTTTATTTTATATCCAGTTTCACACCTCATCTTTCTGCCACTGACCCATTAGCAAGATAAGTTTGGTCTGGGGTATTGCACTACTGTCAATGCACCTCTATTTATCATTTAAGACAAAAACAAGAACAACAGACACACAGTCACACAGTGCATCAACAGATTGGAACTGCTTTTGCTTTCCAAGAATAAACCTGGCCTGCTTTTCATCTGAGGCACTCAACWGCTGATCAGCTTCATGGCTTATGTTTCAGTCAGCAAATGCACCTTAGAGCAAGTTAATTGCACTTCAGTATTCATTTGGAAAGCACAATAAAATTAAGGCAGCCACAGACATGTAATTTTTTGCCTCTTTGCTGGAAAACAATGTAATATGTTTCCTCTTCCTTCAACAGTACAGTTTGTAACTTAAGACAGTTATAGGTTTCCTTACAATCTTCCACAATCTTTCAAAGGGAAAGTAATCCTCCTAAAGCAAAGGAAGTAATGTTTGGGGTTTTTTTTGTTTGGGTGGGGGTTTTTTTTGTTTTGTTTTGGGTTTTTTTTTTAATGCAATTCAAAATAGAAATGCTCCCACAAAATAAAATAAAAGAAGCATAACAAACACAACTTGCAGGTTACTCAGTACAGTTCATTTTAATACAGAAAGGTACATTTCAAAGTGGAATTAAAATCTGYGTGGAGAAAAAAACCTTTTTCTTTTTTTGTTTACAAAGCTTTATTTGAAGTGCCAGAACAAACTTATGCTTGTATATGCAAGGAGTTTGTGAGTGTACCTTATTATTGCAACTTTACTGCTCTGGAAAGGGCCTGGTTTAATTGTAGCATGGCAAAGCATCACAAGTGGAAGAGTAGATTGCTCTTCAAGAGAAGGCAGCCCAGGAATTAATAACATCACAGCAGCAGAGGCAAGAAATACCAGGGCTGCAGTCCCACCATACATGAGCAAGATGAGCAGAACAGGCCCAGTGACAAYAGAAATGCGCAGTCAGTCTGTGAGCACCAGGCACAGCCGTGCTCACCAGGCAGCAAAGCAAAACAGAGCACAGCTACAACACAGTTCAGGCAAGGGAAAAACCCTGAACTTAAATACAACTTTTGGGTTAACAGACAAATTATGTGTGGGTGGGGACCCAAGATGGGGCTAGGCAGGGCAGTTAGGGCCTGTTCATATATGAAAGATATTGACAAGTACATGAAGAGATGTAAGCAGTTAGGAAATACATTTAAAGGACAGTTGTATAGCTGACCCAGCTCCACCCTTTTTGAGTGGAAGAAAGTAAAGTAAAACAGATATAGGTTTATATAGCTGTAATCTATCAGATAAACAGGCAACCCACATACACAGTTACTATGTAGGGGTTTGTATGGCTTTTAGTAAACAGAATTCACAATGCCATATACATCAAAGAATTTTACAGATCATCAGCAACACAAGTTTAGTAAGTTACACCTGTGTTTAGAAATACACCTTATTAATTGAATTATTGCCCAGATGCATATATATTTCAATGCAATTTCTTAAATGTCAAAATGGTATGACTCGTATGTCCACAGAGAATATATTTGCCAAATATCGATCTACCAATATTCCTTGCATGCATGTGGTCATTCCATAAAACGCTTGTCTACTACAGAAGCAAATACCCAAAGCCCAAACAAAAAAATAAACTTTATGCAGTAARAATAAAATGTGTATGTACATACATACAACTCAGTAAAGTTATAGTACAAGACTCTTTTTTCCTTTTTTTTAAATCATGTGCAGCCATCTAATATTTGCAGGATTGACACTAATTATTTTGGGGGTTTTATTGATGCAGTTTGCAAAACCTTGTTAATTCAGTTGGACAACCATCACACTTAGCAACTACCAGCTCAATTCTGGCTGATGTCRCCATGCAGTGGCCAAAATATCTATTCATGTTCAAGAGAACCTGGTAGTGGACCTATGCAGGAGTCTTAGATTCACTGYGTTGCTCTAGCTCGTTAAGCTTTGGTGACTTTAATAATCTACTCCTGTTTTCTTATTGGTARCACTTTCATCCTCCAAACAGTACTTGTGCAATATTGTAGGATATTTAGGCCAGAAGGTGCTTGGTACCTAAGGAAATGGTACCCTGATACCAGGGTGTAGCTACTGGGTCAAGTTATTAGTGAGTTTAATTATTTAATAAAATCAGAGTGCACACCCCCCACTCTAAGAAAACAAAGCAACCCAAACTACACAACCAATATAACCTGTGACTTCTAGCTGTCAATTCATTTGACTAGCTTTGGAAAAGMCAAGGATCAAACATGTGATGCAAAACAAATACATGACAAGCAAATAAAATAATCCTTCCACATGAAGAACAGTGATTATTGCCTGATACTGCATATAGGATATTTTCCTGTTCAGCCACTATGGCATTGCTGAGTTTGTTTAGTTGTCTCCAAAATTCTCACTCAGGTAAATTCATTAGTCATAACTTATGAAGAACCTCTGTGGTATGAAACCTAGATTTTTTCCCCCATTCTAACATACATGTGCATTTTTAGAGAAAAAAAATTCTGCAAAGGTTAGTCCCAAGCTTGGAAATTATATTCCGGTTCAATTTTATGTTTTATTCACTTCTGTATATAGTTTACTGCTATGATCTTTCTTTCGTCAATGCTAACTTGAGAGCAGTAAGGGTGATTTTGCTGCTCTTGTAACAAGTCCTCGTAATTCCTCCTCACAAGATAGGCTCAGGTTTGACAGGTGGATTTGGTACTCCCTGGTGGTTGTCAGACTAATAAATACTTCAGATTTCAGACACTACATTCCCTTTGGTCTGTTTACTGAACTAGTCAACCATAAAAAGCGACATTAACCTTTATTTTAATTTCCCCTAGATGATACTGCATGAGGCTTTCAGGAATTTACTGACAAGACCTGGAGTTAGTATAACACTGCTCTGAGCTGATGTGGTATTGGCAACAGGATGACAGATATGGTCACTTACTAGCAACAGGAAGCAAAGTTGAATAGAATTACTTCTAGTGCAAATTTCACAATGCATATCTAATTAAATGATATTTGATGTTTTATTATAACATGCTTGACTGTTAATAGTTTACATGTAGTTAGGGTGATTTCATCACTAGACAGCTATCCTTGAAGTAGCTCTGGAGAGGCAGGCATAGCACCAAAAATTTTATCCAGAAATATTAGTTCACTCCTTGAACATTATAGTTATTTTAGCATAAAGCTGTATTGTACTATGTGTCTGAAAGCTGAAAGGCCTGAAATCCTTTTCTTAAGCCAGCCCTCACTTTACCCTGACAGTTGATAAATATATATTTCAGTCCTTTACTGKTTTTCAATAGGCAGACATGTGACAACAGAAACAACTGAATTAAAAAAAAAAAAAAATCTTGCAATAAACACTGAGACTGCAGGGCTGTGTAGAGGGAACCTTACAAGACAAGGGTCTGTCACCTGAAATGACTCTGCACTTCAAAATTCTACATTACTAGCTCCCTTCCACTTTATTTGGAATGCTATATTTTCTGTAGTTGTCAAAGATTTGGAGCCCCAGACCTGACATTTGCACAATGCAAGCAAAACTCCATAGTTTAAATTGAGATTTCTTTTAAAATTATACAGAAATGCTAAAAGCATGATAGAATATGGTTTGTGGGTTTGAATATGTCACGATCAAATATTAAGTCAAATTATTTACAAAAACATCAATATATGATATTGAAAGAAAGGTTTTTGTAAAATGTGAACAAACGCAACAAATAGTTGTGATGACAGTGGTAAAAATTACAGCTGAAAGTTATGGATTTAGAAACTATTAACGTTGGAGTTAGAAATAGGTACTCTCAAAGATTTTCTTTGAAATCTTTGTCACTTTCACAAGATAAAACATATAAATTAAAAGGAATAAAACCGCAAAAAAGAATAGTAACAGCATTTAAGCCTCGATATACCAGTGCTTTATTCTGAGCTTCATGCTTTAGCTCATTTTCTTCCTTTCTCCTTCCATCCAGTTCTTTTTCTGCTTTGCCTACAGACATACAGCAACCCAAGTCATGGACCCCTGAGTTTGCTCTTGCTGCCACTAAGGAACTTGCCTTAAATCTTGTTCAAATGCTGCTTAAGGCTTGTCTTCTGCCTGCATTTGTGATGATTACTTCTGTTCCACCTATAGAATTTCTAAATAAAGAGAAGTGTCTAGGCCTGCAAAATTCACAGCACCTCTGTGAAAATTCCCATAATGGTTTCTGAATATGAAAGTCTATTTTCCTGTGAAATAGAGGTGAATTCACATTGATAGATTAACAAAATCCCTCAGCAACCATCAAATTACTAAAAAGAAAGCAACAGAAGGGAACCTAGGAAAATAATACCCCCAAATAATAGTCTCATTAAATTATAATTATTTTAAATTTTCAAGTAATTAAGATATAGAATAAAACATTTTTTTATTTGACTTTGTGGTCCATTTATGCTTCTTATCATCCTGAGAAAAAGAAATGACATTTTCTGTGTTTCTTTAAGCCATAGTTACCCAATTAGCCTTTGAAAGTTTAAATGAAGTTCCCAGTTCTGCCTGGATATACAATCTTACACAGATTTAATACGATTTCAATAAGCATTTCCAAAGATGCCTAAATCCTATAATATCCCATTGTTCTTAACCTTTTAATGAAATATTTCTAACTTTCCAGGACTCAGCTCCTCAGATAAAATGAAGTCGTCTAGGACAATAGGAAATTAACATATACACATATGCTTTATACTCAGTGAGAAAAGGATCAAGTCCCTTAGCTTTTCAATTAATCTCTTACTCCCTTTCCTCTCCTCAAAACAAAGTAAACTAGTTTGAAAGTTGTGTTGTGGTATTCCTATGTAGAATATGATTCGAGACATGAGTTCCTCACAGCAGCTTTATGAGTCCTAATCAGGTATCAGCACATTAACATGACAAAAATTACTCTTCCCAGAGCTCTCTGAATAGCACTTTCTGKTTTTTTTCCTGGCAAATCATAAGTCATTCCTTCATAAAATCATACAATGACCAACCATAATAAATGTGCATTATACCAACAACACCTCCCAAATGTTGATCATTCAGATCAATGCAATCAATCAATCAGCATTCAGTTGATCATGCCTGTTATAACACAGCAGCTGCTGTTAACACCATTCTTAAAAGAGTGGCTGTGGGAGCAGCTGAGCACTGATATGTTTACAGTTCTGCACAACTCTTAACTACATGGGCTGGTTTAGGCAATCTGCACACTGATTGCAGAAATACTGGCAGGTGATTTGCCTGATTAGGCTGAGAGGTGTCAWAGCCTTCATAAAAGGCTGCCAGACACCAGGAACAGAAATACTTTCAGAGCTGAGATTAGCAGAGGTAACAAATCTTGTGCTATCAGAACTGAAGTTTAAGCTTACCACTAGGCATTATATTTGGAAAGTAACATCATGATTGTCTGGAGAATTGCACTGCTGTAATGCAGTCCTTTAGAGAAAGTGACCATTCTTGCGATCAAATGACCTCCAATGTTGTGTTCCTTTTTAGAAACTCTGTTAGAAATCATGAACCATCTACCAAAGTCACAGAGTTGTCTTAGCTGACCGTTAACTAACCTGATGCTGCCTTCCAGCTGAATTTAAGGTGCGCTTTGGTCTTGTTACCTGCTGATTCCAAAARAGTTTTCTGTTAATGAGAGGGGAGGTCTTGACCTTTTATATTGAATTTAATGTTAATATGTTTTCTCTGAAAATACATACAACTTCTGAAAACACATCCAGTGGTTAGAAGTAGTAATTGTTAAGGAAATAAGTTCYCTTTTGTTAAGGCGAGACTTTGAGTGCTTTTGAATTAAATCTCAGCACTGTGATTCATCCTTTTTGAAAAAGGTAAGTGAGAATGATAAAGATTGCCATGAAAAGATTATTTCATTAGATTCTACAATGATGCTGAGAGCTGGAATAAATTTAATAAACATTATGAGAATGGAAAGAAAAAGAAAAAAATTAACTTCTACTATTTCAGACTATATAAAATTTTGAATATAGATAAATATGCTCTTCTTCAAGATAAACTGCATTTGCACTAATGGTATTTACTATCTATTTCTTAGTTTTTAAAAAAAACCCTAATTATTAAAAGATGTTAAATCTGAGAGATCTAAATAGGTTAGATATAGTTTATAAAGACTTATAAAATCTGGGTCAACTTTGAGTTAAATAGTTGCTTAGAGGAGGCTGTTGTATATACTTGCTTCCCTTGAAAAGAAGGCTGTGCTTCCACAATGAATGAACATTTCACATTTCCTCATAGTTTTTATTTTGTTATTAATAGTTTCTTAAAGAAAGAGTTTGAGGTTATTCTATATTTTAATTTCCTTCACTGTTAATATGGTATTAGGCTGAGAAGTTGATACATTTAATTGGTCCAAAATATGTAATGCTACAAGACTACAAAACCAGACGAGCAAGAACTAAACAAAATTGAGTAATTTGGAGTTGTTTAAGTAGTTAATSTTTTGTTAGAATATGTATGTGAGCAAGATCCAGTAACTAATAAGTTACTTCTGGTTTTGCTATCCAGCCCCTAACACATCTCTTTCCTTGCAGGTTGGATTTATTTTTTTGCTATTTTAGSGATGAAGTTTGACAAAATAGAAAGTGTTCAAATCTTCCCAAATTTCCTAAAAAGTGTAACAGCTCACCGCTCTAATTTTTTGTATGCCAAGTTTCTGTGAGCCAAGATGAATAGGAATACATGATGCTTGGCAGTAGACAGAAAGATTTGAAGTTGCTGTGTAGCTCTCTGTGTGAGAGGCCAAACTGTGTAACAATACATTGTAGAATCAGGTTAAATCAATCTGTGCATTTGGATTGCATCAATGTGACCATGAACACTATTTATGGATGAAACTTTCAAGGCTCTGTGTTACATACTGTGTGGTTCCATCCTTCAAGTTTAGTTTGTATACCATGAAGGTAAAGCAGAGGTGAAAAGAGAATAGTTGTTCTCTTCTAGTGTGTAAAGTGAGAAGCGTCAAAAAACAAGCTTAAAACAAAGAAAGTGGTGTAACTTCTCTTACCAATTTGGAGTTCTACTAAAAGGTAAAAAAACTTTAAAAAAAGACTGACAAACTCATAGAAGAAAAAACTCATGTAGCATTTTTAAATTTAGTGGTATGATTCCTGTTATAGGGCAGAATAGTGGGGAAAAATATGACAAGAATAGTAAATGCTGTAGATGTTCACAAATTGTCACACAGTGTTTGATATCGTGGACTTTTGGTATGGTCACATTTGCTGTGTGCAGGACAAGACCAGGTACGTGTTTTAAAATTCATTATTCTTCCTTATATGTAAAAGACCACTATTTGACCACTATGAGTAAAAGACCAATATTTATTCTTTGGCAGTYGGCATAAGTCTGAGAAACATTACAATAACTGGTCTAGCAGAAAGCTTGATATTTGGACATGTTGGTAGTAGATGTGATTCTGTATTCACTTTGGCTCTCTTTTATGGAGAGAATACATAAAGAATAAAGAGGCCATGTTTCATTATCTGTGAGACTTGAATAATTTTGAGATTGCATTTGTATAAAAGTGTTGCATGTCTGCTTGGTTGTATGATATGCAATATCAAGATTTATCTGTCAAAATTTTTTCAATATTGAAARTAAAGAAAAATAGGAACATCTTGTGAAAATGCTTCCTGTTTCTGCTAAAAACTGCCTGGTGTGGCAGGGTGGACAGACACTTGCTGATCCTCCCATGGGAAGAAAAAAAATAAGAACACAGAATTCCACCCCACTCCACCCTCCCCCACCCCCCAAAATTATGTTTAGATTGATCTCCTGATACAAGAGGAAAATTGCATGCTGAGGGCCTGAATGGTCTAGATTAGGAGTCTGCATGAAAAAAAAAAAAAAAAAAAAGCATAGTGGCTTTGCTCTGAGGTTTTTTCTGTTAGTTTTTTTTTTTTTTTCCTGACATCATAAGCATATGAGTCCTACATATCTAACATGTAAAGTCAAAAGTATAAAGCATTCTCCCAGGCACTGATTTGATTTCAGGGAAGCTTAGTTATTTATTGTTTTAACAGCTGCTTCAGAAACTCTTAGGGAGCCTGAGACTGTGGTTTAAACTCTGTTTTGTAAATCTGGGCTAAACATCCCRAAGCAGACAACATATGTTCTCAATATTCCGGATGTTGTGTGTTGCTGTCTGCTTTCCTTGTATACACAGTTCTTTGAAAAAAAATCATGACAAGTTGATCATATGAAGGTTTTGCAAACTGGCAGAGTAACACAGCCTAAATCAATTCTGTGCATTTATATAATTAGCAAATTAAATCTATTTATAAAGGTGTTCCTGTTGTGACATTTTTCCACATTACTCTATGCTAATAAAATTCCATTAAAAATTCTTGTGCAATACTTGGACAGGTATTTTGATGATTGAAAGACTGCTRTTTGGCTGTATTATATACTTTGCCATTTACATTGGACTTCATTTTCACTATGGTCTCTTATAAAGGTTTATCTTTGTTACAAACACTTTACTTGGCTCTTTGATTGCTCTTACACAAAACAAGAGAACATTTTAGAAAGAACAGCCAATTCACAGTATTCAGTGCACTCACAGATGGATGGATTCAGGAGGGAATGGGAAGCCCTACAGTGCAGGTGAGTAGCSTGCAGGTGAGTAGCATTCAGTTTAGCCTTTGTTGTCTTAAAATCTTTATTTTAGCTAAATGAGAGTCAGGAATTCATAAATATACAGGTCGAAACCTGATCTTGGTTGGACACACCATCTAGGCTTACTTTTTCAAATATACATCTGGTGTCSTAGAAATCTATGTGGTTGTTTTCAAAAAAGCCACAAAGAGCCTGCTAAACAGTCCATCATTTCTTTTTTTTTTTTGCACATAGGGGAAGTGAGATCCTTCTGCTTTGTCATGCATAAATACAACTAAAAGTACATTCAGAGCACTTGGTCCCATCACATTATTCTTATTTGTCTCTTCATCTGTAGAACTTGAGGCTTAAGTGGAGGACACAAGTGGCAGTTGGTACAGCAGTGCAAAAGGTACCATTTACAAAATGTATCTGTCAGGCAGTGAGGAAGAGATAGGTTTGTAATGCCTGCTTTGTCTGCACTATTTACATATCCTAACAATGTGCAGGACAGCTGGGGGCAACAGGAAGCAGGGGTTTGAGAGTGCACTGCTCACATTGCTTCCTTCACATTCCACTTGGGAAGAACAATGAAAGCCTTTTGGAAGATTTAGTAACTGACTTGCAAAAGAAAAATATCAAAACATGATAGAGGTATGAGAAGACAGCCCTTGAAGGGGAAAGAGCAAAAATGCCTTTTATGTATTGTCTTGCTGGACAGTGAACGCTCAGCACTCTGTTATGTTCATGGAGGGACCTGGTATTTCTCTTAGGAGATCAAAAGATTCAGATAGCTGCAAAATGTTTCATGTCCAACTTGATGCAGGTTACTCCCTTGACACGTCCAGTTGTAGTTCATGTAATGTATTCATCAATGTGGAATGAGCTCTTTAAATAAATGTTTAAATAAAGAAGGGAGGCTTGATCCTACATGGCTTTTAATAGCAATAATTCTTTCAGTTTCAGAGGTGCCTCCTCTAGTAGTTGTGCTGGTACTCAAGGCAGCAGAAACAAGTCCTTTGTCTTATGCATGGAACAGACAGAAGATGGTTGATTGAAAACAATGTTTTTTTAATACAATTCTTCTTGTAACAATTTAGACAATTTTTTTTAATGACTGTGTATACTTAAGGAATCTTTCTTTCAAAGCACGCACTTACCTGAATGTACTGTGATATTAGTTCAGCCTGGTAATTCCAGGCTAGCAGGGGTCAACAATTTAATGTGTCATTATCAGTAGATATTAAGGATAAGAAATTATTTTTCTGGTTTTAAAAGTAGAAAAGGAGTGCTTCAATATGTAGAATTATGTAGAGTCCTGAGTTATCATAAAATCAGAATGAACGGTGAACTCTATATGTAAACCTATACCTCTATGTAGAAGGAGATCTGGATTAGGCCAGCTTTCTTAAAAATGCTTSTTATTTTGATTATGGTTGTACTTAATGTTTAATATGTGCATTCAGGTTATGTAGCTATTTGAACACTGACATATTGCTGTGGCATTGCTTAAAAGACTCACACCTGAGAAGGAATTCAGAATTACCCAAACTTGTCTGAAACTCTGTCAGGCTTGGTGCTGTGGCCATTTCCCTGGGGAGCCTGTTCCAGTGCCCAGTCACCCTCTGGCTGAAGAAACTTTTTTCTAATAAATAGCCTAAACCCCCCTGACACAGCTTCAGGCCATTCCCTCAGGCCTGTCACTGGTCATCCGAGAGAAGAGATCAATGMCTGCCTCTCCTCTTCCCCTTGTGAGGAGATCTTCCTCAATCTCCTCCAGCTGAACAGCCCAAGTGACCTCAGCCACTCCTCATATGGCTTCCCCTCAAGGCCCTTCACAATCTTTGTAGCCCTCCTCTGGATGCTCTCTAATAGCCTAAATTATTATAAACTCATAAAACCATTGGGGTTTGGGTTGTTTTTTGATTGATTGATTGTTTTGGTTTTCCTTTTGTAACAGCAATTGCTGGTAGCATGATCTTTGATGCAGAACTCCTTGAAACTCTTGGAATAAATATTGACTGTGTGCTTGGGTGTGGAAGACATATTGGATGTTGGAATAATCATCCATAAGTAATTTGAGTGTGTTTGTTATGCTCTTAGATTCTTTGTTGCCACGGCTGAAAGTCATACCTCTTTTCAGTGATAATTTGTACTCAAAGTAGTCTCAAACAAATTTTTATTTGAAATTTAAAAAAAAAAACAAAAGAAGTTTAAAAAATGAATGTCCTGTGGTGACTGTATGATACTGCATTCCCTAAAACCTATGTATTCCTATTCAAACCGGGACAATGACTAAGATGTTAAAGGCTTTTAAATAATATGTCGACATCAAAAAAATCCAAAATATTTAGGAAAAAAAAATGTAGAGGTTGAAACATTAATGTCAGAAGAGTATTTATTTAAAATGTTCTATTGTAGTTAGAGAGAGACAAGCATGTAAAAGATAAATGGGCAAAGTATTAAAACTTTGCAATATAGAACATCTTTAGTGACCTTTAGATGTCATTGATTTTTAAACTTTTTTTTTAGTAATTGTGCCAGTAATTTTGACTTACACATATTCAGCAGAGTTGCAGTGATCATATCTTTTTTTGTTCTACTGCAGTGTTCAAATGAAAACCCAAAATCTTAAAGCTGACTGAAGGGAGTTAAATATTATGCTCTGGACCTGACTGGAAGCATACACTCTGAGTCTTAGTTTTCACTCTAAGTGATAAAAAGCTTTAATTAGATTTGTTTCCTTGATGAATGGAGTCAACAAGATAAAGTAAAAAACCCAAATGATCTTCCTCTTCTAAATTTTCATACTTGATGCTCTCACTGTGGCTGCTTTTTCATTTTTAATTCATAGATTTTTGTAAATTAGGTAACATATTTTTCCTGCCCCTTGTTTTCCCCTCTATAGGTATAACCAACAAAATTTGTAAACATATAACATGTATAACTCAAAAATCACATATTTTGTCTGTATTTTATYCATCAGGTTTTCATGTAAACAACTAATATATTGTTTTTCTAAATACTAAAGAATTTAAATACAACATARTGCTCTGCATAAAACATTTTTAGGAATCTTTTTTCTTACTAAGAGTCTGTAGTAGTCTATATAATCAACAACAGAATTATAAACAAACCTGAGCTTGCTTAATCAAGTGAGAAGCTGTTTTCAGAGATCTAAACCCTTTATTGTTCATCAGATTTTATTTATAATAATGGAGCCCCAGYTGGAATTTTTCCCTTGAGCTTTGCTATAACATACTGATGTAGACAGAGATGTGATTTCTAATGTTAGACTGGATAGACCATGCAAGATGTCTTTAGCGGATATTTTTGCCTGTTAAATAGGCCAGCTGTTCCACAATTCATAAAAAAGGGAGAATATAGAACTGATATATCAGTGAAAAGAAGATACTGAAAAATGTCTATGAAATTGAAAAAAATCTGACATCAAAGTGCACTTTCTAATGTCAGATGCCTTAAGTTCATCAATCCCTCACAAATACTATTTTAGAGTAACTTTTGAGTAATTTAATTTTTTCCCCAACATCAAGATAATGCTTCCTTCATTTTAGTACCACCTTACATAGTTTTCCTGGTACTGTTCGCTTATATATAATTATGCAATTACTTAATGTAGCTAATAGCTTATCTCTCATGTATATCAGGGGCATTCCAAACCAGGGAGACTAGAAACTAAATATYTTTATGCCTTCTTGGTTATTTTAGGCTTGTTCACCTGTGGTTTACTTGAGTTTCTACTGTAATCTGTCTAATGATGCATATGAATGGCTCATGCCATTTGCGAAAAAGTTTCCTTTGAAGAACGTCTTTATTCTTCTAGTTTACAGCACAGTTGATATGTCCAAGTCTATTCGCTCTCCCTCCAATAACCTCTTAAACTGTGTCATGTTAGAGAATCAGGCTGGCACATCTGCAGTTGGGTGCTATGAACAATAATACATTCATAGCTGGATGCTTCTAGCTGTCAGACCAGTGAAATGAAACCAATACTCATCCCAGATCTAAACTTCAGTTTCCCATCACTCTCTTTTGAAAACATTTTCCATTGAAAAAATACTTAAATTGTTGTTGATTTAGGTGTAGGGTAAAGCAATGTAAAATGTTCAGCTTTGCATCTCTAGTCTCTTTTTGCTCAGTTTCATACTTATGTCCTGAGTTTCACTGAATAACCAGTTCTAAGCCTCAAAAGAAAACTCCATTTTAATCAATGCATTCCATGAAATAGGTTAGCTAAACCATGCTAAACATTCTTAATTTTAGCATGAAAACACAGACTGGATTTAATGCCTTTGAAACAGGCGCTTGCTTCCTCTTAATGAAGTTAGACTGCCTTTGACTTAAAACAGCAAACTGTAAGGAAAAAAATAGTCATCTCTTTTAGAAGAAATAACTACATTTAATTTGGATTTGACTGGTCAGGCTTTTAGCTGGTAAAAGTTCAAACAGACTCAGACACCATTTTTATTTCTGGTAAATATATGACTCCCMTTTAGAGAAAACTTTTCCTCCTCCAATATTTATTTGGTTTCTATGTTGAAGAAGCCATGGCATAAATCTTACTGATACCCATTTGATTTCATTTGACTCTCACTGAGATGTTTTTACAGTCTCTCTTGCTCTCTTCCTTTACTTCAACAACCCACTTGCATCCAGCCAGTCAGATTCCTGTAGTACCCTGCTTGCTAGAGATCATACAGAGACAAATGAGCAATGCAGAACATATATTTTTCTTTTGAAATAGGTGAACCAGGTCATATGAGCTCTCTATTACAAGTGACTGGTCTTTCTACATTCTCAAAATTACTCAGTGTTTTTTTTTTTCAATCTCATCAGACTTGCTCATGAAAATTATACTAATTAATTATATTATTTAAGAGAGATTAATTTAAGACAGAAACTATTGTTTAAGACAGAAAATAATTTGATTTCTATGAAAATAAACCCCTAACCTTTCCAAATTACCTCAAATCATTATACCTGGAGATGTGCAGAAAGCACTGAAAGTGAGCACTGCATTTTTTCCACATCTTTTACTAAAGAAAAATTTATAATTTTGCACTGTTTAAATGGTCTAAATAAATATGACAGAACCACAGAATATTCTTAATTGGATGGGACTCATAAAGATCATCAAGTCCAACTCTTAAGTGTATGGCTCATGCAGGGATCAAACCTGCAGTCTTGATATTATCAGCATCATGATCTAACCAACCCAGCTAATGTCAGGGTTGTTTTCACACAAGTTCATGATTATCAGTCACTGAACTTTGTGAAAAGGAGATTTAAGTCATGACTCAAAGCAGGTTAAATATTCTAACTCGTAGTCAGAATCAGTAATTTGAAGATAAAATACTTTCATTTTATATTTTCCAAGCCTATTGTTCTGTGAGATATAGACAAAAATATATTTTTATGTGTTTTAGAACTCTCACCTTTGAAAATGAATGCAAAATCTAGATTTTGCTTTCATACACCCTACTATGCAATTTGGATTTTGAATACTGCGTTTCCTCACTATACAGAGTGGATAGACAGAGCAAAGGAAGTGCAGCAAAAGCAATCTGTGTCTATTGGATATTTAACAAAATTGTGTGTCTCTGTGTTCATAATATAGTGTCTTTTTGTTGCATTTCCTTTGATATATTTGCACTAATTGGTGACAAATGAGAATCATTATTCAGTTCCAACACTGCTTTAAAGTACTTTTCCTTTTACAAGAACAGATGCAGAGTTTAAGAAATGTTACGGAATGTGAAATTCCCATGTCTTCGGCAAAGCCACAATACTTGCTTTGTTTTTTCTTCTAAATTTTTTTGCTGTTATTTTTATCCTTATATTTATAGTGTATTGTACAGTTTTTTCTAAATTAAGAACTCTTCTTTAATCATGACTAGCATTTCCAATCAGCCACCAGTGATGAATTATAAATAATTAAAATAAAGTTAAGACTAAACTGAGCTATATTCACACTTTATATACATCAATATATGTATATTTAATATTCTGTGTAAGAATACAAAACAAAAATTTCAAAAGGCAACATTTGTCTTCTACGTTTTTGCTGCTATGTATTCCAGTACAAGCTTTGGTTTCCAAACAGCTGGAAAGTAGAGGTCTACCACATTTAAGTTATTCACCTTATTTTTTTAATCTTGATATAGGTATGTGCTATATACACAGAGTAGATGTAGAAGTTTAGAAGACATGAGCATATTTGAACAGCTACTGTTAATACAAAGTGCACAGCAACTGCTTGACTTCATTTTTAAATCCTTCGAACAATTCATATGACTTAAAAGACTCAGAAGGTGTGACATTTAAAAGATTTGATTTAACCATGAGCTAAAAGCTTTGACTATACAGTTGCTAAGATCTCTTTTTATGCATAATGTGCTAAGGATCTGTAACATGCATGAAAATGGGACATTTAAAAATAATTTAATACCTTTGAGCAACATCTGCTCCTGAATAACTGGGTGCCATTCTTTAATAGCATAAGAGAAAGATAGGAAATTGGACTCAAAGTATTATAAAATTTTAATTATATACTTATTATTCTTCACTTTGGACAAATCTGTCATGCTTGTGGATACCTGGTAGGTCAATGGAGGCTCAGCAAGCTCTTTCTCTCATGTTTAGTTCTTAAAAGCATCTTTATTTTAAATTTTTCATTTGCCTGTGATAAAAAAAACCTGTGAGATGTACCATAGGAAAAACTCATCTTTGAGAAAAAAATTACAGTTCTGCCGAATCCATTGCAAAATATTTCTTAATTTGTCCAATGTCATCTCACCTTTTTAAATCAGCAACTTATAAAAATCATGATGAACCTCATCCAGAAAAACAAGGATAACYAAATTAAACATGTTAGAGAATGAATATTTGTTCTTCTTTTTGAAAACTTTGGGGCTTGTAAAATTATTTTATACTATCAACTATGCTAATCTTTTTGGGTCAAATGAGAATGGATCATGAAAACAACTTAGGAGATGTTGAAACTGACTCCAAGTCTCCTTTACAGAGTTATGCTTTTTGCAAAGAATCAGCCAATTAGCCATAGTATCTATCAAGAGAATAGCATGGTAATTGGAAAGGACATTCCTTTTGTATTATGCAAGCAATAGTGTGAACTGGAATTCACTGTGAAATATATAATTAATCCAAAGAGTGCAGTTTATTTTTTCTTAATATACTGTGCAACTTAGACCCAAGAAGAGCTTTTCTGCTCTTCCTCTTGTTTACTATTTACACTCAAAATAGATAGAAGTTAGTGACGTGTTACTGGTAAGATGGTACTGATTTAAATATGTGACATAGTTGTTAATAAGTACATGAAGTGCATACAAAGATATGAAGTGTACTGCAAAGCCAGAAAAGAGCACTGCTGTTTGGTTGCTTCTTGTTTTTAGCTTTTATACCATACTATCCATATTATTCTACTGAGATTAATTAGTTTAATAAACCATAAAGAAGATGTATATATATTGAAATCAATGACTGCTTTCTATATGCCAGTTAGCTCCATGACAGTCCTTAAAWAAACCAAAAAGACACAAACAAACAAAAACAAACCATGAAGAAACCTCCGCCAAAACAAAAAAGACCCCACCGTATCACCTATATCACCCACTGTTTCAGAGGTGATGCATGTCAACTTAGTAATTAAGGAAACCCAAATAATAGAGAGTTCAAACGTCTTCCTTTTTTCATTGCCCTCTGTAGTGAGAATGCTTGAATTGTTCAAGTCTTACAGCTGACCCYCCAGAATTCTGCTGCTGAAGATCTGCTACCATCTGAGTTCTAAATCAGCCAGTTTAACACAAAAGTATTTTCAGCCACATTCCTATGGCTATATCTATCCATGGCATAGGTAACAGCTTGCTTCTTCTCAATCTTCAATTCAGACAACATCTCTTAAGTTTAGGAAGYGAATTTTATGCAAATTGAGAATCCATTATTTTATTGTCGAGATCCCTTAAATGTCATATATGGAAAATTATTCCTTGTAAACTGGATGTTTATGCATTCTGATGTAATTTAATACTATAAATTCCATAGTCTGTATAATATCACATGGAAATGAACTCCACAGGTTCTTTACGCATTTTATGAAAATCAGTTTGAAAGTAAATAAAAAGACTATTTATATTCTTTGGGCTCTTCACAGATTTTTTCTCTTTCTCTCCATTAATTAAATCCCCCTTTGAGTAAACAAAATTTATCATTTCTGTGGATCATTGAAAATTTATGTTTCAGATGATTTTCTGAACGTCATCAAAACCTTACTTGCTTCTTTCTTTCATTTCATCATATGAAAAAAATTAAATACATGCCAATTTGATGTAATGACCTGCCATATGCTTCTATAACTGAATTAACACACACCAACAATCAAAGCTTTCACAATCTTTCCCTAATCCTTAATATTCCTTCTTTTTGGTCTTCCCTTGCAACTCAGTGTTGTGTGCTAGGCAGAATTTTTTTGAACTCTCATCCTGAATCTGACTCTTTTTTTTCCTCGATTGTCACAACAGGGAGAGATGTTCACCTTTTTTCAATCTATACCTGGAGAGCAATAATAAAATTGCCTAAAAGCATGATGAATGTTTGAGCGTTATGTGTGACAGACCAAAGTTAATAAACAAGAGTTCTTTTTGTGATCAGCTTTGACAAACATGTTCAGGGTGGCTGATACTCCTAAGATAGTTGTACAGTTCATCAGTCTCAGAAACAGATGCTATATCAAAACTGAGATGAGTTAATTAAGATTTGGCACATTAATATTTCCAAATACTGAAAATTTAAAAGTGGACATTGAAAGTTCAAAATTTAACAACATTGGTCTAAAGAAACTTGGAGAAAGATTGTTTCTTTTCCCTCAGCTAAAAGAACAAGGCGGGATTTTTTTTCAAAATACTATGTCATCAGGTTTTGTATAGTAACAGCATAATCTGTTTCTGAGCTGGAAGTATTATATCTGTGGCAAAGTTTGCAAGCAGAAAGCCAATAAACGGATTCCAAATAGAGCCATTACTTTTGCCTTCTTTACTGGACTATTTSTCTTAATGATTGTGCTCTCTGCTCAGCAATACCTAGCACCGGTTTTATCTTTTTTATAGTAGAGGTAGTTAGCTTGGGACATGCTATAAACTACACCTCTTAAAGGAAAGAAAGACAACATAAAATCTGTTATAGTAAACAAGATGTCTGAGGATTAAAGAGAGAGGATGAGGAGATAGAATTAGAGGGACTTCAAGCTTGTTTTTTTGAAGATGATATGTGGTAATATATTTTCAGCTTGAAGACAGTTCATTAGTTTTTCATTTATTGTTAACTTCTAGGCCAGAATAAGGACAAAAATCTGAAAGCTAGACATCTCCAACAGCCAAAACTAAGGACAACCTAAGCCTAAAATACATGCAAGGTTTGTTCTTATGAAGCTGAAAAAGTCTGTTCCAAAATAATTGACCAATAATCTTCTATCTCATAACTTTTTTTATCTTAATTTTTCAATCTTCTTTTATTGTATTAATCTTTGTTCCAATAGTGCCAAATAGACGCTGTACATGCCTCATTCTCTGAAATCTACAAAACTCTTTAAAATAATACCATCACTACAGACTTTATTAATGCATGAGCCAGAGACAGTAAGATAAAATAAAATTATAAAAAATCTAGTTTGGAATTTTGGATTTTTTGGCCAGCTATGCCACTAAATAACTGTAAAAGTTAAAAAAGTTATTTAGGTTACGGTCTTCCTTAATAAATTGTACGTAATTAATATTTAGGAATTAAGCTTCTACTCCAAGTGAGTGTAGCCTTTCCTCACAGTCAGTAGAGATATACGGGAACATCCTAAAGACAATTCATTAAGCTTCTTTGAAATATATTTATTCATATACAATATGAAATCCTCACTGTAGTTTCCTGGTTTTCTGCCTTAACTATAGAATGAGCTTATCCACCCAAAATTTATGCAACTCTAATTCTATCCAAAAGCATATAGTGCCTCTATTTTCATCCATCTAAAAGGAGGCAAAATTAAGAAGAAGCAAGCTTAGTATTCACTGCAGAAAGATTTGGATGTGCCAATATAAAAGTGCACTATGAATTACAAAGCCTTCAGCCTTTCTGTGTGAAAGAGGAACTGAGGTGCCTATCTATGTCAGAATTTGCCCTACGACATAACCTGCATTTTATATTTCTGTACTTCAGATGTATAAGTACTTCAGAATTTGATTACCAAAACTTCTAACAAACAGGGCCTGGAGCACCCATAGATGACAACAAATTTACTGTTGTATCCAGAGGCTGTTTGGGAACCCTTTATCTTTGCATTTGCTTAAGTTTCTCTCTGCTGAAACGTGCTATTGTAAGTTTTCAGCCCTTCTCTTCTCTTGAACTGAACAGAACTCACTGTATTCTGCAGGTAATTGTAGTTTAAAGGTGCAAGCAGTATGTTATTTGCTGTAACTGTTGGGACTTATGTCCCCATCTGTAACCAAAGTCAATACTTGTGCTTATCTATTCCTCTTTCCAAAGACCTCTTTATTTATAGGTGATAAAATTCGGCACTAGGTTTAAAAGGCTCTGAATCTCAAACTTAATTAAAGCATCTGTTTATCACCAAACATAACAAGCCATAAGTTATATAGATGTTTCAGTTTATTTTGCACTACAAACATGTCACTTTGATCGATATGGATTTGGCTTCTCTTGTGTACAGGAACAGTCTTGAAAGTGACAGCTCACATTTTTTTTCAGCACAACAGTAGGAAAACTCGATGAATAATTGTCAAAGATGATTGACTGGGGAGAGATTTTCAAAGGCACAGGTGCCTGATGCCTATTAGCTATCAGTGGAATGTAGGCGCCTGGCTCCTGTTTGTCTTTGAAAGTCTCCTTCCTAGATACATCAAAAGTCTTAGACAGAGTTATTTATCTGAATTGGAAATGACCTTCCATATATTTAAAAGGAGCTGAAATTTATGGAAAATTAAAGGGACTGTGTAATAGCTTTATCAGATATAAAAGTTGGAAATTCTGCTAAACATGTGGAAAATCTTGTTGCAGGGAATTCCTACTGAAATTTAAAAAAAGGATATAAAAAGTTAGAGCTGGAAGATATGATTTTCAGGGAAAAGATTTAGGCTCTAAATCAGTATAGAGAAAACTAATTAAAGGAGTTGATTCACTTTTGCTAACCTGGAAATAGACCTTAAGAAAATTGAATAAGC
Organism: Parotia lawesii; assembly: GCA_003713295.1. Lineage (NCBI taxonomy): Eukaryota > Metazoa > Chordata > Aves > Passeriformes > Paradisaeidae > Parotia > Parotia lawesii. The sequence continues at coordinate 2,947,397 of RAHM01000062.1, forward strand.
TAAAAAGAGAGCATAACCATATCATGGAAAGAAGAGTAGTAAATTTTAGTTCCTTCAGGATCATCTTAATATTTTTTTAATGCAAAGAGAGTAGGATATTATTCTGGAATAATATAAGTTCCTTCTGTGAGTATTGAGTAAGTAGATTGTACTTTCAAATTTGAAGCAATTTATAGAATACRCCTATAGACTGACAGTAAACAACCTTTATCTAACTTGTTAAAGTGCAAGTGGAATTACAGTGCAAGGCCTAGAATGGCCACTTTAACATCCTAATTGCTCACTTTTGTCTTTTCTTTTATTTACCATCTTATGACTACAAACATGAAGGGCCTTGGTTTTGTATAGATGAGTTATTTTAAAAGATGTCATCTTGCACCTTTGCATGACTGATAGTAGCTTTCATCCTACCTTGGTATTTTTAGTACATCTAAAAGGTTTTGATCAGGCTTCCCATTTGGTAAGCGTTGCCTATTGAGACTGCATAGCCCTGCTGGAAATCTCACCAAACTAAGTGTGAATCCAACAGATTAGGAACTGATGATGAGGAGGAAATGTAGGAACACTTCATAAATCTGGTTGATTGAAGGCAGTGAAAACAGCCCTCATTTAAATTCCTGGAAGTTTGGTGTTTTCATCTCTGTTAAACTTTCATCATTCGATCTTTCTGGACATAACATCTGAGTTGATTTTTGTTCATAAAACATATTGAGAAGTGACTAGCCAAGTGTTAGTAGATATKGCTTTTATTAAACATATTTTTTTTTTCTCAATTAAGAAAGTTTTAGCAAATCAACAAAAATATCACAGTTCCATGTGATTTGGATCTCCATTCATTCTCTGTGACTAGAACAGACTGCAGTGCAGGACTAATCCATTGGATGACAATTATTTGAAAGTTATTTAAATTTGAAATTATTTATGAATATTAAGATGAAAGAGATATATTTACAGAACTTTGGTTGTATTTTTAAATAAGAAACAAATACAGAAACATAGTGCTTAACTGACTGATTCACTTTGTTAATTATGACTCATATGCCAGTTTTGAGCTTTGTGGGTTAATGGAGAGAGAAGGTTTAGACRAGATACTATGACAAAAATTCCTATAATTTAGAGATTATTTTAATAGCTTCTAAATTTGTAATTTTTTCCTACTTAGAAAAGACCTTGTAAGTCTGCTTCTTACATCAGATGTCATCAAAAGTAACCCCTAAGGAATAAGAGTGAAAATGTATAATATATTTCAATGAATTATGTAAATTTACTATCTAAATATTTTTCAACATAATAACATTCAAATGCTTGGGGCACTTTCAGTAATATACTTAAATACAGACTACTTACACTAAAATAAGAGCAAAAAAATTCTTGCTTGCAGTACCAGTAATGTAATTCTGCTTGAAAGMTTTTTAAATTCTCACTGCTGCAATTTTGGGTGGATTTGTCTTCCTCTTCAAGGTGATCATGAAATATTTTTTCCCTTGTAGTTCAGTTGGATTGTGAGCTAACAGAAATCAGCAGAGACATGGAGTTGTTTTGAGTGTTTTTGAGTGTGTTCAATGTCAGATAAAGGTTGTTAGGAAGCTGGATAAGTGATCCGATACTAAGTTGAGAAAACTATGTTCTGTGTCATCAGAGTTCCAAAGATGGCAAAAGCTATTTTGAGAGCTGTTTGTACAGTAGAGAGTTTTATTCTCTTCCCAATAAGACAAACTATGTGATAAACTTTTTAGATTTTTTTTCTATATTAACTCAAGCATTTTCATTAGGTAAGTGATCCACAAGTTGCTTTTCAGCAGCATAAATTTCTTACCTTTATTTTTTCATGATAACAGCATATCAAGACTCTGAGTTCTGAACACCATCATAGTAGCCACTATACATGCATAGAATCTAGACGATTTCTATCCTATTGGTCTTACAATGCATTATAAGGAAGCATAGTATAGAATTTTGAAGAGATAAATGGGAAAGCAAAACATGGAATCGGTCTATTCTAAGTACCACACCAATGTCTTGACTGCTAAACCATGTGGTCTCTCAGTCTAAATGTTTACTCTAAATTGAAGCCATATTTATTTAGAACTAATTTGACCTGCTGCCATTTCTAAATTAATTTTTCAAATATTATAAAACTTAGCCACATGGAAGTGAGGGGTAAGGAAGAGTGAGAAATGAAAAACAAAACAAGAACAAACAACTGCTGGGCTCTAATGCACCTGGGCCAAACAATGGTGATGGTGTGTGAAAGAGCAGTATATACTGACGAGTTTTGTACCATCTTTTTGTCCAACTACTTAACGTGTCTTAAGTGCTGGACCTTACGTTAAGAAACTGGCAATTATAGCACTTCATTTTTGTTGTTAAACAGTAGGCAATCACTTGGTGTAAGCAATTGTCTGAGGCTTACAAAAGATGATGGCTTGTTAGGGTGGATGGGTAAATTGTGCAGATCCTTCTTTATGCGGCTAATCAAACTTTATCTTTGAATTGTTTGTTTATTATGGATTTGCTGAGGCTGACATCCCTTAGTTAAAATTCTTGTGTGTATGAGATAACACAGCTGCTAGGCAAAAGGCAAAGATTAAAAAATTCTRTGGAGTTGAAATGTGGAAATCAGTTCATATAACAATTGATCCTCATGCTCACTCCACTGTGAAGTGTAATCCAAATATCAAGTTAAATCTTTTAGAGGCAGGGAGGGGGGAAAACACACCAATCAAACAAAACCTCTCCACTTAATTTCCTTCTATTCTCTCAAGAATATAGTCACATTTCTGTAAGTCTGAAACATGCTCTAGAAAATGTTTCTTTTCAACTAAGCACRACCAGATTATCTTGAAATTATTGAGCTATGTGAGCATAACAAAGATTTCTTATTAACCTGCTGGAGTTTAGCAGAGGAGTAAGAATCACACCAAGAAGGAAGTAATTTTCTCACAGGAACATAAAGCTGACAGATAAGCCAAACCATCCAAGGCCTTTTGAATATTTCATTCATCTACACCTACATAAAGACCTGAATAATGGCTGCACCTCATTTGACCTTTTCTTCTCTTCCTCATTTATATTATATTCTGCTGCAATTACCTATGATTCCAATTTTCTGGTAGAATTTAACAATTTCTGTTCTCATTCCTGTATTCTTTGCTCAGTAAACATCTGAAGGTTTTGATTTGTTGTTTTTTCTTTATTTATTCTTCTCTGATATGGCCCCTTGTTACTGATGGATAAGCCCTTACAATGGAAGGCTTAGAGGAAATGGCCATGGACAATGTAATTATGAAATTTGGGAAGGATGTGCAGAGTGACTGACCATGGTTGTTGTAAAGGATGCTGAAGTCATAGCAAAGAAGACCAGAGGGGAGATTTTTCTCTCTATGAATGGCTACACAAGATGTTTAGTAACTGTTAATCCCCTYGTTAATCAATAATATGCAAAAAAATATATGTGACATAGAGAATTCAAACAGAGAAACAAACAAAAGACTTGTGAGRAGACCAATGCTCTTGATCTGATTTCAACCCCTGTATCTTTTGGAGTGCTGGGAATGTCTGGTGTCTTGATGATGAGCTCAGGAAATTTTTGTTTAATTGTGATTCAAATGAATGCTAGAATTGCTTCAGTATGCTAAGCACAATTTGTACTTGCACTGTGATTCAAATCTATCCCTGCATCTCTCTGTAAAATCAAAATCCCATGTAACTTAAAATAACTTAAAATAAGTAAATTCTGTATTAAATATCAATGCTCCATGTGTGGAATATCTMAAAGAAACTGGTCAGAGTCCTGCAGTCTGGCACCACCAACAGTGCAGAACATGACCCAGATTCCCAGAGCACATCTATTCTGTCAACTCCTGCACTCATCAGAAAACACTGAATTCCCTCTTGGCCCAGGGCCTTCCTCCCTACTTATGTGAAGAAATAGAACAGTGTTTTTCGTGTGAAGTGCCTCACAAAATACACTTTTGTTGTGCTATCTCAGATGACTCCACAAGAGAAGTGGTAGGTTGCATAAGCTAAAGAAGAAAAGCTAAGCTTTCCAAGCAGATTTTTGTTATATGAAGTGGTTCCAAATCTGTATGTGAAATCTTTCTAGCTCTCTTCATTTTCCATGACCCTTAATGATGAGTTTTAAGTCAGCCTCTTATCCAGGGCCATGAAATCAAGGAAGGGTGCTGAACAAGTTTGATATTTGTGTCTTGATGCTTTCATGAAGAGTTTACATAATGAAAAAGAAAAAAAGCTTTCAAAAGTAATAGGGTGAAATTAAAATCTGACCAAACTTTCACTGCAAGAATTGCTAACGCTGACATTGTATGACAGTGAACAGCATACAATAGTAGAACAAGCTCTGAGGGCCTTTCCAGAATTTACTTCCTTTGACATTCTGAAGAAGATAAGCATTTGAATACTCAAGAGGTTTGGGCTTTAGGTGATAAATCTGTTCTTTGCTCTGAACACAAGTGTTTCCTAGATCCTGCTCAGAAACCAGCCAAAGCAGATTTTCCTTTATGCAACATATGGCTAAAACTGAAGCATTCTGCCTTAGGAGGTTATGGGGAAAGAGTTCATAGAGGTTCTAAACCTCATTGGTTAAAGTGGTAGAATTCAAAGGAGAGAAACTGARCTAAAGATGAAACCGCACCTTGCTCTGAGAGTCCTTTAACCACAGATAGCTGGCATGTGGTGTAGCACTGTGGGAAGTATTGGTATATCCTTCTCCTGTTTTTACAGTGTTACAAAAACACCTTCTATTGTCCATTTTAAGAGGCAAATCTCAAATTATCTTTTCCCTGACTGGTTGACTCATTCATCTGCTCTAAAGTTTTTTACAAAGCACAGGAAAAAAGTACTCTTAACTATGGCAAAGATGTCACCTTTGACATATAGTAGTGGAGGGGGCGGGGGGGGGTCAGGCAAGCTGCCTGAACTTAYAGGATGAAACCTGCGGAGTCAGCAGGCTTTTATTCCTTCCCTCCCACTCTGTTTCCTCTATATCTACTAATAAGAGTATAAAAAAGTTCTTCAAACAACACTGCATAAACTCTATTTTATCTGCCCTGTGGGCAGGGTAGATGTGTACTTAATTCCTAGAAATCTATAGAYGGCCTGCTACCATTAAAAAGAGGCTATGGAGAAGTGGGAAAGTAGATTGCAAAGACTTGCCTCCAATCACTTTTTCATCCAGTTCTTCTAAATGTTTTGACTTTGCAAAAAAATATTTGATTATAAATCTGTGCTATTTATATGCAGAACCTAAACATGCCAACAACAAATAGCTGTCTGTGAAAACAGTAGATGACCCCTTAATACAAATACCATATGAAGGGTACTTAGTTTTATAGATGATTTGTTAGGTGAGAGGATAAAAGCACTGCATGAAATTCCTCAGTGATTTGAATTTGCAACAATATGTAGAAAGCCATATGGATGTTATTATAGGGGGAGGTGGAAGAGTTTGGTATCCTTTTGAATTCCTAATGGCTCTTAGCATAAACTAGCCCTGGGTCTACTAAAATAATACTACATTTACCAATAGGTATACTACCCAAAAGTTGATTACTGCTTTTTTCTTGGCATTTATCTGATCTGTATTAACACTTCTTCCACCACCAAAATCACTATAAGATGGTTCACTGAAAAAAAAAGAAATTATTTTATGATGTATTTTCCAGCTCCTGAATAACTTATCCTCGTGTAAAAATCTTAAATAATTATTTAGGGATGTAGCTTATGCTGCCCTGGAACATAAACTGATTCAGAACACTCATTCTCTGCATTTGCTTGCTGTCCTTAGCTGTTTAATGGTTCTTAGGCTGCCACTGCAGAGAGAAAAACTAGAAAATAATTGAATGTTGAGATTGAGACAATAATGGTGCCAACTATACCTCAGAGAAAATCTATTTTCTGGATTTTCCTAACAGCTAGCATGCAGTTTACAACTACTTAAACACAGTAATTCCTATTTTAGACAAAGTAAGACATATTTGAAAGTCTGATGTTAGTGGAGATTTTTAAAAATGACCAATGGTGATTCCAAAATTGATTGTAGGTCAAAAGTACATACTAATATTGGGAAAAATTCCAGTATGGGATTAGTGAAGGAAAGATATATAAAGAATAAAATGAATAGTTAGACTTTCAAATACTACTTAACAGGAATTAGGTCCATTTAAAATCTTAGTCTTGGTGAACACTCTGTTGACAAAAAGTTATAAAGTTTTTCTATTCTTGTGCAAGATGTTTTCTTCATGTCTGGCAGACCATATGTTAAATTCTCGTAACGGATGTAAACATTCCAGTTGATAAACAAAAAGCTTAGTACATATGATGTTACATATTTGGATAAGACATTTAATATTTTATATTGTGAAGAATTTTCAGCTCATTTATAAGGAAAATAAGCCAAATTTAACTGCGTCTCAAAATTGGTATGAAAGAATTAGCAGACACAGTGAGTGGCAGCAAGAAATTGCATGGCAACACTACAGATACGGAGAGACTAAACTGATTAAGATTTATCACACTCAAATAGAGAAAGGTGAAGAACAATATGAAAGAGACATATAAAGAGAAAAAGTTGTAGATAAGGTGAACAAGGGAAATTATTCACTCTCACAACAGGAAAAGCAGGGAACACAAACTGACATTGCTTGACAGCAAATGAAAAGTAAAACACAGGAAGGTGGGGTTTTTTTCACATACATACATAGCTAAACCATGGAACTAATTGAGAAAATATTGCGGATTTCTTGTATTACAAAAAAAGTAATAATTAAAATTTGGATATATTAATGAAAAACAGACCCAGCCTTGGCTATACTAAATAGAGTGATCCAGTTGAAACTTTCTTGTACAGAAATTCTTAATAGTAAAATCTCCACAGTGTGGGATTTTATGCCATGGAAGCATTACTCTATTCTTGCCCTACTTTTAATATTTTTCCTGGGCCCACATGCCTAGTTCCGGTGGACAGCAGTGTTCTAGACTGGATTGATCTTTGAGATGATCCTGTGTTCTTCTGTTCTAAAGACAAAGAATTGAATCTCAGCTCTTTAGGAGAACCTGCAGGAGGAAAGATATACATGCAGTGTAGTTTTAATTTCAGACAGCACAGTAGATTGGGTTGTATTGGACTCATTTTTTAAAAAATGGTTAAGTGTGAATTTAAGTCTTTGAGATTTTAAAACATAGTCCTTAATATCTTCATGTTAGAGAGAAAAAAGCAGAAGCTGTTGATTTAAGGGTGGTGGTAGACCTCTAGGAAGGCCGAGTTCAAGTTACTGGCAAGTAGAGATTCATATCCCTCTCAAGTGACTAAATCAAAGAATAAGGACTTTGGCTTCTGTTTTGGCTTTGGTGTTCTCAGGTATCACAAAGTGGAAGAGAAAATAGTTTGAAGAATAACAGTAATAGCTTAAAAAATTTATATCCCTGGAATGGGGCAACTTAGCTGGGAATGGGAATGGGAAACTCCACAGCTGTTACAATTTTATCACTTAAGTATCTCATTTTGTTGGCTATATTAAATTGCTATAACTTCTCTTCTAGTCCATGTATTGATCATCTATGCTTCTAAGTGCCTTAGAAGGAGAAAGTTCTTTCTACCAATATTATGTAGAAATCCTGAATGATAAGATTTTAGTTATTTAAGTGGTTCAGTTGTGTAGTAACTGTAAAGTCTTGCATGTACTCGTTGCAGCACTATAGGTTAAGCTGCTTTGCTACAATAAAATAAACCAATCGCTTCACGCAAAAGAGTTTGGCTATCACAGAGATCAGGGAAAGAACCCACAAATTTTGTCAGCTTTCACCTCACTTGTGAAATATTAATAAAAAACAAGAACATCGAGAAGAAAATATTTACAGTTTTTTGTTAATCCTGAATATCTCCATTTCTTTGTACTCAGGCTAGGTTTACAAATGTTACCATCTGATTTTCAGGAATATTTGGTTCTTCAAAATCCTCTAAGACAAAAATTGAATTGATGGATTTTCAGGCTCCCAAAGAGCTATATCTGTTGTAGGCAGAGGTTGACATGTGTATGCCTGGAATTCTTTTGGCCAGACTTTTAAAAATATTTTATCTGGTAGCAAAAGTTGTCAGAGCACAAACATATGAGGGAGAAGTCAAACCTGGGGACAACCTGGCAGTCCCCACCGTGGGGATGGACTCTGATACTCTCTACATATGCAGCATTTGCACAAAATGCTGGGCATTCCCTGCTGATACTTTTTGTTTTGCAGTGTACTGCTGCCACTGGTTGATCTTGACAAATCAGTTCATAAAAATGATAGTCCTTTTAATGCACAGGGTATGATGGATCTGGCATGGTCAGACATTCATTATTTGCACAGAAACACCTAAATTTTTTTCTTGAGAGGGGAGACACCCTCCACTGCAGGTCCAGTAAAACAGGCTAATCAGGGGCAGGTTTCATGTCTGTCTGCCAAGTTAGAAACAGAGCCAGTAAGTATACCACRTACCTCTGATGCATTCAAGTGTGCACCTGGTGTTAGTTAATTGGGTGAAGACTTTTTGCCTGTGGGCGGAAAGGATTTAGTGACACAAGGTTTTTCTATTCTCCCTCTACCCCTACCCTGAGAAAGACCACATGATTGACTGGCATATTTTGCAAGACTGTCTGGTTCAGGACTGGGGAATGCTCAAGGTTCAAAGGAGAGTTATTTGATTTACAAAAAATAAATAAGAAGGTTCTAGGATACGTAAGGCAAATAGAATTCTTCTCCCTAGTAAACCTTAAATTCTCACTGACATGGAAATGGAGAGTGGAGTAAGAAGATTCATTACAGTGATTTTATTGCTGATTTCTCCAGCGAGGTGTATGGAAGTAGGTAAAACACAGCTGATTTCTTTTTCCACTGCATGTGTCTATGTGGAGCATAGGGGCATGGCTACTGGAAAACAGAACACTGGTTTCTGGCAAGGATAATAAATAAATGACAGTGTAAAAACTTTCCCAGATTTAAAGCATGCTAGAAATATTTAACAAATTCAGATTCACAGCAATCATCTATTTTGGTTCTCTTTTACAAGACAGGGAGTGGAACCACAGAGATTTGAGTGCCAGACTCTGCACACTACTCTGTGCTATGGAAGACCCTGTGCAGTGCAGAGGTTGTAAAGTTCTGTTCAGACACATTGTGATTTATAGGTCAAAGATATGGAGTCACATGGTAGGCAGCACAAATGTGCTTCAGCTCCTACTCTATTGAAAGGAAAGCTGTAACCAAGCTAAGGTACAAAATAATGTAGCTTGTGATTGTAAGGGTTATTCCTACCTCATGCCACTTTTCCAAGCATGTTTATTCATGCTTATAAATAGTGGGAAGCAATCATTCTGAGCTCTCTTACTGAAATCAAACTGTAAAGCAGTAAGTGATTCAGCACATTGACAAAATATGAAAACTTTCTGTTCCACCAGAAAAGGTGGGAAAGCTTAGTGCTMGCAATGGAATTGCAATTTTACTAAATCCTCATTAATTGTCAAGCTCATCTGTGTACTAAYACATGGAGGAATGTGCTGTGAGACGAACCCAAAGAGAATTCCTGACTTTTTTACAATTTTATTTTTTAACATTTCATGAGCAGGTGGACTACAATTTCAAATAAAAGAGCTTGCTAATAATAAGTAACTGGGAGGGCTGTAGGGGAGACTTAGAAGTAAACTGTAATGAGGGTTGATACTGAATTAGGAGAAGCTGTGGACTCCCTCAAGAGTCCTTCAAGAAACCTGGAAAGACTAGAAAGTTGGGTAATTACCAGCTCTATGAAATTTAACAGAAAGTACTGCATTCTTCACCTGAGATAGGGTAATCTTGCTTATATGTATAAAGAAGGGAACAAAAGGCTGGAAAGCAGCCCCACAGAAAGAGATCTGTGGTTTTGGGTTGAYGGCAAGTTGAACATGACTGTGACAGGGAGCATCAGGAACAGCATCGCCCACCAGTAGAGGGAGGTAATTGTCCCACCCTGTACTGCACTTGTGTGGCCACATCTCAAGTCCTGTGTGCAGTTTTGGGCACCTCAGTATAACAGAAACATTAAACTATTAGCRTGTTCAAAGGAGGGCAACCAAGATTGTGAAAGGTCTACAAGGTGTGTCTGAGGTCAATAGGCTTGTTCAGCCTGGAGGAGACTGAARGGTGATCTCATGGCACCCACTGCTTCCTCGAGGCGGGCAGTGCAGGGGAAGATGCTGTGGTGACCAGCAACTGGACCTGAGAGAATGGAATGAATCTGCAAGGTTCRTTACACAGGGGAGGTTTAGACCGGATATAGGAAGGCTCTACACTGAGAGAGTGGTCCGTCACTGAACCGGAGTATTCAAGGAGCATCTAATCAACAACCTTAGTCATATGGTTTCATTTTAGGTAGAACTAAAAGAGCAGGGAGCTGGACTTGATGATCCTTATGGGTCCCTCTCAACCTGAGATATTCTAGGATTCCCTGATTTCTGAAAGCGTGGAGCCGTTCTCAGTAATTTTGACTGGTTGCCTAAGCAGTTCTAATTGGACAGTGCTACTATGAACTTCAAGTAAGAAACATTTTTTTCTCTTTTTTCAGAGGAAAATAAGTCAGGCCCTACTGAAGGTAGCCCTGTTTGAGAAAAACTACATTTATTTATGGAAGGAGGCACATAGATCAAGTGCTACTTGAACAAAATAAGAAATTAAATTTCCTTTGAAAGCCATATATGCTTTTGCACTGTGACAATTTGATGTAACTCATGGTCTTGTAAAAGTGAACTTTCTCATATTTCTATATTATTTTTTTTCAGTTTCCTTTGATGCTTTTTTTACTTGTAGGTGGAAAAGATATTAAACTTTTCAAAAAGGAAGCTGTCAGGATCTTGTCAGTATGTTAAGGTGCGAAGGTTGTAACCATGCATGCTGTGATTTTAGGCTGTGGCTTAGAACGGCAGTTAAAGAGCAACCTAACTCAGTATCTGAGTCATCTCTTTGGAGTGACACATTTGAAAGAACTGTCTCCTACTTAATGTGTCCTTGTCACTGTACATGTTATGCATCATCTAAAATGAATCAACTTAAAGCCTATCCTCCTTCCCCAACCATTTGTTCTTCAGCCTAAGAGACAACTGGAATTTGTGTTGGTTATCTGAAATATTTATTTTATCAGTATGTGAAAATTAATAATTTTTATCATAAGAAATAGTATGAAATTTAATGCAAGGAGTTAAGTCTCAGGATCATTAAAATAGCTACTAAAGGGTGAAACACAGTAAAGCCTACACATTTACAAGTTTGTCAGAGCWTCACAGCTCTCTGCAGTCTTCTATAACCTTCAAATGGGTAGGTGTAGGAGAACACAAAAAAATGTCACACTGTTCTGGTCACTCCCACCCATTTAGCACTTTCTCTCCCTGAAGTGCCAGGGTGTAGGGACTCAGATTCAAACTTGAAAGAGGAAGCCTTTTTACTCAACTGCCTAGGTCTGGTTCTGCTTGCTAATTCTGCTCCAACTCTCCCTATGTAAAGATTAGATCAGTTAAAGGAATGAAGTTTAACTTACTGCCTCTTCTGAAATGGTTATGGCTGGTAATATCCTTTTCCTGACGAGAATCGAGTGATTAGGAAAGTCATATACACCTGAGTTAGGAGCATTCAGAAACGGGAAAAAGCATCAGGTCTTAAGGTATTAGAGCAATTGTTGGGAGATTTTGCAGTGAATTTCCGATCAGAAGTGTTTTCAGTCTTGTCAGGTTGGCAATCAGATGAACAAAGCTACGTTCCTACACTGGGCCAGATGGGAGCACAGAGGATCTCGGCAAGGTGTTGCAGCACTGGCAGCTCTCAGAATCTTATTGCAGATTCCTAATTTCTTTCCAGTCTTTCAGAGGTGACTGGGATAGTGATTAGTTTCAGCAGTGGTAGAAGGACATTGAAAATAATTGTACAAGGACAAAAAAAAAAGCCACTTTTTTTACAGCAAGAGAAGACAAGACATGTTGCCATGCCCCGTACTTGAGGATGAAGTACTAGCAGTGGTTTGGGTGACTATCATGATACTGAGATCACAGAGTTTGAGGGACCACCTGCACTTTTGACATTGCAAGAATGAAGACAGAGAGGCAGCTGCCTCAGCATTCGATTCCACTGGAGCTGTGTCTACTTTGCACTTGGTCATTCACTACAACAAAAAAAAATCTAGCCCAGGAAAGAAAGATTCCATGAAATATTTTAGTCTAATAGAAAAAAAAATGCGTTGAACCAGGAATCCAAAAATAGGCCATGAGGCTTTGAGGGCCAGTTACAGTGCTGAGATACTGAATTATAACTATTACAATTTGAAAGGTGGATTACAGGATTCATCAGTCCTTAAACCATGGACACATTTGTAAAAATGGACAATCTGCAGATAGGAAGGGAGAGTAGATACTGAAAATATATTTTCTAGTGTCAGTGACTCACCTTTTCTATTAGGTAAAATTTTTCAGTTAAAAATCTAAARTTGGATTTGTTTTGGGGTGTTTTTCTACATGAAAAATATGTTTCTTGTTTCTGTAAAAGTTGTGGTGTGTGTTCATGCCCAGACCCAGTGACCTCAGTCTTCTTGTAAACCTTATTCAAGTGCAGTCTAGCAGAAGACACGGCTGAAAATTCAAAGTGGCATCTAGAGTTTGTGAGGACTCGTACCACATGATAAAATAAGAAATATTAAAAATGTCACCAATTAGAATTGYGAGTTAGTCTTTGGACTTTTATCATTCRCATATAAAAAATTATTACAAATTAGTATGGCTAGCCAAAAAGGTCCATTAGACATGGTTTGATTGTCTCTAGTAAATACTTAAAGTCAATTTTCTACTTTAGATCAAAAGGAGAAAGGACGATAACTTGAGAATAGAAATAATATTATCTTTCCATCTTAAGCAGGTTAAAACCTATTTTTAATGCCAGACATACTGAGGCAAGACTTGTTATTTTTGAACTTTCGAATCATTCTGTTTTAATCTGTGACCTGATATTTTTATGAGGCATTGTTGAGCTTGAGGGAGGAGGGTTTCCTGTCTGACTGCAGCTAGAAACTTTTTCTTCAGCTTTCAAAATGAGACKTTCAGCTACAGTCATGTAAAAATTATAATAACAAAAATGTAATGAAAACCAGGAACTTTGAATTCTACAAGAGCATGACCTTTTTACCCTTCCAAATCTTACTTTTTCCTCATTTCTTTAATGTGTTAGATGTCATTTTCTGTTGGTCATCATCAAGTAACATTTTGTCCCACAAACTTTTTGAAATAGCTCTCAACACGTGTCTGTTTTGTAAAGCAGACATTTTTTTGAGGGGAAAAAAGGTAGTTCAAGGACACAAAAACAACCCTAATATTTATGCTTGATATCCCTGGTATTAATCCCTGAAATTAATCCTGGTGTCAAACACCCTCTGGCTTTGACTCACTGATTCCAAATCACAAAGCATTGTATGTTGTGTTTGTTAAGTACTAACTGCATAATCAGCACCTCTCTCTATACTGTTTCCTGTGGATTCCTTCCTGGCATTCAGCACAGTCATCAAATTCTGCATTCCCAAAATTATCAGCACTTGTAGCAATACCAAGTGGAAATTTAGGGACAGATGAGTTAGGTCATACCTCTCTCCCTCTGTGTTGCTAWGACCCTGAACTACCTTAGAAACTAGGATATAAAATCATGGTTTTTCTTTATATCATCCATGGCTCAGCTGCTTAAGGGGACAGTACGATATCCTACAGAAAATAACTGTTACACATATTCCCAGTTATTTCCAAAGGATGCAGAAGGGAGCTAGGGAAGAAACAAAAGCAAGGAGTGTCAGAGTATTTAGAGAAACAAGAAACATCATGAAATATTGAGCTACTTCTCAGGATGTTATTCTCTACATAACATTATATATTCAACTTACTGAGGAGAAAAAGAGAAAGGGGGAAGGGAAAGAAAGGAGGGGAAAAAAGGAAAAAAATGTGAGCATTTCTCCTTTCTCCCKCTTCTCAGAAAATAACATAGTACCTAAGTTAAGATGTATCTTGACAAGACTTGCAAAGAATCATTAAGGAATAAAAGAAAAGAAACAAAAGAACACTCAAGAAATCATGCAGTAACTTTCATTGGTTATCRTCAAAGCCATAAAAGCTACTAACTTTCTAAAACGTTTAAAGTGCTGGATAAGATTTGCACTTAGGGTTTTCTGAAGAATTGTGAGATTTAGCAGGAGTGAGTTTATGAATTCTTTCCCCACTGTTCAATATAGCTTTTAGATGCAAATAGGACAATAAACACAGCATTGCAGGAGAGAACAGATCATCCTTTTGACTCTATAACTGTTACCCTCAAATTTTCTCAGAAAGACAAATAGTTATTTGTAGTTCTCAAGTCCAGATATCAGTTCATATATAAAGGTAAAAAGTACTATGAAATTAGTCCTCCTCACCTAGAGTGAACAGCTAGATTTTTGTAGCTATAGGCACCGGAAATTTCATGTTTGTCACCACATGGTTTGAAAATTATGATTAAGGGATTGTTAAGAGTGGGCTGCTCCAAGTTTAGTGGGAATGATGAAAAAAACTATGTTTTGCTGAATAGGAATAGAACAGGCTAAAAAATTCTCTATCAGAAATCCAGAAGATTATTTTGTATAGTATTTACCACATATGATGATACATTGAGTGATTTTGTCCCATGCAAATATAAGGGAAAACAAGCTGAGGTAAGTAACTCATTAGTTCTTTCAAATATAAAAAAATCTTAATCATTTTAATGTGTGATAGTGGTCTGGTGATCTAGACACTGAATTACTGGTGTTGCTTTTACTATGGCCTGTTTAACTACAAGCCATGTTTTATCCTTCCTGTTCAGTTTTACCTCATTTTCTTCAACATCGTTTCAAATCATTGCTTAAAAAAGTGGGTTTATGGTTCACAGTGGGTTTTTATCTCCATGATTTGTTATACATTTGACCTTTGTAGAGGATTCATTGGGGTTTAATTCTGCTGCTGGTGTTTACTTACCAGGAACTCAGAGAGAGATGCATACAACCAAGTTTACATAAGCTGAACGGTCATTAGGAGATAATGACTTTCAGTCAGTACTCTTTGAGACTGAATTTGAAGCAGCGTCTTTAGGGTCAAAGGCTTTGACTYGTATTTCCTTTTCCTCTTCTTAGCAACTTACCAGACTTTTATCTTGTTATCAGCAGCTGTTCAAACAAGGATTTGAAGACGTATTTATTCCCTTGAAAGAATCAACAAGAAGTGTTGTGAGATGGTGTTTCCTTGAGATGGGTTTGAAAAGGTAGCAAAATAATATTTTGCAAGTTTTTTTATTGACTTGAACTTAATAATGATTAAAATAACGATGAGTTCCTGAATATAGAGTTCTTGCACTTAATGAGCATGAAGGATGTTAAATCAACTGTGAGAACCAAGTCCCTTCCATGTACTAATGAACAGCAGCAAGAAAAGAACTATCTGATACTGCTCCATTCATGCAACTTATTTTTATCGTCAATTTCCTAYGGAGTCAGAAAAAGGCTATGAATCCCTGAAGTCTTCCTGACAATGCTAGCAAAAGATTATGATATGTTCTTTGACATTTGGTGCTTTTTTAATATTTCTTTTGTGTAAGTGAAAAATTATTGAAATAGTTTTTCCTTTGCTGAAATAAAGCAGGTAAAAATAATACTAGTGCTGAAACTAATCATAAATTGTTTCTAATTGTTAGTATTGGTCTATTTTTAACTTAGAAGCCAAGAGTTCAATGAACCAGTGAGCAGACATATCAGCAATATCTCATGAACTAGAAAGTTGCTTTTCTTGAAAGGAATAGTGATAATCTCATTGTCTGCAACAGGATTCATATTTTCTCTGTAACGTGAAAGGATTTAAAAAAAATATTGAAATTTTAAAGAAATACAATTTTCCAGGAAGGGCAAAAAGAAAACACTCCATAATGTCAGGCATGGACCTGCTTATCTAGTGCATAGATCCTAATAAACTGCTCTAAGTTCATGAAGAAAAGACCTAATCTACAAAAGCTTATGCTGTAAGGCACATGAGCTAAATCAGTTCAGACCAAACCTAGGACAGACTGAACCTATGATTTAATTTTTTTAATACAAATTATTGTTTATACTAGAAAATGCTCAGGTGATTTTATTTCAAATTTATCAGAAGCAGTGGTCTGAAAATGGAAATTCGACATGTAATTTTATTAGATGATGCCACTCACAGAAGGGTTTCTAAGTTCCACCACGCAGGTGGCTCCTTACCGTCTAAAACTCTCTGATAACCATATCCTTCTCTATTTCCCTGTGCTTACTATCCACCCCATTTCCTTGCATAATCCTTGCTTTCTTTGTACCATGTGCACACCCACAACTGGCGGTGTGCGGTCCAGCATCAGCTCTTTAATCTCTCTTTGACATGTGTTCTAGGTTCCCTTATGTAGCTTTCCTCTGAAAAGTTAAAACAAACGGAAAGACTAGACAGATGCTTCAAAGAATATATGCCTTCATTGAAAGGCAGTGTTTTCTAGAAACTGGTAAGAATACATCAAGCATTCAATGACATACCCTTGCAACATAATGGTTCCAGTCTGCTTTGTAAAGAAGATGCCCACAATACCCTGGGTACAATGATGGGCACAAATATCAAAACTTTACAATTAATACTTGCTCATTTGGCCCTCGCTATGCTGTGATTGAATGATTGACCAAAAACTTGTTAGTCAAGAGTACGGCTCCTAATTGATCCCAGAACATTTTAACTAAGAGTAAAGTTAGTAACATTAGGCCAGAAACATTGCAGCAAGTTAARGAAAGCATTATCAAATCTTACAGATCTTTCTGTCAAAACAAAGTGGGGAATTAACTTGAATAAAAAATCCAACAGCTTTCATTGCCGACTATTATAATTTGTTGATTTCCAAGTGCATAGAAAATCTTTAATTCTATAATTGTGAAAGGAGAAGAATTTTAATTGTCAGACATGGAAATATATTCTTCAAAATATTCTATTAAATTAATTTCTGTAAAATATTAATTTGAAGTTCTAATTTCTTGTACTTCTTTATACATCTGATATAATGGATATGATGAGTGCCTTTTAGATCCATTACTTTGTAAAAAAAGTTGTGCTTGCAGCCTAAGAAGGAATAAAAAAGTAAGAGAGCACGCCTTTCCATCCATGAAAACTGTGAGTCTATTAGTGCATTTATACATTAAAAGAAAAGTAAAAAGGCTGTTTGATTTGGAAAATATGAGAAAGAGTCTGTTGTATGAGGAGTGCTCAAAGAAAGTGGTCAACACCTCTAAAATGGTGCCACATCAATAAGTAACAGAATAAATACAGCTGGGGAAATCTGACTTCAGAATGTATTGTCAYGCTAGAGGACTGATCAAAGAGTTATACTGAGACTTTCACTACTGACCAGGCAAACTCCAAGGCCCAAGTGGGATCTTTGCACTTATGTAGCTATACAGGGAATAGAGTCCTGGTTTGTAACTGCATGCCGTTAATTTGCAAATGACACATGCCTGTTTTTGAAAGCTCAGTGCAAGTCACTCCTGCTTTTCTCTTCCTAAAAGTCCTGACATTCCATAAACTGCTTTTCATTGGCTGTTTTTCTCACTTAAAAAAAAAAAAAATTCTTCTTTTTAGCTGGTTGGCATCTGTCTTTATTTTTCAAGAAAAATTGGAGTCCCGTAATTCTCAAAGACACCCTGTCACTAACCCGCCAGGTATCCTAGTTACTTCAGCAGAATAAGGTCTCCTGAATATACCATATTAGAGAATTTTTGGTGAAGGTCCCGTCTTTTATTATAGACAATAATTCCTTTGTTTCCTTACAATTCCTTTTCTCTACAATTCCTTACAGTTTTTGAGCAGTAAGCATCTTCCTCAGGCTCCCATCCAGAAGGCAATAGTTTTGCTTACCAATTGATTGATCAATTTTGTATTCATTTTAGGCAGAGACTCCATTAGCAAAAGTTACTTGATGTGTTTCTGAGTCCTAGAACATGGGAGAAGAGTCTTTTCAAACTTGACATGTAAATTGCAGCATGGAGAAATGACTACTGACTGCATTTATTACCCACATTATTGGCCAATTTGTCAGCTGCTGCTGAAACAACTTGCTTGCTCTGCCAGAGAAAGAAAACATCCCACACCAGGAGTAGAGAGGAGGTAAGCTCTGAAAAAATCAGTTTGTGATGCACCTCTACAACACCAATTGATGACACAAGGAAGGGACAGGAAGACAGGAATACCAAAGCATTAGTGTATTAACAATTTATTTATCTATCTTTCATTCTTCCACCTTCTGTATATTCATGTGTAYTCCTTTGTTGAATAATATGTTGCAGGTAGCTCAGTTTGCAAACTGATGCAGATTGAGGTGCARGTTGAGCTCTGGGTGGGAGCCCGAGACAAGAGGCCATGAACTGCCAACCTTTGCATGCCAAAGGGCCAGCTGGGTGAATGGACACTGGGAGACACAGCAGGAGCCAAAGACTCAGGAGGAGGAGTGATCGAGATTGTGCAGGCTTAGACTGTGAGGGGATAAAAGCCCACGGGCCCTTTGTTCGGGGTTCTCCTCAGAGGTACCAGCTAGGGCTGTTTCTGTGTTACTGCGCCGTGAATAAATCGCTTTATGGAATGAGATGTCTGAGACTGCTGTGGGAAACCCAGAGTGGAGCCGGTGAGCAAACTTGGTCTGAGTGTGTGAGTGGGGTGTGTGGGGAGTCAAATGTGGACCCGTCGGATCACTGGAGCTGTCCATGAGGTGAAGGGGCTTTGGTCCCAGCACACAAAGTCTCTGGTGTTGGGAGTGTGACAGCCAGAGTGTCTTGTGAATGGTCACACTGGGAAGTTTCCTTAACACTTTTAAGGCACAGGAGCAAAATAAAATTGAGTGTTCATGTACTCTTCTCTCAGTGTCTGAAAAAGAGAACATGATTATTAGTGCAGAAAGGTAATTTACCACTCATTATTTTCTACCAAAATGGCTATTCAGGTGAGCAGGTGTCAACTCAACAATTGATGAGACATTTAAAAAAAACCCCTCCAAGTAGCTCAATAGCAGCAGTTAAACCTCAGCTATGTCTCTGGCATCTCATATTAACARGGCTTGTTTCTATGAAGAATGCCGCTCACTTGCTTGATGTTTTATCTGGCACTTGTCCATGCACAAAAATCAATCTCCAATTCCTTTTAATGTTTAGCACTAAATCCAGAAAGCAAAACAAAGCATATGAGTCTTGCATTTATTACAGCAGCCTCCTGTGTTTGGCTTCAGGGCAGCCTCCTAATCAAGGGAATGAATAAACAGTCATTGACTCACTTTCAGGGAATATGGGAGACAGCTCAATCTTCCTGAAGGCCAGCATAGAGAACGGGCCTCCAAATCATAAATCAAAACACTATCACCCCGTTAATTTAGCCTGGCAATT
Source organism: Parotia lawesii (assembly GCA_003713295.1). Lineage (NCBI taxonomy): Eukaryota > Metazoa > Chordata > Aves > Passeriformes > Paradisaeidae > Parotia > Parotia lawesii. Next base: position 2,966,874 of record RAHM01000062.1, read on the forward strand.
ATTAAGATGTTAAAGCATTTGTACTACTATGTTTATTGATGGAGGCTGAGGCACAAATGCAAACTTCCTTTAAATCTCTACCTTCATGGAAAATGGAAGTATCTTATAAGCAATAYAACATTTTCAAAGACAGTTTTTGTGGTTTTTCTTAAAAGTTTTCTTATTGGCCTTTCTTCATCTAAAAGCTGTAGAAGTATGAACTTGTTCATGAACATATACATGTGAGTGTTTCTGCATGCTAATAGTCATAAACAGGCATAAAATATGCTTTATAAAACAATGACATTTCATACCCACTGTTTTCTGTGGAGCAGATTCCCTGCATAGTTGCAGAATTGTATTTGCTCTTATTTTTACTTTGGTTGTAAGAATCTTAACTACTGTGGTCCCTTTGAAATAAGGAGGAGGTTTCTCACAGCGTTTCCTTTAGACTGCTTCAAGGACATATGAGCGTGACCACAAAAGACTCTGACCATTAGTCCAGGATATATAAGCTGATTGATGCCATATTCAAGTGTTCTTTTGACCAGTATTTGCTAAATGAGATGTGGGGCTTGTTCCAGATGTGCACAAAATGCTAGTTTATATTCTTCACGATTTCAGGATCTCCTGAAGGATCTATTCGATGGGAAAAAATGTAACAATTTTTATCTCTTTACTACTGTTTAATATCACAATTTTCAAGGTCTGCTTTAGGGTTTTTTGGGGGGTTTTTTGTTTTTTTTTAGTGTTTGGGGTTGGAAATGAACTTAAAAYGAAAAAAAACCCCACTTGTTTTAGTCTTCATATTTTGAAAAATTTTCTAAAACATTAGATGAATTTTTGAAATTTCACCTGAAGTTTTATTTTTTTTAAAAAACCTTGCGGTATGATTTCCTTTTACTGTGTGATCTGCAATAACACAGACCTGTTCCCAACAAATAATTTCTTCACAGTTGTACCAATTTTGATTAGTGCAGCAACACATCAGACAACCTGCTGCTAAAAATATTTCTAAAATACTGTACTTGAGAAAGAAACTTGCATTACCTTCTCCTTATTAGCTTAAAATTTAGGTTTCAATCCATACAGAAAATGGAAAGATGAAAAGGTAAATGYCACAGAGAATAGTGGAATGATCAGCAACCCAAGATGGCTCATCAGGCTAAACAGATAATGAAGCACATTTTTTCAGGCAACAACAACTTTTGATTTACCTGCCCAAAGGAGGAAGACAATATTTCAAAATCTTTTCAGTTTGTGGGATTTATATAATATTTTAGTGTTTAGCTGTCTGAATTTGGTAGTCTTGAAAAATTAAAACAATTTGATTAAGGTAGGCACCACTGTAGAGGATGCTTAGAACCTAACAAAATACACATTCATCAAGCCATTCAGTCTCGCTGGAAATCCTAATTTCTTATTATACCATAGAATTGTGTACCATTGCTTTTTCAAACTGTTCTAACCTGCTTGTCACAGATTTGTCATATAGTTTTGTGCACAACTTTCTTTTATTTTGTGCTTGTTTGCTTTCCTTTTTTCTTGCTTTCTTTTGCTTACTTTCTTTAACTTTCATTTCTTTTCATTCCATTCCTTCCTTCCTCCTCCTCTGTCTCTTACTCGCTTTGTCTCTGTCTCTCTCCTCTCTTTTTCTCTCTTTTTATTTCTCTTGCTTTTTAAAGTAGAATAAAACTGAATCCCAGCTGAAACTTTTTAAATACATCTTCTTAAGAYGAAAATATCCTGGTCTTTCTACTGTCTATCCTATTTCGTTACAAAAACATGAAGCAACTAAATGAAGCAACTAATATTTCAAATATGTCACATAATTACAGTTGTCCCAAAAATAGATTCTTTTATTTTAAATTCCAGAAGCTACAATCAAAGCTAGTTTTCCCAATTTATAAAAATTTCCTGTATTTTAAATGGTATAGAAGACATGAATCAAAGCAAGATAATTAAAAAGGGAGAAAAAAAGAAGAAGGAAAAGAAAGATGGAATACACCTGCTTAGCAGAATTTATAGTTCAACTCTCTTGGCTGTACCAATCACTTAGAACATTAATTTGTCTTTTAAAGGATTAATGTGCTTAATTAAGTTTATGAAGCAATTCCTTAAAGGCTAAGTCTGTATCTGGCAGAATAATAAATTCTTTGGAAAGAAAAAAACCCAACAACAGAGCTTCACCCTAAACCAGTCTTGTGTCCTTTTTCACACAATAAAACCGTCTGAGTTAGTTTCAGAGTAACAGATGGTTCCCTCCATTATATTTGCTCTCTATTCTATATTCAGATTATGTGTCTAAAGAAAATACTCAAGCTTTAATAAAGTTCTCTGTAATATGCAGAGTCCTCTCTAACTCTTGAAATCAGAATAAATATAGTAACTGTAAATGACGAAAATGTAGCATCATCTATTGTTGGATCTGTCAGTGGCTTACTTGACAGGCTTTTTCTTTGTACAAGTATGAAGATAGTTCTTTTGTTTATATTGGTAATAGAGCTTCCTGAAGGATTCTCAATCTCTTAACTTGTATGGAAATAACTGTGAGGAAATGCTGTCATTGATGCTTCCAAATGTTGAAATCGCCTTGACTCTTAAACATTTTGCTGTGTCTATTTTCAGCTTGACCTTAATGTTATAAAATTCCAATATGTGACAATTTTCTAAGTGCAAACATCTTGAAAGGATTGATTTCAGGCCTAGAAGACCTTCTCTGTCAGACACACCTTTTCTGTGATGTTTTTTAAGCTGTACTTCAGGCACTTGAATTCACTGCAATTGCTCCATTATTTTTCTGCTTATTCCCAAAAAACTAACTTGAAAAAATGTTAGAGAATCAGGTTTTTTGGTATCACGTATTATAGCTTTAATTTCACTACTCTACTGCTACTAATTAGCAGTTTAGACAGGGGAAATACAGCTTATGAGATATGTTATCTGTAGGTGATATTAAAATTATATTAATTTTCTGAGTGTGAAAATAGTTGAAAGGAATTGAATTACTACATGTTACTAAGTTAATATTATATTTTTTTAATGTGTAGTGATCACTTTTCCCATCCCCTCCCAGAGCTGGAAAACAAAATCGTACTCATAAGTAATAATGATAAATAAGATTCTGCATTCTAGATTATTACAAGACTAATGAAAAAATGGAATTTGTTCTCATAAATGCTTTTTTCTGCATAATTGGATTATGAAGAATTTTATCTGCAGTTTGACAAGGTGGACTCAAGTAATTCAGATAAGAATTGTATTGATCTTTGTACCAATGTCAGTTAAGGTTTTCACCACTCCTCTATCATAATTTACAAAGGAAATATCACATTCAAAAGTACTTTTCCATAGCCATGCTTAGTCCATTCATGTAAGTCAGTATTAAATGTGTGTAAAGTTCAACATACAAATTGTAATATTATATTTTTAACTGCAGTGCCTTGGAAAATTGTACACTGCGGAAGCTAAAATGAGGATAGTGGGTATCTCCATATGTTTTGTGAAATTTGAATTAACATAAATTCCAGTCAAGGGCCAGTGAAATCCTGTGATGTCAAGAAGGGATTCTGTTGCTTAAACATTTGAATCTATGTCTGTTACGCTTGGCATGGTGTGCCCAAGATGTAGTTTTGGAGGTGTCAAATACACCATTGGCATCCTGCACATTCTGAAATGCCAGCCGTTGTACCTAGAGGCATCTGAAGAGGCACTAGATGCTGCAGTTTAGAGGCCTGACTGCTTGATGCATTGTTTGCAGATTAGTCAGATTGTGTGTTGTTTGTAGACTTCCAGGTCTGGATCTGGAAACTATTCAAAAAATCAACTCTTCTTCATGAAAGATATTCTGTTCTACACTTCTTGAAGGCCAAGTTTTGTTAATTATCACACAATGCTGCCCTTTTTGCTATTAATGCATATTGCTGAATTTGCTGAAATTAGGTGGTAAAGTTGCAATTATATTAATATCCTAGAATATACTTCTCATAACTGAAATCTTTAAACTTTGAAAATTTAAATTTGAAAAATAAGGCGTAGACTTTCTTAATTTTTGGAATAGAATTTGCAGTCCTTGGACGTTATAGCTAAATGCTGTAATTTAAATAAAGCAAAAACTTTTGTAACATTGCATTCTAATGAATGGAACAAAATAGACTCAGAAATTCCTTTTTGCTGACCTCAAAATTAGGTATGTTGACACCTTAAGAAGYGTCTGTACATAGTGGATTGATATATTAGATTTTATTAGGTAGAATAGTAAATTTATTCATGCTACCATAGGCATAAACCATCATTTCTGTTTTTTTAGAAAGTCATATGTAAAATTGAAAGATAACAGATTAATATCTTCCAAAGCAATTTACATTTTTCAGAAGCCTGTTTGGAAGTAAGCAAGAATCTGAAGACTTCAGAAGTGTAAAATGTAGGATTCCTGTACTGATTTTTGTAGAATATTGTACTCTGTTCATTCTTTTGCATAAGAAAATCTGTTAGTACCTAAATTTAGTATAAGGAATACAAGAGGGGCTCTGGGTGTTTACAAACACTGCATTTTAGGGGAAAGATTCCATATCTCCTCTGTCTGAATTATCTCCACGACAGCAGGACATATAATTCATCCAGCATATGACATGAACTAGAGATACATTATTGCAGTTTCCTACTCTGAGTATTTGGGAACAATAGATGGTCAGATAGTTGACACATCTAATTTAGCTATCTATATGGCCAATAGGAAGAAAGCTATTACATTTCAGAGAAGGATTAAAAGTATTTATGACAGTACTTTCTCTGAGTTCCTCTCCACAGAAGACTTCCAGAGTCTTCTCTATGCCTGTAAGTATTTGGAGTAACTAATCATTTCTTATTCTCAGAGGAGCGAATTTCTGTTCACTTATGTTACAAAGTGTGATTAGCCACTGCTGTTCCTCTGAAAATGTTAGATTAATGTGGAGCTCAGCTGGCTGATAGCACATGATTAGTAAGAAYTTACTGGAAAAAATTTATGTGTGAACTACTTCATTGGAGTTTTTTGGTAAGGTTGGAAGGATTAGAAACATATTAGAATATAAAATTCTAACTTCACTTGTGAGATTAGCCTTAAAATTCACAGCCCCAGTTAAGTGAGACAGCAGAGTTCCTCTTGTCCCTTTTGTTTGATTTGTCAGTGTCACACCAGTGAAGAGTGAGACAAACACATCATGTTACAAAAGCTTAAATACAAAAGCTCTCAGTTACATTTTTTGCTGAAGTATGGAAAGAAAAATAAGAAAAACTGAGCTCCCAATTGTAAGCTGAAAGAATCTGAAAGTAGAGTGGCTGTCCTGGCTCTGGTGAGTCTTTGGCATTCAGATGATCCTCATTTCAGCAATGCTGGGATACCGTTGCATATGCCTGTTTTTGTTCTGCCTATTTGGTCTTTTTCACAGTGAGACCCTCCAATTTTTCTCCTCATGAATGTTTGTACTTAGTTGTCTTCTGTTAGGCTGACCTGTCTTGTCATTAACTTCATGAGTTCCTAACAACTTGCTCAAGATTTCGGAAGTAATTTCCAGACTTTTTTGAAGGATATATCTAATTCCAGATAATCCACCATATTCAGTGCCTTGTGCTAATCATAGATGACATTTTTGCAAGAAAAAGTGTCACAGTCACAGTGCTCCAGCTAAAATTCCAGTTTTATTATGTCAAAGCATCAATAACATAATTCTTTTATGAACAATTGAAATGTTATGCTCTCTATTTCTAATTTGAAACACGAGTTATAACTCATCCCAGATACTTCAAGGCGAGGTCTAGTGATTCCTTTCTATTGCTTATTCTGTGATGGTGGGATTGTTAATCCTGATTGGAAAAGATACTATTTATACTAATTCTCTACTGTCTTTTTTAATATATATCCTTATATTTCATTAAAAACTATGAAAAATAACCTGCAGTTGAAGATTGGATTAAATGTCACTTCAGCTTTCCATGCCAGAGGAATACAAATGCTGTAGTAGATTTACAAAGCGTATTTGAGTCTTCAGTCTTCAGCCCTGCCAATGGCTACTGTGTTAGTACTTTTGATATCAGATGTCTCAGTGCCAATATTTAGAATGCAAATATAAAGAGGTGCTTGGATCTTAAAATTTACCTGCATAATGGGAGCTATCTGACAATTTCTCAAGACAGTRTATGGACCATGAAAACTGAAATCTCCACCTGTTGTTTTAGGGCTTCATTTCCTGTCAGTGATGGTAAAAAAATCCAGCAAAATCAGTGGATATTCACACTGTTTTGCCCACATTTTCTTCAGTCTAAATAAAGTATTTCCCTCTCTAAGACTATCAGTTTCCATCTCTAAGTTCACTCATTATAGGAAACAAACATCAGAAAGACATTAACTTTAAGACACAGGGGTTGATGTCACTAAAAGACACAATCAATTCAAAGCTGGACATTCTCTTCCTCACTGTCTTTTTTTTTTTTTTCAAATCTACCAGTCCTCTCACCCCATAAAAACTTGTAAATAGAGACCCTTGTTCTGCCTAAATATTAAAAAAAAATTCCGTCACTCACATGTGCAAATCTTTATCTCCATCTGTTTCTTATTCCATGTTTCAAGCCCATCTGTCTTCTTTATGATCTAGATGCTCTTTCTCATAACACTATCAATGTGGTAACTATGTTCATTTTTTTAATGATCTGGGAAATGTTTTTGCTTGAGTTTTTTATTTTTTATATTTTYCTCTCTATCTCAAAGGCTGATTTTAAAAACTTGTAAAGGTCTTTTAGCTCTTAGAAAGTCTGTTTTCCTCTTAATTCTTCTAGAGAAGCTTCATTAAGAAAAAAAAAAAAAATTSTGCTCAACAGTTCTTGGTGGTAATATCAGAAGAGGAATGGAACATTGGTAACTCACTGTCCAAGGTTCATTAATCCCTGGATTGTTAACAGAGACCTAATATCAAGCGGAATGTTTCCAAGTTTTGCAGTACTGCCTCTTGTCCTGTTCCCCATACCTGCTCCTTACCAATAGCCTTCCTTTGCAGAATCTCTGGAGATAATTTTATGTMATTTAAGCAAACAAACAAACAGAAATAATGGTCCTTTTATAGTGTTACAAAATAGAGGAGAATGTAAAAATTTATAGAATAAAATCAAATTTTTATTGGATTCAGAATTTATAGATACATATAGTCATTTCTATGGGATTACATTATATTAATCCATACTTTATTTGAAGGAGGATAGGATATTCCTTTAAAAATTAGGGGAAGAAGATAAGACAAGATGGAAAGACAATGAGAAATGGACCTCCTCCTGCTCCACTGAGTTCATTGACTTCACCTCAGGAAAACGTATTTTAAGTGGTGCAAGAAGATAATAATTTAACAGAGGCCTAGAAAACAGTGTTATATTTCATGATGATTTCCCCTAGCTCATCATAAAGCTCCTTAGAACCACTGGGTTCCCTAGTGCAAATGTGCGTAATACTTTTTGGCTTACTCGGGTCATTAAATGTTCTGCTTCCAACACAGTCTGAACTCAGATACTGATTCTCTTTAATGAGGCAGATATGGAAAAAGTGATGCTACAGCAGACACAAAAATTCCTTTAGTTAGAGGCTATTTTTTGTCTTATTACTAGAATACCACAATATTGATAAGGATGAAAAAAAACCTCAGTAAAAGCTTGCATATACTGATCCATGTAGAATGTATAGTCCTGTTATTATGACATTTGCTAAAATGAGGGCATCCATATTTTTAAAAGACAGTTTATTTAATTGGAAACAGATAATTGAATCTCTCTTCCTGTGAATGCATGGAAAACATRGTTAAGATAGCATCTGACTTTCTAATAAAAATAGTAAATAGATTTTCCCTTCTCTGGTAAAAACATGTTTCTTGTGTAGATATATTGCACTGTTAGCTTTTTGTGATGTTATGGTGGTTTTAAGTGAACAAAGTTTTCTTATGGAGAATTCCGTGCTGAAGTCTTAGAAATGTCACAACTAAACTGGAGTTAGTCATGACTAAGTTCCTAGGCTGTGGTGTTGGAATGTTTATGTTGATTACTTGGTTTTCTGTTACGGATTGCTGAGATATACTACCAAGTAACTTATTTCTTAAATCAGCTTTGAGATGAAGGGAACAGTGCACATACATGAGCCTGTGCTGTTACACTTAGAAATCCTTCAGGTTGTATGCTGTCAGCTTTTTCTTACCTCTGTATGAATCAACAAATAGTTCTGTCATTTAGGCTACTAAAAAAATTCTAGTGTTAAGAATGCAGAATCTTAATTGCTTTTATGCTCAGATTATTGCTTGGAATGATGGTTTTATACTGATATTTATTTATTTTTATTGATTTATTTTCTCTAGATTGAACTGTGAATTTATAAAGTGTTATTTAGAAGTTATCCAATAGATTTCTCTCACTTACTAAAATACTTAAGCAAATATCTGTTCTAATATGCATACAGTATTAGAAACCAAGCTTTTTATTGTTTAGTTTCTGTCTTTACCATGCTCCTGTGTCTTACTGTTTTCAGGGTTTCTGAAATACTAGTTAAATTCACTGTTTTGAAGAAGCTGTTGGCACAGCCTGTTTTCCTCCAAGAGCAGCTGGAATTTGGAGAAACCTCCTTGTATAAACAACATTCCGCATCTACTTTTTTCTAATGATACCTCAGTATTTGCTAGACATACAGACAAAAGTTCATTGGTCTAATTGGCTAAACCTGACTGTTGTGGTAAACCATGTTCAATTTCATAATGAAGACAAGGGTGAGCCATGTTATTTTACCATGTGTGAACAGCCACATAAAACTAGAGTTCAACTGTCACTGCTTTCCCAAAAAAAAGTTCTTCCTGCTGAGAAGCTGAAATCATCTGGATGTAATTCACAATCTGAAGACCTGATGTGTTGAGCCTTTTCTAATTAAAAAAAAAAAAAAAAAAAGAAGTAAATGTTCTCCTTCGCTTTTTGACCAACTTTGTAAACACTGTCTTTAGAAAATAATTTCCTGTGCTGCAGAACTGTCCAGATATCGTGCTTCCTTTAGAGAAAGCATAGGTTCTTCAGTACAAATCTAGAATTCCTCTTCTTATTTGTCCCTCCATGATTTGTGCAGAAAATAGCAAGAAAAGATGTTAGAGTCACATTGAAGAGGCATCTTGATAAACGTTCAAAGTTGGAGTCAATATGGGTTGCAATACCTTATGTAAAGATCACTTGTGGAAATAGGTATTTGATTTTGCCTCTACCAATAGCATTTTGAGCATACAGCTGTGAATCCTTTAGATACTATCTGTTTAAAATTGCAAGGGTATTAATTTTAAAAATAACATTTTAAAAGGAGAAGTGATTGGGCAGACTTAAAAAGCAGCAATCAGAATTTCACTTATCATGAAGTCAACATTATTCAGTATGCTTTTAAGCCTTCTTTCTTTTTGCTCCAGATAGTTTATGCTCATGAAATTCAGCAYTCATTAAAATCCAGCAGAGTTTTATCACTGATTTCAAAGTAGACAAGATTTCATCCTGGGATTCTAGTGGGATTAATTTCAGCATAAGGAACTATTCATCTTGAATAGCAGCAAACAAATTTGGTCACAGAATAAACTAAGCTCTTGGGTTTTAGTTTCCTTTTGCCATTATAATGCTGTCTTGTACCGTAAAGGTAACATTAGAGGTTGTCCAAGACCACATAGCACTTTAAAAAGCAGCCAGATAAAGGATGCCTTCAACGGATATAGTGTGAGTTACAAGGGGCAACATATGTCTTAATTCAAATGTGAAGGAATTAAAACCCACATTGCTTTTGTACAGTGAGTAGTTCAAGGTTTTCATTTTCTTGGCAAACTGCCTCTTCTTCTCTTTAACAGCATTACACTTGTGTTTATTTAAAATATTCACATGTCTTTCACAATTTAGAAATAAATCTCTCATTTATTTACCTAAACTACAGCAGTAAAATTGATATACCCTGTAGGGGTCTTTATTCCGAACTTCTTTTTGTCTAATATAAGGCTACTGTGGCTTAGCTTTCAGTTTTTGCATCCTGTTAAAAACTTGCAGTCTTTCTTTTCATCATGTCCTAGAAGTGCTCCTCTCCTTTTCCAAACTAAATATGGCAATTGTGAAAGGCACTAGACTGCTAATTGAGATTATCATGCAGTGGAAAAGATAAAAGAAAACTAAGAGTAAAAGAATAAGAAAAGTTTTCCACTTATATTTGGAACCAGTGACAGTGTGTTTCAGACAACATCTAGGTAGTACAGAACAAGCTCAAGTTATCATTATTGTTAATTGTCTTTCCTTGATAGCATTATCAGCTATTCCAAAAATGAAGCATAATGCTATTTGTGATATTGATTTTGAAAGGTGAAGGTTTACTTACATTGAATTCAGGACATCAGTCTAACTCACAAAACCTTAGATGATAAGACCTAGCTGATAACATCCTGCCTCTTATTAATTCTTCTAAAGGCTTACATGTTTCATCTCAGATATGTGTACAACCTGATAAACATTCAACCTTCTTTTTCTGTCTTCTCTTTTCTCTCTTCACTACATGTCTTTATTTATATTTTTGGTACACAAGGAATATTATGCCACTTTTACAACTTAAAGAGGATGCACCTCATTGTCTTTCGATTACCTTCTATTCAATTTCAAATCCCAAGAACCTCAGTAGCAGGTTTTTGTCTAGATACCATTGATAATGACATATCACATCTTAGACACCTAACTTTACAAATACCAACATTTGCACTCAGCCAACAGAGGCAGAATTTCTTAACTCTTTTGCTCTCTGTGTTCATACTTAAAATGAAGACATAATATGAGCTATCCATTAGGCTATTTCAAAACACACAATCAAAGTAAATTTGTGTATTCTATTACCAAGAAAAATATTAAAGATTGACCACTGAAATCTCCATAATATCTAAATATCTAAATATCTAATGATCAAAGGTATTCAAATCAGGATTGGATAAAATTTTGAATCACAATTGTTGATGCAGGAYCAAAAGTGAAAACACTATACTGACCCTCTCCTTAGAAGGAAGAGCAAAATAAAACAAAACAGGAGATCATGGTGATTTAGGAGTGTTTAAAGATCTACTTTACTGAAAGTTGTTAGGGAGGATTTTCATATGCCAATTGATTCTTTCAGAAAAAGTTGATCCTTGCCTTTCAGAAAGAATTTTAGATTCCTAACAAGCCTAAGTTCAGAGCAAATTTTCTCAAGGTTAATCCATAAGGATTAAGGTCTTCATAGCAATTGCAAAAGTTAGCCAAATGGTATTGATGGATGAACAGCATCTCTTAGGACACCAGAATGAAGGTAGAAATGTTTGYCATTTCATGTTTTAAAAGACCTAAATTCATTAACCAAAAGCAATAGGAAAACCAAAACAAATCTTCTGAGAAATGTTTTAAATAYATAATGGATGGGTCCTGAAGGTCCACAGAAGCCACAGTCATCTTATTGACAAAACACAAACATACACACAGACAACAAAACATACACATTGACAACAAATCATACACACAGAGGCTGCCTTGTTTAATTTGGAGGAGGGGGGARTTTGTTTTATGGTTTGAAACAGAGAAAGGAAGAAAATAATTGATAATAAAATATCAGCTATTTTAGGGCAGAGCATTAGACACACTGTATATAGTCATAACACAGATGTAGACAGACACAAGCACACACAGAGTAATGGAGGGCAGGGAGAGCTGTCARTAGCTAAAGAAATGCTTAGACTGGATGCTAGAGACTATAGATAAGGTTAGTAATGAACCACCAGGAAAGATTTATGTAAAAAACCAGTGTGGGGTAGAGTAAGACTTCAGAGCAACTATTCTTACTGTCATCCAGCGACATGACCATCCAGCGACATGACAAAAGCAGGGAGGCACATATGCAAATGCAGGAAATTCTGCTTTTTTTT